>JAUMHL010000027.1:15467047-15536273 GCA_032362345.1 Sandelia bainsii
ACCCTCTCTACCTTTAAGACTAGGCTAAAGACCTTCCTTTTTCATAAAGCTTATAGTTAGAGCTCATATGCCAACACCGCATTCCATTAACTGTGTGTCTTCTCTCTCCCGTAGTTCTGCTTCTTCCTCTTTGTCCCCTGGACAACTGGGTCCTGCAATAACCCACATTTTCCCCTTAAGTTACAACAGTTTTTGTTATTTCAAATATTTCTGTGCAGCGATTTCAGTTTAGCAACATTTAAATAAAAAGATGATGAAAGTTGTTGGCGACTTTCTTTATTTTAAACCTGGCTGTTTCTTATTTAGTCATCAATACTAAAGCTGCTTCTGATATAAATCTAAACAAAATGTTTTTGCTACAGAGAAATAAATTGTTATTAGATAACAAATAGTATAACTATATATATATGCATAAAAAGAGAAAACCCTCTTTTTTACGTTTGTGATTTGATAGTAGGTGGTAACTGCTTGTAGTCTCCAGCCAGGATGCATTTGCGTGCTCTGAGAAGGGCGATCCAGCAGCTGCTCTCCAGGGACTGAGCACACTCGTCTATCACCACCCAATCAAAATGCTCTGCTGGCAGAAACTTCAGAGGCCCGTAATCACAGGCACCTGCAGACACGGACAAGTGTTGTCTAAATGCCTTTCATCACCACTGCTACAGCATTTTCTTAGCGAGGACACTGTGTACTGACCTGTGTTGGTTGATAGCACAACATCAGCATTTTTAAGGATCTGAGTGATGGCGGTTGTTTCCCTGGTTTTCAACTCTTTTCTCAGCTCCCCTATTTCTCTTTTAAAATTAGTCCGCTCTCCTTTTTCCATCTTCTTACTTCCCATCTAAAAAAGTAAAAAAAAAAAAGAGTCACAAATCACTCAAGTCAGCATAAATATTAGCAGGACCACACACTTACAAATACTACTTACAAATGCTTTATCGATGTCTTTACGGATGTCAGCGATGATGTTTGCATTGTCACTCTGAGCGAGGATGGCGTCCAGTGAATGTTTTTGTATAGACTCCAGCAGCCTGGCAGGGTGACCCAGTCTCAGGATCTTTGCCTTGCAACGGGCTAACCTCTCCACTAAATTATCCACAGCCACATTAGACGGGGCACAGCACAGGACCTGCACAAACACACAAATATCAAAATGATCCTGTCTATACTGAAGCACTGAATGAAGATGACAGGTTTTTGGAACTGAATTGAGCAGTGGAAGAAAAATTTTCATATACACTAATGAATTCTGCACCTTTTGGCCTTGTTTGACTGCTTGCAGGATTATCTCCACCACTGTGGTGGTTTTCCCAGTGCCTGGGGGTCCATGAATTACAGCCAGTTCTCTCTGAGACAGAGCAAAGGACACAGCTTCTCTCTGGGAATCATCCAGGTTTGTGTTCAAGAATTTAACTTCATCTGATGAAACAAAACAGGAACAACCACAGTTAGTCTTTGTGTTGTATGATTCATGATGACTTGCATGATTTAAATTTTTGTGTAAACAGTATGCAGGATACTATGAAGAGTAATGTCTTACAAAAGGCAAAATTCACAGGTGAATTAAGAGGGCTACGTTTTGATAATATTTATATTATAAAGTGCAACTTACTTGGCTGTGATTGAGAAGAAGGTTGTGTTTCTCCAAAGAGAACATTTATCAGATTGGCAGCTGGTCCATTTCTGTATGCATTTAATGCATTCAAGGCACTGCGAGCAAAAAAACATGATAAGAAATGTTTCACAGTTTCAAAACCCACTTGTATTTGTCTCATATATTTTATATTTTTCATGGCCAATCACACACCGTTTCATTCGTTTGTAGGTGATATCATTTGCCAGCTTTAAGAGATTGTAAACAGCATCGTTATCAAAACTGAGACCATCCTTTGAGTCGTCAAACGCCACATTTATGGATACTTGGCTGACCCTTGTCACAATGCCTGTGCCAATCTGTGAGGCTGCAGTGCATCCACCAGTGTCATACAAGCCAACAATATCACCTGTAACAAAAGACATCAACATCCCATTAAGCAAAATGTGAACTATAAGTTATAAAAAAGAAAAAACACAGATGAGATATTTTATTCTTCCATCTCACCAGGTCCAAAGCTGTTGCTTGGAAGACATGAAAAGCCAAGACGCTTTCTCGGCTCTAGGACAACAACAGTGCGGCCATACAAGCCTGTGGACTGACTTCCTATCTGCAGTTTCAGCAGGCAAACTCCTTTATTTTGTAGATCCTTGAGCGAAATGTTCTCTTGCCATGTTCTGAGGGCACAAAACAAGTCAATGCCATTTTACAGCATAATCTTTCTCTAGAGAAGGGGAAGTCAATTTTACACATAAAAGGTGGGTTTAACTATCAACTATTTTTAAATCGGTCCCCAAAACCCATGGGAGTGCAGAATAGAATTGCTAGAGTGCCCCATTACACAGTTAAATATCACAGTCTGGCGTTTTTTTACTGACCTGGTCTCCTCTATTTCTGCCTCTCTCTCCTCCTGCAGAAGCTCGAGTGTCTTTGACACAAATTGTTCAACTGCCATCACTCACTAAAACAACCAAAAAGATAGTTCAAGCTACAGCACTAATCCAAAACAACATGTCAGCAATATTTCACTTAAACTACAGACAAAAGACAAACCAGAGGAGATCTTAGACTTAGACTTACTAACTGCTGTTCAGTTTTAATACAAAATTGTACATACAAGGTCACACTGGACTGACAAAATGTGATGTGATGTTATCTGAATTAAATTAGTTAGTTTTCCCAGTACTGATTAATGAGTCACATGCATTATTATTATGATCTAGTTACTGTAGTTAACTTTAAGCGCAATAAGAAAGAAAAGTTTAAATATATTGTTATGTTATAGCTTCAGGAAGACACTTTCCCCATTTCCAGAAATGCTGCTATGTTAGCTTGCTAAACACACTGCACCCAAACTAATTACTTTGGCTCCAATTAGCAAACGGCAATGACACTCACCCATTAACGTTAGATATCTGAATAAACACAGATCGAACTGAAAAGCTAATGTTAGTTATACAAGCGGAAAAAAACAAGCACATTTCTTAATATCTTGTATGACACGATCACTAGTCTGTTTCAGTATATTTGAGTCACGTCGTCTTCTTTGCTTGTGCTAGCGTGTTAACATGTTAGTAACACTGCCACCTATCTGCTAAAATGACTTCTCTGTTGCCAGATTGACTGACAAAAAGTATTACTGTACACTGTTTATTATTAGTTTACAGTTTTGCCGAATTGGTTATTATCAATTGATGTTTGCTAAATATTTATGTGTGTACTGACAACGGTCAACAGATTACATAAAAATTAAATAAAACTTTAAAACGTGATGATTGTCAGTCTAGAGTCAAAATGAGCACATTGATTTGTAACTGTGTTTTTTGGCGTTTATTAGTAATGAACATCGAAAATAATGATATATCATCAGAAAGTGTAAGTCACATTGAATCTGAGAATGTGTACTGTGGTCATATTAGACTGGGTAGGACTAATTGACAGAAAAACCCGCACAAATCAATCGTGTTTGCCCGATTTGGTGTAAAACCGTCCAATCTGGCAACACTGTTCACACGGTCACAGCTTTTATTTTGAAAACCACACTACGCGGAAGTTACTCAGCTCCGTTGACGCTATAGAAACACATTGAGCAATGTTGTCAAACTGTTACTAACCCGTCGACAGTGAAACACTGTTTTTTTAAATCATTAATTCAGGTTCTAAGTTTTTGTAGTATGAACAGGGTCATTTGAGCTTATTATTCTGTGTAATTCCATCCCGCAAGAAGATATTCCGGTTTTTAATCTGTCTGATACCAGTCAAGAAGGAAACACTTGCACTGCAAACCTGCAGATCTGAGCTAACACATTTTTTTTTTCATTTAACTGCTTCACGACTCCTTTTTCACTGCCTTTTTGGAAATGAGAACGACGTTAGTCGTGCTGCACATCATCTCATGCTGCGGGTTGGTCAGTGCCACACTTTCAAAAACTGATGCAAAGAAGTCGCACAAAGCTGAGGCTGAGGTGAGTAACTTCAGATCTATGAGACAGGTGTGTGCTCTGTTTGCCTGGCATTTTACTGGACGTCCCCTTCACTGCCACTTGATATCTGTCACTGAAATGTGCTCTTTCTCTCTTTGATCCCTCTGTTCAGACATCTCCAGCTGAGTTGTCAGTGTTGGAGAGAGGCCTTGTTGTGTCAGACCTGCACTGGAAAGACATAGTGAAGGAAGAAAAGAGAAATTCTGCTCACATCAAAAGAACATTTCAAGGGCCAGTTCTGGGATATGTCACACCTGTAAGTTTTTCAATACAGTCACAAACACATCCACCATAGTCTGCATTCTTCTCACCTACTGCATTGGACGACTTGATCACTTTAGTTATTCTTCCTTGACAAACTGCCTTTAAAAAGACCCATTGCTGTTGCAACAGCAATGAAAGAGACATCCTTCTGTGTGCAATAGTTCACATGGCTTCATGAGTCAGAGTTAGCCCAACAAATTGATATCGTCCAAATTTAAATAAAGATTGAATGAATTTAAATTAGCTAATTCCACTTGTGTGTAATCGGACTGTGTTTATTTGCGAAGTAACACAAAGAGGTAATTCTGTCATAAAAAGAAATTATTCTGTAAATAATTTCAATAAATCAGAAAGATAATCTGAAACTGATAAATCATTTAATTATATAACATTTAATATTTCCTGATTTCATGTTCTCCTCTGTTTGGATTTAATGCTTTTCTTTGTCTTAAATGATTAAAGTCTGCAGGTTTTAAACTGGCGAGCTGACAAAACAAGCAATCTGAGCAATGCAACATTAACATGCACTTTAACATGTTTTTGTGTTTTTATTAGACCAAACAACTCAATTCAGTTAATTATGAAAATAACTGACAGATTCATCAATATAATTTCTGCTTGCTTGATTGACACCATTATGCAGAGGACATTCACAGAGCGGGCTCTGTTACTGTTGACAGTAATACACAAATAAGTTTGATGAATAGTAGTATATCACAATTATTAACACAGTAATTATTACATAAAACAATAAAAAACAAATAGATGATAGCAGAAGGAATAAATGTCAATGATAGTGTGCACATTGGAAGTGAGACAAACAAATCATAACAGAGACAAAATTTTCAATTCTACCATTTTCATTCAATGACAGAGCCAAGTCTTGGATTATTTTGAAGGTCACTTCAGTTTTAAAGTGCAAAGAAACAACAAGCAGAGTGTTTTTTAAAATGCCAGCCTCTAATTTTAGAAGTCATCCACGTCATCTACAGTATAGACTTGTAGATTATATTAAGACAAACTGTCCTTTACAGTGATCACATCCCTTTTAAGAATATGTTGTTTGAACTTTAAATGACACGTCTTATTTTTCACACCCTACAGTGGAATTCCCACGGCTATGACATTGCCAAGATGTTTGGCTCCAAACTGACTTCAGTGTCTCCGGTGTGGCTTCAGCTCCGCCGACGAGGACCTGAAACCTTTGATGTTACGGGACTCCACGATCATGACCCAGGTAGGGGACCCTCATCACTCGAAGTTAAATCAAAAGTAAATCTTTATCACTTATTAAGTGTCAAAACAAATGACTAATGTACATAAAGTAACAGGACTTTTCTTTTCAGGATGGGTCAAGTCTATACGCAAGGCTAACAAAAAAGTCAGGATGGGTGAGTAGATGCGATCTGTACTGGCCACACTCTGATCTGTTAATGTGGTTTCATGTGACACTTTATTTGTTGGTCCTTTATTCCATCTGTTCCATTAACTTAGTGCCTCGGCTGTTATTTGATGGCTGGTCTTACCAGGACTACATGAGCGTGCTGGGGAGTGAGGATGAGATAGAAGAGCTGGGGAGCGAGCTGGTGGATGTGGCAAAGGTGAGTTAATTCTTGTGTTCAGCTTTAACATCGTTGCAGCAGTGTACAGTGTTTGTCCAGTTTGTCTAATGAGGTTGTGCCCGTGCAGACTGAAGGTTTTGATGGTTTCACATTGGAGCTATGGAGCCAGCTGGGAGGTAACAAAAGAAAGTGAGTTAATCGGTCGACACATCTGTTACTCTGATTTGTTTGTCTGAGATGATCCAAGTGTCCACCGCCAAAAATGACTGCACATAATCTTTTCCATAAGGGAGCTGGTGCACTTGGTGAAACACATATGTGAGACTTTGAAGGCTAAGAGATTAGACTGCATTCTTGTCATTCCACCTGCTGTGACAAGGTGAATATAAACAGTGCACATTGAGACACTGTAAATACAAAAGAAATTAATGAAATCTGTGCTAACTGTCCTCTGTTTTTTATACCTCTCTGTCACGATCAGTACGGGGCAGCCAGGCATGTTTGGCAGGGAGGAGTTTGAGCAGTTGGCCCCGGTAGTCGATGGATTCAGCCTCATGACATACGACTACTCGAGTGGTCCCAGGTGAGGATCACAGATGTCCATAGACTGACTGTGGTAGTTTTCAGTGGTGACGTGACCTGAAAAACTGATGGCAGCAACAGGATTCACAGAAAGTTGTCTGAGTCATGTCTCCGTGGTTTTCTTCTCTTTTTTTTAGACCAGGTCCGAGCTCTCCCCTGCCCTGGGTACGAGACTGTGTTCTCCAGCTTGCACCCAGCACTCAGTGGAGGCAAAAGGTCCTGCTTGGACTCAATTTGTATGGTCTTGATTTTGCAAACCAGGGAACAGAGCCAATCTTGGGAGGAAGGTACGACGATATTGCTGGAGTGCTTTATTTACATTTTAGCAATTACACGTAACAAGTTACGCACATTTCAAAAAAAGATTCCAATTGAAAGGTTACTAAACTGATTTTCTTTCATAGGTACATTGAGATTTTGCGTGAGCACAGGCCAAAACTTCTCTGGGATGAATATTCTGCAGAGCATTATTTCAGTTACAAGAGGTAATAATGGTATAATAATTTAAATGAACAAATATGTGCTTCCAAAAGCATCTTTAACAACTTAATCTGTACCATTTCATTTCAGGAACAATGCAAAGCATGTGGTTTACTACCCATCACTGAAGGTAAAACTCGTTTTAAATTAGCTTTGTAGTTTAACACAGTAGAGACATTAATAACATTTTATTTCACTTATTTTACAGTCAGTCTACATGAGAATCTCCTTAGCTACTGAACTGGGAACAGGAATTTCCTTATGGGAATTGGGACAAGGACTGGATTATTTCTATGATCTCCTATGAGAGCTGGACTTGTTAGTGAAGATTGTGGATGTCTGATCATCACCACATGGAATTTGTTTTTCGCCGGAGGACCTGTATACAGGTTTTTTCTCTCTCCCTGAACCACTGACATGAACTCTGCAATGAGGCATTGAGGGTTTAGTTACTCCGCTTGTTTGAGTCATGACAGTTTTGGGAAATCTTGTCTTCATGAGTGAAACTGTGATTTTCTGATTTAAAAGACACAAAAACCACACAATAGGTACTTCAGTATATTTGTTCATTTTCATTGATGATATGGTGAAAAACAAATGACATCTTGTACAGTTCAGTCATAGTACAGTAACACATGTTCATTCAACAGTACAAGGCACATGATCATCAGTCTGGATACAATTTAAGTGAGGGGGTATATTCTTGTTTGGAGGTTTTCATCCGCAGCCTCATCTTTGTCTGAATCCAGAACCTTTCAGCTGCATCTTCTTACACATACAGTCCTCCTTCTCCTCTCTCTCAATTTTCAAATCAATACATTTGATTGGATGACTTTTATTAAGTTTATAATAATATCAACAACTAATGAGGCTGTATTTACAATTTTGCCAAAAACCTGTTCTGATCCAGCATCTTTCAAAATTTGTTGATGGATGTTTGTTTAATTACGTGAATATAAATATGAAAAGACTAAGCTGTTTGAGTGGTTGTGATTCATACGTTACTATTTTTCCTTAGTACACAGCAGGATAAGATTATTTACAGCGAGTGAGGTCGACTGCATATTCTGCCCAGTTATCAGGTGTCTGTCTACGACGACGTGCACAACATCTTCTTGACTTGCTGGAAAACAAAGAGAGAGTTTACTTAACTAAAGTATTTTACACTAACTTATACCTGTGCTCTGCAGGTCATCTCACCTGTGTATGATCCACCACTGTCTTTCACAAAGTCTTCAACAATCAAGGGCAGGTTTGCAAAGTCAGGCCTCCGCACCAGCTCAAACACTGATGGCTACAGAAGCAGTAATTGTTACTCGGTACATTGAACACAAGTATATTTGGGTATAAGCTGCCTTCATGTATACACGAGAGAGACTAACCCCTGTCAAACTGTAGCCACTGAAGATCCATCTCTGTCCCTCGGTAGCACAACACAGAGCCGACACTCCTTGTCCCACTGCGCAAACTGGCTCTGAACAGAGGAAAAACAGCCTGTATGTATGTTTTCTACAAAACACACACAGGGTACATATACTTTTTTAAATCTGCATCATACTCACTTTTTTGAGAGATGAAGTGCGTGAGAATGCGGTGCAGAGAACCGCTGTGTGCCAGGTCGTTCAGTGCTCCAGGACAGTCCGGGATTAGCAGCGCCTGGTATCGAGCACCTGCAAAAGGTCATTTTGACATAACTGAACAACAACAACAGCTACAGAAATGTGAACAGCTAAATAACAATAAAATTAATATTCTCACCATCGATGGATTCAAGTTTGGCAGGCGTCGCATAAGGTTTCACATTGAATTCCTGCACCCATCTGGCGGTGCTTTCATCTACGTCAACAAAGTCTATAGGCTTCCCCTGTGGTTCAAAGAAACACTTAGCCCCATCGCACGTGTCAGTACAACTTATGATGTGTAACGTTCACATAGTGTTGACTACACCAGGAGGGAAGAACGTAAGATTAATATGTCCTGTCTAGCTGAAGTGTTGATCTACCCAAGGTGAAACCAGTGTTTACAATACAATATTTCTACAGATTATATTCCAATAACAAGACTACAAACATCCTGAAAATAGCAGATTTGTTCTAAGTTGTACTCATGGTAACTTTTTAAGTTCAGCAATTTCCTCTGATCTCTCAGGATGAGCCACCAGTAGGAAAGAAGAGTTTTGACACTAAGTAGCTCATTAAAGTAGGACAATTAAAAATAGACGTTTGACTGTGCTCATAAGTAAGGCATCTTATTCTATCTAGTGGGGTGACATTTTTTTAAGCAGATCAGTTCTACTGGTTGTTCAGATGGCAACTCTTAAAAGACAAGGAAACCTAGTTCTATTAAAAGCCTGCTGGATACCGGATGCTGATACCACATAACTGCAACATCCACAGTTTGACTCTCAGCATGTCACACACCTAAATCCACATTTCCTGTTTGTATCTCTACTATTGACTACAAATACCTTCCATTTATTACTGCATTAGTTTTAGCTGGGTGTAACTAATTAAGAGCAGAGATAAATAATGTTGTTAGATATTTACTAGACAGAATGAGATTCTAATTTTACAGTATATTTATTCCACTGGTACCTCGGGACCTGCTGTGTCACTGGCCTAATTACTATATCTGTAAGATATGATATATGTGTGAGATATGTGCTGTTCGCTTGTAAATGATTTAGAAACATACCCCAGGTGTGGCTGTCTGCAGGTTAAACGCTGAGGTACAAAGACTGAAGGACTGATGGAAAGACTTTGCTGACACACCTGAATGAACGAAACACACCGGTTTAAACGTAACGCAGAGACACACTGTACATTTTGATCACAATTAATATAAAGATTCAATTAACAACTACGCTCTAATGTTTATATTCTTATTTCGTTACTCTCATTATGTTGCTGTCCCTCCTCATTAAACTCACAATGATACATTAGACCCATTTTTTTGTCCCTCATCGATTAGCAAACATTTTCTTTAGAAAAGTAACAACCGGTTTCTGCAATATTTAATTAACCGGCGAGGTTCTGAAAACCCAGAAGGTCGTTTTCATTCACCTGCTGTTGTTCTGATTACATGATCAGAATAAACAGGAAACCCTCTAACCATCTGGATAAAAACACATTTCGTCCGCTGCAAGAAAACAAAGATTTTTATTTTTTCCCTCCAAGTTTCGACCCCAGATTAATTAGCATCTGGCGCCATTTTGTTTTCATTCGGAACCAGAGTCGCTCTTTGGGAAACGACTTAAAATCGTTGTTCTCGTGAAGTGGATTCAATATTTCAACCTCCAGATTGTTAGAAAAGTGTTGTGAGATTACAGACATACCTTCAGAACAACAGCGAGTGTCTAAAACGACCTTCTCTGTGTTTCAAATATCGATGGTTTATTAAGTTTTAAGGAAACCGATGGTATATGTTACCTACTAACAGATAATAGGGGCCAATGGGGCTTTCACAAGTTATTGGACCCACCTTGTGGAGATGCACTCGCAACTATCAAACAGGTTGGCTTCGCAGACATTTCGTCAATGTTTACGTTTCATCCAAAATAAATTGTTTAAAACGAATAAGAAGATAAACGTCAGTGAAATCGTGAAGGCGAAATAACGTTACGCGAGGAGGAAGTACTGTCACCTGACAACAACATCCGCTCAGAGAATTTCAGAATAAAAGCGTTAAATGTGAAAGTCTCAAAAAAACGGTTTTTTTGAGATAACCATGACCTGGATGACTGAGAATCTTCACAGATATTTAAATGTGAAAGGTAATAGTTTGTGGTCACTGGATGAAAAAACTGGAGGCATTTTTATTAGCGTTCATTAGCGACAACAGCAGTCGAGAAAGGCGGGGCTGATTTTAACCACCTTATATAGTGACAGGAGGTTAATCCATAAATGATACATCAACATTTTATGAATATATAATGAATTTTATGAGAATCTAATCCTGAACAAAGTCACTAGTAACTACTGATGTTAAAATGAATCTAGTGAAGTAAAAGTAATATATAATGGAAATACTCTGGTACAGTACAAGTATTTCAAAATTGTACTTAAGTACAGTACTTAAGTAAATGTACTTAGTTACTTAACACCTCTGTTTTGATTACAAATTCTTCCACACTCCATTAAAACAGAAGGGAAGCATGTACTGGAATTTGAAAATTTCAGAAAAAGAACAACGCTGTCCAGCAGCACTATAATATAACTAGTGTATGTATTTTTTTTAAATCATCATAACTTCATAACATCCAGACCTGTGTAAATAATTGGGAGAATTAAAATATCTAACCAAACTTTTTAAAAATTACGATGTGACACAGTTTATGATATTTAAGAAAGCACAAAATCAGTATGAATCCTTTTTCAAATTTCGATAAAGGCAGCAGGTAAACATCATCCCCACAAGCTGAAAGAAAAAAGACACCAGGAGCTTGTTAGTTCGATTCTGCACACAGAAGAACCATTGCTCACAGTTCAGCTGCAGGCATTTTGCACAACATTAAAGTAGATGTTTGTTTTATGTAGATGACATTTTAAGTAGATGTTCGTTTTACCTGGAGAAATGCGATCCCAATGCCCACTGCACCAAGAATATACAGCTGACTCAGGATGAAATCCTCTAATTTCATAATGCAGCCTCCCTGGGAGTGTGAGAAAGGAAATTACAATATTACTATAATGTAACATTTACCCAGAGCCAAATGCATTGCTCCACCCACCTCCACCTTATAGATATTTGATGGATGGTCCCTGTAGCCGCAGAGCTCACTGGGAGTTTTACAGCAGCTATCAGGAACAAGCCGCTTATTATCTGCATCCTGGATCCACACACTGTCTCTCCAGTCTGAGAAGTTGTAACTACCACAACACTTAAACTAAGAAGCCGATAAGAGCCGATACAGGAAGGAACAGAAGAAAAAAAATGAGATGGGTGACAAGGAATGAGCTACAGGCTAAAGTGCCTGTCATCTCACATTCAATTTTCTCTAATCAAACTGACACTTGAAACTAAATTGTTTCCTTTTAAGTTGTTGTGCTGTGATTTAAACTTCCATACCTCCTGCTGCAGTTTGTCCACAGCATGTGTGACACTCTCCTCCCCAGGTTGGTGGTATTTCTGCTGCATGGTCACCTTCAGGTTCTGTCTGAGCTCCTCATCCAGCTGTGAGACATAAGAAGCACTTCAGAGATTCCTCAGGCAAAAAAATGTGTCAGTAGCAAATCTCTCCCCCCATTAATAAAAATAGTCCTTAGTCAAGTTTCTTTCCTCCCCTGTAACATTCCAGTCTACCTGTGCACTGCTCATACATAAATCATTTAACTTTAAATGAACCCAAATCCTCTGACACCTTCTTTAGATTGATTTGCAAATATAAATAGTTTTGTTGCTTGACTCAAAGTGCAGAGTGAAAAGCACCATCGTATATCAATCTGTTTGGAAAACAGTTTGATATAAAATGGAAACAGATGCCAGCAGATTACCTGGTAGCAGAAAGGGAAACACTGGATACAGAAAAAAAAGGGGAGGAGAAAGAGAGGTGTGAGAAGGATAGAAAATCTGGACAAATGAACAACATGCACAGAGAGGCATGCAAAACAGAGGGTGATAAAAGAAAGACGAAGAACAGAAAACTGCGTTTTAAATCAAGTATGGGAATGACAAGAATACACATAAAATACAATCAGCAAACAAAACAAATGTCAGATTTGTAATTGTTGCAGTGAGTTGTAAATTAACTTTAGCTCGTAAACAAAAAAACAAAAAACAACCTGCAATCAGCGAGTCATGTCATATTTATACTGAAAATGACATTATATTGGATTATCATTATACAAACCGAAGGAAAAACACTTCACCTCTTGGTAGTTTACGTAGGCCAGCACACCAGCAATGATTTCCAGCAGGAAAATGCAAAGCAATAAGATCAAATACTGCAAAAATAAACAAATAAATAAACATAAGTTGAAAAATACAAATTCCAGCATTTTCAAGTTGTTCAGTACATTCCTGTGCTTAAACATGAGGTACTGTAACTTTAAAATATTACACACTGAATCTACTGTACATGGGCACAACTAAAAACAAAACTAAAATAAAGTTGTTCTCTAGAGAATAACTGATTTAACAGTGAGAAAGGAAGTGATTCATTACAATTGTTGTGGTGAATATGGAAATAAACATAACGTCACAGAGCTTGTGCAGATTTGCTTCTGTATTAAATGTTCTCATTGCGTCTGTCTGTCTCTCTCACACACACTCATCAGCCCAAGCAGCCGTTTGTGATGCCCGTCATTCCTCTGGCATGAGCCGCACTCTAAATCTGACCCCTTAAAGACACACTCCGCATGACTTTGTCTGTTACATCTGACAGTCATGCCTTTCTAACATTATGAGCTGCACTGAATGCAGACAGGCGAGACAGAAGGTCACCAAGGATTAACTTTCAGTGTACACAGAACCAGGCAAGGTTGTGTGTGCATAAACAGTAACTTAGTGTCTTTCTTTAGTTTCTGATTACATTATTAAATTGGGTTTGTAAAATAACCTGGGTTAAATAAAATCTCTGTTATATGGCAGAGTTTTGTGTGACTTGTCCACCTCACCACAATCAAAAGACTCTTCATCTCCTTCAGAGTGGCACAGCATCCGATTATCCCAGTCACTATCACAATGACGCCGGCAGCTATCAGGATGTAAGCTGAGGCTGAGTAGAAGTTGGAGTTCAGTAAACTGATGTAGTCGCTCTTTTCCACCAGAGTCCACACGCCCACTGCCAGCACAGCTCCCCCTGCCAGCTGAACGAATGTACTGTTATGAGCTAAATTCAAACCAGATGCTCCTACTGTATCAAGAATGTGTCAAAACATCGTTGGTAAATATAAATTAACTTTTAAAATGTAATAGTGATGCAACCAAGCCAACACTGTTACTTTCACTGTCAGCCTCATGAGACGTGCAGCTCAACCTGTTTTCATTATCTGATGGAGCATAAATCACTAAATCAGTTTCATATCTGAGTGTGGAAATGCACCCAGAACTGAACTGAAGGAAGTGAAAGCCTAATGTAAATGAAAGTAGTAAATGAAAATGAAATAACTGTAAAACTAAATGATATTGCAAATGTAGTTATTATTGCATAAAATTCATATGGGTTTTTACAGACTATATGTAAGGAATTACTTATTTCTAATTTGTAGGTTGTCTAGTAATTCAGAAATTACATAAATTCTTCATTAATATCTGTGGTATCTGAAGTAATGGTTAATTATTACTATGAGTGGTGTTGATAATTATCACAGAATCCAAAAAGCTATAAACAGACAGATTTGTTTTCTTATATTCTGTGAACATCTTAGCACAGGTTAACTTACCCAGAATAGAATATTGAAGAGAAAAAGTAGATATTTTAGACAAATCACCCCACATGTGTGACTTTTTTCACGTCGAGCTTCCATTCTGAAATAAAAAAATTGATTTTAGTACACTTTAGTACATTATGCACAAAAACAGGAGACTCCACCAACTGAGGTTTTTTCCTGGTGAACTGCTGAATTTAGACAATGAACAGAAGAGCTAAGAGCAGCTTCAAGTCTGCTTTCATATTATACCTGAGATTATTATCTCACAGATTTCTGTTTCTGTACTTGTACTGACAACAAGATAAAGCCTATTATTGAGGCCAGTCAGTTGTCCTATACATATAGAAATGTCCTCTTTCAATCTGCTTTAGTTCCACCTTTAGCGTGGAAATGTGGTTTATAGAAAGAGAGCACAGATGAAATATGTTGTTGCAAAAACATACTTAACAACTTGTGTCACATGTCATTGAGCAGTGAGATATACATGTCGCCCATCCCAGAAACTTAACCTGATCTTCTCACACTCCAGTGACACAGACTTGACTTTTAGCTCTTTAATTTAGGTATTTTCTAAGTTTAAAAAAAAAAATCCCAACACGAGTTAAACCTTCATCTGCTTATACTTGAGGAAAAGTTGGGAATCTGAGCATCATGACATATGGTGAATTTACAATTTAGGTATCAGTGAAATCATGAAATGGTAAATAGACAATAGATATAACACATTAAAATAGAACAAAAACTAATATGAATATTATGTT
The DNA here is from genome assembly GCA_032362345.1 of Sandelia bainsii. Taxonomy (NCBI): domain Eukaryota; kingdom Metazoa; phylum Chordata; class Actinopteri; order Anabantiformes; family Anabantidae; genus Sandelia; species Sandelia bainsii. The sequence goes on from JAUMHL010000027.1 coordinate 15,482,144, forward strand.
TTAGCTGTAAGACAAAATACTCTGCATGTGATTGTTGAGCAAAAACAGTCTCCTAATGGTTATATTCAGAGTTATTTTTAACTCATTGTGTCATGGAAAAACTGCTCCCCCTTTCCACTGAGACCAACATACTCCTACCTGATTTTAGATGTTGGGCCCAGAAGGATGTAGATTATTGAGGTAGCGTCTTCCAAGCTTCCACTAACCCCAGTGTCAATGTGCTGCTGTCTTTGAAAGTTAACTACAACAGTGTAAGTTCTCAGTTGACACGCAGACCCAAGCTTTCCACCCTCCTACCCGAGTGTCTGTCCTCTTTTGGCAAGTTACCCCTCTACAAGCAATATAGAGTACATGTCTGCCCCCAGCTGGTTTCTCACGCACATCAACACAAAATATAAATGTGTAGCTCATGAAAGAAGACTTAGAAAAAGACTAAGACAACAAAACAATCATCAAAATATATATTTTATTATGTTATAACATACATACATAACAAACAACACAGTGGTTTAGTGATTATCACGGGTCGGCCAGGTGCCTTTCTGTGCATGTTCTCTCCGTGTCTGTGTGGGTTCTCTCCGGGTTCCTCCCACCATCCAAATACATGCATGTTAGGTTAACTGACACTAAATTCCCATAGGTGTGAATGGTTGTTTGTCTCTATATGTCAGCCCTGTGATAGACTGCTGACCTGTCCAGGCTGTACCCTGCCTCTTGCCCAGTGACAGCTGGGATATGCTCCAGCACCCCCGCGACCCTTATGAAGACAAGCAGTTAGGATAATGGATAAATGGATGGATGTTATAACATAAGCAAATATTGCACATACTCTTCAGTAAACCCGTTCACAGAAAATTATACTTATTGTCAAATGAAATAAATGATCTTAGAACTTGATACTGTAACTTTCAGTGTGATTCCGTATTTCCCTTAAGTTCATCCAACTGTCTGAAACTGAAAATATACTGTAAATCCCTCTGATTCATGTTGAGGAGTTTTTAAGTAAACTGTCTTTTTAAACATTTTTTTTGCCTGTTTATGTACAGCAGCGTTTCTTAGCTGTGTCCTCGGTCAGTAAGAGAGCATCTTCACATTGTCGATCATGCTGGGAGACCAACATCCTGAAATCAAGGAAATTATAAAATCAATGTGCAGAAGAAACATCAGTGTTTGAGGATAGAAGTTGCAGCTTACACCACCTCATCTGTTTATGGCAAAACGAGAAGAACTGCAATCAGGTGCCAGGTTACTCGTTACCACATTTACATTAATATTGGTAGACTAAATATGAGAAATAGTGCTGAAATAATATTGATTAGTCCATTCATTCAAGTAAAGTATTTAAGTATTAGTGATGAACTGCTGCTTTAACACCATATGACTGTAAAAAGAATATCTTGTTTTTTTTTGCTGCTGATCAGACAAAACAAGCTATATGAAGATATCACTTCAGCGTCTGGGAAACTGTCATGTGCATTTTTTCAACAACTGTTAAAACAGCAAACTGCAGCCTCAAAAATAAACAAAGTTAAATCACCATCTCTTCATAATAACCAGCACTGCAGATGCAAACCTTCTGCTCACTGCCATACAATACAAAACTATGTTAAGTAAAGAAATATGATGCCATACTCAGTCAGGTGAGTCATCAGATCCTCCACGTTACACCCAGTCTTGGCACTGCACTCATAAAACAAAGCCTGATGCTGCTGTGTAAACCAGAAAACATTTTATTTTTTATGTGAAAGATTTTAGCATCATGAGAAAACCACTGTGTTAAGTTGTTTAAATACTTAAATGTGCCTCACATCTGCCAGCCTCTGCCCCTCCCCTGTAGTCACTTTTCTGCAATCACTGTCTGCCAGGTCCAGCTTGTTCCCCAGCAGCATTAACACTGCACCTTCACACATCTTCTCCTGGGATAAACATACAAAAGGTTACAGTACAAACTATTTAACGTGAATACACCAATGGGGAGAAATAACTATTATTATTACATTACATACATTAATACCAGATAAAAACAACTCTCAGAGTCTAAATCAAAATCATTCAGACGTCACTGGCGTCTGAGATTAAAGCTGTGCTGCACTCTCAATTACCTGCGTTTGTATTCAAATGGAGACAAACTGGTTTGCATGTTTTTACATCCAACCATGCATGACATCTCTACCTGCTCACCTTCACCGAGGCCACCCATCCTCTCACATCAGTGAAAGAGGTCGAGTCAGTTACGTCATACATGGTGAGTATACCATCTGCTTTACGGTAGTACTGCTCAGTGATGCTTCTAAACCTGAACACAAATTAGAGAAACCAATAAGAAAAAAACAACAACTCCAACAACAAGAACAATCATGTTTTCATGCAGTTAGCTGTTATCTGACCTCTCCTGTCCTGCAGTGTCCCAAAGCTGCAAGGTGATTGTGGTGGAGCCCAGAGTTAAAGTCTTCATCTGGAAATCTATACCTAGAACCAACAAAGGCCCCCAGTTCCATACTTTATGTACACACAGATGACCTAATAATTGTGTAATCATTGTGAAGGAGTGTTAAAAACAGAACATCTTACCAACAGTAGCACTCATTCTACTGTAGAAACATCTTGTGCAGTAGTGCTGGATGAAGGAGCTCTTACCCACCCCAGAATTACCCAGGAATACCACCTTGAACATGCGCAGAGGACTGACAATTTTGCTCTAAAGTTTACGTGAAGGAACCAAATGTACAATGTGATTAAATGTAGTATGTATTTGTTTCTCTGCCTTTATGGGGGAACACATTTTTGCCAAAAACATATGAAAATCTGTGCTCAGTCGCTGATGACTACGAACTGCTAAGAACATATCTGTTTCATTGTGCCCTCTCGCTGTATTAAACTCATAGTTTTAAGATAGATAGTGAATATTTTTAGATTTAATATTTTCCCTACCTGAGTTTGAGTCTGTTCAACATTTTCACACCTGACTCTACATGATGGTTGGTGTCTCTTGGATGAACTTGTCACCTCTTTGTCCTGCTCCATCTCATCAGATGAGCTCAGCTCTCTTCAGAATCAACGAATACACAAAATTAGTAGCTTCCTCGGGCAGTCTGCAAAGTTCATAACTATAATATTAGATGCAGTTTGTCATACGAACCTTTTCAATGGCTTGTCTTGCAGTAAGTAGTTACCTATGACTGACCCTTTCTTCTGCAAAGTCTTTGTGAAATTTGGATTCTAAAAAGGTTTTTGTGGAAAGTAAGGCAGAGGAAATGAGCAGTATTAAGATTTCTACTGTGTTTAATGGATTTCTCTAATCTTAAACATATGGTAGTTACAGTAACATAGGAATGAATATCAATGAACACTGTCTTCTCTGAAGTAAAACTATTTACACAGGCAGATTATTGATTATTTACATTTACAAAGTAGGTTTCAGTCCCAAAATTAAATTTATTCTGGAGCAAATTATCACCATAATAATTGAACATTAAATACATAAACTTTATTATAATTTAGATGGAAAAAATACAAGAAATAACCAACAGGTGTTTATTATGCTATAATCAGACCAGTGTCTTGAATGAATGCTTTGTGTTCTTTGTCAGCTTGTTTTTTCAAGAACTTAAATATATGATTAAGAGAGACTCAAAACTCAAATCCAAAAACATAGTCTTTTGGATAGGCTGAAGGCAAATAATAATTTTCTCAAGAATTGGAATGGGAATGGCTGGGATGAAGGGGAACATGCTAAGAGATGTTAGATTACTACTCCTTTGAGAATTGTGATAAATAACGGGCTTTATTGGCGTGGTAAATACTGCATAAATACAGCTATGTACAGTATCATTAATAAACATGAACACTTTTCTTCCTGACACAGGACAAAATAAATATATTTTCAGCAAAATCCTTCAGTTCACTGATCACATCTACAGAAGAACAACACTGCTGACATACAAAAATCCCAAACAAGTTGAATTAATCAATAACTAAACAATAACAGTTGCCCATATAAAGAATTATTGTCCCGAGGGTAGAATTAAGCATGAAGCCATTCTAGGACTTAGCTTAGGGTGGATAAATCTGCTGTGTCCATGGGGTACAAAGGTCTTCACTGAGGTAATAAGTTAATGGCAGAGCAGGAATGACAGAGCTTCTGTGACTAACCCTCTTCTGAGACTGTTGGGCATCTTTTTCATCTCGCAGCCTTTTGTTCATATCCCTGACACACAAAGAGAAAATCATTTGGAGCCATTCTCACTTTGATCCATTTTACAATTGCACTGATTGATCTACAAATTAATGTTATGGAATTTATTTTGGCTTCTTGGCCAAAGAAACTCACTGAAACTGAAAGTACTTGTTTAGACCTACCTCAATAGCTCTAGTTGTCTCAAGAGACTTTCCTTCTCTTTCTGCATATTCCTGGACACCTTCATCACATTTCTACAGGGGAGCAAACATAAAATGCATGGTTATATTCTATATCTTTTCTTTTTAGCAACAAACCTCATGAAAAACACAAACAAGTACGTTTTTTTCTCATAGACCTCCATTTGGCAACATGCTCTGTGTTATAAAGAACATGAACAGTGTTCATTTTGAGTCAATCACACATTGATTCACCATCCCCATAACTACTCACTAATCCATGACAGAAAACAAATAAACAATTTCCTTCTGTTTGAGTGATGTTTGCTAAAAAAAAAATACAGCCATTTTGAAATTAAACTACACTGCTCAAAAAAATTAAGGAAACACCTAATCATCAAAGTTAACAACAAGTCAGTTAAACTTTTGCAATGGAGAGCCAATGAAATATGGGATGTTATAGTTGCATCCAACACCACCACAGACTGCCCAGGAGCTCATTGATGCCCTGATCAAAATCCTGATCCAGAAGTTATGCCTGTATTTTATTTAAGCTCACACTAGCTAGTAACATTTTCCTGGTCTTGAAAAAGAAAAAGAAAAAAAATTCACTGCCTGCTGCCTGTAGTACATTCAACATCATTTGACTTTCATTTTGTAACTAGTGAAAAAATAAGTTCACCTAAACTACAAGAAGAGAGCTTTCATGACTGGATTTCTGATTTTACACTGGACGTATTCATGCAGCTACTCATCCTGTTATTCCTTCACCTCTGTTTGTCCACTTGTTGCTGGGCAGCGTTAAGCTGTAGCAGGCTGAGCTGGGCCACAGTCGCCTGCAGCTGGTCTTTGCTGCTCTCCACCTGCTCCTGTAACTGGATGTTGAGGTGCCGCAGCTGCTGGTTCTGCTCCTTGATGTTTGTCTGCTCATAGCTCAGCTGCCGTATTCTGGTCTCCAGCTTAGGACAAAGACAGGACCCGTTTGTTCACTCATTAAACTATGGCACGACTTCTAATCAATAGTACAATTAAGATGCCTACCTCTTTCTGTTTGTTCAGTACATTCTCCAGCTCTGTCTCCCGCAACTTCAGCTCCTCCTCAAGTTGTTGTCCTCTCTGCTTCTGTCTAATACTGTCCTTGATTTTACAATACATTTTATTAAATGCTATTATGACAATTAATCTTACTAAATAGGACAAAAGCTGGACTAAATAGCACACATCTGTACCTGAGCCAGGCGTTTCTCTCTCTCTTCTCTAATCTGGTTCTCCATTTCTTCATATATGGACCGAACGACCTGATCATGTTCACTCTCTCGTCTAAAACAGAGCAAATTGAAGTGAATGAATGAATTTATAAAACCTGACACAATCTGAATACATCTAAACTGGGCATAATTTATGTATACTGTGTTCAATATGCAGTGGGAGGAAACTGGACCTGTGTAGAGCTTGTTCCAGACTGTCTCTCTCTCTGATTGAGTCCTGTAAGTGGGACACTGCGTGGACGAGGACACCTTCGAGGACACTCAGCAGCTCTGGTCTGTCTCTCTGGAGTTCACACCACAGAGAGCAGAGCTCCTGCTGACTGACACACAACACACAACTGACTGAGGATACCTAGTGTTAACCCCACAATGTCACTTATTTGCATGACAAAAAGGCGGTGGGTTTAAATGACAATCTGCAAATTGAGTATTACACTTCTAAACTTTTCAATATTTTCATATGGAACAACTGTAAACAGTATTTTTCTTTTTATTAGAACAGTCTAGTTTAAAGAAACATACTCATTGAATAATTTGTCAGCGCCTAACTCCATCAGTATGTTTACAAATCTGGCTGCTGCAGCATCCTGGGACGAGTCCACTTGGTCCATATCTTTTTCTTCTTCTTCTCGACTCAGCTCATTCGTGTCCTCCAGTCCTACCAGTTCACCTGCACCACAGACAAAGAAAAAACAGAGTTAGTGGATGTGGAAGAGAACTGCATCTGAATGAACAATAGCTTTTCCTCTAGAACAAATGCTACACTCACCAAGTCCCGTGCTGAACTCAGCAGGAGTCAGGAATCCATTACTCTCTCGGTCCAGGCTTTCAAACACTGTCTCTAGTTGTTCAGGGGACAAAGGTAACTCCCCTTGTAGCCTCTGACCAGATGAAGACAGAATGTTTAACAGTGTACAATTAGCCTAAGTGCTGTGCTTCTGTGACACCAGCTGCTCACCTGCATGTCCCGCTTTGTGATAAACCCTTTCCCCTCTTTGTCACACAGCACGAACAGCTCCTTGGCTGTGCCCATGGTCTCTAACTTGGGGCTTCCTGGCACCATCTCTCTGGGTGAAGCCAGTGGGCTGTGTACCCAGCCTAGCCTGGGGCTCCCTGCTGGCAGCCCCCGGAGTCTGGGGCTCACCGGTATGGCCTCGCCACGACCTTCACCCACCAGCACTTCACTATCATTCAGCCACTTGGACATTACTGCACTGTAGAAGACACACATGTTGAGCTACTGTTTTGTCATTTGGTATTGAATGCTTCAATTTAGTCGTCTTGGAATCATGACAAGTAGAGCTGAAAGAGTTGATTGATCGATGGACAGCAAAATAATATAAATACTGTATATATAAACTGATAAAAAGTCACATTCATGTGTAATAAAAATAATTAGGTACAGCCTTAAGTCTCTCAGTACTTTAACAGTGTTTTATTATTCAGTTGGAGGAAACCACTTGTCTGAAGCACAATCTGAAATGTTTATGTTTATCAATGAGTTAGAATTTATTTAATTTTGGGTCTTCTCTCTCTATGTGCTGTAAGATACTGAGAGACGCTGGCACAACAGGTCCTCCTTTGTCAAACATGAGGTGCAGAACAAACTGAGCTGTGACTGTTCACATTATCTCCAGCTGCTGTGATCAGGTGTTGGACAAGTTTGAGTACAGTGTCATTTTGTAATGTCTGACATGACAGCACATTAAGGAAGAACATTTTACATATTTATATCCAAAATGTCAACATTCCTGGGCATGGTAGGATATAAACCCCTGGCTTCATACCGCATCCTCGCTGTTTATTTAGAAATCTTTAATAAATGCAGTGCTGCCAGTAACTATTACTGTGCACCAGGATGTGTAGAGAGTAAAAAGCAGGATGGTGTCATGTGAGAAGAGTTACTGTGTACTTGAAGGGGAGGGTGGATAGCTATGGCTCAGGAGATGCAAATAAAGCATTTGCAGTTGTTTGCATAGTCAGAACTACCACAACTGCAAACATATGACTCTCAAGAACTATGATGCAAATATGCCTCAGTATCTCTATGAACACTCTTAAAACTGTGATTTATGATAAATACAAGGATCATACATAATCAGCCTTCGGGCTAGGTCTATTACACAGGAGAAACATACCAGGAAAAAGCACAAATAGTTTCATCAAACTAGAATTAGAAATGTTATGAAATAGATTCCGAGCTAAGAGATTTCAGACTAAGGTGCTTCCTGAATAGAAAACTGTCTCAGTGGTGAATTAAATGTTGCCTCTACCTCCAGTCATTTTATCTCATGCTATTTATGAAGGCATTCAATCTTTAAAATATGAACTGATAATGGATAGTAAAGCATCTTGCACGTCATTTATGAAGACTCCAAAATCTCCCTATAACCTAAAAGTATGCTGAGATTCCAGATAAGACACTCATGTAAACTTTATACGTTAAGGGTTTTATATATCAGAGTCCCACTTAGCCAACAACCACGCCAAAGGTCAAATAAAGTTAAACACACCTAACATAACATTTAGCAAGATCGGTGTGTGGTGTTAGGTGGGGTGGTTCTCATAATTCAGAGAAAGTGACTTCAAGCTATTGCAGAGTTTACAACATGTAGGCTACAAAACTGTCACAGTTTAAAATGTCACTTTCTCTGATAGTTGACAACACAAAACCATATTCAGCTTGACTGTGCATTAACTCTAATTTACATGTTTAACTTTAATTTATATGTTTAATATATATGAGTCACAGTGACAGCGTAACACATGGCTGTTGTATGTTTCCAGAAGCAGCAAGTTAAACAGATAGTATGGTAGTTAAATAAAGATTAGCGTTTGCAACAATTCCAAAAGTTTCACTCAAACTTCCCTCGGTCACCTACAATTAATAAAGAAGCAACGACCCCACACATAATTGAGTCGATTAACCAAGCACAGCGGGGAGAAGGTTAACATTAAAGTTGCAATAATATTTCTAAATCACTCCCATTTCTAATATTTAATGTCAATCTGTGAAACTTATAGAAACTTTGACTACTCACCCGCGGTGTGCGGGACGCAGGTGTCCAGTACCTTTGATCGCCTCACACTAAGTCAAACAAACACTGACTTCAGCCGCAGGGTGGCACTGACGACCAGGTGGAACTGAGCTTTACCGTAACGTTTAGTGTAGCCTGTGAATTGAGGGCGCACACATTTTATTCGATTGGTGAAGTAAACTCATGAGATGCAAGCAGTTGCTGGATCCCAGCTCCTAGTTAGTTTAGGACTATGTCTGTGACAGTAAACCCAACATCTTTGTGGTTTTTACAGCAAATCTTACAAAAAAGTTTTTAGGAAATAATGATGGACATGTCTTACTATTTTCATACTAATTCTACAGCAAACAATCACTCAATTATTGAAGAAAATAATTGCCAGACCTATTGATAATGAAAGGATTTTTTTCCTGTAATGGAACAATATTGCTTTGCCCAATTATTTCAGTTTTTTCTGTGCTAATTACTGATCAAACACACCTTTAAAACAAATGAGAAATATAAATTAAAACAGTTAAGGTCTTACAATATGTGATGCAGAGACCTTCTTCAAAACTAGATGAAGGGATCACAAGACAAAGAATGAAGAATTGCATTTCTAATAAATGTGTGATTAATTAAATTATGTAGGGCCAAATTATGTGGTTAAAATATTTTTGAGTTTTGTTTGCCCACTTTGCCCAGTTAAAAATTCAGATTTATTTTTATTGCCACATACCAGCTACTTTTAGTAATATTTACAAAACACCTACACAACACCGGCAAACATTTACGCTACCACAATATGTGTACTTCGAGCAACAATACGTTCGATAAATATTTTTGAGAACCTATATGTTAGTTATTACGGTAAGAAGTAACGTTACCATGGAATTTACGGAAATACATACGTTATCGCTGGATGCTGTAGCGGGAAGCATTGTTTGTCGACAAAAGCAGGAATTTAACATTTTTTCGCTCTTGCTATCTCAACGTGACTTATTCTTTATTCTTGGTAAGTACGCGTTAGTTAAATTGTATTTGTGAAGTCTGCTTATACACAGCGACGCTGAACAGTCTGAAAACGTTTTTGGAGAGAGTTGTTCCTCGAAGTTAAAATCTGTGCTGTGTCAGTGCCAACCTAGTGATTTGTGGTGGAAATAAATCAGCAGTAACTCAATTATCCGTCCTCGAGTTTCTCAGCTAATTAGGTGGATTAGATGCGTAAAAAGAAGGAAAGGGAGAACAACGACAAAACAAGAGACGGTCTCGGCGAAGGTAAAATTAATCTGTAATCCCAGCTTTGACCTTTCCATGCCTGTCTGTGTGATAGCCTGAGCATGTTGACCTTATATAGTTACCTTTAGTTAGTGCTAATGTAGCTGCCTGACAGAGAAGACTTGTTACACCAGCACACTGGAGAAAGGTAAAATCAGAGTCAAGATAACAGACACATTTACTGTTCTGTAAACCAGAAGTTTAAAATTATTTGTTTTTCTATCAGACAATACAAACCATGGTTTCTGACAATTCATAGATTTTCTTTTCTTCCCCACAGGTAACGAGTTAGATCAGGAGCCTTTCCTCACAAAGATGTCAACATGCAGCATGTGGAAAGATCAGCATCGTTTCATCTGATATCTTGGACTGCTTGCAACAATAACGCTGAGGGTTTATTCCTGGTGACAGCAAACTACATGTTTCCTAACAGAGGAACTAACTGGAGGAAATAATACATTAGTCAATTGGACATTTTTTTAAAAAGCCACCGCTTTCTATGAGCATGGACAAGCTGTGACTTAGTAGTCTGTTTGCCTTTAGACCTCTGCAGTAAACTTGTGCCACTATCAAGTACTTGCATATTCACTTGGTTACGAAAAGCTGCCAGAAGAAACCAGGAGAATAGACTGTGACGCTTGGTGGTTCACAGGATCAGCTTCTGAAGATGCTGCAGACCGGTAACTACTCACGGGTGCTGCTGGTCCAGCTCACACTGTTGGCCTATGACCTCTTCGTCAACTCCTTCAGTGAACTTCTGAGGGGAGCGCCTGTCACCCAGCTTGTGCTTTTCGTGTAAGTGACTGAGCTACATGCTGAACAGATATGCTGGTTTAACAATCAGTCTGACTCCAGATTACTTATTGTTTTTTAAATAACAGATTATTCAAGTCATTATAAAGTAAAAATACCACTACATGATCATCTACACCCACTTAGCTGTTGTTTCATTGTTTGTTTGTATTTTATTCAGTCACCGCTGTAATATATTAGAAATGTTTTACCCTCTTGAGCCAACATTTATATCCCATTACAGTGTCCAAAAAAAGTGAGCATTAAAAGTGAGCATTGGCAAACAGTATAGTATATTTAACTTAAAATGGTGATAACTATTCTCACACAGTGTCTTCCTCTCTGACTCCATTAGAGAGACACAAATAAGCCAGTAAAACTGTCCTTTTTTCAGCATCCAAGACATTGCCATCTTGTTCAACATGATCATCATCCTGCTGATGATGTTCAACACCTACGTGTTCCAGGTCGGCCTGGTGTCCCTGCTGCTGGAGAGATTCAGGGCTCTGCTGATATCCTCCGCTCTTTACCTGACCCTCAGCATCTGCTTCCACTGCTGGGTGTTGGTAAGCACTGTCACAATCACACACACCAGCACGTCAGCTCTGTGCAAGAACTAAATTAAAACACGGTCACATTTTACCGTGCTTTTAAATGCAAGATTGATAAATTTTTCTTCCCTGTATAAGATTTCTGCTCTTATAATATTACAACTGCATGGTGCTGATCATTTTTCTTTTCACTAGAACCTTAGATGGCTTGATTCAAATCGTTTTGTATGGACAGATGGTCTTCAAGCTCTTTTTGTTTTCCAGAGAACAGGTAATTGCTGAATTATTTTATTTAAATTATTTAAGTGAAATTTTCTATCACAACAAACCTGTTTTTTTCAGTTTATTGTGACCTATTTTATATCTTCCTGTTAACAGCGGCAGTCTTGTATTACTACTTATACAAACGCACTGCAGAGTATATGGGAGACCCGAGGCTGTATCAGGACTCTCTGTGGCTGCGTGATGCCTTTGCCAGAACTCGTCAGTGAAGAAGGGACTTTTTTTTCAGAGAGCATTGAAGGGACCTGCCATGAAAAAAAACCTTTGACATTATAATATAAGCTATTCTGGATTTTGTATTAATATTTTCTTAGGGCTGGACAAGCACGACACTACTGCACACGTAGAACAAAGCAGTGGACTGATGTTGAACACTCATGGAACTCATTAATAGGTAAAGTGGATGAAGTGAAGCCTCAACCGCTGCTTGCGTTTACTGGCTTTTTGTAGCCAAGCAGGCAGTTGGTTAAAAGGTTTACAGTGGCACATAAGCCAGCCATGGCATGTGTAGTATTGTATTAATCGGGAGTCTTTTAATCTATGTGGCCTTCGTAAATCAATTTAAGTTGCAGACCAAATGCAACACTTAGAAGCTATGGAAATGCCCATGGCATGTTTCCTCCATGGTAGTGTAAACAGTGTGGAACTTTATGTATGAATAGTTTTGTTTGGAAGATTCTGTTATTCTGCAGCAAAGACAGGAACCACTGTTCATTTTGCCTTATGCAAGATTAGTATGAACTGTTTACATGATTGTTTTAATAAGCCAATTTTCATGTAAATCTTGCCATGTTTGAGTGGGGTTCTTTGAATTGCGTTCCTGTTGTTTTTTTATTAAATAATCCTTCTCTAATCCCGGTGTAATCCTTCATCACTAGGGTAGTCAGTATTATCCTGGAGACAAGGTGAAACAGGCTGCTCTATTTTTAACACAAAGATTAATCAGGGATTGAGGTTTTAGGTTCCACTAGTGAAACACACCATAAATAGTCTTTAATGCATCAAAATAACCAAATAGCCAAACACCTAACAGGTTAAGTTGCAGGTCAAGTCTGATCTCAGTAAAACTTAACATTTTATGTAACTGGTATAATCTATGGGATCACTGTAGACATAAAATAACAAAGACACCAAAAGTTGTACAAATCCCCTTTACTCGTGAAAAGAAAACCAGAGTTTGTATGATCCCAAAATATTGTCAGTGCAGTCCAAATCCAAAATCCAGTCTGTTTGTGTGATGTCCTACGTTCCACTGGAATGTGTCATTCTCTTAAGTCAGTCACTCGAAACTGTAGGAAAAGGAACACAATTCACTACAGAAATGTGTTAGTTTAAAAAAAAAACAAAAAAACTTTAATACAATTTTAAACGTACCTTCATACATAGATGCCAACCCAGAGCAGTAAGAATAGCACACCGAAGCCCATGAAAAGTGAAGCTACGAGGGAGATCAGCAGCTCTTTGTAGACGTCTCTTGTGTATTTTGTTGAAGTCACTTCATAGCTGATAAAAAGTTGAGGAAAGCTTGCGCAAAAAGTACAACCAATAGCTAAGGTCTAATGCCTCCTGCTTCACATACAAGTGTAGCTTATTATCCAACTGCCCATGTTTGTTTTCCATTTACATATATTACTATTGAAAAGTTAAATAAATGTTGTTCATCAGCTGAGTATAATCCAAAACAAGGTTTACTCTACACACATCATCATTGTGAATAACCATTTCAAGATTAAATTACGGCTGCTCTCAGTTTAAAAGGAAAGACAAGAACCACAACCAGAAAAAGATCAACACAAATACAAAATACTCAATACAAAAAACGGAATAAGAACAAAGAAAATCTAAAGATGGACAAAACAGATCAATAATATTCCAGGGTTGAATTTAGTGCATGGAATGGAGAGTGATAACTTAGATATGGCATAAATAATGATTATGATCGTTGTCCTCCTCCAGAGGGGGGAGGAGTTGTACAGTTTTAAGGCCACAGGCATAAATGATCTCCTGTGGTGCTCTGTGGAGCACTTGACATTGATCCTTCTCTGCCTGAATGTGCTTCTCTGTCCAGCCAGGACACTGTGTAGTGGGTGGGAAGGATTGTCCAGGATTGAGAGGAGCTTGGACAGTATCCTTTCAGCTACAACACATAGAGGGTCCAGCTCCAAACCCAGAACAGAGCCAGCCCTCCTGATTAATTTGTCCAGTCTGTTAGCGTTAATGTTGCTGCCCCAGCAGACCACAGCATATGAAAAAACAATTTCCTTACATTCTGATCACAAAAATGCCTTTAAACAGTTTGATTTATTTCCATTAGCATGTAAGGTATTAATATTAAGAAAAATTTAATTTAATATTTCTTTGACAGTTTATCCATTATAATGTGTGTGTAGACACCTATCTCTGATAATGTCTAGTGGTCAACAAGCAGAAGTCAGTCTTTAAACTGTCATGTTCGATGTTTACAACCAACAATGTGTAATAATTTTATTATTTACCTTCTTTTAAAACCTGTGAGAGTCTGCCACAACACATTTCTTTAACAATGTCACCATGTTCCCAATCTATTATAACATTTATAATAATAATAATAGCTGCAGCCATAATGTAAAACTAAAGAATCAGTGCCTTTCCTTGTTTGGGTTTAGAGTTGTGTGTAAATGAAACTAATATCTAACCTAACTACTGCGGGTTGTAATGTGAGAGAAGAAGCAATAAAAGGATACACAAAGAACCAGGCGGTGAAGAACATGCCGATGGCCAGCAGCACTACAGTAAGGTGGGGGAACACAGCCGGGTTCACCGGGCTGGTGTATCTGGTCATGGCCTCGAGTTCCTGCAAACACGAGCATGTTAGACACATTGGAGTACCCCCACGGCCACAAACTTCTACTTTCATTTGGTATTAGAAGTTACACAGTCTCTAACTTTTTATTAATGCTGCAGAATAACGTGGTCGTTTCTGATTTACTTTACAGCGGCTACATCAGTGAAGCTAACGTTTCTCTGCTAATCCAGTCTGCACATATATAAACTACACAAAGCACAAGTTCACACAGGAAAAATAATAAATAAATTGTTAATGTGTACATGTACCACTGTATATTGCAGTCAGACCTTTATATTTAAAATATAAAGAGTAAGTTTACCATTTTGTGATGAAGCTGAGCTCCTGTCCCTATAGTACAAGATGATAAGGCCACGTACTGACTAGCTCTTCCTGGTATGTTCGTGAGGTAGAGGATACGTCACTTTGGTGTTATAGTGTACCCTCAATTTAGTCTTTCAGGCTTCTCTTGTTTACAGACCTCACTCAGATTTCCAACGGTGGAGGAAGTACTGAGGTGCTTTACTTTAGTAAAAGTGTACACTGTAAAAATACTCCATAGCAAGTAAAAATCATGTATTTAAAATATTACTAAAGTAAAAATATGTAGTATGTAATTACAATCAGAATAACACAGAGAAAAGAAAAAGAACCTGCCCCTTTTTCAATATGTATTATTTAATTAAATTATCACAGATACCCTAACGTGTGAGCAGCATTTTACAGTTACACTGGTTGAGATGGAGATAATTTTTAATTATTTTGCATAAGCCTACACCTAATGGTTATTTTCACTGTGGATTAATCTGGTGATTTATTTCTTGTTTCAGCTTGAAAATAATGAGAAGGGCACATCACAATCACTGAAAGCCCAAACTGACAATTTGTAATTGTAATGATAAAAGGAATTAAAAGGAAATGCAGCAACTCCCCACATTTGAGAATCTGGAACCATTAAAAGTGTGCAAGAAAAATGTTTTAAACAATTATCAATATAAACAGTTGTCAATAATTTTTCTATAAACAAAGTGATCTAACCACTCTAATGGTTTCAATTCTTTGTTGACCGAACATCAGTTTTTATAAGCTCTTCCTATATTTTAAATAGAATAGCATTATTTGAAAGTAACTAAAATTGTAACTATTGTAAATAATTGTAGTAGTAAAGTAAGTAAAGTAAAGTACTAAATTAGTAAAAAATAAGTGAAGTAAATTTTGTAACCCATTGTAAAGTCATATTTGTTTGCTGGCTGAAGCTTTCTCTTTAGGTGTATTGAACAAGTGGTCGCCTGGCAGACCAAATTCAGGATCCACATTGTGCCACTACATCCTCAACGACATAAAATATCTAAGATCGCCATCTAATGGACAAAAGGGGTTAGGATTAGGAAGGGAACAACTGTTTTTTTTAGCTCTGAGAGCAGTTCACTAATCAAACTCAACAAAATGTAATCACAAATTTATTAACTGCATGCATTCATAGTATTACAGCGTATTTTTTAACAAAAAGCAAAAGAAAAAATAGGATAAAATATGCTAAAATATGCTAAACACTAAAAGCAGTCATATCAAAGTACTTAGCAAGTTTTATTGTTACAGCATCTTCTCTTAAATTGGTGCTAAAATTAGAACAGTATTTGTGTGTATGTTTTCATGCTTCTTGGCCCCAATAGCAAAAAGTTAATATGTATTGCTGATAATACAGAAACCAAAAATATTAACTATAAAAACAAAAACAAAAACACATTAGATAAAAAGCATCAGTGGTACGAACAAAATTGAGCTATATAATTACATGTAATGAGTATTTGAAACCAGTCTGGATAAAGCAAATGCAATTCATATGTACAGTGCAAAAAGTGCCACAGTGGTTTCATTATACTATCTAGTGCATTATAAATAAGCTAAAAATAGGACACTATACCCCCATAGTAATTATACTGAAAGAATTGTGCAGTGTCTTCATATTATGATAAATTTCATTACCTTTTGTCTGATGGCTGTTTTCCTATATATTTAATATTGATTTAACATTTGAGACACACTATTGTGTTTTTCTTTCTGAATACAGATGCATGAAATATGAATTAAAAACACATTTTGACAACAAAAATCATGGTGGGGAGAGTACATGTAGAATGCCTTTAAAACAATAAATGATAACAGAGAGGAAAACATTGTACAATACAAAAGTGTTCAAAAGCTATCACTGCACATGCAAGAAAATTATTTAAAACATCCAGAGAAATTCATAAAAGAGTCCCGTGTAAAATGTCAAACTTTATCTTTGCAGTGTGCGTAAATAAATCCAACTCCACCTCAGCTTTATGATCAATCGATATTACATTAAAAAAATCTAAGCTGAAGCAGCATTTGAGTTGCGTCTGTGCTGAGACGTAGGGTATTATTTTGGAGATATAATTGGGCATGCACCTGAAACGGTCATTTACTGCTTTACCAACATTTTGTCCAGTGTGAGCTATTCCAGTGTTTCTTGAAACACACATGTTCATTTCCAGTTATTTGTTTTCTTATCCAGTCTCATCATGTCTTCCAGTGAATCTCATGAAATGGGCTCCTTCATTTAAGGATAATAAGTATGTGTGTTTTTGCATACATGTGTATAAAACTCTTACTGTATTTAGCAATTTGATATTTAATTCAGTGCTGCAGTGGAGATAAAAAATACTGCACAGTATTTCACTCTCTGTAGTTTAGTCAAATGCTGCACGAGGAGACAGTAGACAGTCTAGTTAACTGTAGCAGTCTCAAACACAAGCTCCACTGTAGAGACCCAGGATTCACCAGTGTGCACTACTGAGGTATATTTTCACTGTGAGCTGCAACCATTCACTGAGGTCTTCAGCACAAGCCTATGATCTTCTCTCCAGTGTATAAAACTATTGAAAAGTGTTTTTGTTTTCAGTTGGCACTGGTTCCAGTGTAGATACAGATTCGTAGTGTTAACAAAACTAAACAAATGTGTGCAGTATTATCTACAGTATCTAACCATGGGTGTCATTTAGAAACTTGAATTATGCTAAAACGTAATTATGGCTTGTATTAAGCATGGAAGACAAAGTGATCAGTAACAAAGTGAACTACAAACAAATTGATGTTACTTTCACAATAGCAGTTAACAGTGACACAAAACAGTTTTCAGGTTCAGCGACAGAAATAAATCTTAAACAGTGTTTTGAACTCCAGTGACCACAGCAAAAAGACACATCTTAATGCATATATATATGGAGGGAATGAAGTATATAGTTTGTTCTGTATTAAATCTATGTAAAAATAATGTACAAGAATGAGACAAAACCTTTTTCCATCACAAAAGCATACAAAGGAGAAATGTGGGGTATTGTAAAGGCACTGAGACTCATCGTCTTCCTCCTCACACGCAGCTGCTTTGAATGAGAAAATGGTAGTCCGAGTATGATGGTTTCTCTCCTTCAGTGGCACAACTCACTTCACTCTGTAAATGAAAAGCATGTGGAGAGAATAGTCATCAATCAGTTCCACCCACTGACTTTATTTAAACTAAGTACCATAATAAATCACCCAAAGATCACCAGAGAAACCACATAGCATCTACATTCCTCCCCATATTTTAGAGGGGATGTTTACTCACATTCAGGGAGACACGGAAATGATAGGTGATGTCCTGGAAAGATAACACAGGCACTGACCACAGGTGATGAGTCCCCTTAGAGACAAGTATAAATATGAGTTAGTAAAAGAAAAATTTACAATGAGGCCCCCTTTTGGCTTTTTATAAATAATAATGATAGTTTCACATACCCGTAGTGGTACAAAATGACAAAAAAGGAATATATGTTTTGATTAACATTATGTACCTTTGTTGATGTACTCTGTTCACCATAGAGCACTGCCTCTGTGTGGTTGGGGCATAAACGCCCCTTAGTGGCCCCACATTGTCGTACCCACATGCTGTGGGTGGACCTGCAACGAGTTAGTAATGTTTGATAGTTCTGTTATTCCCTAAAAAAATTCTAATCATTTTTTGAAAGTTACATGTAATATCGACATAATTTAGAACTTATTATATTATATAACTTATTAAAAAGGTAACAGCTTTTGTAGTAGCTGTTTGTGAGTTGAGTTTGAGAACAGTTATTGATTTATGGTGTAATTGCCTTGAAAACTTCCTAGGAAAACTATCGGGAATTTCCACACCCATAAAATATAGTTTCAACAGTACAGTTTGTGTAGTTCTGTAGATATTGTGATGTTACTCACGTCATGTGCAAAGTGATTTGTGAGGTGGAGGAATTTCTTTTTCCATGGAGTGATACTGTGTAGCTAGAGTTGTTGACAAAGAGAAAAGTATCATCAATATACATAGACCTGAGTGAAAAGAATTCGAAACAGGAATGTTGTCCCCATGTTCTTCCACTTGAGTGAATCTTATGCCACATCCCACTCATGGATGTGGGAACATATACAGCATTTTGCTTTGTAGCTTTGCACATAGACCTGGTTCAAACTGTAATCTTGCGAAAAGTGTTAAAACATGCGGACAAGTGATAAATTAAAAGATAAACTGGATTAAATGGTTGTAGAAACATAATCAGTTGGATGCTTTTAAACACAGTGATACATATTGCAGTGTGATAAGTATGAAAATGATATTAATGTGGTAAGACTTTTACAGTCACCTGACCTCTGTGGTTAGACACTTTTTACATTTAATTAGTATATACCTGCAGCTCTTGGATGTCGCACAGTTTTGTGCAGGGATCTCTTGGTTCGTCTCCACAATACGTAGACTAGTCAGAAAAGGAGCTGACCTTCCTCCTGCAAAAGAAAGAAACGCTGCAGTATGTGCAACCATGCCCATAGCATTCCTTTGTACAGTATGCAGACAAACTTTGTTTGCTGTTGTCAAACAAATGGCTTTACTGTGTTTGCATACTGCATATTATGTGTGTGAAGAAAGTGACGTGTCTGGGCCCTGTTTGTGTATTTACCCTTCGTGTGTAGACTGCGTTGTCTACGTGGCACTGGCTGACTCCCAGGAAGACGATTGGTAGCTCCCACTCCGTCCAGGTCTGTAGGTGCCGGTCTTTTGGACTTGGCAAAGTACAAAGGTGATGAAGTGTGACTCAGTCGGTTTCTACTGTGGAAATCCTTGTCCAGTTGTCTGGACTTGGCCTTCTTATTAAAAGCGCCTGATGTGGGAAACATGCTTCCTAAATCTAGACAAGAAAGATAATTAGTCTGCGCTGAAGACAAATAAATAATACAGGACATCATCTCATATTTTCACACTTACCTGGAATGGACTGGTTGGTACTTGATGTTATAACTGTGGCTGATTGGTTGTTTATGGCAGTGGTTGAACAGCAAGCTGTGGCATTTGTGAGAGAAAAAGAGATGAAATGAGAATACACTACTCTGAGTGACCTTGTTAATTGCTGTGATTTTCAGTAAACAAGCTCATAGGTAACAGAAAGGTTTTATACTACACATCATGTAGTTTGGATATCCACTGACCAGGTGCAGACGTGGTGGACAGTGGAGTATACTGAGTGTCGCGTGAGGATCCCAATGCAGCTCTCGACCTGTACCAATCAGATGAGGTACCGCAGGTCAAGACCATATGTTAGTTAAAATAGCAATGTTCTTAAAGGCTAATGAATTTTAGGGTGTTCAGATACATGACTCATGCTTTATTTCAAGAAAGGACAAAAGAAATACCCAACTAAGCAATCAAAGATAAGGCTGAAAGAGTAGATCAGAAAACAGAACAAGTTGGAAGAAAGACACTGAAAGCATACCATGGGCAGACAGGTGGACAAAAAGTAACAGTGGCAGTGAAGATGGGCATCCAAGAGATGTAGAGAACACAGGAAGGAATATAGCTACAGAGAGCAGGGACAGACATTATTATACTGGAGGATACTAAAGAACAGAAGTGGAAAATTGATCATATGCTTCACAACGCACAAAGCACATACCCATCCTTCTCAGAGATGTCTCCTCTGTGGTGAAGAGTCAGGACATAAAGGACAGACATGGAAATGACACTACAGGAGACAAATAAAGAACCAATATATCATCATCATGTTATTGTTGTACACAGAGCAAGCTGTCTTGTTGTCCCACCCCTCCCTATACAAACACATGTTCCTCTGCTAACCTGAAGGCCATGACAACGACCAGTGCCAGGATGGTCGCCTGCATGAATCTCTGACTGATACAGCCTTGATCCTGAGGTGAATTCTACAATTAAAAAACAGATTGCATACAATTAAAGCTGTACATCCTTTTATTTACTAGCTCATCACATTTGATCAAATACGCCAATCATCACCACAGACCTTGCTCCCAGGTTTGACTGTCTTCTTTTTGAATGGGCCGCTTCCTGACCTGCTAAAATAACTCCCTGATTGGCTACATGGATAAGAATAACAAAAGTAATTGTTAATTTTTTCCACTCATATAAATGGCCCTGTATCAGTGCGTAACACCCACTCTGAAGCCTAAAGTTGTGGCTATTACTCATTGCTCTCACCTGACAGTTCCTCCACTCACTGTGCTCTTCATGCTGTCAAAACGACGCAGCTTGGCCAGTTTGCGGCTCCAGCGCTCCAGTTCGTCTATGCGAGTCTCTAGGTTGTCTGTCAGCTTACACAGCTCCTTCACCGCCCCCACGTTCTCCATGAAGATACGTTCCTTTGATATTAGAAGGAGAGCTGTTAGTGTGTGTGGACGTAATGTCTGTCTGCACCTTATGTATGTGTGTGTGTGCCTATGTCACCTTGTTGACGACTAACAGGTTAGGAATAGTTTCTCCATTGGAGCACACCACATCACCTCCTTCCTTCACTGCTTCAGGCAGGATTTGCTGAACTTCTTGAGCGATCACTCCTACAGAATGATAGAACAAGTAAAAAAGAGGAGCAAAAGTTTGACAGTTTACACATAGGGAACACACTAATAATGATGCATAAACAGCAGAAAACATGGTATACCGTGTACAAAGAAATGAGATGATGGAACTAAACATTTAAATTTGATCACAGGTTATTTATGAGGTTGTTACCAGTCTCTGCAGTGTTCTCTATGCCCACGGTGGCAGCAAACTCAGGCTTGTAATGATAATGGACCAGTCTCATCTGAGAAATCCGTTTCAAATTGTCTGTGGTGTCGACCTACACACAGGCAGAATGACAACAACATCCATGCAGATGGTATGAAAACACAATGTTCAAGTTGTAGATGCAAATGCTTGGATCAACTATAATGAAAAGACAAAACTCAGAGTTAAACTGCAGAGTCAGAGCTGTGCTGAGAGTGATATGATTCATGATGACGAGCACACGAGGCACACAAAAACACACTGACAGTTTGGAAACGTGCACACACTCACACAGACACAAACACACACACACCCATATACACACACACTGTGTGTCAGCCTGACCTCCTGGACATTTTCTTTGGCTCTGATGTCAGACGGATGTACCAAGGAGCCCATGACCTTCAGGTTGCCATGGACGACAAGGGCCTCGTCCGGCCGGTCGGTGTTGATGCCGACTCTCCCATGATGGTAGACTGAGTCTGGCAGTTGGCCGCGCTGCCAAAGTACCTCGCTGTCACTTTCAAACTGCCCTGGGTTGGACGCCTGTAAGAAAAAGACAAAGAAGAATAGTTTAAAGAGGCAGATAAGCATGCTAAACATGCTAACCCACTTTCCTGCTGAGAACTACACTTACTGGCCGCTTTATTAGGTACACCTGTACAATCACCTGTACAATCCGTACTGGAGTGCATTGTATGAATTATGTGTTTCTAATGTAGCCAGTCTATTTACACAAATGATCATGTCTTTGTAAAAGTATACTTCACAGCAGAGCTGCTGTATTGGATTGCATTAGATTGCACAGGTGAACTTAATAGAGTGGCCAGTGAGTGTAGATTAAAGGAGTGATACCCTTCTTCCTGCGGTAACTGTAAGACTGCCAGCGGAGAAACCAGAAATGCAGCCAGTCAAGTAATGCTCTGGCGCATAACACCGGCAATTTGTCTCTTTTACACTTTGCTTTGTTGTGAACTTCAGACATTCTAGTAGGCTGATGTGGTTGATTTTGTTTTGTTGGAAAAGGAAAAGGCTTTTTATAAGGCCCTAATTTTACTGCATGCTAGTTACAGTTAGATATTTTAGCAAACAGTGAAGAGGCAAGAAAAGAAATATTGTTTTACTGAACCATTTTATCAAAACATATAGCTTAGTGTTTAAATTCACCAAATAAACACAGTTGTTTAGTAAATTGTGGTGCCCTGTAAGCACATTGGCTAAGTTAAATGATTGTGTAACTTTCAAACACTATAGCTCTTCTAATACACAAATCATGCACCTTAATGCAATATGTATTGTAATTCCATGCTTTACACTTCTGGAGTAAGTAAAATACCACTACTGTCCAGTGAAAACCACACACCTGAATATTTTTCTAGAAAAGCAAAACAAATTTATATTTCTTTATGGGTAAACATGTTCTAATTCCTAAGTTAAATAATATTTTTCACTGTATTGACATAAAGTTTAAACCAGTGAAAGATTTATGTTTAGAAGTTGCATGTTTTTTACACGACTGCATCAATGTGCTTTGTTTTATAGTTTGAACTCTCCTCAACAGTGTATTTTGGATTGGAAGTGTGTTCGAGATCACAGCCAAAAGAACAGTGATTTTGAAGCGCACAAATTGTTCAGCAGACCAAGAGAAAGACATCACGTTAACAAGGGATATGATTGTTGTAGGAGGCAGACAGACATGGCCAGACGTTACCCTGACGATGATCCTCTCAGACACGTGAGCAGCCACAGTGTAGCTCTGACTGTGGGACTGAGCGTGCAGAGCTACTACCAGCATGAAATACCTGCAAAGACAAAAGCATCAGCAGAAAACTTGACCACTACTGCTTTCAAACTGTGTTTGTTATATGTTTACATGTAATGCTATGTATTTCACCTCTGGTCAGGGTTTGGTTTGCCTTTCTTTCTCATGTTATTTGCTGTGGTCTCACTGAAGTGGAGCCGCCCCACTGTGACCTTTGTGACCTGCTCTGGTGGTAGGGTGACACTGAGAGGAACAAAATCACACAGGCATTATCCACTGATACTGTTTTATAATGGCTGCACTTCAATTAAAAGATAGGGTCACAATTCTTCAAGTATTTATTGTCCTATAAATATTAAAAACTTATTCAGTGTAATCACCCCCTCTGCTTTCTATACATCTGTCTGAAATTAACATGAGACTTCAACTGAGTTAGATAACTATCTATCTTTAATATCCCTCAACTGCAACCCAACACAGAAACGTTGTAGGGAAACAAAAAGATTTAATTTTATCTTCTCATAAACCTCTGAATACATAAATGCACAAAATAAGGACTGTGGATTTTCTTGACATTGAAAAAAATATGTTTTAATGGCCAGTATATAAAGAAGGAATGATTACAGCAAGCAAAAACTGTTTCAGAGTTCATAAGGACACCTGTCTGTTGTTTTCAGACAGACTCAAAAGACTGTGATACTTTCAGACTCACAGCACTGGCTTGAAGGGTCTTTTGCTGCGGTCAGATTGTGACTGCTCTACACTGATGGACTGGTTCATGGACTCCACCTAGTAAGGAAGAAAGTGAACATGTTCATTTAATCTCATATTCACTCACACAATTAGCAATCATCTGTCATATTGATGTCATGTTCACCATTTTGCCTTCAGTCACCTTCACTCCGTTTAGTTTGAGATAGAAGCAGTCGATGGGCTGCAGGCCTTCACTTGTCTTGATGTATTTGGGGTCGCCTAGCATGCCTATGTATACTGTGACCTGGAAGTGATTCTTCTTCTGACAAACAAAAGCATCATCAGCCAAGGAGAAGTTGAAGCCTTTGTCAGCATCAACACGGTAGGTTGGCATTGGTCTGAAGAAGGGAAAGAGATTATGACATATGAATAATGTGACGAGGAAACAAACAGTATGAGAATTTGTATTTATTGTAAGCAAAGTGTAACATGGAGTTTTTCCATTTTTATCGCCAGAGAGGGAGACTCTGTAATCTACTACAGGGGCTTCTGTGTATTTTCAGGTGCAAAAATGTAATAATAATAATGATATAAGTATAATTTGCACAATTTGATGTACTGTTATGTTGGATGGTAATATGGAAAAGATTTTTTTAAATTAGATTTTACTGTTCTTTGGCATTGCTAACTTTAAATCAGGGACATTATAGTTAAACTAACTTTAACTCACTGTTTTGGAACCCTGAAAACTGCACATGGGTCCTCACAGGCCTCTGGGCCTCAGTTTCGGTGTCGTTACTTTATTACACTGAAGACTAAGGTCTTATGAAAGACTTGAATCTAAATCAAAACAAATGAAAACCTGCTGTTCCTTTTACGTAGGTGTGGTGTGCTAAAATTTGTGATGGGCAACCAGGTGGTTTTGATAACATATCTCAAAGGCCTCGTGAGTTCATTTTAACCTTGCTCCCTATCTATACTTCGTTCTGTTTTGGCATTGCAAAAGCACAAGTAGGTGTACACTAATTTCTCCCTTTACCCCTCCTCATGTTGTCTTTCTAAGCCGAAACCCTGCGCTTGCTTACTCCCCCGCACAGCTCACCTCTGAGGAATTTGTAGATCTCTCCAACCTTGCTATTCCTTTGCCACTCCAATTGTATACGTAGTTTTTATGCACTTAACCAATTATAAATGTTTTCATTTTTGACTCTCTGCAATGCATTTTCAGCTCTTCATGTTCCAGAATAAAGACCTAAAATGTACAAATGTGCCAAAATAAATTCCACCCACAGCTCTTTGCAGTTTGCATCATATAGTGGTGTCCACTTGTTCTGCTGGTGAGGTTGCCACTTAATGCACTGATAGTTTGGGTCCAAGTAGCTGCTGTCTGCATCCTGCATTAAACCTGTGACAAATAGTTTGAAATATCGGCAGTTAAGATGAGGTCTAAGCATGTTCGGGATGTTCACTACTGTTCTGTAAAAGTCTTTTTGAGAGTTAATGGTTAGGTAAGAGCAGGTGAGCGTGAGGCAGAGTAGGTGAGGAAAAGCAGAAAGATGCCTGCCTACCTGGCTCTTGTTTGATGATACCTGTGAGGATTTGGGAATTGAGGGTGCTGTTGGGAGAGTCAGAGTGCTTCCTCTTCTTGGTCTGGTGAACAGGGATGCCGCTGTGTGAGGAAAGGGAAACAGTCAGAAGTTGTACATATTAATACTTGTTTCAACTATTTCTTCTCTTCCATCCAAACACAACCCTTCCTCCCTTCTTCCATCCCTCCGAAAAATTTCTGTGACTCACTCTTGCCCCTGAGGATGCTGCAGTAGCTGATGGAGCATCTGTGTCTGCTGCATGTCTCCACTTCCGCTCGTGGCTGGTCCCATAGGATACTGTGATATCATGGACTCGGGCTTCATGTACATGTCTCGATGCATGTTGGGATAGTGCCCGTGTGGTGGGGTTGGAGTCATGTGACACATGTTCTCAGGTGTCATGGTTCTGATCATATGAGGATCTACAAGAAACAACAGGGATGATGCAGAATGTTGACATAATTATACGTACAGTAAATATATTTAATCACACAGCTTTTCCTCCCTAGCATTAATGTGTCTGTTCTGTATTTCATCTCATCAGTTAATTCTTCTTTCATACAACTGTGGATAAAGGTATTTTCCATTGTTTCAAACTGGAGGGATGCCCATCAGATAACACTATTCCACACCTTTTTACTAATGGGTAAGACCAACACGGGTGTGTAAGTGTCCAAAAGTACATAATGACTTTGAGTACTTTTGTTGTTCAACATGTCCAACCCGGCAGAACACTGGTTGTTGAGGCACTTGAAATGAAAGTGACTTTAAAAAATTGTAAAATGATTCTAGACAATGTATGTAATCTGTAGATAAACTGTAGATTAATAAATGACAGACACAAGCTACCTTTAGCATATTCAGACATTGATAGGTTTGCCTTGAAATTGATTTTCTCCTCACCTTTTTCCACACCAGTTTGTTTTGTTATATGCTCTCGCACGGACTTGTTCTCTCACATTTTGCAGGCAGAGGAAAAAGGTTACTTACCATTCACCTGCTGTGGAGAATACGGCTCTGAGCTGGAGTCTGGGGGCGACTCAGGTAGTGTCCTAAAAAAATAATAATGCCGTAGATGTTACATTAACAAATAAAAAAACATCACACTTTAAGAAAATTATAGAAAATTTTTAAATTGTAATATATTTGAAGTTGAGAAGCCTCCTTGGACCTTTTTTCTAAACTGCCATCATATTTCATGGAGAAACCCTTTTGGGATCAGAATTAGTGGAGATGTTCTTTACACAAGATTGTGTGCCCCAGGATTGTTTTTGTAGGATGTAATTTGACTCTCTCTCTCTCTGCCTGTTATCAGTCTCCCTCCCCCTCTTGACCAGCTAATGCTTTATTTGTACAAAAGAAACTTAATCAAGTGTTGATTGCATAAGTAACCTGTAGTAGGGTGTGTGTCTGGATTTGCTGCATGCTTTGAAAAAATACTGCTTCAAGTGCTGCAACTTCTGCCTGACTTCATGTTTAAATGTGAGACAGCCACAGCATCTCGAACAATTCAACATTCCTGAGTATCAGCTCATTCTATATCGTCTCCTTCTTGCACCCTCCATCCATCTATCTCTATGGTATTGTGCTCACCCTGGAGCGTAGTGGCCCCTGTGCTCAGGCTTGACGTGAGCCGGCTGCTGCTGCTGCTGCTGCTGCTGGTGTTGTTGGTGTTGCTGCTGTCCCAGGCAGGGGTAGCTGTGTCTGAGGCCCAGGGACGGACCTTGGGGGTAGGCGTTCTGACAGTTATGGGGCCCAGGCTGAGGGGCTCCTTGGCGTAGTGGAATAGGGGGGCTCACACCACACACCAGCCCCCCAGAGGATGACACTCCTGACTGGGGAGATGAGTAATTTGGTCCTGGGGTGCTGTGGACCTCTGAGAAACAGCTGGGAGAAAGACGGAGAAGAAGAAAAAAGGATTAGCCTTATCAGAAAAAACAAATTCCTTTGTAACGACATGATATGATTCGACTGATGCATGTTGTTTTGACACTGCCTGGTTGGTTTGGAGTCCCTACTGACATGTCAGTGCTATCGTCCTCCTTGCTGATGTACTCTTCCAGGATACTGGTGTCGATGTTGGGTGGCTCCAGAGAACTGGTAATATCATGACCTGTGGTGAAGGGAGGGTCAGAAACACAGAGGGGAGATGGAGAGCATCTGGGAATTAGCAACAGAAATCTTTCAGCAACTCCACATAGTACTGCCACAATAGCTCTAGTTTCAACACAACCTTATTTTGTAACAAATCCATGTAAGATCTAATAATATATTATGAGCTCATTTTTAACACTCATAGCTTTTACTGTGCATTCATAACAACTTTCACATGATGATTCAGTGCCTCTAACTGTTACAGATACACTATGAACTGGAATCACTCCAGTTAACCCAAAGTAACTACATCATATAGGCTGTGTTCTCTTCTTTTTATTTGTTCACTGCAGTTTATGTCTATGATGGTTCCTTGTTATCATTCTCTTTGGCATGATTTAAAATATGCATATTTTTAATGATAGATACAGCACATATGTAGGTAATTTTATAATTTTATAATCCTCTCCCTCATTCGACCCAGGGTTATTTTCGCCCTTTGACAGTCAAAGCCCTACAAATCCAAACCACATGACCCCACTTAAGCTTTAAAACACCAACATGTAGAACAAGCACTTGCTTATGCATGCACATCTAGAAACGAGTAAATCACTTTATGTAAACTAGTTGTTCCTGTTGATGTACTAGAGACAAAGTAAAACATTGTCTTTACTACTTGCCACAAACTGCAGATGCTGGAAACAAAGAGAGAGTGAGGGAAGAGGAGGGGAGCAGCACGAAGGGGATGAAACACAGGGTAGAGACCTGGTATACAGTGGGTGGGCAGGCAGAGACCCCAGTCTCTCTCTCTCTCTCTCTCTCTCTCTCTCTCTCTCTCTCTCTCTCTCTCTCTCTCTCACACACACACACACACACACACACACACACACACACACACACACACACACACACACTTTCTCTGATAGATTAAGCAGCTACTCAGTTGGGCATGCAAGGAATTTTTCTGTTAACATTGGAAAAAATGATCTTTCTCGTACTTTTTTATCTTCCATTATGATTCAGTCTTCATCAAAAACCATCATAAATGTCACTTATTGGTATTATTGTTACATTTCCTTTCCCCACTCTTTGCTGCTGTTACTGCGTCACGACAAATTATTTCATCTTGTGAGTAATATGTATAATATACTGTATGTCCCACCTGAGGCTAGAGTTGACAGTATATGGTAGCATAAACATCAACATCTTTCAACCTAAACCTACAAAACAAACCATTTGTCTTCAACAACTTGGATATAAACAATCCACGTATTAACTTTTAACATTACAAACCCCCACGTCACCATAGTTCTGTAGAAAAGTTGCATGTTTACACTGACTTTCTTCACTCGATAGAAACAGATGGTTAATGTCTCAATACGTGCCAGTGCAAGGGGGAAAACCAGGATGGCTCCCCTTAAATAAGATCCAGATGTGTACCCCACCCAAAAAGGCAGTAAATTTAAGTGGCAGGCCTGATAACGAGAAATAGAGAGATAGAAAGAGAGGGGAGGGTAGATAGATTGAGTTTGGGGAGAGCAGGGGCAAGAAAAACAGAATGTAAGTTTGATGTCCAAGGATGGAATGATAGAGGGATGAACCTACAAGGGAAACTGAGGAGAAAATATGAAAGACGGCTTTAGTCAACACCATCTTTGTGTTCAAGAGAAGTACCAGACCAAGCACCAAGAATCTGAGTGACAGAAGTTCAAGATCTAGATCAGAAGTCTCTCCTACGACTCTCTCCCCTTTTTAGTTTTATGTTTTTAGAATTTTCTACGGTAAAGATGTTCACTCAGGACCAACTGTACATATACTGTAAATAAAACAATTTATACTAACGGAAATAACAAACATTCTAAGTAATTCTGATATAAAAAAATAATTAAATGAGTTCTAAGCTCTTAACCTTTAAAAGATACGGACATGAGAACATGGTCATGTTGCTCAGATACTCATGTTCTGACACAGCTGATCACTGTGCACCAACTGAGGTAATACTGAAAGGTAACAGATTACTTAACACGTGTATTAACACAGTTCATCTAGCAAATAAAGGGAATGTCAAACTACATTGTGGAAATCACAAATAACAAAACTGCACAAAAAACTGGACTCGGCTGAGTCTCAGTCATAAGAACTACAAGAACCTCACATTAAAACTGTCTGAAGGCTGCACTCTGCCCTGGTAGGTCAAAAGGACATTGCACTGTAGCTACCATGTTGTTTGTGTTTCATTTGTTGTTGTTGAAAATCTAAATTTACTGAAAATCTACTGCACGTTTGAAGTTGATGAACAATTGAATTGAGACCAGATATTTAGTTGCTGCTTTTCTAGACACCTTCACCACATTTAGCAATCTACAAACAAGAGCACTGACTTGTCATATTTGTAATTATCCAAGAGAGAGGCTACAGTTGAGGCTGTAATCACTAATAATGATTAATTACTATGCTTGTATGTTAAAATAAAGAAGAATAAAAACATAACTTAAGTAACAGACGACTGCATCAGTTAAGTTTAAGATGCTGTGAACTGGACTTTTTATTCTTTGTCCTCTATGTTTTTCTCTGTCCAGCTGTGTTTGACAAGCAACAGTGAAATGATTGTCAGTCCAACTTCGATACAGACTGGCCTTTTGAAAGAGTGTGTGTGTATGTGTGTATGCAGACGCATGCACTTGCTTTCTTGTTTGCCTATGTACGTGTGTGTGTGTGTGATGTGTGTTATGCCACCATTTCAATGCCTGGGTTGTCAGCAAAGTAATAATCTAAAATGAACACAAACAAAGGGATGAGTGTGTGAGTGCTCATTAAACATGGCCTGAGCTTCTTCTTTTCTTCAATGTTTTTAAAAGAATAATATGTAATGCAATTGTATTCTTTTACAGTTTTATTAAATATTACTAAGGCCACTGTCAGGCAAAGCTGATTCTTTCTTTTTTTATGACACCTTTACCTCAACAGGTTTTTGTCTCCAAAAGAGATTTATATGCACTCACATGTGTGTGTTAATTATTAAACACTTTCAGAGCTACTTACTAAGGTGGAATAAAGTCCATCTGATTATCAAACAGTTAGACCAAAATTTGGCTGCAATTATTGAACACGTAATTTCATAAAGTTGTGAAATCATCAGTGTGTGTAGAGTCATTCAACATACTATAGTAAATTAACACTTGGAAATTTTCAAATGAACCCATTTTAAAGTTTTAAAGTTTTAATCTCTTCCTCTGTTTTTCCCAGTATCACTTTGAATTAGATTCTGATACAAAAATGAACTTAAAATAACCTGATGCATTTTAGAAAAGTCAATACAATCAATGTTCAAGAGCAAAACAATCACACAGCTCTTCTACAAATTGCTAGATGTTATACAAGATTTTGTTCATATATAGAAATAGACGTAAATGGTAAATTATGAAATAAAATGTGTCAAATCTACAGAGGGAAGTGTTAGATAGCAATGATATATCACCCAAGAATTATACATATTCTCCATTTGTTTACAAGACAGAGTTACTGGTAAAAGAGTGAACAGCATCGCTACTGCATCATGTCACAAAAACTAAGAAGTGGATACGGAAAGCCCCTCATCAGGGAGGGAAAATTCACATTTAGGAAGAAGCAGAGTGGACAGAACGGCAGAGTACCTGCGCGTAGCCAAAGCATGTTGATGTCCTTGAGATGAAATCACCTGAAACAGAAGATGAGTAGAACAATTCCTCTGTATTTTTCACATGTTTCCCTACTCAGGCTGAAAGACTTTCTTCTGCAGACCTGAAAGTCACAGATCAGGGGTAACAAGTGTGTGTGTGTCTGTGTGTGCACGCCTATGTGCAAAGGTATGTTGTGTATTTGTCCAAGTGAGTGTGAGAAAGGCTAGGAGAGTGTTTTAATGAGGATTATTCCCCAAGTCATGAGAAAGGGCTGTACCAGGCTACCACACACAGCCCTTGTCGCACACAAGCACTGGTTGCACTGGTGGACCTGGCTCAGAAGATTACAGGAGTGACAAGGCTGGGACCAGGACACGGAGCGGGGCTGGAAAAAAATTAAACACTACAAATGTGAGGTCGAGTTTGAGGAGCAGCCCTAGACAGAGCTATAGAGTATGGCAGGGGAGAAACGAGGAAGACAAAGAAGAACCAAAGGAATAAATAGGTCCAGAGGAAGCAGGAGCAGAAGAGCAATCAAAGGAATAAGGAGAATATAGAGGACAATGTAAAAGATGAAGAGTAAAAATTGGCTTATTAGACTAATAATACACAGAAATAAAAGAAAAAAAAAATCTTTCTAATAACAAGAAATTCTGATTACACCTGCAGTCATTAGAGTTGTGCTTCGGTTGTACAAAGTAATCTGTGCCAGTGGCCAATATACAGTGACATTCCCATAACACCCCTATTCTGCAAATTCATTTTTCCTTAACAGCTAAAGTTAAAGCTACTCTTAGTTATTGCACTCACATGTTAACACAAAAGGTGATCAGTCCTACAGTGTCTGGTTCAACCATAAACACCTGGCTGAGGATTACTCAGTTGGCGGTCAGTGCTGATGGGAGTGAGGCACAACAATAAAACATAAAACCTACTCGTAAGCTCTGTAAGCCTGGCTGCTCAAAAACAATACATTCCTCTTGCTGCAGTTCACTGTTAACCCCATAAATCAGAGGAACCATTCAAATCTTTGGTCTGTTTCACACAGCTTTTCCAAGATGGCTGACAGTCTTCCCTGTCCATGATTCACGACCATGGTGGGAGTACAGTGAGACTTAACAGGAATTTTGATATAGTGTCACTAGTGGTGAGTTGTTCATCCTTTAAAGGCGATGAAGTAATGTGATTAAGATGGTTAGGAGATGAATATTCCCAAGTCTTTATTTCTGGGAGATACAGAAATAACAATGTCTTCCACTGACACAGGTTCATTTCAGGCTAAAGGGTGTAATTGTGAGCTGGACTTGAATTCTGTGCAGATACTGTATTTCTGGTCTCCAGAGGATCAATCCTAATGATTTTGATTATACTCACTGACACCACTGTGAGATTAAAGTTTTCATTTATCCATTGATATTTTTCAAAGTGTAGTTGTGTACAAATATTCATGGTTCCCAGATGGTAAATTGCTTGTGAGTTATGTCTACACTGAGGTTTGCAGTTTTCAGTCAAATGTCTTTGCAGCTATATGATGAACTGTAATGCCTTTGGTGAGAGCCCCTGAAAGCACCACCAGCAGGTCGTACTTTTGCTTATGACCAAATACTCACTAAAACTTACTTAAAATTCTAATGTTAGCATGTTAACATAATCTATCAATTAATTGGGAAATCGATCAGTTCCAGCTGCTCAGTTTGAGGATGTGACTGTTTTCTTTGTCTTTTGTGACTGTAACTAGGTGTCTTTGTGTTTGGAACTGTTGCATGGACAAAACAAGACGTTTTACAATTTCACTTTGACTTTCGAAAATTGTTTATTTTTCCATTCTTTTCTGATATTTTATCGACCAAACAATTTATTGAGAAGACTATTTGATAATGAAAATAATGTTAGTTGCAACCTTAATCATGATGTTAGCATTAGAGCTGAAGATTTATTTCACACTAGTAAGACTGTAGATTCTTGTAGAGTCTTGTTGAATAATGTTTATACAGTTTATAAGGTTGCAGTTTATTTATTGTCAAAAGCTGTTCATCTGAGTGATCATTTTTCCCTCCAAAACAGTGCCCATTCATTTTTCACGTTCAACACGTGGTGTCTTGAGGACCTGCTGAAACAATGTGGGTTACAGTTCCATCAAGTGTTGGCCGATTTCAGAGCAGCAATAAACATGATAATCCTGTTAGACTGTTTGTTGTCTAAGTGAGTCAGAGAGGAGAAGGTCAAGTTTTGAGGGGGTTGGTGGTTTAGCTGAGCTTCTCTCCACAGGCCAGTCTCTCTCCACCCTGAGTCTGCACTATCTCACCTCCTCACTGTGTCTGCTCACTGTCACTCTAATGGAGTCAGAGAGAGCGAATTCCCGGACAGAAACACCAGTCTCACCTCATTGTATTTTAACAGCCACTGGGGCTATGCCAGGAATGTACACTGTGCATTAGTGTGAATGTATACATATTTCACTAATCCCATTAAAACACACTTTACTACTGTTGAAATCCATGAGAGTGTGTATGTCTTTCAGGTAGATGGCAAGATGAACATAGACACATATCGATGAATTAATATGTATTAGCCTTAAATCCCTGATGTGAGAAATATATGACTATTAATTTGATATAAATAGGGTTATTTGAGAGCAAAAAATGTTAAATAAGGGAAAAAAGCATCTAAGACAGCGCATACTGAATTATTCTCATGGACAAGTTGACATTTTAGTCCAAGCAAGATTGGCTGAAATAAAGCCAAAGAAAGAACATCTCTCTTACTCCCAAAGCAGGAATGTAAACACATTAAATTCTTGTCATAATGGCAAGGAACCTCTGACAGTCATGGACGGCTGTGTATATTTAAGTCAGCACTATGTGTACACTATAATAAAGTGTTAAGTCACTTTACAGATAATTCATTATACATAAAACAGAGTATGTGTTTTTATGTGCATGTGGCTTCTCCTGGATAAGTTTCTTTAAAAATAAATGTGAATTCTGTGAAATCTGTAAATCACAGAACGGCCTTATACAGATGTGACAAACTGTGTTGTGTGGAATTACATTACAATAATATGAAGGAATGAACAAGGCTCACAAAGTCAGGAATATTCTGATTGATTAATTTAACTCAGTTCAGTCAAGATAATTAAATCAGATGAATTATAATACTATGAGGGTTTGACAAATGAGGGAAGCAACATAGGAGAAATCAGCAAACTCATTTTGTATAAATCATGATATAAAATAGTGTGTCTTTGTTCAAACTTCTTTTTTTTTCAAAACTACATCACTGGTAGAAATCACATTGCTCATGTCGGTCTCTAACACACACATTGTACCACAGTACCCTTGCAAAACACACCATTTATCTTGACTTGAATTCCTACACCCTTGCAACCCCACCCTCCTCCACCTCGATTTTTCCTTAGGATTCCCCGTTTAACTAGATCTGTTACCCATCACCAGCACTTTTGTTGCCTGCATCCGTCAACCCTCCTCTCTTTTTTTTTTTTTTTTTTTTTGTATTTAAAATGGACACCAAATAGAAAATTAAGTGGAAAACAGATATGTTTGAGAAACTTACACCTAAAAGCCACAAGTCCTTCGTTAACCACCTGTCAAATGTGGTTAATCATTACAGTTTAAAAGTTTGAAACTATCTACTACATTAGCACCAGGCTACAACAGGAACTTAAATAAAACAAATTATTTAGAGGTCAAAATGTAACAAGCATATCTAGAATCATATTAGTCCAGTTTTCATTTTTCTATACAGTAGGTTTTATTAGCCTACTCAGAAATAATCAGAATAAATAACCAGAAATTCTCACCTTCAAAAAATCTCTGTAACGCTTCTGTTTCACCTTCCACGTCCATCCTAGCGAGTCCCACATAAAAAATCCATCAAAGTCTCCCCCTGTCCGAACGAAATCAATTCGGATCGGGGAAACTTTCACATATTTGTTATGATATTTGTTGTGACTTCCTCTTGTTTTAGTTCACATAAATCATCGTTTCATGCGGAGAACTTCTCCCTCCTGTTCATCAACTTATCACTGGATTTACGTCCCTTATGGCCAAGCGCCTCCTGTGACGCTGTGGTGCTGGATATAAACTCAAAATTACAGACTCATGTGCGGTTTTTTAAATAAGGTGCCAACACATTTCCATATAAGAACAGCAGTAAAAGAATCGCTTCAGGCGCACTGTCACTTCAGCGTCCACAAGCTGCATAATAATCTTTGAATTACGTTCTCAAAAAGTATCATCAGCCTGTGAAAAATGGTAAAACCAACGACAAATATAAAGGGTAGAAAATTAAAAAAAAAAGGTTGCGTAAAAGTTGTTCAAACTTCACTCCCGATTCCCTCAGCTTGGTTCTCTTCCTCCTTTGCCTCTCTCTCTCTCAGACAGGATGTGTGCAGCAGAGTCGGAGGAGAGGAGCTGAGGCAGGTGAGGGATGTGCGCCAGGCTGTAGCAAACATCCCCGAACAAAAAAAATAAAGTTAATGCAAGGACGCCTGTTTCTGTGCTTTTTAGCAGCTGATTTAAAGTTACCTCACCTTAAACTGTTTAAACTGCCTTTTAAACTATCTTCTCTATCTCATACATAGAGCTATAGTCGACTGATTGCTCAGTCTAATCAGGTTTTAGCTTCTCAAATAGGAGGATTTGCTGCTTTTGCTTATTAGATAAATGACTTTTTTGTGGACTGTTGATGAATCAGGCAGTTTAATACACCACTCTGGGTTCTGGAGGGTTGTGAAGTTTATTTTCCCGTTTCATATCGAAAATCTATCAACCTAGAAAATAATTTGCAGATGTTGCAACCATATTGAGACATAGGGCTTTACATCACAAGAGAAATAAAATATTATCATGCTCTAAAAATTGAGCTTTTTAAATTGAAAATGTGGGGGCTCCCTTTGTGGGAAATTTTAAACTGAGTCAGTGTAGTAATTTTATCACTTATACAAACATCACCCAGAAGCTCCTTTGAGGTTAATTCTCCCCTTTTCTCTCTTGAATGTTTCTGCACATATAATAAGGTTTTTTTCCTCCTGATAGATGGTCTGAGGATATAGGGTGTTGAAATTATTGTAAAGCTCTCTGAGGAAAATGTTTTATTAGCAGCACACGATGCATGGTCCTAAAAATAAATATTTAGTCTCTCCCTGAGCTACTAAAATGTTGGTGCGACTTTGAACTATAGTAAAATATGTGATTTAAAAACTTCTGTGGGGCCTTTTAAAGCCCTGCAGCTTAAACAACCACACAGCAACACGAGTGTTTTGTGTCAAGGCTTCCCAAGGGGAGGATTTGAGGGAATGATACATTTCTCTCAACCTTATCAGCTGCATCCCACCCCCCTTATAACAATGCCACTGTGTGCAGCCCCCGCAGCCTGGACACCCACCCCCCCCTCACCCACATGTGAGATGCTGTTGTGTTGTCTTGTTCCCCCACAGCTGGAGCATCTCCCTCTCCACCCCTCCACCCCTCAGCTCTTCCTCCATTCAACCCAAACAACGCCTTCGTTCTTTTTTACCACACTATGCAGATTGTTTCAGAGGACAAGCAAGAAAGAAAAACAGACAGAGGCTGCAGGGGACAATGAAACAGCTGGCTATGTTAAAACAGTTCATTTTGATATTCTGCTTTTGTTATCTCACATGGCTCTGTAAGTGTGCAAGAATGTGTGTATGAGAGCGTACTGTCTTACACGCGTAAGACAGTACGCGTGTGCATTTCCGTACATTCTCACTTTCCATTTGGGAACAAAAAGATTTTCACAAGATCAATTTTTCAGTTTTAGTAGGGATTTTAGTGGTTTATCTTAACAGAGAAAAAAATACTTCAGACACAGTGTGTTTATTTAAAAAAACAATCAAACAAACAACAAACAATCGTTTCCCTACCTTAACTAAAGTGGCATGTTGCCTAAACCTAAACCACGTACAGCACTCTGGACTTGTCTTGTATGCCTGCCATCCACCCCAAGCACCTCCCATCTACTCAGCTTCCTTATTAAATATAACACCAGCGCCATTCAGTCAAAACTATGTTGAAACAGAACATGATGCAGCCAGTTATAAAGTTTACCACTAAATTGTAATGGCAGTCGCTGTTCAGTTATAGCCAACAGCCTAAAGGGCTCCCTCTCTTCACAAACCCAAATTAAACCCCAAAGCTCAAAGACACTTCAACATGTAGTCAGGAGGAACCAGAAATCAAACCACCAGTGCTGGCCTTTGTGGATGACTGACTTAACAACTGAGCCACTGCACATATAGAACTCCTGGTGTCTCCTCATTTCTCTCCGGTCAAAGTCACATATTGAATCATGTTTGATTTATGCTTTCATTGTATGCTGCCTCTTCAGCTGTCAGCTGCCCGTGTCTCTGATACTGAATCTTAAATCTTAAAAAAAAAAGTTCTGCAAACAATTAATGCACACTTTATTGCATTATTATACATCATTGCTTACCATCTACACTATATTGCCAAAAGTATTGGAACACTCCCCCAAATCAATGAATCCAGTGCACAAAGCAAGGTCCATAAGAACATGGATGAGCGAGTTTGGTGTGGCGGAACTTGACTGGCCTGCACAGAACCCTGACCTCAACCCGACAGAACACCTTTGGGATGAATTAGAACGGAGACTGCGAGCCAGGCCTTCTGGTCCAACATGAGTCCCTGACCTCACAAATGCTCTTCTGGAAGAATGGTCAAATATTCCCATAAACACTTCTAAACCTTGTGGACAGACTTCCCAGAAGAGGTGAAGCTGTTATAGCTAGAAAGGGTGAGCCAGCTCCATACTAAAGCCTATGTATTAAGAATGGGGTGTCATTAAAGTTCATGTGTGTGTAAAGGCAAGTGCCCCAATACTTTTGGCAATTTAGTGTATTTCCCAAAGTGCATAGTTGTTTAGACTAATGCATTTTTTTTACATTCCTGTCATGCATTGTACTGTAATACATATGAAGTGTACAATTGGAAAAATGTCCCATAAATATACATGATATACTTGATTCTTTTTCCACTGGACTACTTTTGTCTGGAGATTAAGTTTGTTTGTTTTTTTACATATTTTTATGCAAATAAAATCTGAAATTACACTCAGAGACAGGGAGATAAGTAGTATTTTTTCTTACATTAATTCATAAGTATATACCCAATACCTCCTCTTATTTCTAATTTATACACCAAATAACATGCATGTTGTGGTCACACAGTTAACTATTACTATAAAGGAACAAGAGCATTTGCTGTACTCTGCAACACTGACAAAAGTAAAAGTAGCACATTGTTCACTGTAATGCTTAATTGACAAGTTGTCTATTTTGACAGACTGTAAAGTCTGAAATCTGAAATCTATCTGAAGGCTGGCAAACAAATATTGTTACATGCTTTAAATGATCTTCTAGTGCCTAGTGCTTTGAATAAAATAATACTGATTAAAAAGATAACACAACAGATACTGGAAAACAAAAGCTCAAAGACAGTTTTCTTTAATCATCTGAGACTGTGTGAGGCCCAGGAAACCTAATGGAGAAACTGGGCTCTGGATACCCTGCTGCTGGTCTACAACCTGGTCTGAAATCCTGGTTTTGAATGGTTGATTGCTCTTTTATCAGTTTATAAAATTATTTTCTTATATTAAACCTCACAAATCATTACAGATAAAGAAGCTTTTATTTATCATGTGACATGTGAGATCACCGTCTTTTTTCTGCCTTGGTCGAGCACAGCCTCCAAATGAAGAGACTGGTCTGCTTTTAAGGCTTCATTTATTTTGATTGACAAGATATGTCAATGTAATTAGCATCTCATACGTATGATTTAAAAGACCCGACTGAACTGAGCTTTCTTTTTGTTCATGCTTTTGTTCCTGAATGAAATAAACTCCGGTTCACTTTAGGACTTGTCTGAATTATTGATATGGGTGCCATTCATTCAACTGATACTGTATACCTCGAACAATGTCGTCACGAATGTGACTCAAGGACAATAATCCAATCTCTTATTCTAAAAGGCTGGATATCGTGTAATCAGATTGAAATACATTCATAAATCAGTGTGAATGAAGATTTATGAAATGTGATAAACAATCCAGCTGCTTGTAAGATTAATTTACATCGTACACTATTCCACAAATGCTTTTTGTGTTTCTTAAGCTAATACAAACAGATTTTTTGTGCTCTTCTTTGTGTCCCTCTGTGTTCATTGTCATGTTGTTTGTTACAAATAAATTCTCAGCAGAACAAGTTTTGGGTTAAACTGGAATTTAAAAAGTAACATTATATTTAGGACTAGTTCAATATTTGTCATTTAAAGTCTTTTTAGATGGACAGTTAATGTATAACACAGTTGATATGATATGTAAATGAGTAACTGTAGTAGTGTGTAAATTATCAGGCCTCCTTGCCATTAACTAGTATTAGATTTTAGTTTAGTGTTATAAAGATAAAATATCTATGTGTGTTACTACTGATTATTGTTACTGTTGATTATTTATATTAACAAATCACATTTGATGAAGTTCATATTTGTTCATCTTTCCTCCAGTAGAGGGCATAATTGGTTTGATAAAGTTTTGAACACTGACTGAGATTAACACAGAGGTTTTTTTTCCTAGTGTAAAATTTATATAAACTATGTAAAAAGTGTATTTTTTGACAGAAGTCAACAGGAGTCTGGTCACACTTTAGTATACGTGTACGTTTCCAGTAGTCTTATACTAATACGACAAATTCTAACTGCCTGACACTGACTCATTTGGCACCTATAAATATAATATCAAATAGAATTCATGTTAAAGTTTGGTTCATAAATTTTAACTGTACACATCTGATCAGCACTGACCCTCTTCAGTGCTGTGACTATTTATCATTTCCTACCCCACATTCTTCAAATATGTGATTTCTCAGCAGTGACAACTCAAGTTAATGATCAAACCCAATAACAAGGTTTCCTAAGTAACCAGTTTCAAAACAAATCACATTTCAGAGTGCCTGTGCTTGAGTAATAGCCGAGCACGCAGGTGAGCACGTGTGCATTTCACCCACTGCAGGTCAACAACAATGTATGTGCAAGCATTTCTATCTTCCCCTTATAATAATACATTTAGTTTATGTTAAGACATGGTTATTCTATAGCTGTTCATATAGTATAATGTGGTCAAACTGCATTGGAGGGACAGCACACTACAGCTGAACAAAGAGTGGTCAGTCTTAGCAGTAAGTGACACTGAAACCTGGGCAATGTTCCACACTGTTGCTCTTCTTTCATGCACTCGGCTGAATCCAGCTAGTTTAGACCAGTCACTATTCTGCTGCACAAAATGAAACCAGTGGAAATTAAAAGGTTCCACAAGCGAAGAGCCTGCATAAAAATGTATTTAGGCCTAAGCATTTGTGAATTAAAACATAATTTTATTACCATACCGTAAATGTTACTGATGTTACCCATGGCATCTCAAGGTCTCTGGCTTACTTGTGCTTTACAGCAGTGGTCCTAAATGTTTAGGACCTAAGATAAAGAGGATTAAAGAGGTTTTAAAAAAGAGAAAACAATTTCTGCTACACACTAGTATTTGTTGTAGTAATAATAAGTTAAATCAAACTGGATGTAAAAGTCTCTTTTGTTGGAAATGATTGAAATCATGTCCACACTAAAGCTACAATTTAAGTGGTCAAAGCAAAAAAAAAAAAAAAGGCTGGGAAGCACTAAAATACATGTCAAATTAAGGCGCTTAAATGTGGGTTGTTGTTGCTGTCTGCACTGCAGACTAGTGAAACAGTAAGTGGGTTGCGTCAGCAGCATGCCTAAACTCTCACCATGAGCACTAAACTGAGTGACAACAGCTCACACCGAGCGATGCACCCCGGTAGGCCTTAAATGTCCGTGGAGCTCCTCCCCCCTCAGACTGAGTTACCTGCAGAGTCACCTATCACTCACCTGCTCCCGCGTCACCTCCACAGCGACTGTGCTGGAGAAAGGACAACAAACATCTGCGCTGTGTGTTGGGCGACAGCCGTGTAGTTTACGGTCTTGGGATTCAGCGTTTGTACTTTTATTTACAAACACCGACGATTTCCTGCGGAGTTTATTTGCTGATCGGCTGCAGGCTGCGATGTCAGGCTGATGCTTCAGACACGGACTCGCCCAAGTTTGTCACCTTGAGCATCCCGTCCGGAAAACTACCACAGTGAGTTCGTGTTAGGGGTAAAATATACTTTCTTTATTTCTTTCTGCATGTTGTGCAGCACATTCAGGAGTTTCTTCACAGTGAACACAAACATGTGACAAATCTCATCATAAAGTCCACTCAATCCACTGTCCACTGTTCCGGAGCTGTCGATCGTATTATTTGAGCTTCCTCAGGAGATGGAGTTGCCAAGTTGCTGCTCAGTTTGCCATATTTTAGAGCTGTGTCATGACTAATGTCATAAAGCAGAAGCAATCTGATCATTTCGAAGTGGTTATTGATACTTTATTTATTAAATGTTTGATGTTTCATTCAAGTTACAAAAGAAAACGTGTTGCTATATATTCATATCTGATGTCAG
Organism: Sandelia bainsii; assembly: GCA_032362345.1. NCBI lineage: Eukaryota > Metazoa > Chordata > Actinopteri > Anabantiformes > Anabantidae > Sandelia > Sandelia bainsii. Next base: position 15,523,981 of record JAUMHL010000027.1, read on the forward strand.
TCACAGCCTTAACTCGGGTATTTACTCTGTGGTGAGAGGAATGTGCTTTCATACGAGTTCAGTAGGGTGAAGAATAACCTGCTGCTGTTAACAACCAAAGGAGAAACACTCAATGCTAATTTGAGAGTCACACGTCATTATGTCACTGTCTTTTTATCAGGGTTTTGTCCTGGCACAAGATTGTTCTCATTGTGTTGGAAGGGTCAAATGAATGTTATGTGAACAAATAGGGATCATGCCTGTGAAATCTGACCAGACTTCGTCATGTGCTGGTTCTTTGTGCCCTGATTCACAGAATTGACTCTCCACACTGTAGCAATATATCTAGAATAAACATGTAACATCATCTCCAGCTGTCATAGTAGTGTTGTGTATTTCGACCCATTCAAATGGCAGGATGGCCCGAAAAACATAACTGTTATCTTTTAGTCAGGAACATGGAGTAAAGTCCAGATGATCCATAACAGAGTAAACTCATATATTTCTGACACATTACATAATCTGTAGCTTTGTTGATTTTGTAATTAGACTGAGGTGGCCTCAAATTAAAGTCAAAATTGTGGCACATGGCACAGTGTTTATCAGGCTCAGCTAATAATATTCACACAAAATGCTGCTAATGTGCATATACTTTAAATACTGCGTTTGTTACACCATTAATTTGCTTTGTCAGTTGTGATTTGCGTCGTTAGCAAATCTCACAGTTTCCTTAAATCTTTTGTTTAAACTTTAGGTGTGTTTTGGGGCGTGTCCTGTGGGACTCAAAGGTAGTGTTGTTAGATATTTGTTGTGTTAGAGCTGTTGTTATGCTTTATCAGTGAAGTTACATTTTCTAAGGGTGCACCCTTGTACAACAGAGTTCTATTGTGGCTTTATTGTAGTTGTGCTGCAGACTTAAATTACTATAAATCAGTTGTTTTATTGTTGTGTACACTTTGTGCATAAAGTTTATACTTTGCATATTAATTTTTCATTTGTTCTGTGTAAATACTTATGCTGCTGTCATTGCCTTTTGTTTGTTCATGTGTTAATGCACTAAATAAATCATCGCCTGTCATGCAAAGCAACACAAAGCATTAAAAAGCTCAGACTGCAGCGTTTACACAAACTGTGGGTTATGTGGATCATTTCAAAAAAGATGAAGGTGGCATAATTATCAATTTGCATGTGCACCTTAACAAAAATTATACATTTTTCATCAGACAGACTCAAAATATGACAAAAAGACAAAAGACAAAAAGAAACACAACACAGTCAACATGACCACTAAATATGAAAATGAAAACAGATCTTATCAGCAATTTTGAAAATGGACAGGATTAAATATGAGAACTCCAGCTTTTGTGACTAAGCCCAAGCTAGAAGTCCTGCACGCTCTGCTTCTTTTTTGTGTGCAGTTCTTGTTATAATACCTTGTCGTTACCTCTGAGTAAGCGTTTGTCTTTACTGAACAATGAGCACCTCAGGCTCGGTGGAGGAGAGGTGTGCAAGGGCCTCTTACCATGAGGTTGTCAACACATGACACCCCACCTGTCCTGCTCCGGCTTCACCTCCCTCCTGAAACCTGGCAGCAGGCCAGAACTGGGAACAATAGGTCAGAGAGAAGATTATCAGAGAGATAAGAGCAGAAAGAGGAAGTCTACCTTTTGTGCATACTTGACTTAGTAAAGTAACTACAGTATAACTAGTTTTCTTTGCACATTTGTCTTTCTGAATAAGATTTTGTTGAAGTAGTATTCATGGAACTACAGCAAATGTGGCCCTATCTGGATAAATATTCAGAGTGTAGCGCTGTTCATCATGGAAAACCTGCTTTAAACTTCAGGAAGGAGGTAAGGCATGTCATGAGAAAATGGCTATGTCAGAGTTTAGTTAGAAAGTGATAATGAAATGTTTGCATGTATGAAGCACACCCAGTGCCACAAAGTGACTTACAGATTGATTTGTTCTTTAAAATGCTTAATGGTGACATAGGATCCTAACCTCTCGCCATCAATTAATAATACAAACTGGACAGGTTGCTTAAATATCCTGTACACTCAACCTTGGAGACTAGAAGTCACATAAGGTAAAAGGTGATTCCAGTGTTAAATACTGTTAGGACGGCATTAAGTGAGAAAGAAAACCTAGCTGAGCCCACTGTGTTGTGTAACATCCACAGTTAGTGATAACGTACAGGTATGTGTTCAGCCACAGTTGATGCTGTAGGCTCGATATATATTACCTAACCCTGTCAGTGCATGCCTTGACAGACAAGTTGGTGTCTCCAGTTTTAAAGGGAAAGGTGTGGGAGAGTTTTGTTCTGTCATTTCCTGCTCCTGTTAATCTCTCAGATTTCTTAGGTTTGTCTCCTTTTAGGGGTTAATTACCAACTAGTCAGTGCGACTGGTTGTGAAACCCAACCAAATTAATTAATTGCAGCTATGTGGATATATTCATCAACACAGTGTATCTGATTACACAGTGGATATCAGCCTGCTGTCTACCATTGTCCCAGATCAGTCCCCCAGCTACCAGCAGGACAGGCCCAACACCTAGCTCTTCACAGTGGAAGAACAGGCTGTTTGGTAGACTACGCCTCAACTCTGTGTAGTGTGCTTACAGCTTTTTAAGCGTATACACAATGGGCTAGGTATGAGAGAGCTTACCACAGTGGAATGAGAGAAAAAAAGTCCAGATGTGATGAGCGTTTAAAAGTTCTTTTTAGATAAATATTGCATGTTTGTTTTGGGTGGGGCATTTTCACTCCTCTACCAACAACTTCCCACTTTCAGTCTCTCATTATCACTTTCTCTCTCACTCTTCTTTCTTCAGGTGGATGCCTTAAATCATGAGCATCTCGGGACCTCCATCAAGCCAAGCCAAGTGAGTGTTGCACACACGTGTCCTGCTTCCCCTTACCTGTATACTGTTTTGTGTGTGTTAGCCACTGTAAGCTCATTATGTTGAGTTACTGCCACACAGGCACCAGAGAATCACTAACCCAGTATGTGGACAGTGGTGTGGACCAGGGACCTCAGGCACAGTGCAGCTCTGTTAAGGATTGTTTGTTTTGCCTGGGTTCCTGGCTCCAGCCTTCCTCCCTCCCTCCCCTCTATTAGTTTTCCACTCTCTCTCTCTCCCTGACTGGTCCATATGCTCAGAATCTCAGGCTAATCTCATCCCGTGCTGACCAGTTTGCTCTCCGTATATCACTAATATTTTCTGAGCTTGTGTTCATGAGAAGCGACAGCGTGAGAGCTTCACAGAGTTTGTGACAGTGACATCCAGAGGTGCAAGGGAGAAGATGAAAGGAGCGCAGCATAACCCTGTTTCCTCTTCTTGTCATTGCAGTGGAGTGGCCAGATCGGACAACAGGATGAGCGCCAAGGCCCTCTATGGTGAGTGATAGTTATATCTTTATTTATTAAACGTGTGGCTCATTAAAAACAAATAAATTAGCCACACTTTCGCATAGGGTGCAGTTTATCTTGAGTAGATCCCACATACACCGTCATGGAGCCATCTACTACACCAAATGTGTAATAGTCTGTGACTGAAACTGGTCCTGAACTAATGCACTATTCACTTCTGTTTGTGTAACATTTGCTAAAAGCTACAATACCAGCTCATTTACTTCCTTTACACTCTTTTCTTTTACTTAGAAAAAATAAACAGTGTGATTATTATAGATTTGTATCTTCAGAAGAAACAAATCATGAATGTAATATGTAACCCATGAGTTATCCTTTGATACCTTTTTCACAGTGTTAGTGCACAGACTGTGAGGATCAACACTGTAACTGACTCAAATCACAACTATACTCAATTTTCTAAGCGAGTGGCTTTGTTAAGAAATCCAGCACTCTCACTGTTCTCGCAGTGTTACTGCAGTGTAATGGCCTCATTAGACTATCACAATCCTCTCCCAAAAACACACAGTGATAAGAGGGGGCCAAGGTCCTTCTGAGGGGCCCTGTCAGTCTCAGCCTGATGAAACCTCTGTCAGACAATGGGATATGGGAGGGAGCCTAATGGCCTAAAGGGAATGTGAGTTTCCAGTTTTGAGCCGGGCATGCTGGGAGTTTTGTCAGATGTACCAGGCTTTTTGAGTGTGTCTGCACTTTAAAGTCACATTCTCATGTGTGCAGATGTGTTTTTATGTTGCCTGACATGGAAGATGTGTTTGTGTTATAGCATGGCACCACTTACATCTACGTTGTTGACTGACTGATCTGTCTCGAGTGCGGTAATACATTTCTGACATGGTATGACATTTTATTTTAGCAGTTGCATATTTGTTCTAGGGTGTGTTTAAGTGACTGAAATGTACCACATTACATTAGCAGGGAGTGCAGGGTGTGCCTGTTTTTAATGTGTGGTTGGAACAGGGTGGGGATGCCCATGTCCTGCAGGTGAATAAAAGACACTTTGAAAAGTGGAAAGGAAGAGGCAGACTTTGCCTCTCGCTCACCTCTGGTCATCCCCTCACTACCTCAGACGTTAGCTCACTGGTCCCTGCCAGCACCTCCTTCCACTTTGCTGACACAGAAGAACATTGTACAGCATATCACTGGCTCAGATAGAAACCTACACCGAGGTATGACTGGACAACCCACTTTCATGCATGACTTCACTCTTCCAAATTTAGAATCGCCTCAAATGACAGATGATGGTAATGCAGGGATGCAAGATGTTCCCAAACCATCTGACAGTGCACCTTGTTGTCTGTGAAACTGTTTTCGTAAGTCATCCAAATGTCCACAGGATGCAACCAATCCTGTGATCTCTGTGAAATATCCCACTGTATGTGTGATGAGACTGTGCTGTTTTTCATTGGCTCGTCTCATCCTGTGTGGCAGATGGTCACCACTATTTTCTCACTGCAGGATGACAGCAGCATGCAGCAGAGATGCAGGAGAGTGAAGAGTTTTGTGCACCGTCCATAACAGCAGTAGACATTTGGATAGATATAGGTCTGTGGATTTGATTCTTGCTGAATAAACACAGCCTAGAGGAACAACAGCAGCACGATCTCCTTTATGCAAAACCCCTTCGTCATTCACACATTGCATGGCAGCAGACAAGTGATGCAAATGATGCACAGGTCCTCCCACCTGATCAAAACTTATCAGGAGCTTTAAGGTTGAGCAGAGAGATGCCAAACTAGACTCAGCACCTCAGGACTTCAGATCATCAAGAACAACTTTGAGTTTCACAGACAGTTTGTGGTTGAGGAGCATGGCACTGTCAGGTACTGTGAAATGTGTTTGGGCTGAGAGATCAAATCAACAAGTGGTTGTATAAGCTTTTAATAATCTTTTCCTGCTTTACTTTTTTTCTTCAACTTTTGTGCATATGTATAGTGTTCAGTTGAAACTCCATAATCTGGTAATATCTTTTGGTCATCGCTGTTCTTGCAGCTTCACTCTTACAGTTTGTGTTTGTTTTGGACTTTTTTAGATCAGTCACTGAAGTGTATATATATAAAGTTTACAATATCCGTTTGGCCTTATAATACAGATTATTTATAATTAGTATTTTATAGAACAGTTTACATGCACAATGTAAATCTGTATACATTTGTTCTGCACTAGTTTGAGACAACAACACTGTGGTGCATCAGGTTGGGAGGTGTGTTTATGTGACAATTTCTGGTGACATATGGCCAAATCTTTGTGGACACAGCAGGACATTTCCATATCAAAGGGTGCCCTGCAGTTAGAGCAACAAAAGGGAAAAAAAGTCATGAGCACTTGTCAGTTATTAACATTATTGAATTATTATCTTTTAATATTTTTTATTATCTTTATTATTCAAACTAATTTGGGAAAATGGAGTCACATTAAAAAAATTTGATGACATTTCATAAAAGAATATTACAATCTTGGTTGTTGAGTCTGGGTTCCTTGTGTTTAAAGAGCTGTTATTAAGGGGGCAGATTGTTTGATTGATCTGGGTCATGTATTGGTTTGATAATCTGCCAGGCAGCCATGTTTATCACTGGTCATTGACTCTGGAGAGATCTGCCCATCTGCCTGCTAAGTGACTCTCATTGCAAGCTGTTGCGCCGCTGTGAATTGATTGGCATAAATGTCAGTCATTAAAAAAACATGGGGCAAGCTCGACTTTCAGAACGACACCTGACACTTGTTTCACCTGTGGGGAGCCAAGCAGGAAGAAATCAGCAGAGAGGAAATGGCAGGGGCAGGAAAGACAAATATTTGCATAATTTGGACAGTGAAGGCAGTTGAATGGATATGAATAAGTGATTTTTTTAAGTCTTTTTTTCAGTGCTGCAAAATATGGATCAGAGCACTGTGAACTATGGTTACATCACAGTGAATCGTCAATAAGAGGAGGTCAAATATTAGAATGTGCTGTAGAGCTTTAACACACGTTTTTTTAAGTGTTGTACAAACAGCAGGCCTTTTAGGTCACATTCACCATTAAGCAAAATGTGTTTCAGTGTGTGTATTTAGAGAAAACCAGAGCCAAAATCTGTTTGGCCTCAAAATGTTGACTCTATTGGGAGGGGGACAAAAAGAGACCTGATATGAGATTTGTCAGTGGAGTTGATGGGAACATGTGATCAGGCGTAATTGTTTCCCGCAGACTATTCACCTGGTAAATAGGTCAGTGAGCACACTTAACACACTCATTTGTCATAGTCTAGTTTAAAACAATGGTCTCAGCAACAGCACACAAATGTGTTAAACAATGCTGTTGTGAGCACCAGTGTGTGGATGTGGATGCTAAAAATCTGAATTTTAGTTGCAGCAAGTAGGTTTTCACTTTTCTACTCAACTGTATTGTCTTTGTCTGTAACCAAATACATGTAAGTTTGTGACTTATTTGAACTTTGTGTTTGCAAACCCCATTTCCAGAAAACCCAATACATAGAAAATATTTTCACTTAATTATAATTTGTAAATATAAGCAAACTGGGAGTTTGATGCCTGCAACATACTCAAAAATGTTTATTCAGAGGCAAAATAAGACAGAAAAGAAACTGTCAAGCAACCATAATAAAAAGGCCACATGGGCTCAAGAGTACTGTGGAAAACCGCTGTCACTTCACACAGTCCACTGCTACATTCAGAAATGCAACATGAAACAAAAAAGCTCATTGAGTTGTAAGCGCAAGGTGCAAAGGCCAGCATGGGTGACTTGAATATGTGTGAGGGTAGCATAGACGCATAGGCATATATAGAGAAACATATGCTGCCATCAAGGCAACATGTTTTCCTGGGAAGTTAATAGATATGTTAGCAGGACAATACCAGGCCTCATTCTGCAAGTGAAAACACTGGTTCAAGCTAATTAACAAGTCACAGATCTTAGTTTTTATTGGATTTTAGAGAAAGTTTCAACTTTTCTGAACATGGGTTTTCTAGTACAAATTATTAAATAGCATGCTGTCATGCTAAAGTACAGTTCTGAAAATGGTAAACATAGCTGCTAAACAAATCTGGAAGTTGAGTCATTGCAACTGGACTTCCTTCGTGTTAGTTTGAAACATTTCACTACTCATCCAAGTAGCTTCATCAGTCTGAGGACAGTTGGTTGACGATCACAAATTTATCCTCCAGGCTGGTTTCACTTTACACCTGCCCTGAATAGGCTTGTGATTGTGAACATAATAGTATGCAAATGTTAACATTTATCTCATACCTGTCCGGCCTTAGTACAGACTCAGAGTCATTAGCATGACTGTAGATTATGTAGAGTATGGATCTTTTAAAATCACTCTTAGCAACTCTGAAGCATTGGAAGCATCAGCAAAAGTTAATTCTCAATATTCCTCGCTACTACTATACTGTATGTGTGTAAGATGTAGTGAGTGTGTGACTTCACTACAAATCACAATAGGAGCCACAGTTGACAAGATGAGCGTGTGCTGTTGATAAATCAGTGATGCAGTAGTTGACAGTGTAGTAACTCTGTGCCTCTGGCTGGAGCAAGCTTATCCAAAATGAGACAGAGCAAACCAAGTCACACAGGCTTTTTTGGAGATATCTTTTGAGTATTTTATCCTTTTTTGGAGAGTTTTGACAGTCGAAAGACAAACAGGAAACATGTGGAGAGAGAGTGAGTGTGACATGCAACAAAGGTCCCCAGCCAGTTCCACACTGTGGTTATGTGGCATGCAAGCAAATCACTAGGTTGCCATTGCTCTCTGATAGAGTTCTTGATATAAGAGTTGATACTTAACTTATCAGATAGGTCTGTTTCCATTTTCCTGAAAGATTAAAGATTAAATATAGGTACAGTTGGGAGTCCACTTTATATTTATAAGCTCCTGTAGTTGTTAACGTACTATGATAAAACACACTGTAAAATTGTAGGTATCAAAATCAATTTATCTTACTAAATTTACTTTACACTATGTACAAAAGTACCCATATGTCCATATTTTGTTGATTTTTAAGTGAAAAGAAATAAACACAACACTTTTAGTTACAGACATTAAAAAATAAGATTATAATACACTGTTGATTTTTAGCTTAAAAAAACAGAAAAAAATAATTGTTGACAATGTTTGGACTCTCCTAAGACAGTACTTACCCCCTTTTGGTAGATATCACACCTTGTAAATTATTTTTATAGCTTGCTTCTTAATATTGATTCATGAATTCTCACCCCTCTTCTTTGCAGCTCACTTCACATTCTGAGATATTTTGATGGTGTCTTGTGCACACAACATATTTAAGAACTGATTTTGTTTCTTGAGGTAGTTGATTGTGGATTTTAAGGTCTGCTTTGGATCATTCTGCTGTTATAAAAATTACTGTTTGGTGTCAGTTTACTGATTTTGTGCAACGGCCACAGTTAATGCTCCTACTGTTGTTTAATATTTAAAGTTTATGAAATAAAAAGTTACAGTTTATTAACTATTGACAAAAGGCTAATTTTTAATATCTGTTTGCTGCAGAGGTTGTATTTTCTATTTTACTACTATACTATAAAACTACTTACTTCAAAACAACCAAACATTTGCATACAACTGTTTGTGTATACCTAAAAGTGTAGTTAACTGCGAGGTTGACGTTTGCCCCATAAAAAAGGACACACATTAAATGCCCTTGTCACTTCCTTATTGCCCTGCTGACCTTTTTATCTTAGTGTTTCAATTCACTTCTTCACTCTTCAGAAATGTTCAGCATGTTGTCTTTGGGTCAGTGTTACCATTGCTGTTTGTAAAGTAGGGTGTTCAGTAAAAAAGAAATTTTATTAAGGTTTCTCACTTTTTCACTTTCTCACTTTTGGTTTGTTTGTTTTCTTCTAACAGAACAGCGGAAAAAATACTCCAAGTCCAACTTTATCACGCATGAGACATCGCAGTATCATGTTGAGGTAAGATCTTCTCTGTTTCTCTTTCTCCATAGATTTAATCCTGTGTTTTAAGATAGTTTTATGTTTTATGTTAGTTTTATGACTGAAGCTGGGAGGTAAGTGGCACTATTTGTTTTATAAGAAACCTCACTATAGGCAATACCAGACATTTGCAGTTTTTTATAAATTCCTCTAAATATCATAATTCTGTATTCTGCATTATTTAGGTGTTTTATTTATTACTATGTATTATTATATAATATATTGTAATAGGAAATGGTTTGTAACACACCAATGTAGTATTAAGCATTAAACTGAGTGCATTTCTATATGTTTAATGTATTAGTGAGTATTTGTCAACAATTATAACTTCTCCTAAGATATGTTATATGTTACAACTCATATTGTAATTCATTATTACGCCAGCCTCCATAGGTGCCTACAGGAGGAGTTAGTTGTTGACGAATAAATGAATAAACACTTATGTCTTCTTACGATCACATTATAGTGCGTTTATATACTGCTTATGATACAGTTGAATAGTGGGACTTCAAGTAAAGCGTTATTAGAAAATATAGTCCTAATAACCAGTAGTTTTAAACCACATAACCACTATAACCATTGTTTGAATCCAGCTGTTGTTGCTGTCATTTCTTCTCCTTTTTCTATAAACTCTCGAAACATGATAATGTAAAAAAAAAAGGCTTTATAAGTGAAAGAAAATCTTGAATATCGAAGTCTATAACTGTGTAGGTTGATAATTTTAAAAAGTCAGAGATCTTTATGTGAAAAAAGTACACTTAAGCTCTTACGTATAAATGGTTTATGGTTCTTTTGCCAAGAGGTTAAAAACCGTCACACCATTTAATCTCTTGGTTACGTCTTCTTTGCAGGAACTATGAAGAGATATTGTTCAGGTTACTTCAGGTGTTGTGAGTGTACACAGGATAAGGCAGCAGTTGCCTAAGGTCAGAAAAGCGGGCTTGTGCTGCTGGGTCAGTCCCCAAACTAGAAAGATTAAATCTGGGTGGAACAGGTGAAAAATGCAGCACTTACCCCATTACACATCAGTGCCACTGAGTGAATAAAAATAAATTAATTGTCTATATCACAGAAATGACCAGGCATTCACAGCCACATTGTTAGTAGTTGTCACTGGGAGAATAGATTTGGGTTTGTAAGTACCTACACCACCCTCTAGTTGGCTCAGTTGTCTATTATCATGTGCTGGTCTTTGTCATCATGGTTACTATAGTAAAGGTGGAGTGAACCTGATTTAGCACAAAAACAACAGTAAACATTTTGCTGTCTCTTCTTTGAAAGCAGGGGTGGGTTCAGAAATATTTTATGGATATAATGAATTGTATAATAATAATACTAAGTGTTTATATATTATAATGTTTTTTCTGAAATAATAACAGAAACCTACCACATTAAACAGTCAAACAAATAGAACATTTGGGGAGAGGTAAAAATCCATCCCTTGCAGGGATACACCTCCTTGTTGCAACTGCTACAAAATTCTAGTGAAAATATTAATAGAACTGAACTTTAGCCAATAAATATTGTTTTTTTACTTATATTTATAAATGTTTATGATTATGATCTGTTCTCCTTGTGCTGAATGTTCTACCTTCATTTAGAATCATGAGCCAAGTACCTACCACCCTTGCTTTGGCAGGTTTGGGCAGTCAGATTTTTGGCGGTGATCGGTTCCACCCCAGCCACCCCTTTTGGTCCATTTGCATCCTATGTGTCCTCCTGCCCTTCCATCCCGATCCCCCACAATTAGACTTTTGCTCCTGTTACAGTTACTGTTGCCGCTGTGGGAGCCAGAGGTCTTTCCTAGGTCTTTCAGGTTAAAACAGTCTTGACGATGTGTACTTTGTGGCCTGGTTAATGCAGTGTGCCCCTTCTGGCATGTAATTATAAAAAGGATGATAACAACATGATAATAACTGAACTGCAAATCAGTGCCAGGAAGCCAAGTGACAGTCTAAGCTCCTTTTACCTTTAGTACAATCAGTTACCTATATATCATTTATTTCAAATCTTTTCCTTCCCCAATTAACATGCTGTTTCCTCTTTAGCATCTCTCCACGTTCATTATGGACAAGACAGAGTCCATTGTCACAGTGGACGATGCCATCAAGAAACTTGTCCTTCTGGATTCAAAGGACAAAATATGGACGCAAGAGATGCTCTTGCAGGTCACTGACAAAGCAGTGAGGCTCCTGGACTGTGATACACAGGTAACAGGTCCACACCTGTCCACACATCATCACGTTATCATCACATTGTGTTAACATGCACAAAAGTCACTTTTGCAGTCGATGATTTGTATTTCTGAACTATTTCATTAAGTGGAAACTGTTTGAATTCTATTTCCCTGAAAAACATTGAAGTATATGTTATGTGCTGCTAAAACCTGACCTTCTGTTGTTCTCCTGCAGGAAGAGCTGGAGAACTTTCCTCTCCCCACCATCCACATGTGTCAGACAGTGCTGAATCAGACACGTTACCCCTCTGTGCTGCTGCTTGTGTGTCAGGACAAGGAGCAGCACAAACCAGACATTCACTTCTTCCACTGTGATGAGGTGGAGGTGAGTCTCAAAGCTGCTGTTGTTGAAGACTTGGATCAGATTTCACTGCTATTAGTGACTGTATTGTGTGTATCCTTTTTTATTTCTTGCCTTGTTCAGAGCTATTTGCATAAGGTCTGATCTATTATTGAAATTATATACACTACTCACAAAAAGTTAGGGATATTTGGCTTTCGGGTGAAATTTATGGAAAAAGTTCACACGACAGTGATAATATATCATGAAAGTAGGGCATTTAAATAGAAGCATGCAATGGTGATTTCCTCATCTCAAACAATTTATTGAAACAAAAGCAACCAACCAACAACAGTGGTGAGTATACCACAACAAAAAATGTCAATGTCTCAATAACGTGTCATGTGCCCTTGAGCATCA
>JAUMHL010000027.1:15536373-15562449 GCA_032362345.1 Sandelia bainsii
TATAGTGCATTTTAGGTTCATCCTGAAATTTCACCCGAAAGCCAAATATCCCTAACTTTTTGTGAGTAGTGTATAAAAAAATTATAAATACGTTTGGCTGCAGACTTTTTATTGCCATAATCTGCCATGCAATTTTTGCAGCAATGTTGTAGTGGAAAACTAGAAATGCAGGTCTGATATTTGTCCTCCTCATTCCACAAACACTAATGGAACATTGGCTTACACTGCACGACAAACTATCACAGCTAACACACCAATCATCTGCACCAGTCATTAAGATGAGTAAGCATTAGAGAAGTGAGACTTTGAACTGTGTGAGCCACGCAGGGCACAAGAAGAACCTGTATTACACCTTCTGTAAACTTTCAATATTGAATTGAAATTTTAATTGAATGCAAGGGCACTTAATTTAACTATGAAACTGATGGGACTGTAAAGCTCTATGCACAATATGTTATATTTGTCTGTGTCTCTTGCTCCAGGCTGAGATGGTTCATGCAGACATAGACAGTGCCATTGGAGACAACAAGCATGGAAAGAAAATGAGGCTTCAGACTCTGAAGTGAGAACAAAGCTGCTGCACACAAACGCATATAACCTGTAATTGCTGGTTAGCTAAAGGTCTAAATGCCTCCTCATCCTCTAGGGTGAACCAGGAGAAAATGAAGCATCACAGAGAAACCATTCTCCCTCCCTCACCCACTAAGGACCCCTCACCTGCTCCGAAGGGACGAGTCGCTGCTACAAACACACAAGGTGGGTACTCACATGCTGTACATGTGCTCACAAGGAAGCACTTTCACGTTTTATGCAAAATTATATTCTTATTCCCAATGGTTGCTTTTTATGTTTATTTATTAAAATGCAAGCTTTTTGTGTCTGGATGTAGATGGACGAGCCTCTGGACAAAGTGACACAGAGTCACATGAAAAGCTGGCCCAGCGCATTGAGAAGGATGTGGTGAGTGTTTTCATCCACAGACACCTGTCATTACATTGCACAGATCCTTTGACTGCATCATAATGCTATATTCTTCATGTTAAGCCTCAGCATTATTCTCCCTTAGCAAATTCTCAACTGTGCCCTGGACGACATAGAGATCTTTGTGGCGCGGCTGCAAAAGGCAGCAGAGGCCTTTTCCCAGCTCAACCACCGCAACAAGAGTAAGAAGAATAAGAAGAAAGGACCAGCAGGTCTGTCTCCCTTTCTTCTTACATGGTGACATGAATGCAGTGACAATATGTTCATATTGCTCACATCGCTGTTTGTGTCTCTTTGTGTCCTGTGGCCCGGGACTCTCATCCAATGATGTTTGTATAGTAGCAGAAGCCAGTTTGGGGTTCTGTTGAGTAATACAATACTCATTACTGTTATTACTGTAATGTAATATTATTACTTATTTACTCCATTGAGTTAGGATCTAGTGTGTTACTCCCCTGAAAATGTTGGCTAAAAGGGGAATAAGGTAAACTTCAAGTCATCTTATTTACATGACCTCTAATTATTATTGCTAAAAGTAATAATATTACTGCTCGTGAGTAATGTTTTACCACCCAACACTGGCAGTGGTGTGATGCTGTGTTCATACTGTTTATCAGCACACCTTGTTCCCTGTGCAGTGAGTCATACATGTAACATACATGTGACTCTAAAAACAGTATTCTGTGTACATGGTCAACACATATGCATTAAGGGCCTTATTTACTAAAGTTTTGTGTACAAAATCATATAAACTTACTGTATATCAAATAGCGTACACTGTGGAATTTGCACCTTTGCCTTAATAAATATGCAAAGTGAGGTGTTTTTTCCTCAGTGCGCAAACTACAGGGCGAAGAAAATGCAGATACATAATTAGAACATGCACAATCTTTATTTATCAAACTGTCAGGAATTATAAGATGGTGAACCCAATAGCACACCAGACAGACAGGATGGTGGGAGCAAGGGGTTTATTAACACAAAATACACTAATGACGTGAACCAGGGAAAACAAACCTAAACATAAAATCACTCCAGATGGAGGCAAAAACTCTACAGCAAAAACTGGGAACAACAAAACTAACAGTGAACAAAACAGGACAAGAGACTATGTATTTAATACATTTGAAAGGCAGGTGCAATCTGCTTTGGAGAAATGAAAGAATGCTTTGAGAGTGTGTAGTTTACCTCTCATGTTAGTATATTTGGAATGACCAAAGAAGAAATAGTACACACATATTGTCTGTCCAGTGACAGAGTTTGATGCTGTTGGGTGAGCTATGGGCTGATTTGGAGCCAGTCACAAAAAGGAGACACGCGATACCTGCCAAGCCAAAACGTCTTGCATCTCTGCATTTCCTTGTCTCTGGGTCATATCAGTAAACTGTAGCAGTTGCTACTGCGGTCTTGCAAAGTAGGTTTTCTTGTGTGTTGTACCAAGTCTTAATATCCGTGTTACAAAGAATGGGCTGTTAATTAGTTTGTCAGCACCCAGCACACACTGAATGAGGCCAAACACGGTTTTTATGTGGTTGCTGGTTTCCTGAGAGTTATAAGAGCGATCTTTCCATATAGCGTTTCTTCTTGTAAGACTGATATTTTGTTAAGTCATCAAAAAACATTTTTTTTACTCTCCTACTTTGCCTTTGGATTGAATTTGCTCTTGCGTTTATGCTGGTCATTGTCCAAACGCCCACCAAAGAAACACACAAAAGATTGTGCATGCAATTTAGTGCTCACTATTTGGGATCTTAGTAAATCAGGCCTTAAGGTTTATCAGAGTAAACGTAGAAGAAATGTGTGTGTTGTCCTTTACTACACAGACAAATGTGCTGAAACAATGTATTCTCCAACTAGAGAATCAGTTTCTCAACTTCGGGGACAGAATCCCATGTGTGTCACTTGATAATATATTAGTATGACTGATGTGAATAAAACCTTTTAAAAAAAGTAGGTAGGGTCAGCAGGTTAAATGATTATCCTAATATCTATGTAATCTGAGTAAAGCTCATTCATCAAAATATTATTTAAATATACACAATTTTACTGGAATATAAACTTTTTGGGGGGTTTTGAGAATTTTGGGACCTTCTGTGTCACAGGTTGAGAAACCCTGGTGTGGCACATTCTTTTTTTAGCTTGTACTTTCTGACCAAGGTGAACTTCTCATTTGTGAAACACATCATCACTGCGCTGGTAAGTTTAATTTCACTGCAGACGGAGGCTGTAAGCCCTTGTAGACATGGAAAAGTTAGGTTTATGACTCTGAACCTTGGCCAGAAAGTGAAACCTGTGTCCTACTTATAATGTTTCTGTATGTCAGGCTGGTAACTCCGCAGTCTGCATGTGTTCATTGTTGTTCTGGATATTTACAGAGGGCATGCTGACCCTTCGAGCCAAGCCCCCCTCCGAAGCAGAGTTCATTGATAGCCTGCAGAAACTGAAGCTGGCCCTCAACCTCTTGGTGAGATATGACAGGTCCTAACATCCTTTATTCTCTCCCTCTTCATCCCTGTTCATCAATAACCCCTCTTCTCATCAACTTCTCACTCTGTGTGTGTGTGTGTGTGTGTGTGTGTGTGTGTGTGTGTGTGTCATTGCACCCCCTGCAGGCCAAACTGAAGAAGCACATACAGAATCCAAGTGCGTCTGAGCTGGTTCATTTCCTCTTTGGCCCTCTGGAACTGGTGAGAGCTAAAAATCTGTTCAGACTGTCTGTTGTTAAACAGGTTTATATGGATGAAGGTTATCTGACAGGAGATCTATCAGCCTGAACACACTCTCAATGTGAACAGTATAATTTCCTTACAATTTCCAACATGTCATTGGATACCCTCATTGTTGTTTGAACCCACATGCATATCTGAAAACACTGTAGTGAACCTATTTAGGACTATTTGCACTGTCACCAACAGACACTCCTCTTGTTGGTTATTTTTTTCTGACACCACACCCACTGCAGCTCTGCTAAGCTCTCACCAGACTGGAGCAACATGGCTTTCAGCTCTCACACAGGTGCAACCACACTTACTGTACATAAAGCTGGTCTGCCAAGTCACGTCTTCGATACTGCTGGATAGAAACACTGAGTTCTCATTAAACTCCTTATTGGTATGGTGCAGTACCTTCTAGACATGTTGGATTTGCTTGATAAGGTTGAGATAAAACTGGAACAGTAATATTCAAAGTGTGGCTTCATGGCCATGAACTGTTCTCAACAACCGGTCTCAACACGTTTACAGTTGTTTTACAGTGCATATCACATACCCTAAGTCAGGATTTTAGTGTATTTAAAAGATGTGTCAGTATTTGGTGTTTAAATATTTGGTCATTTGCTGTTGTTTCTTCCTGTTGTTCCCTCATTGTTTGTTTGTTCCAGTTGTTCCTGACCTAAATTAGGAAAATTCAGTCATTTTTAACAACACAGTATTTTATGAAGGCTACGTTTGTGTACTTCTAGTTGTGTCTAAAATGTATAAACTGCATTGAATGCATTGACAAGTTTGTCAGTAAACTTGTGAATGTGTCTGCAGGTGCTGCAGAGCTGCGGAAGTCCTGAACTGGCACGTTCAGTCATCTCTCCACACCTTTCCAAAGATGCTGTTGAATTTCTGCTTGGACACCTTACCCCCAAAGAGATGACCATCTTTGAGCTGCTTGGGGACGGATGGACCAAACCCAGGTACACTGTGTTACTGCTGGCTCTATCTGTATGAATGTGTAACATAAAGGCCGCCTTTTGAGCATCCTTTCACTCCTCCTCCTACTACAGAGCTGAATGGCCCAGGGATAAGTGCGCTCCTCCTTATTACCCAATGTTTCGGAATGGCTGGGAGCCGCCGGCAGAGTTCTTCAGGACAGCACCATGGGAAACAGAGGGCCCCACAATGCCCCTGGGATCTCCCACCAGCCCTGATTACAGTAAACACTCAGCAGAAGATGTAAGGGTTATGTTTATTGGCTGCTTTCTGTAAATGCACTGACATTTACAGATCCTAAGCCTTGAGAATGTAAAAATCTATTTGTTTTTCCAGTTTTTTGGAACTCATTCCTCAAACTCATCAAACGGGTAGGTTATGAAGCTTTAACACACTTTGCTTTCACTTTGGGAAACAGAAAAACATGTCAAACCGTAAAATTGTGTATTAACAGGTCTTACAACGGGACGCCCCAAACCCGCAAATATGCCAAAATTCGCTACCACTTTGTAGCGCGGAATGCCAACGAGCTGTCAGTGCTGCAGGATGAAATCCTCGAGGTAAAAACAATGTCTTATTTTTTTGCTTTTCATGTGAAGTTTGCAATTTAACCCAAATATATACTCGCTGGCCACTTTATTAGGTACACCTTTCTACTACTGGGTTGGACACCTTTGACCTTCAGAACTGTCTTAACTCTAGTATTACTCAGTTGCTGCAGATTTGTCAGCTGCACATCCATGATGTGAATCTCCTGTCCCACCACATCACAAAGGTGCTCTATTGGATTGAGATCTGGTTACTGTGGAGGCCATTTGAGTACAGTGAACTCATTGTCATGTTCAAGAAAGCGGTTTGCAATGATTTTAGTTTTGTGACATGGTGTGTTATGTTCCTGGAAGTAGCCATCAGAAGATGGGTTCACTGTGGTCATAAAGGGATTCACATGGTCAGCAACAAAACTCAGGCAGGCTATACCAAAGTGTGCCATGAATTATCCCCCACATCATTACACCACCACTAGACTGAACCGTTGAAACAAGGCAGGATGGATCCATGCTTTCATGTTGTTTACACCACCTACTGTCCAAATGTCACAGTAGAAATTGACACTGGTCAGACTAGGAAATTTTCTAATCGTATGTTGTCCAATTTTGGTAAACCTATGTGAAATGTAGCCTCAGTTTCCTGTGTGGTACCCGGTGTGGTCTTCTGCTGCTGTATCCCATTTGCTTAAAGGTTTGATGTATTGTGCATTCAGAGATGCTCTTCTGCATACCTCAGTTTTAACAAGTGATTATTTGAGTTACTGTTACCTTACCATCAGTGTGAACCAGCCTGGCCATTCTCCTCTGACCTCTGGCATCAACAAGGCATTTTCACCCAGAGAACTGCCAAATCTCTTTTTAGTCAATTTTCTGTAAACCCTAGAGATCCCAGTAGATCAGCAGTTCCTGAAATACTCAGATCAGCCTGTCTGTGCCACATTCAAAGTCACTTAGATCACCTTTGTACTCCATTCTGATGCTCGGTTTGAACTTCAGCAGATTGTCTTCACCATGTCTACAAGCCTACATGCATTGAGCTGCTGCCATGTGATTGGCTGACTAGATATTTGCATTAGGGAGCAGTTGAACAGATGTACCTAATAAAGTGGCTGGTGAGTGTAGATGTATGGTGTAGCCTATGACTGGGGTGATGCAGACCCGCAAAGCCATAAGCATCTCAACTTGTATGTGATATGTGATTGTCTTCTGTAAATAAATTGTTCCTCCTAAGTATAAATGGTTTCTGTGTCTTACAGGTGATAGAGGATGACAAACAGTGGTGGAAATTGCGGAATCGCAGTGGCCAGGCCGGCTATGTTCCCTTTAACATCCTTGATGTTGTGAAGATAGAGGAACCAGAAGGCAACTATAACCAGGTGATGTGCTGTGCACACATACTGTATCAGTAGTGTGTTAACAGCATTTTTTGTTTCTTACCCATAAAACGTCAGCAGGACTTCTGGATGCTTCTCTGTTCAACAGAAAGTTTCCAACAATTTTGTTTGCTGACAGGAAATTTACAGTATCTCCACTCCACAAGCTCAGACATGTTGTCAAAAATTTATTCTGGGAAATCTAAGCAATCACTAACTGAAGTATAAGGCAATAAGACAGGTCAAGGTTTCTTTATCACTGCTTGTGGATAGATTTGCTTGCAAGTAGGAACAGTTGGCTCTGGGTTAAAAGTACAATAGGTGATTAGGATATTCAGCACATTTGCTTGTGTAAGGTTCATAATACAGAGATTTTCCAGATTTCAAAATGTTACCGTGCATATGGACTGTGGTCCTAGATCATTGCAGCCATGTGTAAAAAATTATTTGCTGTGGCTCTACACATTATGCAGCTATAAGTTCCCACCCTCACTGAAAACCTGAATTTCTATTGACATACACTGCATGCATTGACTCTGCATGCAGGCTCACCAACGCCCTGCAGCAAGCACAATACTGCACGGAGCCACTCTTTCTAGTGCAAAATGGTTTCACACACATATTTTGCTTTTGGCTCCTGGCCTAAAATTTATCGCTTTGAATGAGATGAAAGACAAACCTGTTTCTGAAGTAATTCTAACTGTAGTTGCTTTCTCATGAACTGTGTTTGTGTTTGTGTGCATGCAGCAAGGCTACAGGACGTCCTCTCCTGGTTCTCATAGCCATGGAGACAGTTTCAACAAGGGTAGGCCCAAAGACAGAAGTGAGTCAACACAGTCATGTAAACTAAGTCAGATAAGGAATTATAAGTTGTTGCTATTGCTCTTGTTCTGATGTTTGCTCCCATGCTGTTTCTGTGCAGCAGTAATGGATGATGTCACCACTGAGTTATTGATGACGATCACTGCTAACAAAAGCCAGCCACCAGCGAGGAAATTCCGTATTGAGCGATCGTCTGGCAGCCAAGTACCGCTCACCTTTGAGTCAAACCAAGAGCAGGTGACTGCATGGCTCAACTCGAAAGGCTTCTCAAAACCGTAAGTCATCCACAGCACTCCAGAAAAACTAGAAATCTCCCCACACCTTAAAGAGTGACTTAACACCCCTTGAAAAGCTTTTGCTTTGCTGACCTCCAGCAGTTGAACTTTTTATCTTCCTGCTGATGGACAGGTGTACTCCAGGTGCAGTTACAGGTGCAACAAAGAAAACAGGCTTAAAACTGAACCACAGAGGGCAGCAAAACACTGCTTTACAGCCTGATGATAAGTTACTCTTTGAGTTCTGACTTAAATTTCAGATGTGTTTCTTCATTGTTAATGTACAGCAATAATGTACTTTTTTTGTTACACACATTCATGTTTACCTTGTGAAAAACTGTAAAAACTTTGTCGATTTCATCATTATTTGTCATCATGTCAAAAATATAATTTAAAGTTTGGTTTATGATAAAATACTTTTATAAACTAATCACATTCCCTTAGCTGTACAGTAATATGTGATTAGTATTAATTAGAAAGTATTAGCATGCTAACATGCTAAACTAAAATGGTAAACTTGGTAAATTTAGTTTTAACAACCTTATTGATTCCTGTGGGGAAATTCCACACCGATGACGTGTAGCGGCCTTTTCAGGCACTGGACCAACTTTGGGGTTCTTGCCCGAGTACGACATGTACTGTAAACAGGAGAGTCAATTAGAGGACAGTCTGCTCTGCCTATTTAGCAATAGCTGCCCCCCCAAATTATATCTGTTTTAACATCAGCATGTTAGTATTGTCATTGTGTTACCACTCAAGCAACACTGTTCAATCTTATAGAGCTGCTAGCATGGCTGTAGACTTAGTTTTATTTAAATATTCTTTGAGCATTGATGTTTACCTAGAGGTTCAGAAAAAAGAAGTTGTGCAATATGACATGGTTTCATAAAACCAGCATGCACAATATCAGGGTTCTGGAGAAGACACACCCCAGAAGAATCCCGTTATTGATTACACCCATGCCTTGACATGTCAAAGTGCAATTTAACTGTGTAGATGGATCCAGTGTTTAAGCACCATCAGTGTATATTGATCAGTGTTTGTAAAATGAGATATGCAATAAATGCATATCTATAAAATAATATGCAATGAATTGTTTGACTGTATTTTCTACAGGACAGTTGAATGTTTGGGGATTCTGACTGGAGCCCAACTGTTTTCCCTCAACAAAGAAGAACTGAAGGCAGTTTGTGGAGATGAAGGAGGTCGTGTCTACTGTCAGGTCACTGTGCAAAAAGCACAGCTAGAGGTCGGTCACACACCTGCCTATACAAGCACACAAACTGCTTACACAGCTGTTTCATTCACAGTTTGACAAATAAGGTCAGAACATATAAAGGAATATACTTGTTTACAAAAATGTTGAAAGCCGTCAAGATTTGAATAATACCAACATGTCTCAGTTTACAGTTTCTTGGCATGTTAAGACATGTGAATGCATTCAGGTATAAAAAAAAGCTGCTGTCAGTTGTCAGGGAGTCACACTCTATAATTAATACAGGTACAGTCGAAACAGTGTGTCTGTAGTCAGGTCATAACTAGCAAAGCAGGAATATTTGTCAGTTTAACAATTCCACTAATGGATGTTACTTTCTATATTCATTATGACAACATAACTGTACAGAGTAAGTAACTAAAACAATACCTCCAAAATACAGTCATATCAAATGACTAGCCTCAAACTTCAATTTTTAATATGTGTGATCTAAGGAAAATCCTCATATCAATTTTATGTATATAGCCCAATTCCCATATCAAACATTTGCCTTAGTGGGCTTTACAGTCTGAACAATCAACATCTTCTGTATTTACACACTCAAATTATTAAATTAATGCAAAATAAATTATTTTACAGAAGACAAACGGAGACTCAGAGCTGCAGGAGATCATGAAGCGGAGGCAGGAGAGGATCGCATCTGGCAGCAAAGACTGAACCTCTTGACAAGCATATTCCCCCCAGACACTTCTCCTCCCTCAAGCTCCACAACTGCAGCAGCTTCTCAAATCAATCCACTGTTAATTGTGACCTACGATAGCACACATCAAAATGCTATATACATTTTAATTGTATATTTATTTTGTATCATGCAATGTGTATGTATTCAAGTGTTTTCTTATCTAATTACAATGCTATTGTTTTCATTGTCTCATTAAATTTTGTTTTTAAAGTGAGTTTTGTGTATGGAAAGTACCGTGAAATGATGTACAGTTTGGGTGAGTGTACATGTGAATGCATGTAACATACTCATTGTCAATATTGCAGCTATTTACTAAATGACCTGGTAAATGAGAAGATTTTAGCTATTGTGTATCTTAATCTGTGCCAGAATGTGACACATTTTCTGATATCTAGCCAATTATTTTCATATTACTGTTTACAGGTGCAAAAAACATGTTCTATATTACTCCTCTTAATAGGTTTTAATATAAATAAGCTTGCTGTTCATAATGAAAAATCAGACATTTTGACAAGTTGCACCCCAGACAATGATCCTGCATGAAGTTATTGTCAGTAACACAGTGTTTTTGTGTTGTTTTCTCTGCAGCATGATACAGCATAAGCTGCACAGACACAGGAAAATTAAGGAGTATATGGTGGAGAATGTTATGTTATAGTTAAATGAAGATTTTGAAAACAATATTCAAAGAGATTGTAAATATATTGGGAAATAGTGCTTAGAAAAATCACTAAAAATAAACTTGGCAAATATTTAATACTGTATCTTGTTTGTACACAATTCTTGTTTGTAAATGGGTTAATAATACCAGATTTGGAGAAAAGGTCAACACAATTCTTTATTGTTGCAGTTAAAGAAGAAAATGTTAGGTTTGATAGAAAATTACAAGTTCAGAACGTTTTAACCCTCAGTTACACAAGATTAGTCATTTGTCAGTAAAATTGTTAATGTTTCATTGTTCAAACTGTATCACATGATAAAGAAAAAACGTCACTTTAAATAACTCATAATCAGTTTTAATGTTTGTATTTATGACACCATACTACTGTTGGCAAACTGTATGAGCCCTAAATAAATGCTACACAGGATCAGAAAAGTAAACCAAGATTCAACTATAACATCAATGCAAAGAAAAGACTAATCCCTTACTCGATTATGAAACTAAACAGATATAATGAATATATGATACAGAAGATGAGAAAAACATCAGCCCTTGTAGGTGTGGAGGATAAAATTGATCATTTATTGAGATATGCATCGAGCCAGAGGTCCCCTGAAGTTTTCAGTGACCTGAAAAACAAACAAAATATCAGTTAATAATTAGTTCATATACCAGATAAGAGATCTATCACTCTAATGTGCTACGAGTAAAAAAGAGTTTTAAAGGAATATATATTTTTAGGAGAGATACAAACACACAAACACTTAAAGCCTTCTTAAAATGTGACTTTTTACAGCCTCCAAGTGTCATCCTAGCAGTCAATAATGCATTATTATTATTACTGAACTTACGTGACTAAGTCAGCCATGGCCTGCCACAAAGTTTTCATCTGGTAGGGAATGCCATGTTTCTTACACAGCGCATGGACGTGTGGGGCCACCAGGGAGTAGTTGTGTCGCGGCATTCGAGGAAACAGACTTCAGTGACAAACGGAACAAAAGTATCTGTCAGATAATGCTGTATCCACCATGTGTTGTTTTTAAAGATACAGTTGAGTATGGTGCCTGATCATCACGTCCACCCATGTCCAGTCCAACTAGATGTAAACTGGTTCACAATCAGAGTAAAGTACAGTGTTTTTACGCCTGCTATTTTTGTATTGCAATGGCGTAAAGAACATCAAATATGAACTTCAAAAGACACGCAATCAATATACTGGTAGTTGGACATTTCATTTTCAAATGTACTCAATCCACGTTCATGAATATAAATCCTGTTAATGTATAGTTTCTTCTTTTTATTTGCTCTAAAAGGCCCCAAAAACTAAATCTCTCAATTCCTTTCTTACAATGAGTTATGGTGGCTACTGCTTCTTAATTTAATTTTGGTACTCTGAACAAAACCTGCTTTTCTACAAACTTTTAGCTAACACGTTTGCCTGAGCCCACTCCAAACCTTTTGACTTACTGGTGTTCAATCTGAAAGTTGAGGTGTCCGGTGAACCAGTCGTTGAAGAAGGACTGCTCAACATTACAGGTGGCTTGTAACTAGAGTAGAAAATCAGACAGAAGAGTGCAGATGAGTTGATACATCAGCAACACCTGCTGGCTGTGGCTTTGTTACAGTGGATTTCACAATAAAGTAGCTACCTGCATGGTTAACCAGTCCTGGCGTTGCTCATAGTCTATTTCCATCGGTATATGATTCATCTGAGTCACCCACACAAACCAGTGACTCTCCAGGAACCTGCAACATTCACAACAATACAACAGAATAATATATTACATTATATGATCATAGTGCTCTATAAAACAGTGCTAGAGTGTTAGAGCTTTTACCTGACAAAGAAGAGAAGAGCAATTGCACCAATTGGACCATACAGGGGCACATAACAGGAGAAGTAGCGAATGTAGAAAGACATGAACCAAATCAGATCCTTCAAAAGACAAGTAGGTTAATATGGTTGATTTATCAAGTTATCAAGAATCAACTATTGCTATATGTTCATGTGTCATCCTGTCTAAATTATCTTTACTAGGTCATAGAATTAGCTAAGGATAGTTTCCTGACATTTAAGTCTTGTATCAAATAGAAAAACTTTATATAAACTCCACAGCACCACACAAATGACAGAACCTTACCGCCCAGTAACGGCGGGTGATCATGGTCTGAATTATTTGTAAGTGGAAGAAAATAGGAATGAGCAGCGGCGGTCCCACTAAAAGAGAAACAGAAATTATTCTTGTAACAATTACTCTTGCAAAACATTCATTGTTTTATTCATTTTAAATGACTCTTTAAAAAAAACATACCAAGAAAGAAGTACTTGTGTTGATGATTATAGGGCATATTTTTGATCTTTTTTGTGCCATACTGTTACAAAGAAGAACACAGAGTCAGTGTTTAAAGATCATACCAGATAAATACCAAATCATACTCAATGTTAAATGAATCAAAAGCATCATCTTTGTGCTACTTGCCTCCACTGGTTGGTTGTTTCCAAGTACAAACAGGTTCAACATGTTAATATCAGGGTCCTTGAGGACGACATTGGGTTTAGCGTGATGCTGGAAATGGCGATGATTCCACCAGTTGGCAGAAGCTCCCTAAGAAAACAATATTTTAATATTCCTGTAAACATTTTACAAAAATAAATTTATGTTTGGTAAAACCATCACCTTTAAATGGCCGATGACAAACTTGTGCACCAAGTGATTCCAGTAGGACTTCTTGAAGACAGACAGATGACCAAAGTCGTGTTGCAGCCACCCAGCCTGCGACTAATGAGGATCAAGAGAAACAAGCATTATGATATTTGTTTGTTGTAGAGTTTGACTTTTATGTTATCAGACACACTAAGAAACATTAAAAGATAATGTTCAAGTCACCTGAACAGTTGCCAGCATGACCCCACACACAAGTGTCAGGAACCAGTTTGTCCCAAAGTACCGGACCATCAACCAAGCAAGGGCCTCCAGCAGTATGATGTGACCCAGGTGGAGGAGGAAGAACAAAGGCTGAGTTCGAAACATTCCCTGTTTTTCGGCCTGCACAGTTAAATCGTGGAAATCCTTCATAATTTCTGCCTGAGAGCAGAGAAAAAGGAAGAGAAGATGAAACAGTCACATTCTGTAAAGGTCAAAAGGTGATGCACTGATGTGACAGTTGCAAAAATCATGTTCCTACAGTATCTGAGGAGGTGTAGCATCAGAAAAAAAGCATTAAGTCATTCTCCATGTCCTTTGGCGTTTCTGAGTGATACGTGAGACAGACCAAAGCTTCAATATGAGTAAATTGAGGTTTTATTTGAAGAGTGTGAGATGGGTCTCACATTTTTGTTTCGGTCCTGGCTGGGCTCCGATTCTGCCAACTCTCCAATCTGCAGGGCCTTCATATACTTCTGCACAAACTTTTGATCGGGATGAAAAGCACTGAATGGCTCCTGGAAAACAGAGACGAGAAATTATGTCTCTGATGAGCTAAATAAAACGTTATATTTATTTAACAGTGGTGGAAGAACTTCATAATTTACTCATAAGTAAGGTAATAAGTAATAGTAATACGTAAGGACAACAATGAAAAAAATATATCAGGTGTACATAAAACCTGATATGAAAGGCAGTATTACTGTTACTACAATGTATTTGAGATAGTATCCAAAGTAAACACACACAAAATGGTGCCTTTGGCTGTTGCACTTCTATACAGTCTATGATGGTGGTTGAAAGCGACTAAGTATATTTACTCAAGTACTATTCACTGAGGTGTGTGTACTTTTATGTATTTCCCTTTTATGCAACTTTATACTTCTACTTCACTTTCAGAAAGAAATTGTTTATCTGACAGTTGTAATTACAAGTTACTTTTCAAAATTGAGATTTTACAAAATTAAAAAATAAGATAAATAATATCAACTCGTTGACCTCACTAAATGTCTCACACTGTTTCGTTTAAGTAATTGTGACTAAAGTAGTCTTTAAATGTTGTGACATTGCAGTATAAAATGGGCAAATTATTCAGTATCACAAAAAGCAAACATTAGAGAAAAAAATTCTAAAAACATCTGTGCATAAAACCTTTGTTTTTCTTTCCTCGTTTCTCATTAACACAAGCTGACCCCTCACCTTCATCTTTAGTCTCCACTCTGGAAACCACTGGTTTATAAAGTAGTTCCGCACCTTCACCAGGCAACAACATTTAAAGGCTACGTGTTCACTGATGCACTAAAATTAATGATCTGATGAGATAATACATGGTGATAATTTATCAGTCGATGGCCGAGTACTTTTGCTCACCTTGACACCACTTCTGTACTTTCTCACCCTGTCAGCTGAAAGTTAGGACTTCTTAAAGGATACTGAATGCAGCACTTTTACTTATAACGGAGTATTTCTACAGTATTGTATTGGTACTTTTATATTCTTTTATTATGACTATCAATTAGACAATGCTTATTAGTAACTGATTGAGAACCACTGGTGCAACATTTAACAATATGTTTGGTTTTAATGGGCCAATCTAAGTTATCTTTATCTGAAAAGTAACTAACTACAGTTGTCAGATATATATAGTGTGTAAGTATTTTCTTTGTTGTGGAAGCATAAAGTACTTACTGCACGTCTTGAGTAAACGTAGGCCTAAATGCAAATGTTACATTCCACAAATATTTACTTATATTCCCAGGAAATGTGTTAATTACATGTATTATAAAGATGTCTTAAACATATTTACCGTAGCATCCTCTCCAGCATAGTGGTAGAGGACGCGAAATCCTCCTGGATGCCTTTTTGCCCACTGGGTGACGTTGTAAACTTTTCTATTGATGACCACCCACTGATCTGTCTTGGTGCAGTGGCTCTGCACATCCTCCCAGGTGTAAACACCTCCTTTCCCGCTGTCCGTCTTCCCTTCCTCTCGTTGTTGGCCTCCACCTCCCATACTCACTGTTTTCTCCTCCACCTGCTTGCTAAAGGACTTTTCGGCCACAAAGTCTGAAACCTGGAAGCAGAAATGCTGTTTAACACCCCACTAACAGCCACAGATTAGTCTGCATCGACATTAAACATAAATCTAAACGTCCAGTAACGTTTATAAATAAACTTGGTGATAATATATCCTATAGTGTGCGTATAGTGAAGTAGATGCATTTTTACAGCAGCGCATGCACGTAGGCCCTCTTTACACTAAGACGTCATTGTTCATCACAACATGCGATTAATGTGAAAAAGAAAACACAAAACACACAAATTAAAGCACAAACTGCTGCTCGCATAACGTTTATCGCATGGCTGATGATTAATTCAACAATAATCACGGATAACGGGTTGCAGGCTGTTCATCCTGCAGCCCCGGTAACATGCACATGACAAATATTTCAGACTTACGGTAATCAAAGATAGCCACTACACTTACAGTATCCAGATTTTGGCCAATCTCCCCGGGTTTCAGTCACACTCACACAATGGCTGACTTTACTTGTCGTTCAGGTTCTTATTAAACCATCATCATCCCCAAAATGTGCCCCTTATATATTCATGGACTCAGTCACCCTCTCCTCAGTACAAACTCTGAGCGGATCATTCGAGGGTTTCTGGGCCAATCGGCGCGCAGTAAATCACGAATCGACTGGCCTGCCTCAATAAACTGGTAATTGCAGCGATGCCTGACAGCTTATCTACAGGTCCTACATTATAACCTATATGCACTTCGAGATTGTTGTTACTATCACTACATAATATTTAGTCAGATAGGATAAGGTCTTAGTTCAGATTCTGTACGAAGTAATGCAGTTTGTCTTTCCAGAAAATTGTTTGTTAAAAGTGCAAATGAAGCTAAATTGGATTAGTATAAATATTTTATGATGCCACTAGAGTTGCATCTTACTGCTCATTTCATTTATTTTCTGCATGTCAAAACAGTCTGCATCTTATTTAACTGTTGCTCGAGTCTAACAGGAAACAAACCATTAATAGTACAGTACAGTGCAGAGCCATCTACCGTCACGTTATTGTATTTCAGCTGGTGACTGCAGGCATCTCCTGAAATCAGTTTATTAGTATCTGCAGCTAAAAAAAACACACTACCAGGTTTAGTGTGATGTGTTATTTGTAAAAAATATTCATGCGAACAGTTATTATGTTGTAAAATTATATTGTGAATGTATCTTTTGAAGTTCCCTCTTCCGCCAGCAGGGGGTGCAGGTGTGCTGCTTTAATAAAACTCCTTCCTTAACCCCAAGGATGCAACAGCAACAGTGTGATGACAGTTTGGCATTGTCCAGAGACCTGTGCATAATGTGCAGAGAGATTTACAGTATAGCCAAAATGTGACGTGTTATAGTCAGAGGTGTACACACAAGTACACAAACTCCATACTCAAGTAGAAGTGTGAGTACTGGCCGAGAAAAATACTCCACGACAAGTAGAAGTACTCTTTTTTTTTTTTTCTCAAGTGAAAGTACTAAAGTACAACATCTAAATGTTACTTATAGTACAAAAGTATAAATACTTCACTAAGAAAAAAGCCACCTCTGGTTATAATGAATGATTTCCCTTTAACATATGATGGAAAAATAACCATTAGACTTTTCACTGTCTGTTTTCCATATGTTTCCTCTGCTTGCTGTTCATGCAGTGCTTCATCTGCATTTAACAGTCACCTCAGCAGTCACATTCATCCACTCCCTGAGGTCCGTGTCTGTTTGCTGCTTACAGTCCATTGTGTCATTTCAGGGTCATTTCAATGCGATACAGAAATTTGCAAATCAGCTCTTTTGTTCTTCAGCATATCAGACAGGATTATCCTCAAGCCGCGTGTGGCCTGTCTCCCTGTTTGTCCGCTTCTTCTGCCACAGCTCATTAGGCTGACAGAAGCACTGCACATCTGACCCCAGCAGCTTTTACAGGCTTTTCTTCGGTAACACAACCAACAAAACACACTGTCAATCAGAAAACCTGCTGCTGTTGTCAAGTATTTCATAAAGTCAGAAGACTTTTGCTTTCAAAACATATAAGGCCCCCAAATATGGTCAATTTCTGTGGATTATAGTCAGATAAATAAAAAGTATAATCTTTGCACCATCTGTTCCCAAACGAAAAATACATTAACACATTAAAATTGCAGACAGTTGTTTTACAATGAATACTTTCATATTATGAACAGTACACAAGTTTATTTTGTTTCTGGTACAATATAATGATGAAAGAAGAATTCAGATCCTTTATTTAAGTAAACAAAGCAGTAATAAAAATAAAACAGTAAAAATCCCAGTGGTATTACCCACTTAATTTACCAGTAAAATTACTTACTTATTGTTATATCATCATTGTATTATCAGTATATTATTGTTTTGGATTATTATTACTGATGCATTATGTAGTATTTAAATGTTGCAGCTAGTTAATGAGATGCTACTGTTGTAATGATTTATATATTCTTCGCAGTATAATTTTTTTTATTTTATTGAATGAATTAATTTGTACGTGTTATAATATGTAAAGTAAATAGTTACTATGTACATGTAACAGGGTAAAAAGTATGAAATGTAGTACAGTGAAACATAACATATGTAGCCTAAAAAAAATCTTAAGTACAAAAACCTCAAACCTGCATTTTGTACCTGAGTACACCACTGGTAACCTACTATATTTTAATGAATCAATACTGAATATCTTACAAAAGTAAAATCCTACAATAAACTACAGAAACGGTCCAAATGCAGCTTACGCAACAAACGAATGCATGTTCATAGACTGATTTTTTTCTTGCATTTCTCTCATGTTCAACACTTTCAGCGATTCAAAATTTATTTTGTTTTTTGTGTGTCTGTTCACATAAGTCACATAATCATCACTGTTTTAATGTGGTCTATAAAAAAGCTGCTGAAGCTAATGTCTGAGATGTTTGATACAAACAAGCACTGGGATTACAGTCTTTGGAGGCCCAGTACACTCTGGACCTCCATGGTCAACATGTATTAATGTATAACTATGTGTTTACATTGTGGAGGTGGTATTCAGATTATTTGCCTTTACACAGTAATGTAAAAAATATAATGTAAAAAGCTGCATTCAAAATGATACAGGAGTATCAACAAGTATCAACAACAAAAAATACGTAAATTATGAACAAAATTATGATGATAATAATAATGCAGCAAAGACTCCTGTCACTGTTTAAATTATTATTAGTAGTATTAACATATTAGTATTATTGTGTTTAATGTATTAATAGTTTAATGTTGTATCTGAAGTGCATTTTCAATGTTTTGGATTGTTTGGCTGATCTTATTCTAATAAAAAAACATTTAGCTATAATGTATATGGACAATTTAGGTAATGCAGTTACCTTTTCCTGGTATTCATTGTACATCTACAGTTACATGTTACACGTCTCCAGTTTTCAGTGCAAAGGTTGCACACACCATGATTAATATACAAGTGGCCTATTTTCCAGTGACCTTTGTGATTGTGGTGTGAGTGGTTGCAAATAATTTCTTTACAGTTTAATTAAAAGTTTTAAGTTTAAAGCAGTAAATCACACTTTAGAAACTGATATATGCTATGTTTTGCATGTAAAGCATTAATCAGCAAAGTAAGTACTAAATAAGTGTCTAATTACTGGAAGGAAGTAAAAAGTAAAATAAGTGTTCATTTTAGCATCAAATGAAGTGAACCTCAAATGTGTGTTTGCAGTAAATGTGGACCACTTACATTTACTGGAGTAAATGTACTTGGTTACAATCTGCGAGAGTAGCTGTGGTTCTGGTGAGGGGTTAAAACATTTTTCTTTTTTATATTAGTACAGAATACAATAAAAGTCGGTTTGACATAAATAAGAAACAAAGTATGCAGAAATAAACATGAATAAATTGTGGATAAAAGGTTTACATGCAACATTAAACATAATATTGGTATTACTATTACTGTATTCCAGCTAAACAAATTAGACAAATAAGTAAACATTAATGTATTTATATACATATGCAATTATTGAACAAAAAACTCATGAGAAAACAGAATTGCACATAGGTCTGCAAGTGGGTACATAGTTGTGCATGTGTGTATATGTGATTACACAGTAAACTGCACAAAAAGTAATAAACAACTAAATTAAAAGTGCAAATTACAAAAACGGAAAAAATGTTGTATATGCATGTTCAACCATGACACTGCTACAGTTTTAAACTCGTGTAAAAAAAAGTGTGTACATTTTGATTACTTTTAACACGCACACACTTTGACCATGTGATGTGAATGCCCCTGTTCCGGTTACAGAGGGAGGGAGACAGCAGTTGAATGTAATCCTTCACACTGATGGAGACAAGCGGCTAAGATCAGGAGTCGGTCAGTCTGTCAGCGGTGCAGTTTTCCAAAATGTGCAATTTCCTTCTCCAGCGCGGACGACAACTCCGGTGGACCCCGGCCGACAGACTTCCATTAACTGTGCTTCTTTGCCGCCGGCCAGGTCACTGAGCTGCACACACACTGTGGACTTCTACAGCTTCGCCCCGCAGGAAGAGCGACTGTAAACTGGATATTTAGTGTCCTAAAGTGTCACTTTTTTCCTGGTCTGACAGAGACACCGGATCACGTGAACAGGTGACCTTAAAAGCTGCGCGTTATCTTTCTCTTAAAAGCCCGGAGGAAGTTCAAGAGGAGAAGGGGTAAGAGCTGTAAGGATTCAGTTTCAGCTCAAAATTCAGCTGTACTTTGTTGAGCTCAACTACCAGCAGCACTATTACTGTTACTACTACTACTACTATTATTATTATGACTACTACTCCGCAGTTTAGTAAATATTTACCATTGGTACTTTCTGATAAAGCAGTAGATGAAGGGACAAAGAGACACCTGACAAACTGCTGCCATGGCAGCAAGAATGTTAATTGGCCCAGACCATGAAGCTGTTTGGGTTAAACCACAAAACAACAGCTGCTCCCGGGCTGTGGGTTAACTTGTCACAGACACTTCAGCATCAAATGACTCTGTCCTGACTCACAGAGGAGTCAGGGGCTGCAGGCCACAGCATGGGCAACTCCTCCAGGAAGGGAGAAGGAGACGAAGAAGATGAAGGGGGGAAGGATGGCGAGGAGGTGGAAATCACAGAGAAGAAGAAAGAAGCAGAGGAAGGGGTGGACGAACTTCCACTGGGGGTGGAGGAGTTATTGGAAAGCGGAGATCCTGTGTTGGACTTGAGTTATCGTAAATTCAAGCGGCTGCCCTCACGTGTTTGTGGACTGATGCACCTGGAGAAGCTGTATGTTTGTGGAAACAGCATACGCACTCTGCCGGACAGCATCTCCCAGCTGCAGGGTCTGCGGATACTCGCCCTCGACTTCAACAAGATGGAAGACGTCCCGCTGGCCATCTGCCAGCTCATTCACCTCACTCGCCTCTACTTGGGCAGCAACCGGCTGATGAGCCTCCCACCTGAGGTGAAGAACCTGCAGAATCTGCGCTGTCTGTGGGTGGAGAGCAACTACTTCCAGAGATTTCCACAAGAGCTCTATGACCTGCCCCACCTCAAGTCCCTTCAAATAGGGGACAACCGGCTGAAGACGCTGCCTGCTGACCTGTGGCGTATGGAGGCTTTGAGGGGGTTATGGCTCTACGGGAACCGCTTTGAGAGCTTCCCCAATGTTCTGCTGCGCATGAAGGGCTTGGAGATCTTAGACCTGGACCGCAACAAAATATCAGAGATTCCCAGCCTGAGGCGTCTCCAAGCCCTGCGCCTGTTCTCCTACGACCACAACCCGGTAAAGAGCCCTCCAGAAGTTCGTGAGGAAGTGCTGTTGGTCGGCGAAGGGGCTGCAGAGTTCTTGGAAGCACGTGAAGCCAGGAAGGAGAGACAGAGAAAGGCCGCAGAGAAAGAGGCTGAGGAGTTGGCTCTGGCTGGAGAGGAGCCGGTGATTCATGGAATTCTGAAGAACAGCAGTTCAAAACAAGCAACAGCTGAAGCTGTAGTGACAGCAGAGGATGTAGATAATAAAGAAGGAGAGACCCTGGTGAAGGAGGAGGAGGGGGATATGGAGCTGCCAGCTACTGAGTATGATGGAGGTGAGCTCGAATATGATGAAGAGGGTGTTGAATATGAGACGGAGGAGCTAATATGTGAAGGAGAGGGGTTTGAGTATGAGGGAGAGGAGCTGGAGTACGACAGGGCTCAGATGGACTATGAGTATGAGGCAGAAGAGGAGCTGGAGGACACTGGGAGACAAGATGAAGGGGCATGAAAAACCCCTCATACATCCAGATGATCTGCAGGCAGGTGGAGGTGGATGACAGGAAACAGACATTTTTTTTAAACATGCTGAGACAAGTGTGGGACTTTCTTAGCTGTGCTGCTACTTTTTAATGTGCTGTTTACTGTGAAAATAAAGCTGGGCATTATGATACTGTAAACTGACAGCATCTGTGACATCTCAATCAGCTGCAAAGTACCAAATCAGAGCAGGACTCAGGTGGGCTGTGTGTATGCAGTGGCTGTTATTGTCATTATGTTTGTTTTGAGTGTACACATGAGACCAAGTCTTCCATCATTAAATATTAACTGAGATGATGAAGTCAGAGTCAATCATTGATGGAAAGATGCTTCCTTTTTTATTAGTTTATTTAACAGGGACAGTGGACAGCCCTAGACTGGCTTAGAATTAGCTATACAACTAAATTTCAGCTGTAGTCTTCTTAACTGGGAATCAGCAAAAGCACCAACTTGTGTTTACTTGAGTGACACTCTGTAGTATTTCCACACATCATGGTCAGTGTCTGTTTTATGTGCTTGTCAGTGCACCTTGGCTGGACTCATTGCTATTTAAAAAAAGCATGTGTGCATGTAAATGTGTGTATTGGATTTAGATTTACAAAATATTTATGACATGCTAAACACAACCCCCCCAAACCTTGTCAGTGTTATGTAAGCAGTGCTGTGAGTGTCAGTGCCAAGACAGAGAGGGAGACAAGCAGGATTATTAGAGCGATGAATAGCTGGGGTGCCTCACCATAAAAGGTAAGTCCATAGGGAGGTTCGCAACATGAAATGGAGTTACAAAAAAAAAAAATCAAGCTGGAGATTTTTATCTAATCTAAAAGCCTGAGGCCCTGCAGGTCAGAGACTCAGGTCTGTCATGACCTTTGTATACTCCTTTTTGTCGGTGACTACACCTTTTCTACCTCCATCTCTAATGTGAAGCAGGCCCAGACCTTGTTCTCCTCTCATCTCTGCACTCATTATTCATGTGAGGCTCATGTGTAATCCAATCCTCCTTCCCTTTGCGTATCTTTTTCTCACATTTCATTGAAAGAGTGAAATATTTATCCCAACGCTGAAATATTTATGCTCATACTTGTGTCTCGTGTCCCGTGTCTGCGTGTCTCGACTTCTTTGTCTGCTGGGGGAAACAGCTGATGAAAGAGACTCAAACTGATGATTGCCTCTCTAAGATTTAAGAAAACAAAAATTTAATGCAAGATTTTTCTTTATTATATAAATTCTTATTTATTATGTATTGTGTTTGTAACAGTATTTGTAGTAGTTATGTATAAGGCTGTGACTGCTATTTTTATTTTCAAAAAAGTGGTTGTTGCAATTTAGCAAAGAGCAAAACTCAGTATTAAAGAAACTGATTTGCAAATTTTAGAAGCTGCAATCAGTGATTTTGTCTTATTTTTGCTTTAAAATCAATTAAATGATGAATTAGTCATTAAATCTGTTGTCATTTTATTTTCTGTTGGCACGTTAATCAGCCAACCATTTGTTTCAGATGTAATTTAATTCATTTTTAACTAAAAAAGAAAAACTAAATAGTAACATACAATGACAATGTTAAGATGAGCAGCAGGTGTCATGTTCAGCATGATTACTATTTTAGTTTGCTAACGTGCCAACATAACTGTGCCTAAACGGTCATAAACCAAAAATTTGACAAAATAAAACTCTGGTCTGATGATGGTGTAAGAGAAAAAGTTAAGGTGAGGTATGGCCAGCAATGCTTCACTTTATCCTGAGGACAACATGAAGGCCTTTACCATTTTATGGAAATTCATCAAACACTTGTTTAGACGTTTCACTTAAAACCACCAACGCCAACCTCATGGTGGCACTAGAGAAAATGTCATCAACGTCAGTAGGATTCGTCATCTGAGGACCATGAATGTCTGCACAAACATGTCATGACAGTCCACTTAATACTTGAGATATGTCCAACAGACTTCTTCTATTCTTAAAGCTACTAGCATGACAATAATTTCCATAAAGTAAATATGTTATTTTACTGCTAATCTCTGGTCTAATTGAACATGATCTAGTATCTATACTTTGCTGACCCCAAATATTCTTTAGTGACATTCAGTTTGGTTTCATCCATCTCTTGTTTTGACAAAGAGATGTATTTATCTGACTTGTGTTGATCATGTAAAACCACTGCAGTTTCTAACAACTGGTCTACAGTATGTGCACTGCATGGAACTGCAGTATATAACACATAATGTGCTGTTGGTGAAAACTCAATCCTCCTCCGTTCGTGCTCTGCTGCTCATTCCACAGCTGTGGGTGGCAAAACAGTCTGACACACTGCAGACGTTCATGGGAATCGGTGCCATACTCAGTCTGAGTATAATTATTTTGCTCATTAGTTTACACTCCTCTCATTCTCTGTAGGTCAGTGACAGTGAGGCGGGTAAAGACAATGCATCATCCCTTTCACTCCTCTTTGGCTTTCACACAGCTCTCTTCACACAATTGTCTATCTGGCAGCTTTTCAACTTACACAAAGACAAAGACATGAAAATGTGTCATTTTTTGACAGGACCATTGTAAAACAACACAGACAAGGGAGTGATTAAGGTTTTTAAGGATTGGAAATGTAATACTGCAACTGTTTTTACTCACAAATGCACAGCTTTAATTCCTCTAAATTCCTCTAACTTCTGAGAGAAGATACAGTAAATAACTAGGTAATAACTAGTAAATTGTTTATTTTCTGGTGAATAGCCATTCAGATGTCTCAGGTGTGTTTTAGCCCCTGACGATGAACCTGAGAAATAAAGAGCATCTTATTAGTAGTTAAAGGAAACATATGCATGACTGGATTTTATATGTGTAACGTGCACACCTGTCCATATCCCGACGATTGTAGCCAGTGTCCATTTTTGCAGTGATGATTCCTGCACCAGTGTGAACAGATCTCAACTTTTCAACATCAGCATAGTGACAGAACCTGGGAAAATCAAGTTTTTATTAACTGGATAATTGTCCATTTGACCGTTACTAAAATTTGAATATTGAATATTTGCCATACTGTACTTTATTGTTCAATGGTGGTACTTCAGAAGTGGTACATCCAGTTTATACTAGTAGATACTGCACTGATTACTTAAGATTTTACATATAAAACCTAATATAACATAATACTTTCAATTCAAGACTTACTTTTAATGATGTATTTCTATAATTTGGTATTTACACTGATTTAACCAAAGCATCTAAATAGCTCTATACCACCACTGCTGAAAGTGTTAAACACACTTACTTGCTCTTATACTGAGTAGTGAAGTGTGAATGATCAAAAGGAGCATTGGGAAAAGCTTGGTAGTTTGGTGCATTCAGAAGAAACCCTGTGGGCTCCTAAAAACACAGCACCAGACTTAAAACAAGACTGAATAGCTCCAAACTCAGAGGTAAGTCTATAAGAAAAAATACTTACCTTTTTTCCAATGGTTTTCTCAGTAGGTACATTGCTTTTAGTTTTTGGTGATGGTGGAAGGGACGTCTAGAAGAGCAGAAGGAAAACTGTTTAAGAGATAAAATCAAAATGGTACTAGAACTGATTAGCAGGGAGTTAGTACTCACTGGACAGGCCAAAGGAGCGATGACACCTCGAGTAAATCCTGTTTCTCGTGAAGAATGGCTGCACAAGCCTGGTATCGCTTCTGTGCCCTCAAACACAAAGACATAAAGATACTGTCAGACCTCACAGTTTTACACAATATCACATTTCAACTTAAGAGAGGGAAGAGTCAGTGCTGTGCATCAACCTGCAGAAATGATGGTGGCAAGAAGTCCTTCTTCAGCACTGAGTTGAGAGTCTGGCGAGATTCAACCTGAGCAACAGGCAAAAAACACTAAGTTAAAGGCGGCAGAAAACCAGATCACACATCAGAATATAATAACTGTGCAGTACATCAGTTAGAGTAGCAGGATATACTGTACTTGGGACATATTTACAAATCATAAATAAAGAATAAGGTCAGGAATACTCTATATCAGTGGTTCTCAAACTATGGCACTTGTGGTAGGTTCCCTCTAGTGGTACGCAGGAACTCCTGAGAATTTTTTACGAAAATTAAATAATAACATTAAAGACATACTACTATAGTTTACAGGTGAACTGTCTCCGCTCACTGGACAACGACTGACCGTCAGACTTTTATACACTTTACATCTCCATAGACATTATTAACAGCATTAGAGTCACAACACGGCATCTCAAATTACAAGTGTTAGTCTAAACTATACAGTGTTTTCATTCACATGATGTTGTAGCTAAAATCTGGTATCTGGATGTCTGTCATAAATTAGAACCATGTTCAGTTTTGTTGGAGACGTTTAATTCAGACACATGTGAGCAGACAATCCCAAATCACAGGTCGATAGTAACGACGTTAAATTGATTGAAGTTAGTTCCCGCAGACAGCTGGGTGCGCACACTTCACCCGTTTGATCTCTCAGGCTGTTTTTACGCACGGTCACATGGACAGAAACG
>JAUMHL010000027.1:15562549-15611588 GCA_032362345.1 Sandelia bainsii
GTGGTGAAACGGAGTCATGTGATCATTGTTGCTACGTCTGATTGATGAAAATGTGTAGAATAAATGGTAAAAAAAAAGAAAGAAAAAGTAATGAGTGTTGCCCAATGTAGCGGAGTAAGAAGCTTTCTTCTTCACAAAACTACTCAAGTAAAAGAAAAAAGTATGGTGCAGTAAAACTACTCCTAGAAGTGGTGGTACTTGGAGAGCCAAATATGTTTTGAGGTGGTACCTGGTATAAAAAGTTGGAGAACCACTACTCTATATTACTGCTGCACTTAGCCAAAGCTTTAAGATGTAAATCTTTAAAAAGATTTAGGTCCAACAAATATGTTCTTTATTCTTAAAAACATGCTCAGTAATTTCATAAGATAGCTGAGCACATTAGACACTAAACAAGATCCAGTAGTTCATTTATTAGAGACTATTTTTAGCCAACATTGTGCTCTAGCATAGAATTTACAGCAGCAGGACACTGTATGTGACACTAACTATAATTAAGGATGTTATCCAGTGGTGTTGCTCGTTTTTATAATAACATATGAATTTACCTGTTACGAAAATCAGTTAATTGTTGGTTTTGTCTTTTCATGGGATTTGATATGAAGAAAAATAGAAAAAGAAATAGAACATAAGTAGACGTGTCCTTCATAAATAATACTCACATTGCAACTATTTTTCTCCTGAAATGTGTTAAACTGAAGGTCTGCCCCCTCACTGAAACCAGTCTTCCCTTTAGGACCTATCATCACATTGTTCTGGAAAACTGGAGTAACAGTAAATTTACTGTTTGTACAGACAACAACAGCAACTTATGATACAGCACCCTGTAAAATATTCTCATAAAATGTTAAGCTTGCCTTTTTTAATCTTTCTGTCTTTGCTAGATCATCTGTCCATTCTTAAAAGTCACACATATAAAACATTCAGTTGTAGCCTTTATTTTACCTGTTCGTGTGAGAGGATGAGGCACAAACACTCTTTGCTGTTCAGTCTAAAGAAACATATTCATAAAAGCAGATGATGAGAAGTTTGCTGTCATGTATTTATATATATCTGACACTTTTTAAGTGTTGTTGTCTTTATGCTTATGAAGCTCTACCCTCTCCTTCACAGCAGATACTGCTTTCGGGAGACTCCTCAGCTGATAGAAGCCGCTGTTTCGATGTTTGTTAAGGAGGTTTGGCAAAGGCCCCGAAGAATTTGACCGAACGCAGGGCTGGTAATGCCGTTTGGTTTGAGACATGAAGCTGTCAGATAACATGAGTCTGTAGAGAAGAACAACACAACTGTGTTTGAGTTCACATTTCCAGAGGATCATTTCATATAATCAGAGTAGAACTGTTTGCTTTAAGTGAATGAGTTAAGGAAGCTGATAAAAAAAACATAATCTATTTGTTTTTGTGCCCTTTTAACTGTTATGACTGAGAGACTTAAAGGGTTAGTTCACCCATATTACAAAACATAATTGCTTACTAGCTCTATGTCAAGATAACAGATAGTTCAGGTTTTTAACTGCATTAGTTTAGACTTTTAACTCATTCTCCCCCAGTACAGTGAAGTTTTGTTTATGGTGCTAACGAGGGATGGATTGCAAAACAAAAAAATAGGTTATAATTCACAAAACATCATATTTTGAGTAAAAAATAGAAGCAGCTGTTATTGCAAGTAAGGTGTATTTCTTTGGCAGACAGCAGATCATGTTGAAAGTTATTAAAGATAAACATCAAGTGCAATGAGCACCACAGTTCAAACTTTATCAGACTGTTGCACTAATGCGAAGGCAGAGGTGGTAATTTTAAAGGCCATGCACACCCATGATACATACATAGAGGTGATCTTTGTAGTCTGCAGGACGGTACAAACCATGCTTCACTGACACTGACTCTGTGGCAGCATGTGTAATACCAGCACCATGAAACTAAAGCAGCTACATAGAATTAATTTATTTATACCTGTGCTTTTGTTTCTTTAACATGTCAACGTGTTGTCTGGGATAAAGCCTAATCTTATCTTGTGACCTCTCCGATCAGTGACTTTTTAGTAATTGCCTGTATCTCATTACTTGCTCTGACACTTACCCAAACTGAGGGTTGTCAGTGTGGTCCAAGCTGGGTCTGTAATATATGGCTGGCCTCTGGTTTGCTGTGAAGCCGGAGCCACTGGGATGTCCGAGGTAAGATGTGAAATTCATCCTGCGTGAGTCTACAGCAGACAGAAGCTTAATCTTAATGTTCAGTATAAAAGCTGTACATTCAGATACTTGTGAATACATACTTTAATGTGAAATAAAAATGATCCCCCCCTCACCGTGCACTCGTTCACCATAAGACACCCTGTAAGAAGTATTGTAGACTTTGAGTGTGTTACTGGTCAGTTGTCCCCTGCTAACAGTTGCTGCGACAGTCGGCATGACTATCCTCCCCTGTTCAGCCATCTGCGGCTGCTGTAATGGAAACCTTCACTGACAATAGTGATGGATGGCAAAAATCCTCAGGGCATGTGAGTGCTGCTGTAACCTCAAATAAAAGTAGAAAACAATGTGTAGCTCCTTTGTTTATATGATCTGACAATATCAAACTTTCTGAAACAGTGATTACGAAGTCTTTAGGAAATAATGCAATAAGTGCTCTGTTTATCAAATGCTGTTAAAGTGAAGAGAACAGTGCCACTGCACTATGGTTACAGCTATTTTTATTCACATCAGATATAACTACAGCAGAAAAAAGAATCTGCCACAGCAGAGGAAAGCTTCACTTACTCTCGGGACATACCTGCAACTCCAGGTTGTTTTCTCACCTCTGTGTCTTGTGGTGGTTTTGTGGGTAAACAGGTCTCTGTTGCTAGGAGATTCAAGGGCAGAACATTACAACTGGAAGGAGTGAAAGGTTGGCTGCTTACAGTTAACATCAGATCATGTTCTTCTGTATATCAGTATCTGTACTTTATTTCTTATTTATTTCTTTAACACCAAGTCATGTGTTCAGTGTTATTTAATGTTAATTAAGATTCACATTAGATTTTTTGCAGTTTATACAACATTGAGCAACATTATCTGTACCTTCTAATAACACCTGTACACTGTGTCTTTAGTGCAGAGGAAACACTAACAACACAGCAGTTTCTTGCAGTATTTTAATTTGTGTGTTATAATGTTTTGTAATTGATTAGGAACCAGCATCAAGTTACAGCTGAGTCATAAGATTAGTTCAAATTGTTGGCAGTTACATCAGCGAACACTTTTAAAAAATGCACTAAATTATAGTGCATGGCATTTATTAAATGTTATTATGCATTACAGCAATACTATAAAGGTGTATTATGAGTATACTGTACAAATTATATTGCATATAGGCTATATTACATGAAAAAACTACTTTTAACCTTAATCTATATTTCTGTATATTGTATGTATACTTTTGCATACATATTGTTGCCTATTGTTACATCAGTATTGGACTAATTTATCTGTAAATAAATATTTGCACAATTTACAGTATATAAATTGTAATGTACACAGCTTTTTAGAATAATTTCAGTAATGTATTTATTTTTTCATTATTATTTTATTCAAATAGTGCATCTATCTCTTTTGCGGCTGTAGCATGTAAATCTTCCCTCTTGGAGATCATTGTTATTTTAATTATGCAGTACCAAACATCCTCAGTTACTGAACAATTCTCCTCGTGTCCAATGGATGGCAGTGTGATGCCACACCGGCCCTTACTGCAGACTAGCCCAGAAAAGATGTAAGGTTATGTAAAAATGATCGATGGCTTGAAATTTGCATGACATCTTGATAAAAACGTCCATCCATGACAGAGAGTCCTCATTCACTTCTATTAGCAGAGAAAAATGTCTATATGCCATCTGTACATTCACACACATATATGCACATGAACATTTTAATTTAATCCTGTGGATATTCAGCTTCTGGTGTATTTAGGACATCAGGAAAAATGGATATATGGTGTCATTTTTGCAGATGCAGACATGCACACCTATTCCTACTAATTAATCCCACAGCAAGAACACTTTTGTATTAAATACATGAGGTAAAATATTGTGACATCTAGCCAGTGGATCTAACACATTGTATGCTTTATACTATAAACCCCATGCTCTTCAAACACACAATAAGAGCACTTCAGACGCAGTATGATTTTCTTCACCATTTCATTATTCAATAGGACTCTCTACAACATCTAACTTTGGTTTCTCCATGACAACCTGCTCACCTCTTGGATCACTATATCTGATGCATAACACTCACATCATTTCCACACCTTTTCTTTTATTCTCACTCCCCATTCTTTCTCTTATCGTCTCATCTCCTTGGCCTCACTGCATCTTCACCTCTGTCACATCCCTTCTTGCTTCCTTCTTCCCTCCATCTGTCCAACACTGGCAGTCGACGGAGCCTGTCTTTACCAAGCTGTTGCTTGTGTTGCCGTTCCACAGTTTTTCCTGCTTGACATGCTGTCGTGCCAAAACTGGAACTGTTCATTATCTTCTCAAAAAATAACTACAGGGAAACGCCTGCATCATTGAAACTGACAGTCTCATTTCCTGCTTCTTTTCTCTTAAACACAATGCACACATTACTGGCATTTCTAATTATAAATTCACAGGCAACCATACACCACAAATAGACGAGGCACCAATTTCTATTCCACTCAAAGATTACACCAGATGATTTCACTCATTAGAACAACTTCAGGACAGGAGGAACTGATCAGTGGAAGCACCTGCTGTACTCTGTTTGAAATGAAAACTTGCAGTCTCTCAGCTCTCCTCTGATTGTTCATCTCTGCAATAGAGCAATCTGTGTTTGTTTTGCATCTGCATAATTCACATCTAACATGACCAAGCTCAGTTATGATAAAGCGTCTTAATAACAATGACAATAACAGTGAAAATATAGAAACAATCCTGCAACAGTTTACAGTTTGCACTTGAGATAACAGGGGGAGTTTAAAAGATGAAAAAAAAGTGGGTGCAGTGGTTCTAAAAATAGATCGAGGTGATGCAAGCAAGGGTCTCCCGTCGAGTTGATGCGCTTGGTTTGCCTGCAGCCGTCTGTTGTAGTTCAGGGAGGGACGAAACCTCGGCCCCTGTCTGCGGGAGCTTGGCTGGCTCAGTGCTCGTCTGTGTTTCCTGCCCAGCTCTGCTCCTGATACTCTGCTGCTTTGGGAGGAGAATCTCGACGGTTTCTCTGTCGGTTCAGTAACCCCTTTCTATGTGTGCCATAAAATAGCATGAAATTAATATTTAGAAAGACGTAAAGAAACAGCTCACGTGCTAAGACTCCCCTTTGTGTGTCAGGTCTCTAAGGTGCTCTCTCTGCTTCACTGTTCTCTGTCTTATCTCCTTCCTGTGTCCTTTTTTGACTTCTGTACTTAATAGGCAAATCTGGCACAGACGGTTTGGAGTAAATTGCATTGTCATCTTTTTCCATTTTGAGTTTCAGTCAGCTTTGGTGTGTGTAATGTGATGAGCAGAGGGGGATTAAGGCATAAACTAAGACATTTAAAGTCAAAACACATACATATGCTAACACGTAGAAGAGAGGCTATTCTATAAAACTTTCAGAGAGAGGTTCAATTAAAGAAAAACTATTTCACCATCTTGTTGATGCTGCAAGAAATGCCTTTGAATGTTGATGCTCTACGCATTTGATGGAGTGAACCTGAAACACACACAGCTAACACAGCACAACTGAAGTGCATGATTGTTTGTGCATGAACTGATTCAACAGTACAGCCACTATAGAGCTACATGAGAGAATCTGTCATCTTCGAAAACAGGTTGAAAGATTCCTTCAGAGTGTTGTATGTACAGCACATGTAGCTGTGTGATTCATTTGCCTTCATGCTGACTAATGTGGTGCTTAAAGCAGAAGCTTTCCACTATACA
Organism: Sandelia bainsii; assembly: GCA_032362345.1. Taxonomy (NCBI): domain Eukaryota; kingdom Metazoa; phylum Chordata; class Actinopteri; order Anabantiformes; family Anabantidae; genus Sandelia; species Sandelia bainsii. The sequence goes on from JAUMHL010000027.1 coordinate 15,568,463, forward strand.
TTTAATTGCTCTCACGGGCAAAAACAACCACTGCAAATTATGGCATCTGTAGGCAAATGGTGGTATGTTAAACTGGAAAGACATCAATACAGTTTCTAATTAATTACATTGCTGTTTAATTACAGTGCATGTGTATGTGTGCCCAATTTACATTAAAAACACCAGAAGATCCACTATATGACAATGCAGTCAAGCTTGGTGTGGTAGAAACTGATGAGCCTGCACAGAGCGAGAGTGACCTCAGCCCCATCCAACACATTTCGCTTGAACTGTGGTTCACAAGTGTGAACCAGGTCTAATCACCTAGCATTAGTGATTAAATTCATTAATGTTCTTGAATTAGAACTAATTACTGCAGCATTTACTTTTTGAAACCCGTTCCTAAAATGTCGATCACAATTTCCATTCACAAGTACGAACTGACATATTTAAATGCATTTTTTTCCAACCACCAGCTTAAAATCACAGAAGGCAGCAGAACACACATTTGAGAAGCTACATTTTTCCTAAACAAGACCACACTAGTTCCCCTAATCAAACTAAACGCTCATTCACAACATGCCGACAATGACAATAGTAGTACCCTGATGTTTATGTGGTATAATGTACATTTACTCATGTGGCAGTCATTTTACCATGTTCATTATCACCCCACATCTGAGTGCCATGAGTGTCTCTACAACGACCAGTTGTGCCCTCCTTAGAGCTATGCCACTAGCAGAAGAGGACAATGAATGACAGATAGTTTTGAAATTAGATGTAAAGAATCACACAATAAATATGTTTGGTTGTCCACATATTGTGTCAGTGGCTATCTTACAAAATCCAGTAAAAACATGGTGAGAGCAACCAATGAACCTCTGGACACAGGTGTAGTAAAAATGATTCTTTAATATGGAACAAAATCAGAGCTCAGCTCCATGGCTCCGTCCACCCAACACACTCTGTAACACTGATGGGTGGAGGAGAACGAGAAAATTAACCAGTAAGATCACAGTCTGCTCGGCCAAAAAACAGGAGAGGCGAAAAAAAACATGGAACGCAAAACCAAAGTGCTACTGGGTTTGACCTTGAGACGCCCTCACTCCCTTCCCTCCTGACCTAGAATGTGACCAACAGGTACATGCCTCTCTGCCTACTCCCAGGGCTCTCCCACCTCCTCTCCTACCTCACCCTTCGCTCTGCCTCTGGAGGCCAATGGTTCCTCAAACCAGTCGGTGACCCAGTGACCTCTCAGAGCCAGGTGAGGTTAGCTAGAAGGCAGATTTGGAGGAGCAGAGGTGCATGTGTGGGGGTCTATATGCTGAGTGTGCTGTTGCAGATTTGCGTTTCCAAAGAAGAACGTGAACACAGACAAGACGTCTTGGTTATTGTCATGGCTCCAGTGGAAATGTCTGTGGGTCAGTCCTTCTACTGTTTCGATTAGAAAGTGATGTCTAATCATCTTTAAAATGTTGTTCACTAGAGATTCAGATGGAATGTTTGAAGTTTTTGAGGAAATGAGACGAGGCAGGAGGGAGAGAGTGTCTGCGAAGGCCGCCCAGTAAGAACCCGTTACTATCCTAACACAGGGACATCAACAGAAGTACTACACAGATATGTACAGAGCAACCAAGCAACACATCAGAATACTGAGTAATAAATCTGGAGTGGGAAAGGGGAGGTAATAATAGTCCACTACAAACGCACATATCCCACTATGTTTTGTGTAGTTGGTCCAATCTTTAAGGCTGTTCTCCTGCTCTTGCTACAAACAGGGCAGCAATGAAGCCACCGCAACATACATTTCAGTCACAGATCTGTGCTTGACTTCTAAATATGGCTGCTTTGTGTTTCTGTGCTCTGAGCTAACAGCTGCCCTCCTCCTCAGTTTGTACAGAGCAGAGGTTAAAATTAAAGTACAAAATATGGAGGTATGACCAGTTGCATGGATCACCTCTTTTTTGTGTTCTCTGGTCCACGGAGCTCTGTGAAAAAACAAGGTGCTTTAAAGTAATGTGGTGGGTGACGGTTGAGAGCTGCTAATGAACAAAGAATCACAGATAGATAAGGAGGCATGGATTACTGGGAAATTAGACTCCGGTGGTACATGCATTACCAGGTGAATGGTAGAGTAAATGAACAATTGAGCAGAGGAAGTAAAAATCTATACTTGGTGGAGGATTAAAATGAAGCCTTGTAATGAAGACGCAGAGTGGACATGAGGAGACACAGAGGGAGAGAGGGCATCTGCCAGCTTCAGCGGACACAGTCATCTTGCACCTTAACACATGCTGCGTCACATGACAAACTACATCAGAGAGAAGAGGGTAGGGAGGAGGCACTGCACAGAGAGCACTAGCACTACCATGGACGGACACACACCTAACACACACACACACACTACTGCACAGGGTCCTAGTCTGCGTTCCACTGCACTCTCCTGGCTGCCAGAACCTCGCTGTGTCTTATCAAGAAAAAAAACAACTAAATAACAACAAACGAATTGATTAACAAACAGACAAAAAGAAGAACAACACACATTTGGACCCAACTGGCTATAATAAAAAATAAAATAAACCAGAAACAAAACCTAGAATATAAAAAGAGCCAGTGGCACCGGATTTAACAGAAAGCATGTTCTCAATAACTGGCTTTTGAACAGCTCTACGCTTTTTCTTTTAGTCTACCAAGTATATACTATTAACCTTACCAGGCAGCTAAAATCTATACAGTACTGTCATTTTTCATATATTTATAGATATTTATACACTATACAAAGTTGGCAAAAATACATAAATAAATACACTAAATTAGATTGTACACATCACAATTGTGTGTTTTAAGTTAGAGCACTCTTTGTTGAAGAGGTGCGCCAAGGCAAGTTGAGAAAGGAAGTGAAGAAACAGGAGTGATACCCTCGACATCCCTTGATGCAAAGGAGTCACCATCAGGCTTGGTAAGTTATATTTCAGAGTATGGCATTAGATCAATTAGTTATATTGCTTTTTACCTACCTGAATAAAAATGACCACATTATGGCAGCAGTTAGAAATTGCTCTAACTAATTCACAAAGTCTATTTACAACCAGCAAGGAAAGAAAAATACACATATTCTGGAGTATCTGGATTTAGGGGAAATAGGATGAATTTTCAGTGCATCGATAAACGACAGATTGCGCTTGTGTTTATTTTCTGTCTCCCTTTGGGACTCCCTCTAAAGGATGGTATTACAATGAAGACAGGAATGTATCCGCTGTCCCTGCCGCAGACGGCTGCTGGGAGTATCTGCTGTACCATATCAGGCCAGTGGTAGAGACGGTCCTAAAAGTAATATGAAACTGATAAGCTTCATCCTGCGCTGCACACAGGCCCAGCCAGATACATAAAGCTATGCCATATGGAAAATAGGAAAAAGGTTTTGGAGACAACTGCAGTAAAAATAACTGGACTACAGCTCTGTGCTTTTTTTCCCTTTTTTTTTGGGATGCAGCAGTGGGCAGAATATTTGTCTGACGAGAAGGCACAAGCCATTTTTGGACATTTGGAAAGATCAGTCTTATTCTCCATTGCTTTATTTCATGATTAAAAACATTTATTTCCACTATGTCTGCCATATGGTGGTTTAAAGTTTGGCTATTGCACTAATCCTGTTTTTTTTTTTTTTGCTGGAGTTTGAGAGTTCTTACAAATATCTGACTAAGCAAGAGACAGGCCTATTATGTGGCAAGTTCACAGTAGTCAGTTGTGCTTAATCATGAGTCTTTCCCTGAATAAGAGGCTGAATCACAAGCATGCAAATTGCTTTTACAGGGTCAGACAGCCGGTGTACATTTTTTCACTTAGAATCCACTCCCTCCTTCATACATGTCCATCCCCATGTATGGCCTCCAGCAGAGCAATAATGACTCCAAATTCAATGAGGAAAGCATCATCAGTGTCAGTACAGGGCCAATCCCGTCTAACACAATGGCATTACAGTAAATCCCCAAGCCTATAAGCAGACAGGGTGAGCTGTGATGCCAGGCGTCCGGGACAGAATGACTCCACATGGAGGAGAACAGTCTGCTCACATAACCAGGGTGCACTCTGAAAATACAAAGATGCTTTATGGTATAAATAACACAGGCTACAATTAGTGCCACACATCATTCAGTCTATTTCCTGGAGGTGTAGGGTTGGGGTGGTGGGAAAAAGGTATGTGGCAGTGTTGCTACAGTGGCCCTGGGATGTGTTGGGTACCACTCCTTCCCTTTCTTGCTCTTGCCCCAACCTCGCAACGCCTCCAACAAAAATACAGCGGACATCAAAAGCCCTTATTCAAGAAGGGCAGTTATAATCAGCTTCAGCATCATCCACATCACCACTGTTATTCATGAATATCATTGTTTTCTTTATCATTTCAAGTGACAAATGAAAACTTGGCATACAACAAATGTTAACTTTCACCAACAATATTTACATAAAGTTTTCAAAAACAGAAGGATTTTCTTTTCATGTTTTTGTAAAGAAATAAACCCAACACAAGAACACTAAGCACACACACACACACACACTGAACAGTCAAATGTGAACAAAAAGAGAAAAAAAAGATATTATTACTTATTGTTTTTCATATTAATTTTGTTACCACTCAAATAATGCTTACTTGAACCCTGATTGGGAGAAGTCACATTGGTTTTCACCAGATGCTTAAAACAATTGAAAGAGTGAATTAGGGGAGGTGAGGTCTGTCTGCGCAGGGTGAGACTCTGGACAAATGACAAAGGTGACCCAGAAGACTGTGGGCTGACTCAGCCACCATAATATGATTCATCAGAATAAAACATCAACTGCAGAGCCTCCAGGATGAGATTACTACAGCCTAACTTCAATCCAAACACACACACACACACACTTAAAGTTCTCCAAGACATAAAGCGCATTGTACCTTAATTTAATATTGCACAAACTACAGCACAGCAGGCACCTTTCCAACAGAGCGAGTCATCGACACTCCTCTTAAGAAAGCCATATCAATCAAGGTAAACTAGCATCAAAGGATAAGGAAGGGCAAACAATATCACCAGACTCAGAGGAATATCTTGCTAATGCCTTGGCAAACAAGTATGACCCCTTCAGCCAATAAAGCTTTCACTTATTTAGAAAGTAAACAGAGAAGGAAAGGCCACTAGTGACAATGATAAATCTGTGGGGACACACACCCATGATTAAACATCTCAGAGAAGATGGAGCTTCACTATATTCAGAGGTAAGGAGTGATAGCATTAAATAATTCTCCACCCATATTAGCAGCTAATTAGTATTAAACACAAAGTACAGCTGAGGCTGATGGGAGTTATATTGTACATGAAGGGTGTTTTTGTCTTTCAACAATAAACACCTACATAAGGTACTTGATCTCAGAGGACAATAAAACATTTTGAAAAGGAAAAGTCTGAAATACAAATTTGCTGCTTTTAATGGTGGAAACAACATAAACTAGACCTAAGCACTGTTACATCTTCATCAGACTCAAATCGAACAAAGGCCCAAAGAAAACCATTATATTGTTGGTCATAGCTAGCAAACATGTGATTGGATGATCTATAAAGAGTTCAAATCTATTGGATAATGAATACAATAGGTGGGGATAACCAAATTTGTCCAAGCCTATTGAAGTAATTATCCAATAGATTTAAACTTCTGCTTATTTGTCATCCAACCACAACCTTGCTCTGACAAACTATATGAGGGTTTGCCTTGTGCCTTTGTTTGGTCTGAAGAGCATGTAGCAGTGCTGAAATGTTAGTCTAGTTTTTTCGCATCATTAAAAGCAGCAAATTGATGTTGTGCTCTCTTCACTTTCAGAAAGGAAATTAAAATGTTTTTGTAACCAGTGACAGTGCTTGAGAAAAGCTTAAGAGATCATTGAAGTTATATTTCCTGATGAGGGTGAGAATGAATGTATAACTGTGCCAAATGAGAAAAAAAATACATCCAGTACTAAAAAACAAAAGAAATGTCAACCTCATGTTGGGACGAGGGATGGCGACAAAAGATGACCAAACTCATCTGTATAATGTTTTCTGGCAATCCATCCAAGAGTTGCTGTGAAGTTTCAGAAATTGGCAAGAGCGTTTATTCAATGGCAACGTTGTGGGCAGTGTTGACTCTTATGTGTCATCTTGATTTAAACATTAGAAATCAAACAGAAATGATCCTCACCTGCACCTACCAACTGGCTCCACCAGGGCTCAGAGCAAAGTCTAAACACAAGGAGAGAGAGATGGAGGACATAGAGTGAAGTTAGTCTTGAATAGGAGTGTTTGAGTTCAAGATTGTTGTAGGTCATTGGCGCCAGTGTTGATGCCAACAAAACCCAAAAAGTTTAGAGGTGTGTGACAGCTTTGCAGTAAAATAAAACTGAGATTTGGAAATTACTTTCTCCTTTACACTGTTTGGCTCTGAGCTCACCATTCATTTTGATGCTGCTGCTGTTTGACTGATAGTGGAGGCAGGCTGTGTATGATTTTGAAATTGTAGGTTATGCAAGTACAGGCAGTATCACAATCCCATTTGAGTTTTTTATTTCTTGCCATTTTTAGAGGTATTAGTTATGTTATATGGACAGTTTGTGACCTGGAGCCTGAATAGTCACATAGTCTGTTTTAAATTGGATAAATTAAAATACCTGATTATTCTTCTTTACATATTTAAAGCTTGTAAGCAACCAGTCATTCCTTTAGCGTTTATATTCTGGTTGAGTGACTTAACAGCTTAAAACCTGATGACTTCAGTATTGATCTACATTTTTGGGTTTGTAAGTCTATAAGAAAAGAAACCAAATTTAAAGATAACAAAAAATCCAACCATGTAGCCTTTGAGCCTCCAGTCTAGCTCAAGGATCAGCAGCATCACACAGTGCCATACTCCCCAGTTTACAGGGTCACTGATGACAAAGCTTTGTAAACCTCTGCAGAATACCAATTTATCAGTCTCTGAGCAACATGTAATCTGAAGAAATAGCAGAGGTACTGTGTTGACTCATCACCCGCACACTTGCATATACAAACCACATTTGGTTTTCACAGCTTAAGTGGCAATCACTCACTCATTATCTTCAATTTGACTAACGAGTCTCTATCCCTGTCCATCAGCTTCATGGTTACTAATGAGAGCAATCCATGTTTTGTATTATCCCTAGCAAATATTACCTCTGCAAATAGTGAGTCCCCCAGGTCCAACGAAGCAGATATTGCTCCTTTCTGATCACCTAATCGGAGCGTAATGTGCTGTGACACTGCAGGCAGTGGCTGTCAAAACAGTGGGCCCTGTTCCACGACTGGCCAATTGTTCTGAAGGGTGCTGGACTGGATCAGTGCATCACAGCAGCCAGCACCGAAACTCACATGAAGAACACCGCCAACAACGCACACACAGCGCACTGTGCGCTGTTCAGACCAGCTTATAAAGATACTAGACGAGGACTAACGAGATGCAGATTAGACTGCAATTACACAATCTTTCAATTTGTCCTGTGGTGATCAGGTTATCGTTAGCCTAAATCAAAACACGCACCAAAGCATAAGATACTATCAAATTATTGCAAGATAAGAGAAAATTAAATCTACTGCAGTTCCCATTTTAGGCGTAGATTTTGATGGGTCCAGAGTTAGAGTGAGACACAAATGCTGCATTAACAGAAGCAGTGATGTCTCAACTAATAAACAACTGATTATATTTGCTTACACAGTCTAAGTTCTACCTTTCAAACAGCTCAGCTCATGCCCATTTAAAATCACGGCAGTAAAAATCCTGACTAGCTGACAGGATTATGCTTCACAGGTCTTTATGAATGTAAAATCGTAAGAGTAGCATTTGTGTGAGTAGCTCTTAATGGCTGACATTATTTATGTTGCTGCTGTACGACTTATATTTACTTACAGAGCTCACAAACAAGGCAGCTACAGTACCAGTACAGCACCAGTGGTGCTCTAAAGCAAAAAAATAATGACTAACCTGCTTCTACAGTATCTCAGTGGCAGATCAGACCATTATCTAATATCACACACATCTGTGATACACAGTCGTTCATAGTTTTTGTGCACAACATCAAACACTCTGACAAAGCCATTTTATTTTACTTTCAGTCTTAAAGCCAGAATGCAATCTGTCTTACTGTTTTCAGATATGCACCTATTGTTCAGCATCATGGACTCATACAGAAGCACATAAACTCTTTTTTAGAGCTCTGGCCGTGTTTGCTGTTCAACTCATTGTGCTGGCCAGCCTCCATGTGACAAGCAGATGAGCCTGATCTCTCCATCTCTGGTCTGACATTTCAGGCACCGGCAGCCTGCCACCGGGAGTCTGGTTGCTGACACAAACCACACACACAGATACACACACTTACAGTAAACTGACAAAAAAAACAAGAGGAACAAAAGGAGGAGGATGAGAGCCCCACATCCATCCTCTGTGTCCTCCATTTCACCTCCAAACCCTGAAATCACAGAGCAGACGTCGCCTCTCCCCAACTACTACTCACCCTTTCAGAATCTCCTCCCTTAATTTTCATCAGTACTATAATCATCATCAAAACTATCATTATTATTGTTGTTATTACATTTTCAAAAAGTGCAGATAGAACTTCCCCGTGCCCTCGTTCAGAAGGCAGGACAGTAAAGGAGGATGGGGAAACAATGGCAGTAAGAAGAGCAAGAGCACAAGATGAGAAAGAGAAAAGAGAAGAATTCTGCCAAGTCTGAATCGTGTTGTTCCTGTGAACACACACACACATGCAGCAACAGGCACACATACAGCACACCGTAAGCTCAAAACTGCTGGAGATCAGCCCCCATCAGCAGAAAACAAGAGCACAGGGCAGCACAAACAATTCATAGTATCAATAAACAGACAGACACACAATCGTGCACACACACACACACAACAGAATGCATGTGCACAAACAGCACAAGCTTTGCTTCTCTTTCATCTTAATATTGGAAGATTTTAAATTTGTTCCCTCAGTTAATAATGCTGTGAAAAATGACATCATCAGATCTTCAGGGGCGGATTTGTTGTTGTTGTTTTTCATCTTCTTTTTTCTCTCTCCACGTCAGGGCTTTTTGTCTGGAAAAATCAGGAGCGATCCATTTCATAAGTTTATTGTTTTCCTGCTTTCCCAACTTCGGAAAGTCCAGTTCATTTATTTTTTTTAATCTCTATTTTTAGTTGGAGCTACAGCACAGCACCCACAGCACACAGACGACAAGGGGGAGGGGTGTCCAGAAAGGGAGGAGGAAGGGTACACTAATATTGTGCCAGAGGAAGAGAAAAAGGGAACAATAAAGAAAAAGGAAGAGAAAACAGGAGGAAGAGAGGAGATCAACAATTTCATCTTGAGTTCAGCTGGTTTCATCACAAGTTGAGTATTGATTGCTTTTGATAACTTCAGCTGAACATTAAAACACTTAAGTAAAAGGAGGGAGGAGTGAAATGGAGGAGAGGATATAGTACATTTGAGACATGACAAGGGTGAGACTATAAATGAAGAAAGAGGAGAGATGGGAAACAGCAGACAGGCTATGGATAACATACTGTATATTAGTCATGTGTATAGGGGGAGTTCTGCCAATCTATATTTCATATATTAATATGTATATGTACATACAGTACATACAGTATAGTATGATGTACCTGGAATAGTCATACAATAGGATTATAAGAGATTGTTACTTAAGATTCTGTGATCCCACGGGACTGGCACCTTCTGTGGGTCAGGGGCTGCAGTGCAGTTAGGAACCAAGGGGTCGACAAATAAACTGAATATCAGACCACCACAGGCAAAGTGCATAAGGACAGATAGACATACAGACAGTCAGAAACAGGGTGACACAGAAATTAAGACACAGCTGAATGAAAGGAGGGAACCGAAGAAGAGAGAAGAGTCGCAGAGGAATAGGGACTTTGAAAGAAAACAGAAAAGAGTTTAAAGGTTTAAGAGAGCAGATGGCTAATTGTACCCGTGTTTCGCAGCCTGGCAGCAAGTCAGTCTTGTGCATAAGGATGGGACTGGGAGGAGAGGAGGGAGGTAAGGAGGGAGGAGAAGGGAATAGGAGACAGGAAGCGGCCATGGAGGAAGCTGGGTGGTGCAATCAGGCCTTGAGAGCGTGCCACTGGGCGACATTAGTACGCGGCCGAGCAAGCATGTCTTTCCAGTGCTTCACCTCCGCTGGTCCACTCTTCCATGATAGGTAGATCTGAGAGAGGGGAGGAAGAGAAGCGATGACAATGTGGACAATGTGGACTGAAATAATAAACAGTCATTTCAGATGCAGACTAGGAGACACTGATAACTTTTATAATCCATTTATAGGTATAAGTAATGGCTTTTTGTCATTCACACATAGGCGTGTGTTTTTTGTTTAAGGTTTATAGAGAGCCAAAATGCCCAATATATGCACCTGGTGCAGAAGTGGCAGCATGTACAACAGCATCAATGGTGCAAATGAAATTACCTTTTTAAACCTTAATTAATGATCTCTCCTCTAACAGTGCATTCTCTAATAACTCATCATCAGTTTCATTATTTACTTTATTATACAGCAAATTCTGCTTCATTGCCTATAAAGTCAGAAATGCACAAGCACAGAATTATAAAGAAAGCCCATGTCGGTTGGCTTAGCTTAGCATAAAGACAGGAAACAATGGGAAACAGATATAGTTCATATAGTTTATAGTAGATATTATAGTCCTATGATGGTTTTTTAACATTTACTTTTTTGCATCACAGAGAAAACATATTTTTTACATGGACTAAGCTAACATGATTCTCCCAAACAATTTAAAATTGTCTCATTTAACAGTGTAAAAAACTGATTTATTGTTTATGTGCTTAAGAGATGATAATTTAGTGATAACTGTAACTCTAGTTAGAAGCAATACGAGAATGTTAATAGTTCTGACTAAAGCCAATTCATGCTTTCTGTATCTGGGTGTCCACAAGTATATGCTTGAGACAAATTTTGTCCCTTCAGCATTACATCTGTGTGCAGACCAAAAATCTGAATGTATGCAGACTGTCAGTTGCAGTGACTGTACCAGACAAATAACTGGGAGGCTCAGTGCACAGGTGACACACATACTGTACATGTACTCCAGCCAAATTCTAAAAAACAAATGGGCTCTTCTTGCTGTTACTTGCTGTCAAGCCATATTTTGCAGTGTGTATGTGTGGAACATGCATATGTAGGCATTCCCATGTACACACACAGTATAGTATGTGTCCGTCTGAGGGCAAGCGGAACCATGATTGGCCTAGACTAAGACTGCCATAGTGACTTTTAGATAAAAGTAAGTCGTGGCTTTTTCAGGCATCTGAAAAACATGTTAAACTGCCATCACATTTATAAAACAAGCATCTAAAGGTTGTTGTGAGCAAAGGCAACAACTCAGAGAAGTGTTACCTTGCCAATAACGTCATTGCGGCTGAGCCTGTCCTTGTCCATGACAGTGATGATGATGGTGGTCTCCCTCAGCACATGGGCGGGCACGTCAAAAGGGAAGGACTCATTGAAGACGGGGTTCAGACAGCGCTTCATCACCACTGTCTTCTTCTTCTCTACACGCCTGTCCTTGTGCATCAGCCACACCTTCACATATGGATCTGCAATGTGGACACAGAGTGCAGTAGTTTACATGAGAGAGGAGATGCAAATGCCCATTAGGGTCAGGAATGCAATTACCCTCTTAATTGTTAAAGTCACAGAAGGCAGCAGGGAAGCAGATACCTAGTTTAAGCTCAAGGTCAACATATCCCCTGAGCTAGGAAACATACAAATGAGCAAGTATTTATGGAAACAGGGCCAGGGATTTGTACTACCAATTCTGGAGCATTATCATATTCTGTAATACTAACAGACACTGCTCCTACTACGACAGGAAGAGGTAATTTTACAAAAATCTTCCACAGAAAGCATTTCAGAGTGAGACCCGATATTTTAAAAACTAGCTCCAGTCCGGACTGGCACAGACTTGGCTGGTGAGGCTGGAGATCCTCATAGAAATACAGAATAGAGAGAAGGCAGGATGTAGACACTTGATATAATGTCACCTTGCTGCCGCAGCTATCTGTGATGTGACCCAGCTTAGGAGCCAGACAGCAACCGTTGTCTGCAGGGACAGGTCAGTAAATGTTTGAACACAGAGCCAGAGCTGTGTATGAAGCCACCAATGCCACAAGAAGGGCTTCAGACTGGTGAACAAGGGTTAGAAAGAGAAAAGACTAAGCAAACAACGAGGGATATATATGTACCTGAGGTGCCCCCGATATCCATGGCTTTGAGATGGCGTGCTTTGATGATGTTCACAGTGATGGTGTTGGCAGTGGGATTATAGCAGAGAGACACCAGCAGGTCACCTCGTCTCCCCTGACGAACACACACACACATACAATATGTGTATGAATCAGCCAGTCTAATATCAGATTTCATCAGGGAATATCAAACTCCAGATTACTCACTAGCTTGTTGTGTAATCTTACATCACTGACCTTCCTGCTCTAATCCCTTGTGCCAAACACAGATGGTCCAGTGACCAGACTGAGCTCATTGCTCACTCTTTAAATTACGACAATCAAGCTCACATTCTGACAGTATTCATAAATGGCATCACACTTATTTTAATAGAACTGTAATCACAACATCCATCCCCCTCTTACACTGCCATCACTGCATGGCTTGAGCTCCTTCCAGAAGGTCTTTATCTGGCCCAATTCCACCTTGTTAAGTGGGATTGACACTTCTCCAATGGGGTCGTTCCTGCTGAAGCGGTCATAGTCCAACACCTGAAGGTAAAGAGTACGTTCTCGCACCTTCTCATAAGGGAAGCCTAAAAGAGAGACAGAAGCACTGAGGGGTGAGCTAACTTACAGAGAGTTAAAAACATATTCTTACAACAGCACAGTGAGGGCAGTGTAATCTGCACCATGCTAACAGATAAATCTGGCAAAGGCTAAAGAGCATTTCAAAAACTGCAGGACCAGCCAGCACTGACTGAACAAGATCATTACACTCTCATCACAAACATATATCTGATTCATTTTTCATGAGAACCCGCTACTGTCCTAATTTTGGAAAGGTCTTAGTATTTTGACCCTTATTTTGGGTGTTTTATCATTGCACCTATTAATCTAGTTAGAAAGGACTGGTGCGCTCTACTCAAAATTGAAAAGGTTTCTTCGGGTGCGGCGCCAAAAAACAAAATCATATATTAGACTCAAAAAACCGCACTCTCTTGAACTTTTGTAACACAGATTTATTGGACCATGTCCGCAAACGTACGCGTTTCAGCACTAGGCCATCATCATCTAACCTATTAATCTAAGCACAGTGCCTAACCTATTAATCTAAGCACAATGGACATAATAAAACAAACTGAGATCATACAGGGCTGAGACGACTCACTGCTCTATGTATGGCTCTTCATCTACAGCATACACTAAAGGTTATTATGTACCAAAATCTGTCTGTAGTTTCCTGAGCTGGAAGATTTATTAGTGCAAAAATATTCTAATTTCACACATTCATTTTGAACGTTCTCACAGCTCCCACAATGCTCTTTTTATACTGTGAAATAACATGCATTTTTAGTTCAAGATAGATTTCAGTGTTTCAGTATAACAAAACATAACGTATTTATGTGAATCTTTTCATAAGGGAATCATTTGAGAAATGTCCTTTAGAATTAGAGACCTTTAGACAGAGCCAGTTTGATTGTGCAATAAAAGAAGCCGCTCCTGGCTCTACTTTCATATTTAGCATACTCTGTGCTGAATTGAATAACCACGTTCCAAAATGCCCAATTATTTCCTAGGAGAGAAACCATCCTTCACTGGCTGGCAAAGGATATTCTCTATAAAAATGTTTGAAAGCCATGAAAACCTATTTTCACAATCAGTTCCTTTCAAAGAGCTATGTGGTCCCATATAAACACAAGTATCAACAATTATCTGCCAAAATATGAACGGTTTGGTTATTTCATGTTAAATAGCAGCTAAAGATATGTTTTTACTTAACCTTTCAGCCTTTTTAGTCATGAATATTTAATGATGTGCAGGGATGTGCAATCTGTGTTTTCAGGGGCTTTGATGGGCAATGTAGGGGCCAGCTTTTTAAGCATCATGAAAACATGTAATGGAAAATATGTAGTAACAAAAATAACAACTGAGACACATCTTTGATAAGTAGCTGCATGGAAATAACACAGACCCTCAAACAGGAAGGTTTCGTTCCAGTGGGGGTTGAGGTTCTTCCTCTTGACCTTGGTCTCTAGCTTGTGCTTCTTGTCAGGCAGCAGGTAGATTTTAACAAAGGGGTCAGAGGTGCCGGAGAAGTCCTTGGCTGGGAGGTCCTGGCCTCTGAGAACTTTGACAGTGAGGGTTGTGTTCTGGAAGCTGTAACCTATGCTGAACTGGATCCGGCCAAGCTTCTCACTGACAGGCCCTTCACCATCATCGTCCTCTGAACCTGGAGACAGCTGCAAGGCCGCAAATGCAGTCAGATAAATGTAAACACTCTTACATGCAGCAGCTCACAAAAGTTCAGTCCAAGGACACACGCTTTCTGTGACACAAGCACGTGCAGACAGACCTTGACAGAGAGAAGCTGTGAGGGGAGGAGATGCATTTCTATCACGGCATACTCAGGCAGTTCCTCAAAGGCAGAGATTGGTCTGACATTAAGAAGACTGAGAGAGTTTAATTTCCTTACTAATGTTCTTAAGAGGCAGGAGGTGCTCAGATTGAAGATAGGGAGCTCTAGACCACCCATTCTCTCTCACAGCCACTCTGTCTGCTTTATCACTGCTGTGCACTAAAAGGCCACTATCTGATAGTAAGCAGGGAGGGAAAGAGAGCAAGAGACAAACAGAGCAAGAGAAAGAGAGAGAACATTGCACGAGGGGCACGGAGAGAACAAGGTCAGCTTTCTGCACTTGCAGCTGTCTTTATGGTTGTTTCTTTTGTCCCTGTGGCTCTACTTTCTTTCTCCATCCTTTATTTCCTCTCTCTTTCTTACAATAGTATACACTGGAAAAGAGCATTTGAGGCCTCTGAGGGGGATAAGACAACCAGCAGTTCATGAGACCATTTTGTGCAAGTACCTCCAATGACACTTTGAATAAGGATAGCCTGAGGAGTGGTTTGCATGCAAGCACTCTCTCTGAGCAAAACTTGAAACTGTTGATTTCAGTGCTTGTGTGTGACAAAGACTCACTCACTCAGAATTTGTCAATATGGGTTTTAGAAGGCAGACAAAGCAAGTGTGAAATATACCAAGTCTAATTTATCAAACACTGTGAGTCACCTTGGATGGCTTGTCTCACTTGATTGCCACTGTAGGAACTGGCTGAGTGTGTGTTCTTTCTATTATAGCTGCCTCATTACCATGTGCAGCTTTAAATCAGCCTGTTCATGAAGGATGACTCTGCAACAACAGCCCTACCTGGTGACAATTAAATACCACGTAGAATGTGGTAGAAACTGACTTCACTCCAAAATCACGGGCATCTGTATGTTTTCTCCACTATTCTAGGACAACTTTGTGCAAGTTTCCTGCAATGATTTGCTTCCATTCAGCCACTGGAGATTTAATGAGGTCAGACACAGATTTTGGCTGATAAGGCCTGGCTCACAGTCAGTGTTCTCATTTATTACCAAAGGTGTTGGATTAAGTTGAGGTCAGGACAAGCTAGTCAGGTTCTTTCACACCAAACTAGAACTGTCATGTCAAGGTCAGCTTACTTATCATGAGGGGTACTACTAAACCTGTGAAAACAGCTGTATAATATAATCTGTGGCTCTGGATAGAGCTTTCTAAAGTCTAAGGAAATGTTGATGATGCCATCGGGTTATTTCCAGGCTTGGGCTCACCATGCATGCTGCTGGTGCCATAATTATCAACTATTGCAACCAATAACCTTGGGAAATGTAGACATTAAAGTAAAATAACACCTGTCTTCCTGAAATCCTGAAGCTAAGGAGCCCAAACAATCAATCAAACTATGGAAATCAATACATGTTTACATGTAGGTCTATAAGTAATGCATTGTGCACTCTCAGTTCTTACTGTTGTTACTAACCCCAGTGTTTAATTGTACTGTTGGAAAGCGAGCACTTGATTAGTCTTTTTATAGAGGTCCTCTGAGGATGAGCACATATTCTGTATTAAGTATGATTAAATATAAGTATGTGTGTGTGTGTGTGTGATAATGTGTATACATGTATGTGTGTGCATACTACGTGTTATTTTTATATGGAATCACAGGAGATTTGCCTTGAGCCAAGAGAGATCCGAATGAACAAATAAAAATGGAAAAACAGCCTGACATCAACAACATGCAGTGACATCCTCATTTACTATATATCAAGATTCACATCCACATATTAAGATGAATGTCTGGTGGGACAGAAAGTCTTACCATGACCATGTCTCCAGTGAGAGAGTTGGCCAGATCTGTTACGGAGGAGTGACCATCAGCATCAGGGGGTTGGCCCTTGGGGCTGTTAGCTGGCTTGTTGCCCCTGTAAGCAAAAACACAGTGTGAGCCAGAGGGAAAACAGCGAGGACATGTGCTGAGAAGCTAACTCATCTCCAGAAAGAGAGAATGTCTGAGCACACAGGGAGTCCAACCTCCACCTGTTTGGCTTGAAAACTGCCTATCTGAAACAACCAATTGAGTCCAAGTTGTCTTAGGATAGATGTCATTTCAAAGTAGACTGTGCTTTCTTTAGCTACCATGAGCAAAGCCTAATAAAATCTGCCAAAGATTCCACCGATTAACAGCGGGCACTAGAACTGAGGACATTTGATGCAGTGAGTTGTGTTTGATGAAACTTGGCATCTGAGATGACTATACATATGTCCAGTGTGGCAAACATCCATGTCTCTAACAAGAAAGTTACCTCCATCAAGTGAACAAAGACATTTTCAGACAGAACACAAAACAAAACTACTAAATTTAAAATGGACAGAAACCAGTTAATTATTTTCGATTCCTATGGAGTCTGTGATCAAACCTTATTCCCTCTGATGATGTTAACAAGACACACACGTATAATGACATGTACAGCAACATGACATTACTATATATACAGTAGACAGACATGTATAGCAACATATAGAGGACCAGATGTCTAACAGGACACATGCTGAACAGTTAATTGTTAAAATGTTTAAATCTCTCAGTTAATAGTGTTGTCTGCATCAACAACACAAAATATAAAACAAGACATAAAAGAGAGAGCAGAGATCTCCCATGGCACAGCTGGTACTTAGGTACAAATGCTAACAGATGTTAAGTTTAGTTCCTTTAGATGAGGATAGTTGAAAACATAATGTTAAAAACATTTTGGGAGAAAAACCTCTATGTTCATACACCATGAAAACAAGAAGAATCACAAAGTGTAAAGAAAAGAAAATCAGCAAAGTAAGACAAAAAATTTAGAGAGATAAAATATTATGAGATTAAAGGAAGCATGAGAAAAGAGAGAAGAAGAGAGAGCAAAATGCAACATCCTGGCCAATGTAATGTGAGACATTGGACACGCAGCACTCCATAGATGACTGGTCAAGGCACATGTAGAGGCTGAACACTGAAACACTGTTGGGTAATAAACAAACAGTAAATAGAGAAGAAAAACAAGAACAGAAACACAGAAAGAGAAATGAGCAGACGCAGAGAAGATGCTGAAGTAAGACACACAATCTGGACAAAAATTATAAAGACTGCAGATAAGGTAGAAGTTCAACAAGAAATGTAAGAAATAGAAAAGCGAGCTGAAAATTATTTATCTGTGTTAGAAGAGATAGCAAGTATTAATAGCATGAACAGTGAGGTTACGAAAACCAAAACCAGAGTGAGATAGTTACAAACACCGGCACATTAGAGAGAAAAACAGAGCTGCAAGAAAAGATAGGAAATGAAGAAAGGGAAGCCTGGAAACACAAGAGAGGCTTAGTTTGGTCAGTGTGATAAGTATCAAAGAATAAGAGACAAAAATAAAGAGCTATGTACACACAATATTTCTAACAGGAGACAAAGAGGTGAGCATGCTAAAGGGAGAAAAGGGCACAGAAAGAAAAAAAGAATAGAAAATAGAATTAATCACCAAGAAGAAGAGAGCAAGAATATTGTTCTTTTTGTGGAGAGTTCAAAATAAACGATTGATGGGATATAGCATGAAAGAGAAATAAGGAGTAGATATACCATACAAAAAAAAAAAATCAAAAAATACAAAAAGGGACTAATAGTAAGAACATAGGAAATGCACATTTAGAGTGTTACAAAAGAGGGCATTGTTAAATAGAAGTTATCACTACAAATGATATAAGTTGACTTTAACTCTAACCTGATTTTCCAACCATTTAGCAACACTCTAAAAGTGTGGACTGGGGACACAGGGGCCAAAGCACAAACTGGCATTGGCTACATGTGCATATGTAATATATGCAAGTAGTTGTCACTCAGAGAGTGAAGGCAATGCCCCGGACAGGCAGAAAACAAGGAGCCCATAGAAAGTCTGTCTGTCTGGCCAGCATTCTCTGTCGAGCTTTTCACTGAGAGAATGTTGTTGTTTTGCGGGTCGTACGTTTTCTGATGGCGCTCTAAACTTTGCTCTAAACTCGAATTTGGATGAGAATTGATGTTGAATGCATTAACGTGTACATTTTTGCAGAAGACGAGGACAGAACCGGGGGTAAATTTACTGACAAATAGACAGACAGAAAAGGCAAGCAAACAAGACAAGCAAACAGACAATCACCTTCAACTAGCGAAGGAACCAGAGCGAGATGGGGGGGAAGGAGGGATGTAAACCATTCTGAGAAGGGAAGGGAGTATTCAGCAATTGGTGTTAGTTGTATTAGTTGCCAAAGGAGGTAATTGCATTTTTAGGGGCCTGTTTTTTTGTTTTGTTTTTTTGCACAGACTCTAAACTGCAGGCAACGAGTTTGAGAGGAGAGGAAAGGGACTAAGGAAGATCTAAGGATAAGTTCAGAAAGCTCTAAAGCAAGGAGAGAGATTTAGGTTTTATAGTAAAGCAAGGCACCTCCCTCCTCCTCCACCTCCCAACTATCGATGTGGGAGTGAACGTTTTCAATTATTCATTCTCCTTCATGCTTCATTCAGTGGTTCATTGCATTCTCAGGTAGGAGCTAGTGCAGCCAGGGGAATGGTCTTTCTACCAGCCCTGCTCTACAGTACCTGAGGTGGTCCTCTGCTCCAGTGCTGCCTCCAGGCTGTTTAAACAAAGCGGCTGGTGCTGCAGATTTTTTTTTTGCAGAAAAGAAAGTACTTCTTCTAAATCATACAGAGAATTACGAACTGAAAATGAGGATTGGTTTCATATTAGTTCATTTCTAAAAACAACAAGCTATATTAATTGTGGCAGATGGTAATACTACAACTGCTACATTTTGGTGCCAATACTTTTTTTTGTCCGATACGTTTGGGGGTTGATATGGAAATTGATGCTTTAGTGCCTGCAGTTGTCTACAGTGTCCAGTGGGAGGCAGAGCAGATTCGAGTTCAGATCAGATTCTCCCACAGCAAAGGCACAGAAAGTGGGCTGTTGGCATAGCAACGGCTCTAGAAACACAGACCATACATTTGTGGGGTTTGGGTGTGTGTGACAAGAGGTTGATGGGAGTGGGCACAAGGAAAGGGTGTGTTTAGAGGGAGGCAGCAAACAGGCAAACACACTGAGTACAAAGAAGATAAGGTATAGGATATATGACAGGTACGGGTGAGAGCCTCGCAGACACACACATTCACATGAACAGACATATGGAGGCAGGCGGGGCCACTTTGGGTTTCACCGTCCTGTGATACTATCCTGTTTTGTTACCTGACCGAAGGCCAGCAGCTCGAAGAGAGTGGGAGGGGGGAGAAAGACACTCCACTTCTAGGCTGGAGAGAGACGCGAGAAAGAAAGCCCAACCCAGCCTTCCCCCTTTTTTTTCAGACACTCAGACTCCCCACCCTCTGCAAACATGTCACTCTGAAACAAACATGCTCGCCTCAGACCATGAACTGATATATTTCAATGTCTATGCTCAATTTCATATCCACCCACGAGGTCTATCATTCTTCAGGGGCCAAAGCATACTTCCCAGGATCATACACAGTCAAAACCACACAGCGAAACACTGTGCTGCTTACATAACTTCATCATCCACATGAAACACATGTACATTCACACTACAGTCATCCCAGCAGCTTCGCTTGTCAGGCTGTGACCGAAATTTTTTACTGCAACGTATAAATATGGATGCTTTCGCTGTTAGCTAATTACTTCCTGCATGCTACAACTGGAAATGAGTCTAAAATAGCATCATTTACTGAAATCACATTTCAGGAAGAAGCAACAAGGGAGGTGCTAAATGCTGCCTTCTGTGTATCTGCTTCTTTCACTGAACTCCAAATGGAAGTAGAAAACCACAAGACAATTCAGTCAGTGTCAATATGTTGATAAGTACAGTCTTTATACTGTACATTACTTTTATTAGAAGCTGGGTTTTAATTGTCTTTTTGCTTTTAATTTGGGTGGTCTGCAATTATCTTGTTTCCTACAGCCAATAAAATATTAAAAGATACTTAAGCATGGCAAACATGATTTGTTTCAAATCCAAAGATTAGCTTAGTGTCTTCCCTTCAGAGTCCCACCTCCCTTTATGGCCTCCCAATACTCTCTGCAATTTAACTTTTATGCCTCTGAGCTCAATTAAAACAACTAACCTGTCACTCTAGGGAATTTCAGCAAGATGAAATCATCAAAACATTTTAAAAGTTTATTAAAACTCTGAGCATGAGTCTACCAAATGTTTTAAAACCAGATTAAATTCAAAAATTGCCTCTGAGGTGGAGGCTGCTGCAGATGTTCCTCCAGTTCTGAGGCAGGACACAGAACTCCCAGGTTAATGCTCCTAATGGCTCGTCTCCCCAAACGCTATCTATCTATCTGGATGTACAGCAGATGAGATGAGCATGTGTACCAGCATATATCTGCTGGCTAGAGTGCTGCCTTCAGCCCTGCATAACACATGGATGTGCAGAGTGCAATAAGTACGCCATCCTACTACTCTCATGGAAGAAAGATGCACTCTGAATTTTTTCTCATGCTGTCCTGACATGGATAGATGTATTAATGTGCTGCCCTCCTTCTCTCTTTGTAACTCCCTTTTTTCTGCCTTTGTGCCATCTCCTTCCCCTTCTCTTAGCATGTGCAGTAAGTGAATGCATCTAAAATTTCCCCCTGTGAGCATGAACATGTTGGCAACAGGGAGCCAAAGCCTCAGGGACAGTCTTAACCAGAGCCCCTATAGACTGACTTATCAGGCATGCAAAGCTCCTGTCACTGTGTCAGATTAACAGAGCATAGCATAATCAATTTACATGTTTATCTACAAATAAAATACAGATTATATCATCTGGAAGATTTTTAGCAACAGTTTTGTATGTTATGAAAATAAGTCCAATATACACATGATCCCAGAATGACCAAACAATACATTAAACACCATCTTCCACCACATGAACATGAACCTCTCCTTCTCTGACTGATGCAGTTAGAGCACATACACACAGTCATGATGTTAAATAAACACACATTTATATTGATTTAGGTAAAATGTCATTACTGCCATCCGCTGTGTTTGTCTTTGTCTTTCTTATGAAGTTAAGCAATGTAATAAGCTCATAAATTATGAAGTAATATTATATAGCTCACTTGGCAATTACGAAAACTCAGAGAATATCGCTGAGTGCATCATGTCTTTGAGGCAGAGAAATATAAATCTATCTATTAATATCTGCAGGATGTATTCTGAAACAAGAAACAAGTTCACTGGCTTACACAAAATGATGTAACATGCATGGATGAATAATTGAAAGACCACAGGCAAGTGGATTGAATGTTAATGTGGCACAAGGACATATCCCGCCTCCTCTGTCTGAAATCTCCGTTCTCACTGGAACAGTTTGCTACTCAGTGAGAGATCTAGATTCAAAGCTCTTGGGGATTGCAGCTTCTCTTTATAGCAACACTGGAGGAGAACTTACAGGATAGGTTCAGTGAATCGCAACAGAATTGTGCGAGTAAAGACCAATGAGGCATTAATGAGCCACTCTAACATCCTAATTAAGCTTTCTAAAACCCACAACCTATGGATGCCGGGATATAAACATCTCAGCGTGTGTGGCCACAGAATCAAAACAACACACAATTTTGCAATCTAACCGAGTTCCTCTGCTGTTTCATCATGAAACCTTTCCTCCTTGTATCCCCCCTGAATATAAGTAACCTTGGTATGAAAGTCTCTATCACAGTGCAGCTCCTGCCTCACTTCATTAACAAATATCCATGCAAAACGCTTTCATTCAGCAAGCATTGAAGGAGGGTAATGAACATCACGCACTATGGCACCTTCTCAGTGGGGATAAGAGTATGTTTGTTTTGCTTGCTTTCAACTAGCCTGGCATGAACACACGACTCAAGGGGAAATGAAAAGCCTCTCCGCTCTTATTTGTACCTGCATGCTGTTTTCATCGCTGTTTCCAGTGGCTTAAGAAGCATTTTGATCTTTTACTTATCTACCAACACAACAATGTATAAAATTATTAGATAATATTATTAGAACATTATTAGATTGTTACTCTTGAAGCATCAATGTGCAGTATTTTAATGTTGCAGCAGGTCAAGATGAAGGTACTTTTAACTACTTTAAATACTGGTTCAAAAGGTGAAAAGCAGAGACTTTTACTTTGCTCAAGTAAAAGCATTAAGAAAGTGGAAAAAACTAAAGTTACAAGTAGTAGTAGTTAAGTTACTAGTTAAGTACAAAAGTATTGCCTCGATGAATACATAAAGTACCAGAAGTAAAAGTGCAGAATGGCTAATTTCACATCAATGAATATGAAATTATTGGATTATAATTACTGGTGCATTATCACTTTTGATAATGTTGATAAATAAAATTATCCATTAACTTTAGAGGCTTTATTTTTAGATGTCGAGGGTTTGGAGCACAAGGGGCGTAAGTGACATTTTCAGAATTTTACAGAAGAGCTAAAACAAACTTTTCATTGATTGTAATTACTTGATTAAAAACAACATATCTGAGCAATCTATACTTTTATAGAGATTAGGCTTCACAGAATCCATATTTAAAAAAAAAAATTTTTTAACTACAAAAATACAACTTTTTAGTCAAAACGTCACTTACGCCTTTTGTGCGCCTATTTCGCTCCAAACTCAATTGAAGATTTTCACTTACTTTTTGTTTTCAGCCTTTATTTTAAAAAGTAACTATTATTGGGACCATATTTTTCACAATTTGATAGAGCTCATCAGGACCTTTAAAATGATGTATAAAACTTATTTTCGCCCCAAGATGTCATTTACACCCCTTGTGCTCCAAACCCTCGATGTGATAACTGGGTAAAAACACCATACTATCAGTTTAGTTCAATAAATTCACGGGGTGTAACTGGAGTGATGCAGGTGGGGAGATGAGTGATGGACACTAGACAGCAATGATATGGCTACACAGAGGGGTCTGGAGAGCATGAGGCAAGTGAAAAAGGGGCTTTGTCACTAACTTGAGACAGGCTGGAGAGCCCTGTTTAGAATGAGCAATATGCCAGGAGCGTGATTGATTAAATCATGGTCAGACATCTGTGAAGTCAGTACTAACACCATGGCAAATGATACACTCCCAGCACACTTACACCTTGCATTTCTAATACAAATGCGGATGTTTATTTGAGCCTCTAAATTTAGCACCAAATTAAAGTGTTGCTAAATCATTTATTATACATTTGAATATGTAATTTATAATGAAACGAACAAACAAGTGGCTCAAGATGAATGAGTTTCCAGCTCCTCTGGAAGAAGATAGACAGCTCACTAAAGGAAAAAGAATTTCATTAGAGTCAAATCTTTTTTTTTTTTACTTTGTAGCTCTCTATAGTTCACAGACTATGTCAGTCATTCTGTTTTGACTGAACGAAATTAAATGAACCTCAGGTTAATCTAGAAAATACCACAATGCACTCAATTGCCATTAATCGAGGTTGAGTCCTGCTGACCATATGCCAGACGGAGTAGCCTGTGGTTCCTGCTTGCTGTTTAGTCTATTAGTGGATTTCACAACCCATTGAAGGAGGTTTCCAGGTGAACACAAAAGCTGGAAAAGCCAGATGTAATGTGCACAGCAAATTACACAGAAAATTGTATTCCTTTGTGGCTCTACGGGTTTCACACTAATCCTGAACAATGGAGATAGTTTTGATGTTCACGAAAGCGACATTTTAGCACAAAAAACACTTTCATGCTTGTTTGTAACTCCAAGCATCGCTGTGCTGACTCTAGGAAAAGGCCACAGGATGCTTGGGGGCGAGAGACTAAATCAGGCAGATGAACTAAGAGACAAATATCTTTCACTAGTAGTTGATATGGCAAAGCTCTAATAGCAAACTTTAAATTATAAAAGCTGCTTATTAGTGGTATGGTAACTGCCATAATCATAAAGAACACATAACCCGGCTGCACAGTCCACATATGCACCTTCATTCTGCAACTGTGAAGTCCCGATAAGAAAACTGTTACCATCCATATTGTAATAGAGTCCTAGTTTTAAATCATGTGTCAAATTGATGAAACACTTGTGAATGAGGAATAATTGGTGTGACGAGTAAATTTGAATTTGTTCACCCTCCCCTGCCATTTTGTTTTAAGGTGTGTGTCATATTATGTATCTCTAAATTGTCTCCAATTTGTCATGGAATCAAAGTGAGGTTAAAACAGCCTAATTGGTCTACGGAGGAAATCGAGTGTGTCGCATCTGCCTAGGGCTGCACCAAATGCGGCATTTCACTCTGGCTATGTGGTGTTACGTACTGGCGCAAATAATCACCATAAACCACCATCCATGGCTAAAAATGAACAACACAAGCGTATTGGGGTTTTACTCATTTGTTAGTCTTAAACTGTACCAGAAAATGGATCCTATTTCTAAATAGAACGTAAAAACAATTATTCTGGGAGATAGGGAAATGTAAGCAAGAGTGGTGCATCCTTATAAATGAGTGGAATTATTTTGGCATCTAGTGTGTAAGGTAGCTGGCAAAGAAAAGGGTTATTTTAAGCAGCATGTTTATGTAAGTGACTAACATGTTGTGGAATAATGAGGAGGCTATCTGGGCCCTTGGTGGAGCTACAGAGACGGGACTCTCAGAGCAGCAGAGGGTGATTGAAGGAAGCTAATGAGCAGGAGGGGAAAAAAGGAACACAGGAGTAGAAAGGACGGTGATAATAAAAGTGTGAAAATACAAAGGAAATACGACAATTACCAATGGGAGGTCTCTGTAAGGCAGGAGTGAAAAGACAAACAGAGATGAAAATGGTGGAAGGAGTATGACATTGTGATAGGGGAGATAATTGTCATGGTCAGGGGAAAAAAAAGGACCACTGGGACAAGAAAACACAGTTTTATTTGATTGGCTGAAATCTTTCTCCTAAAAGCAGAAACAGGGCTGAAGCACCAGTGAGCATCTCACTGCTGTGATTTATGAGCTCATTACTGCTTTATAGCAAACATCTAAATTGCTTTATCTCTTTACTCATCTCAGTCTTACAGTCGTTTTTTTTCTTTCCTCATTTGGATTCACAGTCAGCTCTCATTTTTATTTCTGTAACAGAGATTTCGAGTTCTGGAGCTATTTTAGTAGCAGGTGTGTGGTACAATGCACTAAAGTGCAGTGACTCACCGAAAACACTAGAAAAACAAAACTACTCTCGTCTACCTAGATACTGAAACTATTTTGTTTATCTTCGTATCTTCTTCATATCTTTCATGTCCTTTCATTTGCACCACATTCTTTCACACACACACAACAACCGATCTCACATGTTATCCGGTACCTCTTCTCAGGAGGGGGCTCCTGATTGGGGGGTGGTGCTGCCTGCGCTGTTTCCTGCAGGTCAGGGATATTGGCAAAGTCATCTTGCTCAGCCACACCAATGGCCAAAGCCAGGACCACCATCTTCCCTTCACTGTCTCCCAATAAGCAAATACAATAAGACACAGAAACAGAGATAGAAAGAGAGACAAGAAAAGAGAACAGATGCAAAGGATAGGGGAATCAAACATAAAGAAGGTGCGGTGCAG
Organism: Sandelia bainsii; assembly: GCA_032362345.1. Classification (NCBI taxonomy): domain Eukaryota; kingdom Metazoa; phylum Chordata; class Actinopteri; order Anabantiformes; family Anabantidae; genus Sandelia; species Sandelia bainsii. The sequence continues at coordinate 15,594,652 of JAUMHL010000027.1, forward strand.
AGGGAGAGAAGAAAAGAGAGGTCATTTCAGGTGATACTGAGGACAGAAAGCAGAGAGGTGGCGGGATAATAAGAGACCATATGAGAGTAAACAGAGGAATCAGTAGCAGAGAAAACGGTCATAAAGTGAGAATCTGCAAAACCGCCCGAGCAGTAAGCACTTAGTCCAGGGAAGGATATTAAGATGATACCTTAAACCGAAAGGCCAAATTATTAATAAATGTAATGATTTTAATAAAGTGGTGCTGACAACAGGTGCAGGCTGTGTTCACGTCACACAGACAACAAATAATTAAGGGAACTGTTGGCGATTAGCTAATGATTGTTAATGGATGTGATATTCAGCAGCTTGCACATCAGCTTCCACACATGGACAAGGTATGTACAGACCTGTATGCACATGCACACACACACACACACACTCTCAAAACACAGCAGCCACACACTTGGTAATTTATCTAGTTATTTAACCTGCCTTCTGTTTTCCCTCCAGACTCACCTTTCCCATTGAACATGCCTGTCGTCTTTTTTCCAGAGTTAAGATTTAATTAAGCCTCATTAATCAGATCTGGACTAATTGTTTCTATTTGAGTGACACAGTATCTTGAGGTGCTCAGTGTGTGTCACCGTTTTCTGGGTCACTGCTCTCTCGCTCCCTGTGTTGCACTCTTCTCATTTCATCTTCTCTATTCTGCTACAGTTGCTCTCCAAATCCCCCTTTCCCCCTCATCCCTGTCTCCTTCTCTTAATTCTCTGCCTCCTCGTAACTGCCTCCTCCCTGTCACACATACCCACGGTTCTGTAGCTTAAGCTTGTGATTGCATTATGAGAAAATATGGTGCTGCCAGGCTGTGGAAAGACCTGACGCCACCCTAAACTTCACAATTTCATCTTTCTTACATGCCAGCAAAAGCTTTTCTTGCAGCACCATAAAGACCTGTTTAATAATCTCCATGTCACACGTCTGTACCAGTGGACCCCAAAATCTTCTATGTCTCATATGCTCACAACAAAACAGCCATCATAGATGTTTTCATTTGAAGTAATCCAGTTTGATCATTTCTCATTTACTTTCTCTCACATTTTCAGCCATTTATTCATTACTAGTAGTATTTGAACAGTTTCCCCAATACGTTTGGCAAACTATTTCAACGTTTTATCCACGACTGCAAGCTAACTATACAACATTTATTCCATTACTTTTAGCTTATTATTTCAGCTGCTCATTTAATTAGCTTCCCCGTTTGCTTTCTAACTCTCCATTGCATCATGTGTTGACTCAATTATCATTTTTCAAATTAATTGAGCTTCTCCACAGTCTTTTAACATACTCATTGGTAACTAAGAAGCGTTGAGAAGCGGCCCTTGTAGCACACACACCACTAGTTTGAACTCACTGGTCCATATAATATAAAGGTAGGGTGCTTGTATTTATGCTCTAACTATAAGGGTTAATGAATCCCTCTCCTCCCATCAACTGTTAAGAATGGTCATTTACGCTCAAGAATATTGGTAAAACACTTCCATCAATACACTAAACTTTATGGAAGCAAAGGCGAGAGTGGGAATGGACATTAATGATACTAGAATAAATTATTGATCTTAAGCCAGAAAGCATGAAGACCAATCTCCCAAGGGATATATTTGGTCGAACAGCTCCAAAGCCCAGATATCTGTGTCATTAACATCAACACATTCACTGAGCAACAATTCTCCCAGATAGGGAGTCTGGTCAAGACTAAAATTAACTGACTTGAACAATGGGTCATGTCTATGACTGGACCACTCTGTCATCAATCATATGAGGTGTTGCTCTTGCAGAGATACAACCACGTTGACCTCAATCTCACTTTTAAAATGATGGATACTATAGTTGACTATTATGGCCGATATTCCCAATGACCTTGGCGCTTGGATGTGCTACATCTTTAATGCTCAGTTAGCCAGTAGAATACTCACACGCCTGGAGAAGCTTTAATGCACATAAAAAAGAAAAACGAATGGTGAAGAGCTACTGTAAAATGGATTCCGTTCAAAGAGACATTAAACATACGTTGTACCCTGGCAGTGTCCTTCCTCGTCCCTTCATCACCCTCATCGACCCTCCCTCCTCTTCTGGCCTGAAGTCACAATATGTTGTAGAAGTAATGGTGCTGGTGGCATAAGATCAATGCTTCAGAGTTAACACAAATCTACACACAGCTGCTTAACCCTTGTTCTTATACTGATGCACAGTGACACGTGGCCTGTGTGATGCGCACATGCTGACGTGCATGTCAGCAGGCTAGCAGCACAACCAGCAAACACAGATTTGCCATTAGCATAAAAGTTACAGTGATACCGTAAAAGAGGTGCCATCTTAGTTGAAAATACTCATGAAATATGGATTAGGGCTACTGGTGTGTCTCCTAAGCAGGATATTTCAATGATGGCTCAGAAATATCATCATTTAATTTGGTGGGATGATGTGAATATCAAATATATTGCAACTTGTCATGACACTGCCTCGTGAATATTAGGAACTAACCACACTAGTTCTGTCCTGTAAAGACAATTGTAGCAGACAGGCTGAATGCCATCCAAACAGATGTTACTGTTTAGCAGAGCATACAGCATAAACTCCGAACAATTTATCACAGAATGAGCCAGAAATAGCCCACAATATGTCAAAATGTCCTTGCTGTTTGTTTTTTTTGTCATTCTAAAATTAGGAAAAGTGCTGTTGTACCAGATTGCTCTATAAGAAGCCTTGTTACTTACTTTAACTCATTACTAATATAGCATTGTGCATTCATATGGATAATGTTTAAAACTATCATTGCTCACACTGTATTAATTAGTTAAACATTGTTTCACTTGAGATATGAAAGGATCATAAAAAAACATCAGGTAATAATTTGTACTACCTCTTTAATAAACATAATCTGTAATTGTTAATATCAGTGTGTGGTCTATGATGAGTTGATAAAATCAGACATTGATCCATCTCCTACACACACCACAGGCTTCACAGCTGAAGACAACGGCTTTTTTCCCATTTATAGCTCTGCCCTCATAATTATGATATATACGTTTAATAAGCTGATGCCTGGCTTCGTCATCTGCATTAAACTTCATAATAGCATTAGCGTAATAAGCTATAACATGGACTAAAATACCAATGTAACTTTACATATATAAGATCTCCTTGCCAACTAAATTAAGACATCCTGTGTATACACCACACACACAATGTCATACAATCATTAACTACAACAACACACACTCACATATACACATTTATACATGCATGTACACAAAAACAAGGTACATATTGTGGCTGATGGAAGCAATATCCTTCCCTGGATATCAGATGCAAACTGAAACAAAAAACCCAAAAGGAAAGTATTTCACAAAGGTAAAGGTAAAAGCAGATTAGTTGGTACTTAAACACAGACACTATAAACTACTTTATTCTAAGACACTCTATAGCATAAAGAAACAGAGCAAAGAGATACCTTAATCAAATGCATAAATTAATTATAGCAGAGTGTATAATATAAGACACAGAGACAGAGGGCTAAGCAGGTGAAACTACAAAAAGTCTCCTTAAAGGTATGAAGAGCTGTAGAGACTCACAGGAAGGACTTGACGTCCAGGCCACGATTCCGGATCTGGTCCATCATGTAATCCCAGCTTCCAGGATTGCCACGTGAACGCCCTCCTGGTCCACCTCCCCTATAACGAGAGGCTCCTGCTGGGCTGCCCCTTGCACCCCTGGAGCCACCTCGTGTCCCTGCACCCCCACCCTCACCACTGTTGCCACCTCCCTGTCCTCTCCCAGCACCCCCACCTCCCCCAGGCTGTCCAGGTGCAGTGTGTAATTGTCCCAAGCTCTGGGATGTGGTGGGGGGATGGCTGAGACCAGGGCCTGATGGGTGGATGAGAGGCTGCTGAAGACTCTGCTGGCGCAGCAGCGTCCGAGGCCGGGTGGGCCCAGATGGGATGTGCTCCAGAGTGGATGCATAGGATAAGACCGAATCCCCAAAGCTAGGAGGGCAGAGGAGCAGGGAGGAAAGAGAGCGTGAAGAAGGCCACGGCCGGCAGAGAATAGGATGATGAGGGGGGAAGGAGTCAGAGGTCACGGAAGACGAAGAGGAAGAAGTAGATACAGGAGAGGAGCCGTGGCAAGAGGGCGTGAGTTGGCAAGGTGAAGCGGCAAGGTCAGGAGATGAGGCGTAGAAGAGAGGGAAAGAGTCACCAGAGATGAGACAAGGTGGCACAGGGCAGTAGGGAAACACAGCATCAGTCACGTTGACGTCAGGGTAGGTACAGGAAAGTTCATCCAAACAGGAAGTTGATGATCGTGAAGGGGAGGAGGAGGACAGTGTAAGGGTGGTATTTGAGGGCAAAGTGGAGAAGGAGGCATAAGGAGGAGCATCGGAAGGTGGAGACAGGAGGAGGAGGAGAGAAAAAGAGAGCAATGTGAGGCAGCAGCAGTAACAGCAGTAGCAGAAATAGCAGTAGAAGGTGCAGCCTGAGTGATCGCTGTGTGCTGTGTACCGCTCATGGGGCTGCGTCTGGCAGCAGTGTGAGGACTGTGAGCTCGCTCTGCGTGTCTGTGACAGATGTATATGCACCTTGCGTGTCTGCGTGGTCTGAGCATGTTGTTTGCGTGGGGGTGTGTTTCGCGCAGGCAATGGTCGGATGTGCACTGTCCGCACGAGCATGGAGCGGTTCTGCGCCACGTGACCGTGTCGAGGTGTGTGGGTTGAGGTTTTGCAGCTTCCAGGCCTTCCTGAGCAGGGTTTTTTGGTCTGATGAGAGATCCCCATTTCCTCTACCCGTCAGTTAACTTTTTCCATCTCTGATAGCCTCTCCTCTTTTCTCTCTAAGTCTATTACATGCTGCACCTCCAGAGACATCCCAACAGCCAACCAAGTCCTACAGTATGACTCCCTCCCTCTGCCAGTCTCTCATTTTCCACTCCTCCCCTTTATAAATGTTGTTTAATTGGCTCATTCCTTTTCTTAAACATGTTTCAGTAGTCACATCACAACATGCAGGTGTGTGTTTTTTCACTTCTTTATGTCTACATTATTCCTCAGTTTTGTGGGTATCTACTGTATCATCTTTTTATGATTTTTCTATTCACTAAATATATCCTCCTCTCTCTCAGATGTGTAACCCAGACTACCAGAATTAGGTCATGAGAGAGCTATTCACATCAGTTAGGTGCAGTTTACTCTGCTTAGCATTACCTCACCTAACACAATTTAGCATAAGGCTTTTAGTGTGCTATCCTTCATATTTAACTGTCACAACTAAAAGGATGAAAAGGGTAATGGAAGGTTTTGCTGAAATGAAACAGTTTGTGGAAAAAACAGGAAACGGGAGAATAAGAGGAGTGGCTGTACAGAGCAACAGAAAGATGGAGAGGGCGATGGGAACGATAAGAGCAGAGGGTGACGATGGAGGAGAGACAGAAAATGGGGTGCGAGACACAAACACAAGAGACACAGACACTTACAGCAGCCTGAAAATAGAATCCAATTATAGACAGGGGGCAAAAAGAAAGATGAGAAGAAGAAAGAAAGAGGGAATGAGGAGTGTGGTAGTGATGAGCATAAATGTGTTGTGGAGGAACAAATCACAAGCACAAGGTGCCAAAGAAAGGTGCAAAAAATCACGGGGAACTGAAAATTAACTGCCTCATTTACAACACGCTGGATATAGACCCGGAATCGTGTCATACACCATGGATATGGGATACATGCAGTCAGTGACCAACATGCAGTTCTCATTTCAGTCTAAATCTTAATTAAAAGGCGAGCTGGCAGGGTGTGACACATTATTTCAGTGTGTGAAAATGAGACTATTTCTGTGTTGCATTTTTGAAGAAAAAAAAACCACGCAAGCAGTGCAGTACCTCACATAAATAAATCATTCTCCTGCAGATTCAAACACAAGGCTGTGCTGTGCAGCTGGGCCGACTGTGTCAGCTGAAGGTTTGAGTCAGTGTGATACAGCTACTATTGTTATCTTCTCATGATGACGAGAGTTCATATTTCCTCAGTGCTCACACCTTGATCTGTGCCCACAGACTCACCTTGACACCTGAGTTGCACTTTGCTCCCTGCTGAACTTGACCTGACTCTGCTTGTTTCTACACAGACGGATTCATTCATCTAATCATAGCTGTTGCTGACGTAAAAGGTAAGAATAACATTTGCATTGCAATAATGTTTAGTGTTTAGTTTATTCTGCGCCACAGCACTGAAATGTGCACTTGTCTGGCTGACGCTGAACTCACTTGCTGGGTCTCAATCCTCCAGACTGCATGTGGCCCTGGACGGTCTGCCACGTACCAGCCTTCGCTCCTTCTGTCACCATGCTCTTCATGCTGTCACTGCGATAAGGACCCCCCCCATCATCCCCATGCCCAGTTGCTGCCCCCTTCTGACCCCCTGACACTGCCCCACTGAGAGACAGAGACAGGGTGCGGAGGTCCCACAGCAGATAGAGGGTACAGAAGAGGGAGAGTAACAACAGGCAGAGGAGAAAAAGACCAAGAGTGTGAGAACAACAGACACAAACACACACAAACACACAGGAAAATAGATTGAGCAACCACATGGCTATGGAGGTGAGACAGATCAGTAGAGCTTGTGAGGGGGCAGGTCTAGTTTTCCAGGCCGAGTGAAAGGTAGGTGGATGAAAACGTCTTGAGTCCAGTGTGGAGAAAGAGAGGGGGTGTGGGAGAAGAGAAGGGGAAGAAGATGAGGAGAAGAATTTGCAGGGAGCCTGTAGAGGGTGGAAAGCCGGCAAGAAGTCAATCCTTTGCCAGCATTCAACCAGCGGCTACAGTGTGTGGACGCTGGTCATTTAGTTCTCATTCTCGTTCATTTAGGCATTTGGGGCTTGAGATGTGCTGCTATACAAGGCAATAAGTGGTAGCAACTTAGAGCAATGAGAGGACGGGTTGTACTGAAGTGCCTCCTGAGCAAATAATTGACTCATTTGGGAAGTCATCCAAAGTGACATTTGGTTAAATACAAGTGCATTTGTTCCTGTAAAACATTGATTACAAGATCTATTTTTAGATCTTAACCTGTAATAATTCATTTTTAAACATCTTCTTGTCATTTGATCACCACTTCATGGTACAAGGGAAGTGAAATACATGCAGCCAACAGTTTAAAAGATGACGGGGCAGTCTAACACCATCGACCACCAAAAATATATATATATACAGAAATTAATAAGTGTTCATACTTAAGAGCAGCTGTCACCTCAGATTTCCTCACAAAACTGTTTATAGGTGTAAAATGTCATGTCTACTCTGCAGTGATGATCAAAAATAAAGCACAGTAGTGCCCTCTGGTGACATGACTACATTTGCATGGTTTTCCTGCTCCAAGAGACTCAAAATATGAGGCACAGAAGACACTGTCACCTGGTTTATAAGCATAGGGTCAGGGTGTCACACTACACTTGTCCCTCTGAAGGTCACCTTTTACGTTTAATTCTGACAAACTGACTTGACAGTGCATGTGGATAAGTCATCAATCAAAACAGCATGGATGACACTGCTGGAGCTACGATCAACACAAGAGACACGAGCCTCATTTATCGAGCTAGCCGTAAGGTGAAAGTCTTTACTCTTTATTAAAAGTAGGAACACATAAATAAATGTGGCCTTCAATCACCAAGAGTATTTACAGGTATCAGTTACAAAAGATCTCTCAGACTGAAAAAATAGAGTACTTTTATTGAGTACTATAAAATATTAATACTACAGCCATTTTTCATGATTGTGACATGACTGCTGCTGACATTAAATAATTTCAGTACTGAGAAACAATAAATAAATCCTCAAACATGGAGACCAATAAGTAGATAACCTGTTTGATAAATGAGGCCTAGTGTCGTTACAGAGATTGAAAGCTGCAGATCTCGAGGAAACCTCAAACAGGAAATGATTTCCCAGCTGTCTATTGGTTTTAGCGGCATATTATTGGTTAGAGTCAGAAGGCCGTTCCCATGGTCAAAAATATCTATATCATGCTTTCTTTTTTAAATGAATGCTGGTATTTTTTTTTACCCGTGCACCAGTCATAGAACAGTTCATTTTACAATCACTGCAGTGAAAAGTTCCTCTATTTTTTTGCCGCAGGACACTGCGGAAACTTGTGGAGACGAGACCTGCTGAAAAACAGCTTTATGGACAATAAATGACAACCTTGAGGGTTCTTTTAAAAAATGAACTGCTCAAGACACAAACGTGAGGGACTAAAGCTGGTTTCCCGAGATCAACAGCCATCATCTTCAGGCAGAGTTTTCAGACAGTAATCCATATATCCACCACGTTCATAAGCACACTGTTGCCTCCTTTCTCCAGGCAATTGAACACACAGCTGTCAATGGCTAAAGATGACCTGTTATTAGACAGTTTATTAGACAGGTGCTTTGTAGCTAAATATCTATGCTTACGGTCCTCTAAGTGCCTGGAGGGAGATAGGCCTGGCCTTGCTAGTGTTTTTTTTTTTTGGATTGAAGTGCCTAGTCGGTAAAAAAATTACTTTTATTTATTCTTTAAGTAAAAACACAGGTTAAGTGCTACAGTTTTAGTGCAGTACACATTGGATATTAAAATAGGTTGACGGGAATCATAGAAAAGCCACAGATGGATGTAAACCACAGGTGAACACTGGCACCACACTGCAGCTTGGGATAACGGTCAACCCTCCACAACAGCAACAAAAACTGGTGGGTTTCAGTTCACACAAGCCAACGACAGGGAGATACAGTGTACAGAGAAGGTGGGTTAGAATATACACACTTCTTTTGGAGAGGACTGTTCGAGGGTTGTCCGTCTCCATGGTTACACCCCATGGGAGAGAGGTGTGAGGTTAGAGGTCAAGAGTTAGTGGGACCAGCAGGGCTGTAGGGAGTAGGGGGGCATCTGAACAAGGGCCTATGTGTTCATTAAAAGGTGACAGGATGCAAAGAGTTGCATCAGAAATTAGCCTGGGGACGTTGTCGGGCTGTGCTGCGTCGCCATTGCAGTAATATCCGAATGGCTGTCGTGGGGATGCTGTAATGTGCGTGTGTGACATTTCCAACGCTCACATTTCCCCAGCAGATTATGAGTAATCATTAGTAACCATTTATGCCCTCCAGTGTGCTAACATTGTGTGGGTTGTTATTATTGTCGTTATTACTATTGTTGATGTAAATCACATTATACAACAATAATAAGTCTAGAAATGTGCAGTTTGTGTAAATTTTGTCACACTGTGACATTTATGGACTTTTTCAAAAAGCCTCTGGCTACTCATAAGAAAAATTTGTAGAGGACTAGAAAAATAATCGAAATTATGAAGCTAGGTGGATTTAATAAGCTGTCTGGCATCCACATACAATGGTTCAATTTGATGAGTGGCTAATGATAGTGACTGCACAGCTACAAACGGGCATGGTGTGAGGGGGGAAGAGAAGGGGAAATCAGGAAGGGAAAGAAATTAAAGGAAAGACGCAAGGGAAGGAAAGAAAAGGAAAAAGGGAGAATGACAGTGCCCCTGCCTCGTTACAGCCCTGCCCAGGGGTAAAGTCTCTTACCAGCCTTGGACCAAGACTCACTTGAGTGTGAGGCGAGGATCTCCATATGGGGCATAGGGAGAAATGTTTAGTACGAACTCCTTGGGCGGATACGAGCTCCACCTCTGCTGCACTGTGCTGCTGTCATTGTTATTCCAAAAGTCTCTGTCTAGATCACTGTGGCCAAAGAGAGAGACAAGTCAGAGCAACACAACTTTGGACAGCCTTGGCACCAACCAACCATTCGCAACAGCTGCTCCTGCTTTTGGAGATGAGGAAGAGGGCTGGTCTTACAGCTGCACCGAATGAGTTTGAGTTTCAAATGAAACACGCCCAGATTAATGTTTGTTTCTACCTGAGGTCAACAAATCACCATAGTGGTTCGATTTTGAAAATAAATGAGGGGTAGCCTGGGGGGAAAAGGCATTCACCAAAGCTTTTCATAAAGCAATGTGCTGCAGCAAAGACACATAGAAAAAAGAAGCAAGAAAAGAGGAAGTTATATTCTGATGAATACATACAGTATGTCATTACATTCTGTTCATCTAGCACGGCACCACTGACGGCACATTTGAGAAAACATGAAGAAGTTTGGGCCCCATCCTTGGCGCGAGCAGTGAGAACGTATGAACACGAGACACCAGGCAGAGAGATAAATTGCAGACAGTCAAAGTAGAGGAGGAAAAGGTGAGCAGAATCACTGATGTCATACAAGTCACACAGCAGTGGTCAGAGCTGTAGCACAGGGACAGAGCAGGAGAAAAAGGCAGTGCACAAAGAGAAGAAGTTGGAAGCTGAAATGATCAACAGTGCACACTAATGCTGCTGGAGCCAGTGAGAAAGGAAATGCATAAATTAATAGTCAGAATACATTCACATAACCCAGCTTTAGTGCTTAAAACAATCCCTACAGAAAAGAATAAGTAAGCACAGACATTCAAAAATAACAGACAACAGCAGGCTACAGAAGAAGTAGTGATGAGCAGGTTAACAGAGGCATAGTGTGGAATAAAGTATTGTACTTAGCAATACAGACAACTGACATTTTGAGGTACTGATCTATAGTCTTGTTTCAACAAAAACAGAAAATAACTTAATCATAGTTTGAGCCCTGAAAGAAATGTTAGATGAAAATCCTCCCAAACATTTATACTGCAGCACCTTCACAACAAGGCACTCAAGTCCCCCCCCCCTTGTGTTTACTTAACCTGAACCATTTTAAGCAATGCAGAGGCGTGGCTGAAGGCCTGCACTTAAGGGAGACGTATCTTACAACCCATAAGATGAGTGCAGAAGCAGACTCATCCAGACAAAAGCTTCACAGGTAAGATAATGCAGATTTAATCTATACTGATTAAATCACTAACCTTTCATTTAATGTCTGCCCCAACATGCTCTTGTAGAAATTGGGCTCTTCGAGATAAAACAGCAGGCCTCAATTTCTGCCTCGTTTGTGTAGTGTACACTGAGGGACTAAAAGCTGAACCAAATGGAGTTCATTATCACCAGATTATTCTACCCAAACCAGTTACCAGGCACTTACTTGATGGCTTTCTTCTCCCCTCGCCCACGTGCCGAGTCTGGAGTGTCTGCTGTTTCCACTCCTGGCTTATTCCTCTTCCCCTTGAGCCAGGCGGAGGGAGGGGATGACAGAGAAAGCAGGGAAACAAAAGGTTAGCTTAGATTTGTCCTTTGAAGCTGTGTTTTTGCTATACTAATTTCAAGTGTAAATGCCTCTCCCATTATCTCAGGAACACAGTGCCATCAGTTCTTTACCTGATGGTCTCCTGATTACACTCATCAAAGTCAAATCAAATCTGCTATGGAGAGCCATTTCTGACTATGATTATCATTTACACCAACCTGAAATTTACATGGCAATTGCCTCTTTAAGGTAATCTGTTGGGTACTGGAGAGAAGCCTCTAGAAAGTCCTGCACCAGCCTCATTTCAAATAGCTAGAGCATGACCTGCTGTAACCATTGAAATAATGGTAATTTAAAGGCGCCAAAAAGTGAAGTCTTCTAGGCGCATTCTACTGGAAAAGCTCATTACAGTTAAAGGTGTTTCTCGTGTGTCACAATACCAGTTATCTCTATTGACACTTTGCTACAAGGGGGACAGGGAGGGGATCAGCCTAAAGCTGCCTTCCTCCCTAAATATTATGCATGCTTCTCTCAAACTGATGCTCTGATACACAGACGATAGGTGATGATGTTAGGGTAGATTCCTTTGTGCTACCCTAACAAATCAATAACAAGTGACATATTGGCTTCAACTGCAACATTTTCAGATAATAGGGAGAGTGACTTTAACACTTTTCACACAGATAAAAAATATGTAGATTCAAGACTTGTCATTTCATCTAACTTACAACAACTTGTCCTGCCAAATCCTAAGATCTGTGTGGTCAACTGTTTCTCCAACTGGAGGAAACAGCCACCAATCAGCACAGCAGACCTATTTTAATTGCTGAACTCTGTCCAATCGGATTTGGACAGAGATTCTGGCACCAGGCTAAGCTAACCACCATCAATAGAAATAAGAACTTGCTAATGGGCAGATTCTTAAAATCCTGAATGATCTGAGGAAAGCTTTTGCATTACACTACTGTCACCAGATACTGTACAAAACTGGCTATGCAGAGTTTGTCCTGAAATACTGCGCTTATTTCACGGTTTCAACACAAAGACACATTTCACTGGCCACATTCACCAGGCCAATACTGGGAAAAGGCAAAGTTCATACTGGTAAAAGAATCTATGTAAAGGAATTTATGTATTATTATACCTACAGTCTCACTTGCTTTTTGTGTTGTGTTTTTTCTAATAAAAATGTAACCTAAAGAATAATGGCATATTGCTGTGATATACTGTATTCTGTTACACTGCTACTGTATAAATGTTTATTGCCATTGCCAGTTTTATTGATGAGCCTCTTCTGTCTTTCCAAAGCAACCCCATCACATCATCTCTGAGGACAGACTAGCATATGACATAATTCAATTTAATTGAACCTGAAACACTGATAAAAATATTAAAGTCAAGTTTTCATTTTGTGAGTGCTGTGTTTGGGTCTCAAATTTGGCTGCATCTGTCACGTTTAGTCAGGTTGGGTCTAAAGGCATCAGTATGATTTAGGTCCTAGTTTCAGTTTGAGGTACGTCCAGAACTGTAGATTTGATCAGTAAGCTTGATGAACAGCAGGTAGTCAGCAGACCACAACAAGAGCTTCTTAAATAATCCCTCTGTCCAGTCTGTGTTCTTCAAGACTGTGTAGCATACTGTGTGTCCAGCAACTTTCAGTCTGTCCACATAAATGCAAACCCAGCCTAAAAAATACACAGATAATCTCATGTGGACTTCATGAGGTCCAGATAACACAGATCTCATTTCAAACTACAGTTCACACCTTGGGTATTGTGGCTTTGGATATTGCTGGACCTGGTACCAAGCCAGAGTTGTTTAGCACTCTTGGGCAAAAATAATATCACACACGAGGAAGCAAAGATGCTCATTTATTACGTAATCAACACTAATGAGAAACAGAAAAGTCCACAAATGATTAAACGTACTGTAGATATGACAGACAGCTAGTTAAACAGCTGCTTACAAAAGGTGTGTCTACAATTTTCACACTGATGTCTAGATAAACTTTATAAACATGACAGTACTATATGCTGAACACATCACAACATATCATGTTCTCAGCTTACATTATGCAGACCATTTGTGATCTTTTATGGTCTGCTTTAGACATTTGATAGCTGTTATCTTTGGCTTGACATGACTGGTTGGATACATGAAATGACCATATGGAACATGCATAATCCCTCATTAAAGCTACATTACATGTACACACACAAAAAACAGTATACGTAAGCACACAACAATGAGTACTGTATTGCTTGCAAGACAATATCTGGAGAGGCAAAACCATCTGAATTTCTGTCAGGCGAGGACAAGCTATCAAAGGGAACTCATGTATCATTCAACGCTATCGTAAAATTTTCAGGAAGGTGGGAAGACACAGAGGATGGAGTGAGAGTCCAGCACAGAAAGAGGGGTGAGAGCCAAAAATAGAAATCAAATTAAAAAAAACAGGCAGCCAGCAGGAGAGAAAAACAAGGACAGTGCAGGACAGCATGTGCGACAAAGAGACGGGAGGGACAGGTGCGAAAAGTGAACTGAGAGAAACAATGAGTGAAAGGAAGTCCCCGGTGCATTGGATGTGAAAACAAGGAACACTCTGCAATGGGCACTGAGTCTCACAATGGTTATTATCATGCGCACAAACACATACAGTTGCACACAATGATGTACACAGCTTCAAAATCATCTCCTCCACACCTTTCCTTCAGCTCATTCACAAGAGTGGTTAACCAACACTCCACTTGTTTCTTAAAGGAGGTGTGGAGGCTGCAAAAATTCATTGTTCACCAGCTCTATGAACATGAGGTGAGAAACAATGAAGAAAATCAGCTGAATATCCCAATGTAGTGAGTGAGCAATTTCCCCCTTTTCCACTACTCAAATGCCCTTGAAAATGCTGGAGTCTCATTTAAACCAGCCATCTTTTTGTTACACAACAAAGGGTTTCACACGATTACAGTATTCAGAGCTGTCTGGCTCTGAGCCACAGGTTAAAAACAGCTCCAGCTGATATGATGAACTAATTATGAGACATGAAATTGCAGAAAGCCTCATGGTCAAAAAATACTATTCCACTTAAACATCTTCACAATCTAACCCCAGCAGAGCATGTTAGAAAAGAAATTATTATGCTTAATAGAGCTAATCTGCAAGTGTGTTATCCAAACTGTCACCCTCAAAAAACCTGGAATTAGGTTTGTTTTAATCTTCAGTTTGAATTTTTACATAATTAACATGAATAAACTGTTAATTTTGGCCAAACAATTGTTTAAGTGATTATTTTTCGGCCATTTGTATTAGTTTTCTTTTGTGTTTTGTTGTGACCACAATTGTTTTCTACCGTGTTTACTACTGTTACCATGGCAATAACAAAGCTCTTTGCAAGGTAGTCATTTTAATCCAAACCACCATGTCTGCCTGGTCTTTTATTGCATTATTTTACCCCAAATCACCCCATCCAGATCTTTCCTCTAAACCTAACCCCGGCTGTTTTTGTGCTTAAACTTAACAAAACCTTTACCTTTAAATAACGCTGATGCGGGCATCAAATAAGAAAACACTCTAATAGAGAGGATGGACAAAATGTTTTTGTAGTTTAAATTACAGGATGGTTTTCCACCAAGCAGGATATAAAGCATATCTTAAAAACTACATGTTCTATAGTGCGCAAGACCGTCAAATTTAAAGCTTCAAACAGTAATTGTTGTATCTTGAAGTGAAAAAAAAAGTTAATATATGCTGAGATTTCAGCATCTTAGAAGATCTATAAACAATTACTGATTAATAGCCCCTGCAGATGCATGTGTTGCTGATTTGTCCATTTGGACTGGTGTGACAATGCATGTATAGTAATGAAAGGGGAATGAAGCCACGGCTCCATATGTACAGGGCCCAGATTTTTTTGGAAATATAGATGAGTGAGAAAGGAGTCGGACACCCCTGCCCAGGGTGATGCTGAGGGTTTTTTTCTGGAAGAATCCAGACATTAGAGTGAACCTACCACTCTCTCTGTCTCAGCTGGCAGTGCACTGCCTTCCAACACCCAGCTGTGTTTGTTTGCTGTGAATTAGCAGGCAGCAAGAGTCTACATGCTCACTCAATATTACCCACATCACACCATAATTAAAGAGGAGTGCACTATTAAAATGGCCGTTCGTTGCTAAATCATCAAGTGATCATTTGTTTTTAGCATCTGTCAGAATATTTTTTAATACCTGTTCTTCTGTAATATCCCCTGACATCCAGATGCATGCAACAGCACTGTCAATACTAAGTCACTTAAATGTGTCCAGTGAGTGTTTCAGGTTGACATCATGTGATGAATGTTACTATAATATACCTAATGATTGTTAGAGTTCTTCAATAATTGTATAATTATTGACTTTCCCATCTTCTATCTCAACTGATTTGTATAATTACTGTCATCCTCTTAACAACTGTGAACGCCTAACCCCAGTTAATGCCACCAAAATACTAAAGGTTGTTGATACAAGCCCAACAGGGATCGAATCAGGCTGTGAATCTGGTCAGGTCCAATCTCAGCTCCACTCACAACTATGTTACGGATCAAACAGCACAGGGCTCACAGGAGCAGGCAGAGGCTTTCTGAATGTCAAACAGATGTTAGCTGCACCACCTCTGATATGAGAAAATCCCACCCAACACCTACAACACAAGCCCCTGCTGACAATCATCAGCGCCACAGCATAGGCACTTAATAACCATTGACTGTATTATATTTATGTTTGTTGTTGTTATTACCACCTTTGACTCTAATTACAAAGTGGTTTCAGCCATTAAAAGTATAGAGGCAGACAGAAACCAACCACATTCAATAAATACAAAAGAATACTGCTGAAAACCTGAGTAAAAATTTAAAGTTGCATATAAATATTACATTGGCTTAGTGCACATTCTAAAAATTTCATGCTGATGCATTTATAAACAGCAATAAGCAAACAGACTTAGCAGGCAGCAGAAGGAGACGATAGCATTCAATGCGCAGTACTTCCAGGGGGTTTAGATAACAGAAAGCCAAGCAGGAGGGAGGCTTCAGGATGACTGCACATGAGGACTTTTAAAATAAAACCCTTCACACTGGTTGCCAAAGCTAAAACACCGAAAGCAACACTCACCCAAAATGTCTTGTCTATTAACCTATGAATCATAACCAAATCTGGCATGGGCCCAGTCGCAACTGACACGTGAAGCTGTAGGCAAACATTTGTTCTTATGAAAGCTGACACTGTCAAAGAGTACGGTCAGAAATATCAAAAATGAAAGTTTTAGACATGGACTCCCCTGTGGCAACTTTATGTAAAATGAACAATAACTATTGAGCATTTTTTTACCTAATGAGGAATTGCTGTGTATAGAAAATTAACCTTTAAGAATTCAGAGATTCAAAGATGCAATTTGCATAATAAGAGGTCTCAGTAGAAAGTAACTATGTTAATGCAAATTATACTGTATACACATAGTAATCATATAATCAGGGAACAAAGAGCTACCATAGCAAACAACTGAGATAAAGACATCAAGAGAAGTGAGGGAGTGGAAACAGTTCTGTTACACGACAGATTGTATAGCTGCAGAGTATTCATGGTTGTTAGTCACATATACACTACCAGGCAAAAGTTTGGACACACATAGGAATTACCATGTTTTTCATGAAAAGATACATGTCTTCAGTTGTGTTACCATCATTG
>JAUMHL010000027.1:15619726-15631461 GCA_032362345.1 Sandelia bainsii
ACAGTTTCCCGCTGCGCTACACTCCGAACGTTGTTTAGGCTATTTAAACCGGTATTACGGTATAAGAAAAATCCATATCATAACAAAAATACAAACCGGTTTTCGGTATGAACCGGTACAGCACTAACATTCAGTAATTTGTTCATGATAGATTTTCATCACATTAGTAAGGTAAAAGATTAAAAAAAGTCTTTATATACAAAAACTGGAATAAGAAGACATTTTATAATAAACATTTAGGAGTCAATATTATATTTTAACTGGGAAAGAAAAAGTGATGAATCACATCTAAAATGGTACCACTCAGTAAAACTGACAAGTGAGCTGAACAAGCCGCTGAGCCCTTTGATCGGAAGCCTTTAGAAGTCAGAGCACTCTTGAACTTGAAAGTTGCTTGTTTGTTTCAGGTTTCAGTGGCTTTTTCTTTTATATGCACATAAAAGAGAAGATAAATGACATTATGTACTGGGGTGAGTGGTCACAATGATGGTGTAAATGAGCTTGCAATAAACTCAGTGAGGAGGACAACAAAGAGCAAGTCGCACAGGAGGTTAAATATGGACATTTAACAAGTGAGGCAAAGCTATGCACTAAGAGCGGTATGGTCTGCTCTTAGTGGATAGCTGCACTGAGTACGACAAACATTAGGTGGTTACACAAAGAGGTACTGTACATGTAGGCGATCTGGCCCACATGCAGTGAGCTAAGCCAAGCAGAAAGGGACCAGTCCTCAGGGGCAAAAGAAATTGCTAATTGGACAGGCGGAACTGGAGCAGTGTCCAGTCAGCAAAGCTGCCACACCTCATCTTTATCTTCTGACTGAGGTGGAGAGGCCAGTCCCTCAGAAGCTCTGGGTCCCCCCACCTTGTACAGGATCCTGGGTTTTGGTCTCTTTATAGTCACTGAGCTGCTATTAGGTTAATCCTCAGATGTCGCTCAGCTGTCTTCAAAGTTTGTCACTGAGGCAGAATCTCTTGGAAACACCAATAGGTTATTTCCAGTTATATTGTGAAACTGAGAATTTCAAGTCACACCTGTCTACCATATGGTTCAATGCCATGTTGCAGTTCATTGCTTTTATTTTACAGTTACTTCTCAAGACAGAAGACTGAGTGCTAGTTACCAGTAGATGAATACGAAGGCATTCAAACTATTGTAAATATTCCTCCACAAACTAATTTGAGTGGGAGAAGCATAAAATTGATTTAAGAGGGGAGATAAAATGAATAATTGCTATGCTTTCAGGAAAATTATGTCATTGTCAAAAAAATGATGAGGTGACATTTCACACAGTGAGCTCAGAGGAGGTTGTTATCAGTTCTGTGGTATGCTCAAAGGATGACCTGTTGTTTTGGCATGTTTCTGCCTTTTACTGTTGTTGCTAAGCCAGTCAGTCTGGCAAGCCTCAATGGGCATTTCTTTGAGACAGAGACATCGTTTAAGGTCTGATGGGGAGCAGATGACGGACAGTTCTCTCCTGCAGACATCACTGTAAACTCCTCCTACAGCTTTCTAAACAAATGTACCACTTGGTGAGTACATACACTACATTGCCATAAGTATTGAGACGCTTTAATGGCTACAACTCTTCTGGAAAGGCTGTCCACAAGGTTTAGAAGTGTGTTTATGGGAATATTTGACCATTCTTCCAGGAGAGCATTTGTGAGGTCAGGCACTGATGTTGGATGACAAGACCTGGTTCGCAGTCTCTGTTCTAATTCATGCCAAAGGTGCTCTATCTGGTTGAGGTCAGGGCTCTGTGCAGGCCAGTCAAGTTCCTCCAAACCAAACTCGCTCATCCGTGTCCTTATGGACCTTGCTTTGTGCACTGGATTCACTGATTTGGAGGGGTGTCTCAATACTTTTGGCAATATAGTGTATGTTTATGGAAAGATATTTCTAAACTATCCTCTAAAACAGGTTTATAAATCTACTTGAATTTGCAGAATAATTCCTAATACATAGTTTAAAAGTTTTTTTTCTATTTGTCTTATAGTTTGCTGATTGGTCCAAGATCTACAGTGTCTTGTTGGTATACGTTAAAAAAATCATCTTAAACTGTTTAGTTTTTCCTATTTTCCAGACTAGTTTTTCATCATTTCAGTGGAGTAACGTCCACTAGTGATTTCATAATTGCTTTAGGTAAACAGGTCAACACAATCAGACATGTTTGGCTGAAAGACCATTTAGCAAAGTTTTTCAGACTTGTGCTCATCTGACTCATAATCATTACTATACGAGGGAACAGAAAAAAGCAATGCAAGATACTTAATTTGCGTTTCCTGTCAACAAATTTGCATTTGTTTATTGTTTGCATTTGATTCTCTGACAACATACTGCAGGTTCTGAATGTTTGGCTGTAAACTCTCAATTCTTAATGTCAGCACTTGTCACCACTTCATGTCATATTATTATGTAAAGATAATTGTGAGAAATAATATAGACAACCTCATGTTCACTGTGATGAATTACCCACCTCAAACAAGAAGTAAACATCAAAGACATACACTTCCCTCTAAGTTGTGGGGAACATCCACTCCTGAACGTCAGGCTTTTATAAAGCCATTGTATGCTTTGGGATGATCATGTTAGTAATGTAGAGCTGCTGCATTATTTGCAGTAAATGGGGAAAACTCTGATATGGTCCTTTAAACACTTAGATGTCACACTGCACAATGGACACTAGAGCCCCATGTGCTGGAAATCACAGAGATGTGTAGAGCAACCAGTGAAATTTTGACAGGTGGAGAGCACCTGTGGTGAGAGTGAGTGTCTCTTACATCACTGTAGGCTACTGGGAGCTTTGCTGGCTTTCTGTCCCTATATGATTCCTGTGGCTCAGCTGCAACACTGCTGTGCTGTCACAGAGGCTGTTTCACAGCGGGAGTAAGAGGCCTGCCACCCACGTCCTGTCTGCTCTCAGATGAGGGTTAAGATCCATCAGCCCAGTGACAAGCCAGGATGGAGTTGGACTAGTAAGACATCATGTGACACGCACCTGGTGTCACCTATAATCATCTTATTAGCACCTCTGACACTGAACAGTGATTCACCCATAAAGTCCAAGAGAGAACAAAATCAATTAGTATTTCTCTTATTCTGCCATCCATCTCATTTAATTATGTTACACTATATGAAAGTAATTTAAGTACAACAGATAAAACCAAAGCTTTTTTTTATACTACATTTCATATTAAGCACTATATTTACGAGCCCTTAGTATTGTTTGGCATAAACAATTTTATATGTAATTATTTAAGTATCAATAAACCCAGGATTTTAGAAATGCTCTGTTCCGTATCTTTACGCTTTACGCTAATGATAAATATTGGTAAATATGCAGCCTGCTCACAGTGAGATGATCAATGAATAGCCTAAGTTCTGTTTATTATACAGCCCTTCTTACATAGAGCTGGATAGCACTGTCAAAATGACATGCTGAAATAAAAATAATTTATTTTCAGCATATAATAGAGGCATACAGAGAATCAGCTGTGTTTAAATTTCTACGACTTCTGTACTTTATTATTATCCTGTCCTTAGAGAGCCCAGTACCTTCGGGAAAAGATAATGGCTTGTTGAAGACTGTATGATATTAATATATTTTATACTTTTATAAAATTGTGAAGGCCTAGATTCCAGGAACTGATATCAACATGTTATCCTGTAGGGGTCTTATAGCCTCTCCCAGCTGTTGTGATTTCAGTGGCAGGTAAATTAATATTATCTACTATTATTCTAACTGAATGACTGATAAAGATAATGTTTTAGTTTCTCCTGATGTCTTTGATAAGGACTTGATACAGTATGCATGATCTTGATCTGTCACATAATCTATCAGTGTCTCTGCCATAATTTTCTCCTGCAGCTCAGCCTCGGAAAGACTGAATTAACTGGTCAGATTGAAATGGATGACTTTCATATGTAAACCACAACAAAGACTCAACACATTTACCAGGAACATTATTTTCTGCCTTTTAACAGGTCAACTTGTCTTCCAATTTGTGCCCCTGCCTCACATCAAACACACATTAATAATAGATTACGGTCATACTGTATAGTCACAGAAACAAAACACCATTTTAGGTCATCATAGGTAACTTTGAATGTGCCAGATTTGAAGAAAATATCATCTTCGATACATTTTCCCATGCAGTGGCATCTCTTGGCTTCACGTTCCTTGTGGCAGAGTAATCCTCATACCTTTCTCCTCTAAACATTCTTCTCACTTTCATCCCCTTAGTGTCACACTGGGACAAATGACTGTTATATAGTTCAGAAACTTCCAAGCTGAATGTATTTCTCCAGTTTAGCGGCCCCCAGAGCTTTAGGGCGTTATAGCTGCTTCACTGTTACAAACAGATTTTTACTCACCAGTCGAGTTGGTGGCAGTTTCGATGTAAACTAGTGTCCATCCTAGTAATGAACCTGTGAGCTGTAAAACTAAGTCAACCATGACTAACATTATTCCAGGTTCAGCGGCACTAAATTAGCTATATATAGCCTACCTTATTTGCTCTAAGCAGGGTTTGGGCTCACAATAAAACAGCACCTCACCAAACTGTTTTACAACACTTTTTTCCCCGTTTTTCCTGCGACTTCTAAAAAGTTGCACCGCCCATGGTTTCATTGTTATATGATACATATAAAATTGACAATAATAACAGTGGAAAAATTACAACTTATAAACAACTAGATAAAAGCAGGCTTCTCATCAGTTGTCTATACACAGTGCGTAGTTAAGGTAGATCCATGACTTGGTTAAAAACAGCTTTCTCATGTATTGTTAAAACAGAAACCCTCTAAATGGCATCTTAAACATGGATTTAACAGCTACAGATGATAGACTAAGGCTGAAACTAGCAGGTCCCAGACAAATGTCAGCAGCTCAGTGACTCATTAATGTACTCATTTCTAAACATTGATGTATAAATGAGCAAGTACTATTAGGTAGACTTACTATTAGTAAGAAGGGTACGCAAAAATGTTAGATATCAGACTTTTAGTTCACTCTCCTGGGACTGGGACTCACTGTGTGGCCACTTAGCCTCCATTCTCAGTATGTTTTTCCTTTTACAAGGGAAAAGAACCAATGAATTTGGCAAATGCAGTACTATCTCTGGTAACACAGAGCGCAGTGCAGAGCTAGTTACTGTTTAGCTGTTTAGCTTAGCTTAATTCTTAACTCTTTTTAAACAGACTGTTTAACTTTTATCTTTACAAGAGAAAAGACTTTTAGGATGAAGACTCGCTAAGAGTTTGAAAAATGTAGTGCTACCTCAGATAACACCGACAGATAATACTGACAATACTGCTTTAGTGCTGACTTCCCCAAATCCAATAATAGACACAGTTACAAAGTTGTTAAAACGTTGATAGTGTCCAAGTCTTCAATCTCCAATGCAAAAATACTATACAGTGCGTGTGGTAGTCACCTGTAACACCACAAAATAATATAAAAATAATATAAACTAAGGATCCTTGGCCTTGGAAATAACACCTGGTTAATACAGTAGGTAGTTTGCTAGTTTGTCAGACATATGAACAATTTCAGCTTAAGTTAAAGATAACCAAATCTAATTGTTAAACTTTTGATCTTATATTTTTGACAGATCTTTCACGCTCACTTATTGTACAGTTGCACAGGTCGCATTTCTTCCATTTTGTTATCTTTATCTAGTAGTCGATATCTGGTATTCAGTAGTCATCTTCACTGAGGTCTGTAATGGTTATGAATCTGTGTGTTGCACCAAGAGCTTGGCTCTTCTGGCTTCCTACACCCCCTCAGTGCTCACTTTCTATAACCTTCTTCTGTGCGCCTCACTGTAACTTCTAATTTATTGCTGTATCCCATTTACCATCTGTGTTGAAAGTTGCGTTTTAGCTACTGCCTTTCTAAAAATGGGTACACGCACATGCTCACGCTCAAAAGTACAAACGCACACAACGATACACACATATTTTTCCACTTGACACAGCTTAAGCACGGTGACATGAGTGGGAACACATGCGCTTTAGGGATGTGAAGAAACCAAGAAAGTGGAGACAGAACATTGCAGGAAAAAAACAGAGTGGGAGTGAGGGAAGAGGGACTCAACTGTAAAGCTATTGAGGAGCAATTTGTGAAGGCTGTACATATGCATACAGGCCTACAGTCCCCATCTGCCCACAACATGAGCTTGCTGCTAGTGACATCAACCAAGACAAAGAGGTCTTGGATGCTCCAGATGTATTATGTGGGTGGCATTATAAAATCTAATCCAAGTCAAAGTCAATTGTATTTGCCTAAGGATACAGGGCAGAGTTGCATGCATTCATGGTATGTGTGTTTGTGTATGTGTGTGTATATACTTGTGTGCTTTTGTATCTATCTCCAATTTCCAGTGCACCTCTTCACATAAAAATATTAGCCTAAATATTCACGCTCCTTCAAAAAAGGGAAAACAATTATTGAGGGTGTAATTAAAGTATTGGCAGGACAAGTGCAACTTTAATTGAATGACAGCTAAATGACAGTCAAATGACAGTGAGGCAGCCCAGACCCAGTATCTCTATTATGGGTTATATAAAATCTCATCACCCACAACGCAACTACACAATGAGCTCAGTTTAAGAAGTTTACTTGATTATTCGCAATCAAAACAGGCACACATCTATTGAGCAACGTTGATGTGAAAATGCCAGATGGACTGATTGTCATCAATGAATTAATTTAGATTCATGACAACCTGGAGGTCTCTACCTTTGCCTTCTTCATTCAATTAAAGACTGCTTGTAAAAAGAACTTTATTACCTGTCTGGACAGACCAGGCAGTAAAAACCCAGGACACTGCCAACTCTAGCCTCCAGCTAGAGGTTAGATTATTGACTCGGCCACAACCCAGCCAAAGTCATCTCCCGTCAGACTCCATAAAAAAGGCACTAAAGACCTTATGTGACCTGATGCCATCCCTTCAAGTCCTTGTATCTGTATGTCTGCCTATGTACAGTGTGTCTTTGTCTTTCTGCAGCTGATCCTCACTTTCCCTGGACGTAAAATGGTACCCTTGTGTACCATGGTGACTGATCACTCGGTCTCACCTTTGACCACAGCCTTCTTACAACTGGTGTAAGTGTATGACAGCTAAGTGACGGACAACCAAAGGTTACTTGGAAGAAATAATAGGTCTCATTTTGTCTTTGTACGTGCAACAGGCAGCCAAACTGTTCATTTACACTGTCACAGGAGAGGAGAAGGAGAATTGAGTAACTCCACTATAGGCTGCATTATATTTGTTCAGTGACTGCTGCTCTCATCTGATGGAACAGAGAATCCCATCTCTCCAGTGACCACCTTTCTCCCCGGGTGACCTTTCTCGTCGGTGGCTGTGCATTAAGAGTAAAGCTGAAGTTATCCTGTCCTCTTCAGTGCTGTGGACTGAGCGAAGGCCCCAGGGACAACACTGTATTGGCTTCGTGTCAGGAGGAGATTTAAATATCCCTCTACTTTTAGACCCCAGCTGGACACACACCACAGAAAATAACACTGATTAGCATCAGCCAATGTCAATGGAAGGACAAATTAAAGTAATGAAATACATCCTACAACATCTACTGTATGTTTCAATGGATCTCCTTCCTCTGACTCAAAAGTATGTTTCTTCCAAAAAACGCATTTAATAATTAACAATGAATATGTAGCATGTTCCCTAAAATGAAGTTTTACTTTTTGCAGACAGCTCTATATAAACATAATTCGCTCTTCATAAGCACAGGATCATCTTGGATGGGCCTTGAGCACTGCTGTCTGTTGCTTGGCTGCCCATTGATGTGTTTGCTTGTATAACTGTCAACAATTCACAGCTGGGTAGTACCCAGCAGACTGAGACTTATTGACGATGCAGTGCAGCTGCTTGATCACAGAAGGATACACTCAAGGGCTCATGGGAAATATAGTTTTCCACAACTACCGGTCCTCGTGGTCCTCACTTTTGCTGGCAGCAGCCTGTAATTTTCCTTCTCAATTACACAGCACCTGAGGACATTTTAGCTTTGCTCCATACTGTAATAGCTTGTCTTAATTCTTACTCACACGCATATTAATAGTAACTGTTGTGGAGATATGAGCTTGACACTCACATGAAGGGGCTGTTGCTGCAGTCAATATCACCTCGGAGTTCGGGAGTGGTCACATTACCTGCAGTATTGTGCAAGATGTCACTGTTTGTCACATCAACCAATACGGGGAAGTTTTCCATCTGGCTAGAGAATAAATGGCAGGCTTGGCTGCTGCCACTAAGCAGAGTGGCACACACACACACACACACACACACACACACAAACACACACAGAGCTCTCACACCTACTTGACATTATCACACTAACACCAAGACAAGGATGTCATTTGGCTAACTACTGCAGGCGTAGCTGAGGGGGAAATAATGGTGGGAGTATGAATTTAGGCTGAAGAGGAATTACGAGCGAGAAGGAAAAGTGATTTAAGTTATTACTGAAAATCAACCTTCAGTGTCTCTTTGACAGGGTAATAATGAGCAACACTGTATTTCTACTACAAATAGTATGATTAAATGTGTGAAGTGGCGGTGTGTTGTTACTTTCTCAATTTCCTTTGTGTCCACTTGAGAGCACTGTCACTGGGTGACACCTGATCTGGGCACACACAAACTGAAATGTCACAAAGAATCTTAAGTATTATTTATTGGGATTGGAATGACAAACAAAGAGGCAAAACTATCCTGACCCATGGTTGATTTATTAACTCTCTTCAAGAGAGCTATAACTCTTGTCATATGTAATGGGCCAGATGGAGTAGGTGAAGAATAACGGATGCTTTAGAGGCGGCCTCTCAGCTCTGTGTCTCTATGGGGTCTGTTAGATTACTAAAAGGACAAACAGGGTGGTTGTGTGATTTGTATGCAACCTGACCTTTAAGCCAATTGAAAGGCTCTTGAGAACACAAACTATCCAGGAGCTGTCTCCAAACAGAGGTTCTTGGTAAGTATCAATATCAGTAGCTCATTAGGATTTGCTTGTATTGAATGTGAGATATTTTCAGATGTTTCTTCTTAAAAAAAATCACTTCACCTGTTCAATTCATTTTATTTTGGAGGACTTTTTAGCTATGCTGCTAAAGCATGTCAGTCAGTCCTTCACTTTGGCTTCAGACTGTGTATATTTCAAGAAATCTACTTGATCCTCTATTCGGTGGATGACACATATGTGTCTTGCCATGAGCATACATTATAATAACTAAGAATAAATTATAATAACTTTGTTGACCCTTTAACTTTTCATTTTGTGGCATAATCAGGTCAAATTTTTAATTTTTCAAAATACTTTCAAAATAATGACATTTCCATCAGCGTCACCCATATTGCATTTGCTGCTAATTAGCAAGCATACTAACATGTTAATCTGTAGATGATCACACTAAACATTATACCTGCTACAAATCATCATGCTAGCATTGTCACTGAGGGCTTGTTAGCATGCTGATGTTAGGATTTTGCTCAAAGCACTGCTGTTCCTGTTCAGCCTCACTAATATGCTAATGTGATTGTAGCCTCTATAATATTTTAATATATTTATTATATTTAGCATAATATCACAGGCACTGTGTAGAAAGTAAAAGCATGCAATTAAGTCAGAAAAGTAAAATAAATCACCTCTATATGAAGATCAGTGGTTACTCGCAGTATAATGGAATGGATTTACACAAACCCATGCCAATTATCCATGCCGTGTCAATTATCTAATTAAAAACATATAAAGCGGCCAGCTCTATACCATTTCAAAACGCTAATTGATGCAGAAATGAAATGTAAGGTTCAGTGAGAAGTGTGTGTGTGTAGGGATATTCAGCTCCGCCTGTTTGTGTAATTGTTACAACATGGCTCAGCTGTGATTAGCCTGTGGATGCAGGGTGATTCACCAGACTGTTCTGGAGGATGCCTGTGTGGGCTGACAGTCATGGAGAACAAGACCGCCGATGAGTGAGAATGGGGAAGAAGCACAAGAGTAAGAATGTCACACAGAGTACTGGTACAGGTAAGAAATGTCTGCAACCTGTTTAGACCCTTCTAGCCTTGATTCCAAACACTGATGAAACGACGAGTGCCACTTCCACAATATCTGTGGGTGATGTGCGGTTGAATGGTTGAATGGTCATAAATAGGTGAAGTAAGAATATGTAGGGGGAGGAATCTAAAGTGTCACTCATTCCTGCATATGGTCTGCAGAGATTGTGCAAACATTTGCTGAAAAAGCAGCACCCAAAATAGGATTAGTCCAGAGCAAGTTCAAACGCAGAGGACTGCCAGCATGCCCTACCTCAAGGCCGTGCTAGCTGTGGGCTGGCAGGCTGGAGGCAGGGTAGAAGGGACCATGTGTAGGACTGGCTGTGGCTGTGCAGCCTGGCTGGAGGAAGCGGTGAGCGAGCATGAGCATGCAGGCTCACGTATGCTCAGGGCTTTTCATTAGCCTGCTTTCCACTGCAAGGCTAAAAAGGACTAGGCAGGGTTTACTCATTACTCATAACACTAATTTCCACCTAAAACAACAGGGAATCTTTTTGCACTTTGCTACTAATAGTAATAATTGTGTGGGTTATGGTTTGATAAGAACAATTTTTTTTTATTTTATATATTTTTTCTTTTCCAGCTGGAAACAGTTCTAACAAATCCTACTTGGACTGACTGCTGTGGCGGGAAACCTATAATCCTGACGGAGAACAGCCCTTCCACATGTGTTTCATGCCCCGTTCAGCCCAAATCATATCCACATTGTGTCTTGGTTGAGTTGTAAGTCCCACCTGGCACCTGAATGTGTCTAAAAGTGACTACATTGTTTCCTGGCTCACATAATTTAGTCCTAGTTCTAGCCACAAACAAACAACTTGTCATGCTATATGCATGTTGTGTAAAGTTGAAATTGACCCCACTGCCCTTGCATGCGGTCAGAGAAGCACTTGCTTTCACACTACATTGACTATGCAGTCACATGCATCACTGACTGCCGCTGAATGCTGTTTGAGCGACTCAATCCCAAGAGATCCCAAGAGCTGGTTTGGTGCAATTACACCTGTGTTAAGAGCTGCTCACTAGTGATCAGATCATCCAATTTGTTTGGATCGTAATGTTAACAGAGCCTCAGTGAAGAAAGTCAGTCATAATGAGCATGAACACACACTTTATTTTAGGCACATTCCCATTAGGGATGAGTACCAGGAAACGTTGAAATCTAATTTCCAGGAAATTCTCGCCAAAGTTAACTTCCTATTAACAGCAAGAATACCTCCGGGATTCTTTGCATGTATGTGCTTGCATGTCTGCTTGCACACTGAAGACTGTTGCATGTAGAAAAACAAAGACGCCTTCTTCAAAGCTCATTAACACCACTATGCAACTGTTAACAAATACTAACATATGGCCTCGCAGCCATGCAGTTATTATAGTTTAACTGGATTTAAATTTTCAGCTACAGCAATTTCTTCCAATTACATTTATGCTAAAATGAATGGTATCAGTACATCTGCATGGCAAAATGTTTTGTAGAATAAAAATTAACACAACTGAATGCTACATCTGTAAATGAAAACTGTGCAGACACTATCACAATTGTCTTATTCATGTCATGTCTTATGTCTCATTTATGGGACATATTGGGACTGTTGGGTTTTCTATATAGTTCTGTATATATACTTATATTTTGCAAGGTTCTTAACCTTGCTATGTAAA
>JAUMHL010000027.1:15631561-15649803 GCA_032362345.1 Sandelia bainsii
GCCTTGAGATGATCTTTGTTATGATTTGGCGCTATACAAATAAAGATGAATTGAATTGAATTGAATTGAATTGAATTTATGTCCAAATCTGATTGTAAAGGAGCATTTAACAGTTGAAGCACTCAGTGCATAAAAGATAGGCCTGGTACAACAACTTAATGCCCAAAAGCAATGCTCACTTTTCTCACACCACTGCTTGCCAACATGGCTGCACAAAAGAGATTTTCCTTTCCCATCACTGCATGCAGTTAAGATAGTGATATGCTGTTTGTCACTCAGACATTATTAACCCAAGCATCAGCCCTGGAGTCCTTTTGTGAGGAGTTGTCTATCTACTAGAATATTACTTATACAATCTTAAATTAAATAATAATGTCACAAAGAATATACACTGGAAATTCTGGTTTCCTTGTGAAAACTGTGATGTATTTTGAGGTCACAGTAAAACCTTCCACCTTACTTGGCACGTTTCTGTGGTTTTGCTTGCCCTTTCTCTTTCCGTTCATGTCAATGTTTTTCTATTCACTCTTCTACCTAAACCTCCCAGCTTGTGATCTCTCAGTACATAGTACTTTAACAGGAGGCATTTTATGGTCCACGTCCAGGCTGTCAAATCTGTCTGGAGCACATTACACCAAGTGATGCTGCAAATAGTGGGTAATAAACAGAGAGAAATGAAGGAGAGTGTGCTGTGTTTAGAAGTAGAGGAAGAGGAAAATAGAGCAGGCCAAAGGACATAAGAAAAATGCTCACTGAACTTCCTGAAGCAATTCGCAGCTCATACTAAACACTGTCCTCATCTCACAACCATCCTCTGCTCTCTGCCATTCTAATTCAGTCCTTGTATGACAAGTTTAAATTTTCAAAGGTAATCTAAAGTAATACTGACCAGTGGTTTATGAGATGCAAATATGACACAGAATTAAATATTTAATACAAATAGCCTAATAAATATAATAAAATATTACATTATATTAAAATTTTAGTGAAGAAAAGGAGACGGGATGTACGCAGGGATCTGGGACTTGGACTGCAACTGAGGTGTGCGCAAAATCTGTCTGCACAGAATTATATTATTATCTCCCTCATTTTTATACCTCAGACACCAACATATAATACAACTCAAATGACTCACACATGCCACTGTGTTTACAGTATATAGGTAAACACTTTTATAGTACAAAGCACTACAGATCTTTATATAGACTGTTACATAACCTAGGGCAATTCATGTTTTATACATGACCCTTTCTTAGTATGTCTCATGTCAATAGAGCCTGTGTGAACCATCCTTAATGAGGCTTGTCAGGCACTTCAAGAAGAAGAGACTGTTGGAAGAAGTTGGGAACCACATGCCTGTCAATCCTCAGCCATGTCTGATGTGCAGTCATTGTGTGTTTGCCTCAGAGTCCCAGCCTGTTCAGTGGGGGCTCTCAGAATGCAGCGATCATCAAATATTAAAAGTATTTTTTAGGCAATGCTACTTCTAAAATAATCCTAATTATGAACATTCTCCCGATCCGTTGTCAGTTTCTCACAGCTGTTCTCGTGTACCCATTGCAACCCCTCTAGCAACATGCTTAAAACCTCTTCTTCCCTATTTCTGGCATTTGCTTGTTTCTCCCACTTTGTCCTCACCTCCTCCCTCTGTTGCTCTGTAATTAAGTAGTGTGTTTTTGAGGGCAATGGACATAGAGGCAAGGAAGGAACACATATACCCCAAGGAAAGATGGTGTGAGAGGCAGATAGTATGACGTCCAGTGCCTGTATTAACCCTCTATGATAGCTTAATTAACAAATGTAGAGCATGCTGAATGTCACTGGTAGGCAAACAATTCACTGCCCTTATCAACTGGACAACAGAATTTTGCACAACCAGTCTCATATACTGTAGCAGCTCACAAACGTTACCACCCAAGAAAAAATACCACCACAGGAAGGATGCACTAGAGTCAGCACACTGGATGATAGCATGACAATTATCATATAGTGATTTTTGGCTTTCAGGCTTCTTGTTTTGATTATGTAATCAACATGCTTATTTTGGTGGTGAGTGAGCTGAGCTGAATCACAGTGCATTCCTGGAGCTCTCTGTTTAACCTGTATGTTTGTTTTTCCGGGCTGTGCAGCAGGATCCTGCCTGTGCCCAAATATCCTGAGTGTATGGAACACACCATGGGACTGGAAAGTCAAGATTTTTCTGTTTACTTGTGCAAATGCGCGTCATTTGAGCATGTGCCAACTCAGTGGGCAAATAGACTCCAAGAGGAAGCGACCAAATATTGAAATATCACCCAATGTCAAGACTAGTGGAGTGTATAATTCTTAGCCTTTTATGACTCATTAAGGATATCAGTGACCCCTCCCAAGCCCGAGAGCCTTAATCACTGAGAAGTGATCTCAAGGCGGTTGGCATTAATCAATGAATGTTGCGTACATGAAATATGATCTGTGGATGTAGAAAGGCACTGCTGTTCATTAGTGTGAGAGTGAAGAGAAAGAAAAGGAGATTGATATTGCAACAGAATGTCAGATGTGTGGACCAGTGGTACAAAAGACACTTTTCAGCTTTGTAGCCCAGACCAATCAGAAATGTACTGCTTGGATGAGCCAGCCCAATCTGGTGTGTCTCAGCTCTACTGATTCCAGGGGCTGAGCTCTCTTAGCTCACTCCCATGCATGCACAATTGCTTGCATTCAATACATTGTGTTTTTCCAGCTGCACCAATTCACACTGCTGCCAAAGGAAACATAGGATGATAAGCCTCTTCAAAAGTTAAATGACTAGGGAATCAAGAGGAGCAGCGAAAACAGTAATCCTGATCATTTTTGTAGATGGAGTGGGAAGGAAAGAGAACAATAACAAGAGTCTCCCAGTTGTTGGTATCAGTAATTTGATCTTCTTTGTGTGCATAACAGGTACTCAGTTCTGCTGTGAATGGGGGTCAGCATTGCTTTTCCATTTCCTAATAAGTCATGTGAATCCATATTTTTGTTTAGAGATGTAGGACTGTATATTTCTTGTGTCTGTGTCAGGTTTTTCCACATCATCTGTCCCTCCTGCCTAGGCTCATTACTCCTTGTTCAGCCTGTTCCTCCTCCTGCTCCTCCTCTCCTCTGTGCTCCATTCCATTCTCCACAAGGAGCTCTAGTGGGACACCATAAGCATTGAAAGATGCCAATTTTAAAATGCCTTATTTGCCCCAAATGGCTAGGTACACCTAAAGCAGATGTGAAACATAATAAGTGTTTCCATTGAAATGTTACAGTATCTTTTTCAATTTACCAAAATGAAAAAAATGATTAGGATAGTGAATAGAGCAAAATGAAATCTATCTTTCTATTATTGTCACGGTTCTAGTAAAAGTGTGAAAACAATTTGTGTGAACTCTCCCCACACACTGGGCTGAATCCTATTCTTGACCCAGAAACCCTGTGTTCAGACCCGCAGAACAATACCTCTGTATTTTCTAACTAGCCCTGATATAGCCACAACATGAGAACAGTTCTAATGGAAGAGAGTAATGCAAGGACACACAGAGTGCTCGCTGCCGTCTCTGGCATTTTAACCTCACGCTGCCACAAGCTGCCTTCCTGGCTCGAGCACAGGGGAAGCCAGACCTGGACGGCTGATCCATCAGGTATTGTAACTACAGTTATGGAACAGTGAGTGGACTTAATCCGGGGAGAGGGCCTACCTATACAGCTAGGTAGATAAGGAAGGAAAAATATCCTTTGCCCTGCTAGTCACCACTGAAGCAGGGTAATAGGGAGAGGAAACGGGGGGAAGAAGGAGAGAGGAAGGAAGAACGAGGGAGAAAAGCTCAGGCAGTCAAGGGAGAAAAGCTCAGGCAGTCAAGCTGGGGAGATGGCACTCATACAGCCCAATCTGTCAGTCTGACTACCTTGCCAGATACAGGGTGGCTAACACAAAATCACACACTTTTTGCTAAATACCAAGAGACAGTGCGGCTACACACACAGGCACCTAAATGAATGCTCGAGCACACACACACACCGAGTTGTGGAACATGCTGTACTGAAGCACAGACACCACTCTGTTATCCTAAACACCACAATATCGCTGCTGTATGAACAGTCAGCTGTTAAGAAAATACCTTCACATCTCATTTTTTCTTCATTTAAAAAAAAAAAACGAGCTCCTGCACACTGTCAATACATAGAGTAAAAATAAACTCTGTATGCTTAGTTACTGTATGCTTGGTGACCTTGGATTGACCAGTATGTAACTATACAATACATTTGCCCTATAGGTGTGTGTTTTTTACTCACTTCTTTCTCTCCACAGCACCTGTATGAATATGTATGTGAAAAGATCCCTTTCCTAGTTTAACGAGCTCTACCTGACTGCATGCCTTAGAGCACTTTGCTCTCAGTTAAATTTAGGGGTTGTGACCAGTAACATGCCTGGCTTGATTCCAGCTGGGGAATTTTGTTACATGTCTCTCTCTCTCCCCCAGTTTCCTGTCTTTATGCATTTTATCAGCTGTTGAAAAATATTAATACAAAAGTTAAAAGTCATTTATACAATAGCTCAAACTGCTCCGTAGGGTGGGTAAAATTACAGCCTATAGCTGGTAAAATTCTTTGAACCCATTACTGGAGAAGTTATTACCCTATATCTCTGTGAACTCATGGTGTAGAAGAATAATTACTCTTTGGATTAGTAATGATGTATGTCAACGTGATCATTTGCACGAATGTAACTGTGTCACACATAGAGTTTAATGTGAGGATTAGAGGTTTAAGGATGACAGAGTACAAAATTTTTCTAAAAAGTAAAATCAAATTGCATCAGTGGAGCATGAACACATTAAGACAGAGACTATACGTAGCAAAGCAATGACAGTAAGAGCTGGGAGTGACCTCAGGGGGCCACTCACGGGGTGAACTCTTGACCTCCTGCAAACAAAGTCGCCATACGTTATGACTTCACACACTATTGTTCTGCAGAGATAATATCACAGAGCGCACAAGCCACCTCACATCTTTCACATCAGCACCTTGGTGCTCAAAGACACTATGGCAACTGCTCACATTGGTAATCTCTCCTGGGTGTGAGATGCAAACAGGGCTAATGTGTTTGAAGAGAGAGCAGTGATCAAGTTTCCAAGTGACTCTTTGCTTCCTGTTGGAATAACAGAATAAAGCATGTTCTCAGCAAACCACAATCCTGATTTCAAAACACTTGATCCTAAGATGACAAGCACCAGGCTATCCATTATGCAATAGTCTCCTTTTCTCCATTGCTCTTCAGCACAAGCGCAAATTCTCTGGGCGAGATTAACGATTTCTTCCTTGTAACTCTTTACCTTCTGAACATGGAGAAATGTGGTAGGTTGTAACTGCAGAGCTACCGCTTTTAATTTTCAAAACACATGCTCTTAACAAAACGCATCGTGGCACCTACTGTCAGCGGGAGCTGCAGCAAGACAGCAGAGGTCATCAAGTGGTGAAGGAAAAAAAAAGCAACAGATAGAATAAGAGAAAGAGACTGCAAAGAGAACACAGATCAACACGACGGGACTGGATGGTTACGCAACAGCATACATGGAAATGTTCGCCGCACACATCACACATGTGCAACTGCCTCACGGTTAGAGGCAAACATGTTCAAAGTTACACATTTATTAAGCCATTTATTAAGTAAGTCATACATGTCAACGCATGACTGAAGAAAATTAAGCGTTAAGAGATTGTTGTGAAGCTCTTCTCATCTCTGGTTTTCTCTTTCCTTCCTCTGCTTTCTTTTTTCATCCCTCCCCCACACTTTCCCCCACTCTAGACCTAACCAGTCTGCTGTCACCAACCCTTCATTCTTTACTATGTAGGCCTCCCATCTACACAGTTATTCCTTCTCCACACACTCACATAGACATATACGTGCAGAGCCTTCTCTCCTCTGCGTGACCTTGACTGGCTAGCACTCCAGGGCTTGTTCTTTGCTTCTCCCTCTCCCTCTGTCTCTCTTATGCTCTCCATCTTTTCACGCTCCACTCCATCGTCTGCCTCTCTACCTCTTGCTTTCTATCGCTCTTCCCCTGGCCAGCTGATGTTAGCGCGGTGCCTTTTCTCCTTATCCCCAAGACACAGATGAGAAAGGGACAGAAGATGGCAGAGAAAGGAGAAGTGAAAGACCTCCCCTTCCTCTGCAATCTAGTCAGCTGATTGAGTCCACCATAAAAATAACTCAAGCTCTGTGGAACTGTATCAACAAGTCAGCTGAACTGTGTCATATTTCCAGTAACAATACTTTCATTGAATAAATTAATATGTAAAATAAATGTTATAAAGAAAGAATAATGTAAAATCACAAAACTTCGGATTTAAGTGCGACATTTGAACCAGACTGCAGGTTAATCAATAAAGTATTTTTTTTCCATTCTTTCCAGTGCAAATTGCTTGGTTCAAAGTGCGATTAGACTTTGCTCCAATCAGCTGAAACAACTTCCTGTTCCACCTTGAGGACTAGCTTTCTCAATGGAACAGTGAAACAGCAGGTCTAAATTCATATTGCTTTGCAGGTGTTCCTACAAAAGCATATTATTTCCTCCATTGCTGCATGGTATCCTGCTCCTCTGACTCCAGTGATTCTTTTTTCCAGTGGCTCAGCTCACAACATGCATCTGTGTATATAATAAATTGGAGCTATCAACCATTTGACTTACTATTCAAAGCTAAATAAAAGCTAAATAAACTTAAGCTCAAACGACAAAATGATCTATTAAATGTCAAACAGGCGGATTAAGCACTCTGTACAATTACACTTTTCATGTGCTGGTTTGTGTACCTTACACATCTAAAGGTCTTCACTGTGATTGTGTTCACCAGTGTGGTGAATCACATGTGTTTAATTCAGGCTTTGCTGTAAAATATGACATTTTCATCTCCTCTACATCTGATATCAATGCAGCAAGCTGACAGGACAGCAGAATAGCTCACAGCGCTTCACACTTTAAACAATATTAGGAGAGAAAATAGAGGGAATTATGAATGAATATCAGTAATCTTCCTTTTAAGTTTGATCACAGCAATATGAACTTGTCGAATACAGCTGCTAAGATCATACCTTTTCTCGCTGCATCCATATCTTTTTCAATTTCAATCAACAAGCATGGCCATTACAAGACTGCCACAGCAATCCCCCCAAATAATTTCTCATCCCACATCAGTAAAACAGCCATGAAGTAGAGGAACATCATCAATTTCAACAGGCCAATAATAACAAAGACGTTAGGAACTCACAGGTCACTTCTGCTGACTTACACTTCACACCCTGTTAAAGACAGGTCCACAAATTCCCTTCATTTTCTATTTCATTTCCTGAGCAGTTACACTGCTTTGATGCCTCCCAAGGATTGTCACACACCACCAAGCTAATACACAAAGACCTGTCAAAAACCCCTGGCATAATGAAGGCCTTGTCATTCAGAGGTAAGCGAAAAGAGTAAAGCAGACCTATACCAACCATACGTAGGGCATATATCAAAATGTGGTTTGAAGGCCCACATCTGATGTTGGGTTGTTTTGTGTCGACTAAGAGTCTACAGCCATGCTGGTGGCTCTGTGTGGGAGGCACAGCAATGCTTTTAACTAAATGCTAATGTCAGCATGTTAACATGTTCCCACTGTTAATGCTGACATGGTGATGCTGAATGGATATAATGTTTATCTTGTTCATCATCTCATTAAGCATGTAAGCATGCTAATCAGAAATTAATGCATGAAATAGTGTCTGAGGCTGTTAATGTCATTAGTTTTACAGGTATTCAAGCATACTGGACTGGAATTAAATTTGGACTGATGGTGGTTGGCTCGATATAAAAGTCAGGGGATCATCAATGTTATTACAGTTCATCCTCTGGGGAACATGAGTGCTTGTATAAAATTAGTAGTAGGGATATTTCAGTCTTACAACAGATTATTGATCATGTTATTGATTTTTTTTAATTATTCATTTTTAACATTAGAGGGTATTGTGATATAATGAGAGGGAATACTATATTCCCTCTCATTATATCACAATACACTTTTAAAAATGGTGCATGACCCTTTTTAAGTTGTTGATTTATCTGTGAAGAGGCCAAAGAATAAGCTGTACCTGAGAGGCTCTCTTAGTGCAGGTTTCACATGCCAAACTTTAGTCATTTAGATTAGAAGGTCTGGCCAGAGGTTTGGACTCCAGCCCAACCCCATGCCAAATCAATAGTGACAGTATTACTATATATCAAATTCAAGTGGTAGATAGTGTGGGCTGCCAGACAGAGTACAGGACCACACATCATATAAATTTAGAGCAATTTGTCCCAAATGCACAAACTCTGTCTCATGACTTAGCACCACAAAAGGAAAGCAGGTAACAAAATGTCGACATAGAGAACGGAAATACTGTAACATGCTTATTATTACTCTTACTGTAGTTACCTGTTATTGTTAGGCTACCTCTGTAGCAGCTCTACTAATTGTGGTGAGAACAATAAAGGAAGTCTGGTGACGTAACACAAAAAGTGACAAAGTCAGCATAAGGAGGTGGACAGGATGAATGGGTGGGGCGACAAAACACAGGACTCTGACAGGGGAGGCCAGAGTGTGTTTGCCATCTCACACTGGTAGTCATTATTTCTTTTAACCATGACTGTTTCACAACCTAACTGCGTGTTTATTCTTGTAACCTTGACAATGAAGGTCTTCTTAACACTTAACACCTTAAGCACATGTTTATTGATGACAAACATGTATATGGTTCATGATTTGTTAACATTTTTGCAAGAAAACAAGGTAAATGTCATGAGCCAACGCTGCTCCCCCCACAAAGACCATAAGGCTGTATTACTGATCCAATTCTTGATGTCAGTGAAACAGATGTAATCAGGGTGATAACATGCAAACATGAAGTCCGTCAACCACAGGTCCCTGCTGTCGGAACACGTCTTCCCAAACCTAACCTGTACCAGAACCATTATCCCTTAGCGTAATTGAACAATCAAGAAAACAGTTCCTGTCCAACAGTCAGTCAGTTCATCCACAGTTATTACTGTGGATTACTTGTTACTGGAAAGTGCTCCAATCCTGGCTTCAGTTAAAATTCCTTGTTTAGTGGGAACAGAAATAAGTCTCCCTGTTCTGTGTCGTACAGACATTTCACAAGTAGTAGTGATATTTTACTAGTGCATGGGGTGATGATACCGCCTGGTTGAGGAGATTTTTCACACTTGCTGGTGATAGTTGAAAAGAAGAAACACAAACTCTCATGTGTAAAGCCACATAAAAACCCGATCTAGTGACACAAAATCATATTGTTGCTTCAGAATTCTAATTAATTAACTTGGAGAGGAAACATTACTCAGTTAGCATAATTATCATTAATTAAAATACAGCTGGCACCGATGTAAGAAACAATTAGTCAATAATGAGTCACAGAAAATAAATACATATTTTTAATCATTTATTGATTATATTAGTCATTTTTCAAGAAAAAAATGCAGAAAAAATTGTGCTGGTTCCAGCTTTTTAAATGTTTCTTTTATTTTCCAGTATAAAAGTAGATTGAATATCTTTGGGTTTTAGACAAAACAAAAAAAACTAATTTGAGGTTGTCACATTGGACATTGGAATTTCAAAAGTCATTTCTTTCCCCTAACATTTTAGAAAATAAATTATCAAAAAATATTTTTTGTCAGTCTAATCGATGATGAAAATCATTAGTTCCAGCCCTAAAAAAAGATGTATAAACCTTCAAACATCCAGCACTTTAGACCTCCAAATAGCTATTTACTTTTTCATTAAGAACTATCTGTCACCACAGTCGGGCTTTAAATTGTACTGTGTTGAAACAGTCACTGGTTCTATGTGTTTCCAGTGTGTCAGTCTACAAAGCCTTCACGTGAAAAGGTGTTTATACTACCTATGCCTTGCCAAAAGCAACAGTAAAGTAATTAACACCACATCAATCACAAATCACAATTTTTATTTTTTTTTACCATGTGACAGTAAAATCAAACTGATCTACCTATCTATTTAATTATTTATTATTATTATCACAGTAATGAAGAAAAGTTGGCTGTATGTTGGTTGAATGGTCAGAACATCCCCCACATGTCTGTTAATGGCCTACAATCAAACCCTGCGGGAGCTCACACTGCTGCATTTTCAGCATCAGTAAGTAGTCTAAATAGTTGTTGAATGTTTTCCAGTGGATATAAATAATGAACCATTTAGCCGTCAGAGGCAATAATAGGGTGCTACATTATCCCCAGCATTTACCCCATTCTATTTTCCACAGTTTTCTTTTTTCCTTGCATTTAGTATTGATCCGAGTCCTCACCCAGTCGTATTTCAGATGTATATTTAACAGTAGCCGGCAGTTTGTGCGACTGTCAGGCATATGATCAACGTGTTTGTCCACACCCCTTTTAAATCCTCTGAGGCCATAATCGATACGTCCCTGGTAGACCTTTCTCTCTTTCCCTGCCACACCACCTTGAGACGCAGTGTGAATTTCAAGGCCACAGCAGTGCGGCGAGGGAACCACCCGCCAGAAAGGAACACCCGCTTACATAAATCAATAAAAGGCGTGTCAATCAAGTATTGAGTTCTTTACTTAAAAGAGTAGCCTCCAACACATTAGCAGACTGCCTACTCATAACTTTACTACTTTACTTGCAGATTTTTAATTCCTATAAACAGCTTTTAATCTGGGTCGAATAACTAACAATTCAAACAGCAGACTACAGGTACACACACAAAAAGGCAACATCTTGCCTATTATTACTTCAACACCTCATACTAATTCTCTCCTTCATCATCTAACATCTGCTACTAACTCACGTGAACTGCTGGATCACTAAGTCCAACACATACTATACAGTATGTTATGCTCCAGAAATGTCCCTTTGAATCTGTCTTTGACCTTCAACGGGAAGAGAGGTAGCCATGCCAGCAGCACTGTGAAGCTTTACTTTGCAACGGTGGCACTGGATTGAACTAAGTGTTGTCATTATTCTAACATGCTCAGAATAACAATGCAAGCATGTTGTCTTCAGCGAGTAATGTTTACCATGTTCACCATGGTGAACAACATTAACTACAAAACACTACAGAATTGCATACGATGTGTTTTTGTTTATGTAGTGACCCAAAAGATAAAGTTAAATGAAGGGCGTGGAGCAGCACTCAGGAGAGAGGAGGTAAATAGCTGCTACAACTGAAAATGAGAACATTTTGACAGGACTGGACAGACAACATGTGTAAAAGAAGGAGCAATCAATACAATCAGAACAAAATAATATAATTACCTATGGAGAGTTCATCGTAAATATTATAGATCCAGTAGCCTGTACTAGTGTCACATTATACAAAATATTGGTGTTTTTTATCTGTTTTTTTAGCCAGCTATCCTGTATCATAAACAGATTTCTGGCATTCCTAACAAACCAACTCCTGGAACATCAGCTGTCATTTTAACATGCTGCTGCCTCTGTGGGTCAGGTGGCATCTATGTGAATATAGCCTTCCTATGGGAAGGAGTTAGCTAATGTCACTTACTTGCAAATATTATGGTGTTAATTGGCATTATTAGGATCTTTAAAGGGGGCAACTAACAAAACATTTTTTTTAAAACTAACAAAACATTCAAAAAAACTCAAACTAACACTGCATTGGGTGACATCTGTAATACCCTGAAACTTTATTTGTAGATACAGTAACTATTGTTAGCATAAGCTAGCTACGACTAGCAACTGTCCAGTAACCAGGCCAACAAGGTCATGTGACCAGTAGCCTCAACCATATTCTGTCTATAGAGATTGTGTTTATATACTGTATATTTATTTTTACATAAAGTACAACTAAGATGATTTCTAAGCAGAAAAAAAGTAATTTCGAAATGCTCGTATTGGGACCGTAAGAGACCTTGCTGAGCTTCTTCTCTGAACTGAACAAAAATCATTTCACAGATGGTGCAGTTCCTTAAAATGACCAAATTCTTACAGATGCTTTATTTTTATTTTCTGCTCTCACTTGCTGTTTTGCAAGATTGATCCCCTCCTATACGGGATGCTGCTGCTGCTGCTGCTCGCACACGTCCTCGTACAGTATCATGTTGTCCGTGTGTGGTGAGATCACATTATCTCACATCAGAGAAATGAACAAAAAAAATGTCTCCTCCTACTCTGGCTTTTTGCTCTTTTACTCCCCCCGTACCCTCCCCTCCTCCTCCCCCTCCTCCTCCTCCCCTCTTCTCCCTCCCCGGTAGCAGCAGGTGTTATTCCCGTATAACCTGAAGATTTAGGCGGTAATTAGCATTACCTCTTAGCCCCGGAGAGTTATTTATGCTTCACGGCAACAGCAGGGGACGCGAGTCGAGTGTGTTTCTGGGGATCTGACGAGAGAAGAAATCACGCCTCAAAAACACGTGGGAGAGATTACTCAAATATGCCTCCTTCGTACCCTCTTTACCCCTCTCGCTGCTGCACGGTTCTCCTCAGCAATAGGCTGCAGTACATTTCGTTTGTATTTTGCAAGCATGTCGGAGGCTGTAAAGCACCGTAAACAACCTATAGTGGGTTTCATTGTAGCTACAGGCTTTGACCTTGTGTTATGTTGCCCTTAATTAGGTATTGGAAATGTCCAAAACATTATGAACAAAAGGGAAGACACATATGGTAATTATGCATAAGATAAAGTGAGTCTGACTACAACAGGTTCGCGATTAATCGTTCACTGTGCATTGCACTGGATGCAGGATTGGGCTAATGATAAGCATCCTCTAAGGAGGCAATTAACTACCCCTGATATTACATAATATCAGCCCACACTTTTCACCAGCATCTGCGGACCGTGCCACAGGATGAGGTGACCGGAGGATGTGTGACAGCACATCCCCACCTCTCCTTGTCACCTCAGAGAGAAACTGCGGGTCAAAAATGAAACACCTTGAAACTGCCGGGATGCTCTCC
Source organism: Sandelia bainsii (assembly GCA_032362345.1). Lineage (NCBI taxonomy): Eukaryota > Metazoa > Chordata > Actinopteri > Anabantiformes > Anabantidae > Sandelia > Sandelia bainsii. The sequence goes on from JAUMHL010000027.1 coordinate 15,644,539, forward strand.
GCAAAGAGTGGTAATTCTTAACAGGATCTTACCTTTGCTATTGTCCTCCTCCCTGTTCAGATACATGGCTGTTACTTCACTCCGAGGCGAACACGACGGCGTTGTTCTCAGTGATGTTGTTAGTACTCCTCTGGCGTGCACCGTCAACTCCGCTGATGTGGTTTGTAGTAGTAGCTGTTTATTGTTTTGTTGCTCCTCAACAGCCTCTCCTCTCCTCCTAGTGGATAGGTAGGCTAACCAGTTTGAGACTCTCTATCTCTCTCCCTCTCTTCTCTTCTCTGCCTCCCTCTCTCTCTCTTTAATAACCACCGGTTCACCGTGGCTCAGAGGACAAAATGGGGAAAAGTGACTTTTGCAGCTGTGTTAAGAAGTCTTCGCCTCTGCTGCTGCTGCTGCTGCCACGTGTGGTTCTTGATCCCGTGTGTGCATTGATTAACATTTTAAAATATTTTTATCCGTGTATTCAGGAGTGCAGTTCTCGCTCACCCATGGGATTTAGGCAGGGATTGCACCCCCGGTTCTCTAATCTAGTGGTGGAATAAGTACAGGCTGGTTAATGAGGAAAAAGTAACAAACATTTACCCTGCTGTCAGCAAAATCTAATTAAGTACTAAAACACAGTATGGGCTTTTTCAGAGTGCTATATTATAGCCGAATACATATTATATTTTTTTATTTAGCCTATATTAAAATTATGATCTTAAGAATAGAATAAAAATGTTGTTACATAAAACATCTCATCTCATGTATGAATTGTAGAATTAATTTTAGCTGTCTCCTACACTGCTGCATTGTTTAACCCATATGCACGATATTTTATGGGATTATCATCTTTTGTATGTGAAATAGTACTGACATTATTAGTTGATGGCAGAAAAATAAACAACCATTTAAGCAATTTATGAAACAATGCAAAAAACTGAGCAGCTCCACCAGCAAACTCGTCGTTAAAGTAACAACATACTGTGGTTTGGTTTGAGTGACAGGTTTTAATGCATCGGTTTGTAAAGTCTAATGAAAACCCTATTTTAGTGTCACCATACACTGATACAGGGAGGAACCCATCTGGCTCTGTCACCTCATCCGTTCCCCACCTGCTGCATATCCTTATCCCTATATGTTATACAAATAGTAGTCATATGGTCTCATATTCCTATATGAGTTTACTGACCACATGCCTGAGATTAAGGGTTCTCCAGGAGTAATTGCATGCATCCTATACAAGTTTTTGATGCAAGGTGATGTGGCTGCCATGCAAATATTGTCCACATTAGATGCAGAAATGAGATGTAGATTATTTTACCACTCAATATTCAGGCTCTCTTACATCACACATATGCAGCAAGTGGAGAAGGAACAATTTGTCCCTGACCTTGACTTAGTCCTAAAAAATGCTGTTACAAGGCAACAGTTTCTTCCATTATTTTTCTTTCATGCTCTCAGATGTAATTTCCAATTTATGACAGAAATTCTTGTTACATGAAGATGTAGATGCAGACGGAGATGCTATAAAATAACTGGGATGAGCTACAACAGTTAAGCAATGGTTAAAACATGCGTTACGTAATTATTGTAAGATATTAAAATGGAAACCATTACAGTCCATGCTCATCAACTAATAACATCCGACCTGAAATCTTAACAAGGCATTCATACAGTCTGTAATGTTTTATTGTACTTCACAGCCTGTTAGGCTCTGAGACTGCCTAAGTAATAAATATTCAGGTTCTCCTTACAAGCCTGCAGAACAGAAAGTTAATATTCTATTCATCATGTGTGTCTCTGATATCACAGATTACAATTCAATAGGATATGAGTAGAGCTGTAGAGCATTTGCAATACCACAACAGTTTGCCTGCGTTTTGTCAATAGAGCTGAGAAGGTCATTTTCTCAAAGCATCCTGCAGTGATTTCCATTTGATTATATTTTGTTTTGCACCTCGCTCTGTGCTATTTGTTCACTATTGAGAATCTTTTGCCATTTGTTAGGAGAATTCTCTGAAGACTAATTTGACCACCAGCCTATTCCCAGATTTTCCCCTCCTGTGCTCCCAGCATCATTGTGCCTGTCACCGATGCATCTGTCTCCACTGGTGTCTATAAATACCCCCTTCTCTCCCCTTTAAAAAACCTGATTCCCATTGATTTAGTGACCTATATACACATCACCACCATCCCCTCCCTTCCTCTGACTCTCTGCTCCTTCCATCGATGATCCTCTACTGTCTCCACCTCTTGATTTCCTTTGCCTCCACCATTCCTTTCCTTTAACTTAGAGTACTGTACTTTTCCTTCCACCATCTTTCCCCCTCTTGCTTGAAAGCATGAAAGGCTAATAATAGTTCATAGTGGAAGCTTAAATCATGACACATGAAAGGGATTTGAATGAGCCTAAGAACAAGGGGCCGGTGCTCATTATTATATTTCAAAGTCTTGTCGTTGTGGTAAACTGAGCCGTTAGCTAATCGCGTGTGTAAACACTGGAGTAGATAGTCTGATGAAAGAATCTCTCAAAGAGGCACAACATTCAATACCAAACCTGACGCTGGCTGAAATTAGACCTGGACATTAAACACACAAGCATTTGTGTGTGTGTGTGCATGTGTGTCAGTAGGGTTATATGAAGCTGCTATGATGTAATTATAGTACAGGATGCTGAAAAATAGCACCCTGGAAACCAATGTTATAAACTGTAATGTTGAATACATAGTAAACAGCAGGGCATTAATAATGAACAAACCTCTATCATAACATCAGTTCTGCTATATGTGCAGGAATCATAATGAAATTATAAACCCCAAAAATCAGGTGAAGAAAACAAATTTCCATTTTCTCGTGTGACTCAGTATAACATTATCTAGTAAAAACACAAATATAAATGCATGCACGCAGAAGCAGCATCGTAGCTGCAAGAGACAGAAACTAGAATGACTAAGATCGCTAGACTGAGAGTGAGATCGGTGTGTGTGGTTTGCTGCCACACCACCCAAGCTTTGCATACACCTGTAGTATATATGGCACTGTTGACACTGCTCCCACTCCCCATCAGTGCAGGAGCACAGCTCTACCGCGACCCCACACTGACACCTGGTGGCTTCACAAGGCAGCAAAATCATCACATCGCAACAGTCTCAGCTGTTTCTTGTGCCCGGAGGAGCCAGTGTCATCCTTTTCAAAACATCGCCCTGCTGCTTGTTTTTCACAGCATTGTTACACACAAAAGCGACTGTGTCAGTTCTTCTGTATTCTGTCACATGATTACTGGACCTTAAAAGCAGATACAGTGATGACTGTAGAAAAAAAGTGCAACCCTCAGCAAAGACAACTACATCAGGCAATTTAAGGACAGTCAGTTTATTGAACAGCAAAGTGTGACAGGGAACACAATAGTTTATTTTTCCACTGCATTGTAAATAATGTCTAGGACAACTGTATCATTTACCACACATACTCATAAACACCCTCTATGTCATAGAGAGACACTTTGTAGATGGATAGTGGGGTAGGGGTCCTTGTTTAAAGTGCTATAATGCACAATTCCTCTTGGAGGAAGAGAACAGAAAAGAGCTCAGACCCCAGAAGGCCTCCAAGGTCCCCAGTTGCATTATTCTTACATTATGTGACTTTGTGATTGACAGGTTGTGTTCATATTTGTTTTTTAAGTATTTTTCTCTAGTGTGTATCTCTGTGGCTTCTACTTATTGCATATCAGTGAGCTGGTTCATGAATTTTTCAGTGAGTGTGTAAAGCACAATTCTTTAGATTAAAATGTAATAAATTCTTCACTATAATTATAATACATCTCATAATATCTAAGTTACATTCTTATATCTGATTCATCTAGAATATGTAGGCAATATACATTTTGTGGCTAACTGCTGATGGGTAACATAGTGGACACCACCAAATCTCTTATAGTGACCTGTCGTCTCAGCCCTATGGATCAAGTTTTACAGACATAGATACATTTTCATACAAGACTAAAAATTAAATCTCTATCAGCAGTTCCACTGAAATAAATCAGACCCAATGTGTGCAAAAGCAGTACATTGTTTTCCAAGGATATTGTCTGAATATTCAAAGTGGACCATGTGGTTTCTTGTGCCTAATAATCCTTTGTGCTTCCTTTGATTGTATACACTTTAAGTCATACATTTGGTGTTTTAGAAGCTCCTCTGCATTAACCTGCACCCCAGCTGTGGCTGCTGGGGAAAGTGAATGGCAGAGGAGTGTGACAGACAGAGGGAAAGAAGGGAGAGAGCGTAGGTCTGACAATTAAAGAGAAAAATACTGCAGTGTCACACTAACAACTACATTTCAACTACAGCACTGCACAGTCAGACACACACGTACGTACATAAGCAAATGCACAAGACCAGTGAAAATTCACAGCTAAGTAAAACCAAATAACCTGCACAACATGTTCAAGAATCAACCAGAAACAGATTTAAAACAATTGAAAACAACTAGGAGGGGTATTAGGTTCAAATCATAACAATAATCTCAACAACACAAAATAGGCTTTAGGATCACAATAATAGCATGTAAAAGATGAAGTGGAAACTGGAATGTTGAAAACACTACAACAGTAATTTGTAAAGACAAACTCACACGAATAGGCAGATGTTTGCCATATTCCTGTGGCTCAGCTTGTCATCTGTTAACATGGCTGGAGGTGCCAGTCGATGTCTAGCAGTTCTGTCATCCCTGCCTGACCTATGGCTTTCAGTTAAGACAATGATAATGGGTGTGATTCAGTTGATACAGACTTGGTTGTTAGTGCCGCCACTGTAGTATTGCAGCTACCTCATGAAAGGAGCACCATTCAAAAGACAGATGTGCAATCTGATGTGAACATGTCCCTGTTGGCCTACTTCACTGTGTCATTTTATTTCGTCTCCAGAACAGTTACACTGTGCCATAGGTCATTCACTTAAAGCATACTCCATTTCTAGCATTATTACATGATGCTCTGTTTGGTCCTAGTTGATAAAACAGTAGGAAACAGGGAAATGAACTGACCCACAGACTTAAACAAAGCTCAGGAGAAATGGCACCTCCAGAAAAACCATCTACCATCATACATGATGGTACACAAATGTTCCCTTTTGCATATAGTAAAAATCATCATCATCAGTATGCTGCATTTAAGTTCAAATAATGCTCGTTGCATAAAAACATATTCCTTCATTTGATATGTCCACATCATCATAACTTAAAATCACCACAATATGAATTTGGGAGGGGGGGGGGGGGGGGGGCTGG
>JAUMHL010000027.1:15649903-15678443 GCA_032362345.1 Sandelia bainsii
CCCCGCCCCCCCCCCCCCCCGGAGAGGTAGGTGTGCAAATAAGCTATCATATACAAAACAAACAATAATTCCTAAAACTTAAATGTCATTTCATCTGCATATGTACAATATAGTTAAGGATGACACTTTGACACAGAAAAAAACAACACATACAAATATATAGTGCTATATCGCCTATAGAAAGTAATATTGATAAATAGATCACTCACTCCCACAAATAATAATACATTGAAAAGTTGCTGTAGTCACGTATCTACAGTGCAACAGTACAATGGACGAGCTGCTTGGACAGTGGGAGCAAGGAAGGAATGTGATTGGAAAATACACATCAAAGTCACCTTGATCTCCGGCAAGATAAACCAATAACAGGGCTTCAGTGTCGTGATGCATAAACAAGATACAACCGGGCTGCTTTCCCCAGCAGCTTAAAGCAAACAAAACCTCTAAAGCAAACAAGCAGAGATGTTTGGTAAAAATTACACAATGCTGAAAACACACTGATTTGATTTTCTGATAAAGAAAGGTTTTTCGTTAGCTCTTTGGATCCGGCCACTGAATTCAAGTTCAGACAAAGAACAAAGAGAGTGCTAACTCATCTGTAAACAATGATAATTATGTCTGGATCTGAGGGGACATGAACTACTCCAGCTAAGGTCTTAGTGGCTCCATGATGATGAGGTCTCAGTAGGTAGGTTTGTCAGCATAACTACTGAATACTTACTGATAATCTGGAATTCTATTAAAATTACTTTCAACCCATTTAGTGTTCACAGCTAATGTTTTGGTCTGAACCCCCAATAAATCACACAGAGGAAAACTGCCACTGCACTGCTCTCTGTGGACTGAAATTTTAAAGTGCACCACACTTTTGGTCGCAGTACAATCAGTGATGTCACAGCAGGTGATTCATATCACCCTTAAAAGTCACAAACACCTTTTGTGACATCGCTGACTAGGAGACAGCCATGAGTAAAACACACACTACAATTGAGACCCACAGAAAAATCACGAAGATGTTTTTTGTGTTCTGCGTCAAGCTTAAACCATGTGTATATGTCTTTTAGTATGTGTAGTATATGTAGTGTATAATGCCCAAATGTTGTACACTGTCTTTTCAGTCTAGTGTGCGATCAACTATCTTTCACAGAGGCAAAACAGTAGAACCATTGTGGCAACATTAAATATCAGATGGAACCTGATCTACTTAAAAAGCCAAGACAATCAAAGTCTGCTCAGAGCTGAATGGCTGAGTTCATTACAACTACTTACAGGAAGGGATGTGGCTTCTCAGGAAAGATCACAGGGTATCACATCAACACATTCCCTGGGTCTTTGAAACAGAACCATATATTTTGCTCTAATTCTATGTATATTGGTTTGTTAAGACATAAGGTTTGTGGGGAAATCTTTAACAGCATTTTAGTAAATATTCTACCAGAGATAATGGTCTCAAATATCTTTCAGTGTAAGATTATGTGCATTTAATTTAGCTAGTGGGGATTTATTATTTTCACTGTCTTCTCTGTCATTCAGAGGCTAGTGCTAGGTACTGAAGGGCTTGCAGAACTGCAGCAACCAAGGGCAGTACATCTAATTTGTAAATTCAACAATCATATTCAAAAATGTAATAATATACTCAGAAAGTAATCATAAAGCAATATTGTTTAAAACCTCAACTGATATTTGTGGCTTAATTTCCAGAGAGCTAGCTGAGCCTGCCTACTGGAATTTTGTGTGCCACCATAGGCAGCTTGGCAAACAAATGATCCTCCTAAACTATTTCACATTCAACACAACATATTTAAAACAAAGTGTACTGATTGGTCATGCTTTGACCCACTGAAAACTTCTTTCGAAATTAGATGAATCCTCACACTGGTGGTGTAATGCATTGTGGAAGGAAAAGGCAGAAAGGAGGTGCTTCTTAGTTGTCTTTCTTAGGCAAGAAGCTGAGGATAAATTCACCCACACCCAGGAAGTAGACTACCTGGGCAATGCCAAACAGAGGTGCAATGACCAAGGCTCGACAGTAGGCTCCCTTCAGGAAGGCTGATGGACCTTCATTACGCATGATTTTCCTAGAGAGCAAATGAAAGCTCATTATAGAATTTGATACACACAGCCAGGACTACGCTACCAGATAAGGTAGGGGACTACACACACACACACACATTAAAAACATAATGAGGTCACCTGATACAGTCAGTCACTCCACTGTACGTGTCTTCTGTGCTCCCTCTGTTCAGAGACTGCAGTCTAGTCTTTATCACTGCAACACAAAGAGCTCAGGTGAATATACATCAGTGGTGTGTGCATTGTTGTAACAATGTTCACAGTCTCACTTCTCACCATCAACAGGATTGACAGCAACAGCCGCTGTGCTGCCTGCAATGCAGCCTGATATAAACGACACGTAGAATGGAGCAGGGCCATCTGTGCCTCTTTTGCCCAGGTTATTCAGATTGGCAAAAAGGGGAAAATATATCATGGAGAAAGGAACATCCCTACAAAAAGAGAAACAAGAGTTTTAACAAGGTCATTACAGTTGACATCCAAAACTACTGTTGGGTTGCCAGATTTGTTTTACCTGAGCAATGTGGCACCAAGGCCTTTATACAGCCCAGCAATGCCATTTTCCCTCAGTAATTGCCTTGTGAGCTGCATGGCTGTTGGGGACTTGGTCTCCACAGTACCAGCTGCCACTGTTTGTGGCATCAGCTTCCTTTGTGCCGCTTTGGAGCATTAGAAACAACATTAATTACAGAAAACATTTAACAGAAACCTATTACAATCACACAATACTAAGAAGGGTATATGGGCAGACATTTTGAAATCATAACTGTGAGAAGAAAGCAGAATAAAGATTTTGTAATCTCTGGAATGACCACTCGAGGCCACTCTTTCTCCAGATTTACACTACATATTTCATTCTTTGCTCTTCTTGCTCTTACCAAGTCGTCCAGCATCTTGGAGCTGTATTTTCAACATCTCCATAGGAGTTGTGACAATAACCTACAACAAAACAAAAGAACAGAGTCAGGTAAAGCGTCAAAATATACACACTGTGAACACAATCACTTACTGTTCCTTCATGAGAATGCAAGTAATTGGAAAGTCTGCATTGATTAGTAGTGAGTGTGTCAGACAAAACATGTCCAGTATACATCTACTTGCATTATTAGTTACAACTCTTGTTTTCCTCTGTAATCCACATAGTAGTAACTAGTTAACTGGATTAAGGTTCAGATGGCCATGTTCTCAGCTGCAATCTTAATCCAAGGTCTGCTACACTTAATCTAATCATGTTCCCCAGGCTGGAAGCCTTTGCCCTCATTGACAACAAGCATTTCCCTCTGACTCACTCACTCAGTACACATGGCCAAGCACTCTCACAACATCTTATCTGATCACTTACATAGCTGCCAGAATATTGCCTTCTTCCGTCAATAGAAATCATTAATGGAAATGGAACATTACAGGTCACATTTAGATCAGAGATAACAGAGACATTCTACAGAGACAAACTGCAGGCATGTTTCTACCTCCTCTCATTATAACATGGTCATGACAAATTCTAGTTGCAGGCAGAGACAAATGAAGCCCAGTGGTTTGTATGTGAGCTGACATTAGCAGTGCAAAAGGCAGGAGTTTCAGATGGAGAACAGGAGGATGCAATTACAGCAGGGCCTCACTCACTCACTCACCTGGCATGTACCTGCCCCGCACCCAGCCAACATCTCTTTGAACAGAGTGAGTTTTCTGGAGAAAAAGATAAAACAGCAAGATCAGACTAAAGCATGCACTAGACGGACAGTGTGAGAGTCAGATAACTTTATTTCCTCAGTCCTTCAGAAAGGAGTTGTCACCACCTGGGCTGGTGATGCTAATCTTTGTCTTCCATATCAACATGTCAGGCACAAGGGTAGATTAATAATTCACAATGTGTGGCTCGGCCAGACAAGTCAATCATTCATCAGCCTGCATGTTTGTCACCATGGAGATGGAGACAGATGTCCCAGAAACCTTCAGGCTGGTCTACGCATAGTTCTCATGGGGACAACCAGCACTTGATGATGGTTGCTAATGTTTATGTGATATTATTTGGAGCAAATCTTTACTGGATAATATGATTTTGGACAAAGCTATTGCTGTATTTTTAAAGCAGACATTTAGGAAACCAATGTGAAATGCTTGGTGCTTCGGAGGAGATGACAGAATAGTGGAAGATTAACTGAAGCCTTGGTGATAATACAGGCAGCTAATGTGCCAGGTTACATATTAGTAAACACAGCAGTTAATCACAGTATGAATGAGGAGAGTGGGTGACTGTCAGTCCGCCTGTCAGCACTTTCATGCCTCACCCATCCTTAGAGAGGTGATGCCTGAAGAAGTCGTTGGCAGCCAATTTGATGGCCTTCTCTGGCGTGACTAGTGTTAAGTTCACTGCCGCTCCTGGGAGGATTAAGCAGAAAAGAGAGAAACACACACAAAAAAAGACAAAATAGAAGAGAGAGAAAGAATGAGCCGGTCAACAGTGTAAGGGTTTTACAGATAACTGCCTGTACCAGTCAGACACTGAAAGTAAAAACCCTATGATAACAAAGAGCTTTATTGCTCAAATTTTTTACATTGGTCCTACACATCATTGATCTTACACATTAATCAAAAGAATCACCTGTCAAAGTTAGAAACTTACCTCGGTACATTCCAAAGTACCCCTCTGACCGAATGGTCTTAATAAGGCAATCTGACCTGAAACACAAATACAATAGTTGGCATGTTAATTTAAGTGCTGCCCAGGATTCTGATGACAAGCTAGGTCCTGCTACTGATTAGTTCTGACTACAGCTCAACAGCATGACTGCTGATATGTAAAAGTAAAATACACATTTTCATACATGCTGGTGTAAAGGCGAGATCCATTTTGCTGGTTTTGCAAGCGAGTCTTGGCCAGGTCAATGGGAAACACACAGGTCACTCCAATCAGGCCGGCAATCCCCCCATTGATTAATTTGGCAGGCAAACTGGATGTAGAGAAAGAGATAAAAACATCAAATGTGATAGGTTACTAGATAAAATAAAGACCACAGTGCTGCTTATTTGTTGGAAACTTATGTAGCCATTTCACATTCAGTCTTACCTGATCTGCTTGTCAGCCATTTATCTTAACCCCCAGCTGGTCAAAGAGTCAATCTGTCTGTTAGTTATTCACTCGCTGGCCGCTCTTGTCTCTTGTAGTTTGTCACTGTTGTATTTTGCCGTCCAAATGGAAGTATGTGTTCTGATTATGTTATGTCCACGCCTCCTTACTGTAGCTGTTTTTTCAAGTTAGGGTATATCTGTAAAGAATTAACAAAGGACCTGTTCACAATAAGCAGTCTTTTAAAGTCACATGTTAACAGAAGTATTCCAACAAAATGGAGGATCAGTACATTGCAGAAGTTATAATGATTTCACAAACATTTCAACATAGACCTGCTTTTAGTGACAAGCTCAAACAACATCCAAAATATAATATAAAACTTGCCTGACAGAATCAATATCAGCTGATTAGAGCAGGAACTAATGAAGGTTTGCATTATTTTCTAATTTTAAAGTTTGTGAAATAGAAAAATCAGAATTGACTACAGCCCGAAGTGGTGTGATCAGTCTGCTTGTATCAGAAGTGCTTTTTTCTTTTTTATGAGATGAGACATGGAAAGTTCTAGTGCAGTGAAAAAAACACATCTATTTGAGCTCTCCATTCACACTAAAACGGTGTATTTCACATGCAAAAACTGGGCTTCTTCAAAATGAAGTGAATAAATCTAAAAATGCCGTTTACAGTCTGTGGGGAAAACTGATAACTTGGGGTTCATGTTTTTTAAACTTTAAAATCCAAAGATATTCAGTTTATAATCACATTAATCACATAAAGAAAGAAAGCAAAATGTCCCAGCTGAGAAGCTGTAAATAAGAAAAGCCTGGAATTAAAAACACACACCACTGATGAATTATCAAAACAATGAGACTAATCAACTAATTGTTTCAGTTTAACTGCTGAGCAAAAACTCTGTATGCCCGCTTTGTCAACAACATACATCAGACCTAAAATAAGGCCACGAGATACATATACATTTCCACTGTAAACCACTGTGTAACTGGGCAACATTGCTGACAGTTCCCGCTAAAGAGAGATATCGCTGTTAAATAAATGTATCATACTAAAACATCTGTGCAATCTCGTTCTTCTGTATGCTAAAGCGATAATTTAGAGCAAACAGATGAAATATGTGTGATGTGGCCACGATGCTCCCTATTTTTGGTACAGTACAGAATGCCCTCAGTGTGAAAAGATGCTGCTCATTTCCCCTTACATTCTCTCCACCCCCTCCATCCACCAATCACAACCTGCCTCTGCGTGTGCAGCCCGCCTACTCCTCTCTCCTCACCAGCCCTCCCCCATCATTTCCCTCAGTCACGAGTCACGACTCTCAAGCACAGCTTTTCCGTCTCAAATCTGTGCTGACTTGTGGGTTTCATCGTGAAGTGCATATGACACCAATATAACTAATTCCTCAAGTTCAGTTTCACAGTGTTAGCACAGCATGGGTGTTTCTGGTATCTGCATCTCAGCATGAATGAATGCAGCTGTGGTCTGGTGTGTTTGCTTTGGATGTAGACTTGAGGGCCTTACTGGCTGCTCCAGGGGTGGAGGAGGGAGGAGGAGAGGAGGTTCGGTGCAGGTCAGCGAGTTGCTTGTCTGGTCTCTGTGGGCTGGGTATTCACTCAGCTCTTCACACTACACAGTCTTCCACCTCTGTCACTCATCTCCCACTGACTGTTCATCGACCTCACCGTTTTCTCAGCAGAGTGACCCTGAACCCACTTATTCTATGCTACTTTTGTTTCCCTATTTCCTGTCACTGCTTCCTCTTGAACACGCACATAACATGTTATTAACTCCACAGTCATTCTGACACTTTGACTTCACTTTAAACTATAATTTACACACTATATATTGTGATAGTCTTAATACTGAGGAGAAAATGTATGGGTTGTAAAAGTCTCACATGAGTCACCCATCAAACTGACATCTCCCTCCTTATTTACCATGCCTGCAGCTTTACTCTTCCACTTCAGTTCATCTACACCATACAACTGTGTCAGCACCAGGACTTTTATTTGACCCACAGTCATTGCCTGGCTGTAGTGTCTTGTCAAGACAATTCGAGTCTGTATGGAAACAATTAGACCCAGTGTGCAGTGTCCACATAGCAGAAATCTGTGAAAGAACTGATTATTCCTTGCTTGCATACATCACATAATCTCTATTTAAAGTCAATTTAAGCCATGTTTCAATTCACCAAATGATTAAAAGAGTTATTTCTAACCAGTTTTGATACACCAGACAAAACTATTTATTTAAAGTGACTGAAAAACTTCTTTATCAAATTAGCCACAAGCAACATTTAAATCTCTTTCACACACTCACAGAGAGGTCATATTTTTAGTTTGTACCTCTAGAGCAGATAAGCACTGAGTAAACAATAGACACAATGATTGTGCAACTTGGATGCTATGCAGAACCTTGAACTTACAATTTAACCCAGTGCACTCAAAAAATTATTCTTGGCCCTAGTCAACATTAAACAATATTTTTAGTTAAAATTTTTACAGAAATATATAATATGAAATGTTTATTCATTCATTTAAATAAACATCATATAAATATGCTTAAGTATAAACTGAATGTAAACAAATCAAATACTCTTTATTTCAGTAGATTGCATTAAATGTGACCCCTTACCTTTACATGTAATTAAATCGTTAAATTGCTATTTTTTGAGTGTGACACTTGATTAAAGAGCTAGTAGAGGCTTAGCTGTCTCCAGGAACTAACTGTGAGACAGATTGGAGCTCTGTCCTGACCCTTGATCATCATTTCGACTTAAACAATGAGGCAATAAAAAACACCTTCAAGATTCTTACATATAAATCATTGTCAGTCAAGCAGCATGCAATCCTACAATTGCTGGAAGTTAGAGGGTTAAATTCCTAAGTACAGCAAAGTACAGCTTCATAGGCCAATGTCTAAATTTAAATGCTTTATGGCATTGTATGCAGTGATTCAATTCATGTAATGCCACAAAGGTGAGGCAGGGAGAGAGGAAGCAGAAGTATTTACGCATATGCATGAATTATGTAATAGTGAATAAGTAAATTAACTGACAGATGCATGCATGTATCCCCCTTTATAAATGTGCAATATACAAGAATATAAGAGGTTTTTCTTTTCAGCAGTGGTGCTGGTATGAATAAGAGATGAAACAACATGGATGTAAAAACGTTTATATACAGAGGGTAGTCACGTTGACTAATCTATTTTAAGGCATGTCTAATCACAAAAATTATTACAGAAAGATATTTAATCCTGCAAGTGCTGAGAATCTAGAGACAAATCCATCCCAGCTCATTCCCTATGCAAAACTTCCTATGCAAATTATATTGCTTTCATTCAAATCAACCACAAAAAAGAAATTGCCTTCTCCATTCCAGCAAGGCCTCTCTGTCCTCAAGTGCCAAATCGACTAACTCACGTTCATTTCTGACTGAATGACAGTGAGTTTGGTGAAGGGCAGAAGGAAATGAGTTGCTAGTAACAAAGCACAGCTCTCAACACGTAACTATAACTAGTCAAAAAGGCAGTAAAGCGATGGAAACCACACAGGCCTTTCGATCAAGCTCAGAGAAGAGGCTCCTGTCACCAGTTTGTCTGTCTCACATGAAATGGTTTGATTCACACGCTGTGGACAAGCTGTCAGCAGAAGAACTGTACTGAGGACTAAAGCACAAGTGTGTCTCTGCAATGCTCTGCAATCAGATGTACAGCACTCTGTGGAGTCATGATTTTTTAAATTAAGCATTTATTTTATGTATTAGTTGGGTATACTGCAAAGCTAGTATGAGCTAGTGTAACTGTATGTAACTAACCTCCAGCTGTGTATATTTGTTGCACCAATTTATAAAACAATAATGTTTTAATTTTTTAATATTTATGTGTATTGACAGCTGTATATGCACAGTTATTAACAAAACTAACAGTTGCTGTGGTGCGGTTACCATACTTATTTGAAGTACTGGTTTATAAGATGTGATCTATTTTTGGACACCTGCAGTACTGCAGAAATAAGGGATGAAATTTGTGGTGTCAGAGATAAATCTGATTACTATTCCCTCTTCCCTACAGCATCAGGATTATAAACCTAATGCCTACTTATAAAAGCTCTCTCACTCCATTTACAACCAGTGGACTGAGATTTATCCGGACACAGCAATGCATTTCTGCTTTATGCTCTACACTTGCAGCCATTACACCTGCACAGTTGTGCATTGTTGTATTTATCTGTTCTAGATCAGAAATAACAAGTCGAGTCTAGGGGTTGAAAAACTGCCCCTTCTGTACAAAGAGGTGGTGTAGCTTTTAAAGCCTCCTCTGGCACCACAAGTGTCCCTGGTGGCCCAGTTTCGAAAGTCACCTGGGGCTTTTCTCTTGTGTCATCCATCTCAGCTTTCCTGCAAGGTTCATAGGGAAACTGTGAGCGGCCTTTCCTTAGAAAGAAAAACAAATGCAGCATTGAGGCATTCGGTTACAGTTTGCAAATTACAACAAGGCCTTGGTTGATATGAAGGTCTGTAATTTCCACACTGGAGCACATCATATTCCCATTAGTACAGCCATATGTAATTTCCATTCAGTCCACATGCATCAGGGACATTTTGTAGTCCTTGCCTGTGGGGTTTTAGCTATATGCCTAGACTCGTGCAGAATGCAGATGAAATAAATATCTAACACAAGGAATGAATCTGAATGAAAGTAAAAGCAGTGTTTTCAGCACTGAAACCAAAAAAGTACAATCATTTCAATGGAAAGAACAGGATGTCACCTTATACCCAAGAATGGCTGACCTCATCAATTATTTCAAGGCTGCAGGAACGCTTTATTACACAGCTCGACCTCACCATAATATAACACAGACACTAATAACTGTGGAAAACTTGCTTCTTTTAAATGCACGCAGTACTATAAGTTTGCACGTCTGCTTGGCATCTTGCAGTTAAATGATTCCTTATGTGTGTCGTGAAGGAGTTTGAGGCCTCTGCAGGGGTAAAGGGGGGTTAAAAAAAGAAGAAGAAGAAAAAAGCGATATAACGTAAATGACCTCCAGTAAGCGTGCTATTTAACAATCATGACATACTTCTCTTTACATTTTCATTCAAATTCTCAATTTTGCGTGACTTCCATTTAGAGGACACCCTATGTTAATGTTTAGTTACAGCAGATGTGTCTGCCAGAGGTGAGCAGCCTCACTTTTCTCTACCAGTGAAACAGGAGGTGGGTACAGTTAAAAGTGGGTTTACCCTCCATTATCAACATCCCAGCCCACTTGTTAATTACACCGTCACTACCGGGCACAAGGCGGCCGCAGAAACCGGAGAAATACGGTAACCGGTCCGGTTCAGTTTATTTTACCACCAAAACACAAGCTCACTAAAATGTCGTTAGAAACCATAAATAAGCTGAGATAACACATTTGCCTCTAATGTGATGATGAATAACCGTTAGTTACACCTGTGTCTAACGGCTCAGTTTAAACGTTACGGCTAAAACATGACGAACATATTCACCGGCATATTAACGACCCAAAAATAACCGTTATCTATCCGACATTTTTTTATATTAACGTCGCCGTAGTAGCTTTAAAGGCCTCCCGGTACCGTTATCTTTAAACCCACCATGGTAAAAATACCACATAACGAAAAAAAAAAAAAACGGTGTTGTCTCTCACAACGTAGCAACAATCTCAGCTTTAAATACTAGCTAGCTTTTTATACCGGCTCTACGTTATCTCCGTTTTTCGTGTTAATACAATAATTTCGTGTAATGACTGATGATGAGATGTCGCCTTTATGTTAATGCACAGGTAAGATTTTTAACGGCTTCAAGCCGAGACACATTTTCTGCATCAAACAGAAATCATACACATTCAACACTTTTTTCCAGCCTCCCGTTGTGTACATACCATACAGATGTGTTCCCGTTATCTGTCCGGCGTGGCTGTGATGTGAAATTAAAGCCTTTAGCGTCTATACCTTTGGCTGACAGAGCGACTGGAGCTAGCCTACCGGTGTTAATAGCACTAGAGTCCAGTGGAGGGAGGTAGAGTAGGTGGGAGTGAAAGCAGGGAGGGCAGGAAAGGAGAGAGGAGCAGGCTGGCTGGTGATAGAGCAGAATAAAAAAACAGAAAAAGCATAAAAAGGAGGTCCTCTAGTGGTATGTAGTAGAAACACAGACGCTTTTATTATGCAGTAAAGGTGTAGCGATGGGAGACACAGAGTCCAGCGTCATCGTGACGATTCATCTCATCCCAATGACCTTGAAAACCAAAATAGAAACATGTCCAGAGTTGAAATATTGAGGGTGAAGGGGAGCATACTACACTAAACCTGCATACAAAAATAAAACAAGGACTCAGGATTCTCAGTAGAAAGTTAAATAAAAGCAGCTGACACATGCAGTTTCTTCTTCCTCACAGTTTTAGTCCCATGGAGATATCACACATTACAAAACCTAATATCCTGATATTCTGCAGCTGATCTGGTTGCTGGGTCACTGAAGGTATGCACAAAAAAAATTTAACTAACCATAAAACTAGCTTCTTCTTATCATTAAGATCACTGAAGCACAGCTGTCAGTGTTTGCTCCTGAGCAGGTAACGGAATTACATGGAAGCACATGTCTAACAAGAAGTGGAAAAAAAACTGCAAGGGAATGATAATGACAAAAATCTGAGTAATCCAGTCAAAATTATGAATACTGAGTGAAAATTATGCTACATCACAACTATGAGATGAGTGAGTCACAAATGATCAATTGATAGGCTAAAGATTTGACGTAACAAGCCAAGCTGTTATGTGATAGTTTGTCATAGTTCTCAGGTACTCAGGTCAATCAATTATGAAAGCATTAACTTGTTGACATATTATGTGGTAATTATGGAATTCCAAGTCAACATTTTGACCTAAAAGTCAAATGTTTGCTTTATTCATTAGACACTGAGCCAAAATTATAATAAAGTGAAGTAGGAATTAAGTACTAAGCCACAAATATAGTAAACTAAGTGAAAATTACAAGATACCATTAAGTCAATATTTTGACATTTTATATTTTTTTTCCGAGTAGAAATGAGTCATCACAGCACTGTTCTGCATACTGAGACAGATCTGAAAAAGTGGAGAAACAAACCACAGGCCATCGTCTTTATGTAGTTCATCCATTTCTCCTGTTACTCTCCAGGCTGTGTGAAAGGTGCTGCCAGCTGGTGGCTGGGGGTCATGATTGTAAAAAGAGATTTTTTTTTATACTCCAAGACAGTTGTTTAGAGAGCAGGATGTGGTGATGGAGGCACGCTGTAAACAGACAGGTCATTCAAGTGTAAGGCAGCCATCTGCACCCAGCATGGGCTCATCTACTGCTGTGTTCACTCACGGTGGAGCTCTCTGCTTCTAGACCCACTCTCCTCAGTGACTCTGAATACTTTCTCCTTCCTATGCTGACAGTGTCCTGAATCTCATCTGCCACGTCTCTCCTGCCACTCTCTATCATGGCGTCCACCAGCCTCGACACAGCTCCAGGTCCTGCATTCTTCTGTCCCCGGGCCCAGAGGAACAGCATGTCCAGGACCAAGGCTCCCAGGTTGTCTCTGGTGAGGAGAGCAGAATATACACTGAACAGTTTACATTATATATTTCTGTCTGTGGTTACCAAACAAAGGCAAGCAAAGTAAATATATATATGAATATCATTTACTTTCCATAATATAAATACACATTTAAATCTTTGTTATAATGTTTTACAGCCCGCCAGTAATCATTTTATTTGGAATAACCAGCTATGGATAAGTATACTTATAGTATTCTCTTATTTTATGATTATTATTCTGTTCGACATTTTGTGAGCTGATAAACATGCTGTGAGATGTACTAACACATCCTCTCTGATATATGATACTACAGTCATAATGTAATAATGACAGACAGTTAAAATGGCTTTTAAATACATTTCTACCTCAGAATCGTACATAAAAAGCACAACAAATAGAATATCTATGATTTTACACAATGCATTTTTCTTCTGCAATGTGTCGTGAGAGGTTTTCTGAGCTTGAGAAGGGGGAGGGCCAGATGAGCATCAATCTGTGCGTAATCTCCTGCAGTGTCCCAGATGGCTCAGTAATAGCTGACAGCGCAGACTAAAACAATCAAAATTCTCTACCATTTCTCTCCCACTGTCACTCTCAAGTCACGTAACATTTCACTCCATCATGTTCCCTCAGAGGCTTTAGCTGTGCAAACACACAAACTCATTACATCACTGACTCATGTAGACGCATTAAAAAGAAAATTTAAAACATTAATCTAAATCTCTGCTGTAGTTTTGAACATTTTACTCGCTCTTAAACAAGTATCTAGATGGAAACAAAAATCTATATTGGGTATTTATATTTACAGTATTACCCCCATTATCGTATGCGGCATAGCTTCTTTAAATTGCATGTGTACTGCTAACTCCTTTAAGGACTTTTAAAACTACAAACAACAACAATTTAATTTTAATTCATAGTCAAGTTATCAAAGAAGCCAGAGAAATTAATTAATACGATTGAATTAAAAGGAAATGGGTTTAAATATTAGGCATTGTAGTGCGTGAAAAATAATAAGTGCACTGTACTTACATCATTTATTCAGAGAAGCAGACATCTTGATTGCATGTAAACATAATTATCAAACTAAAAAAACATCATCGAGACCTGTGAATTACCCATAGCAATGGATAGGCTCTTTCACAATACAATTTTCCTTTTTTTCCCTGTTAAAGTAGAGAACTATAATCCAACCAGTCAAGTTGCAGTTTACATACATGCCAAGTTCATCCTTTGAGTTCAAGTGGACATTTGTGCCAAATGTAATCAAATTCCCTCTTGATGTTTCTGAGATATCACATTAATGAGAATGGGACTGTTGATTTTATTATTTTATTTATTGTTTATTATTTATTTTATCCTACTTTGGTGAAAATATGTTGTTTTTTTTAAGCCATAGTGACAACATTCTTACCTGTACTTGTACTGGATCCGGTCCAACTCCTGGTAGCTCAAGCCAAGATTGATGCCAATTTTACGCCAGTCCTGTCCTATCTGAAGAGAGATGGACAGCAGGTTGGTTTCTGTCAGATAGCCACTCTCGGGGTCACCCAGGTTCAGAGGAGGATACTGGACCTCCTCCATGATATAGCTGTTGTCTGAGTTTAGAGCCTGAGACAAAAACACAGAGGAAGTGAATAAACATTTACTGCAGAGACTGAATAATCATGTTGATTGTGTACAATATTTAATATTTGTATAATAATTAAGATTTTAGACAATGTTTCCATTCCTTCTTCTATAACTAATAAATGTATACTCTGACATTGCCATCATGCAGTATTAAACATTTAGTTCATACTAATAATATACTATTCAAATATATTGAACTACGTAATAAACTGTGTAATTATATGGCCTGAGGAAACAAATTTCACTTCAACTGACAGGAAGTCTTAGTGGTAAAGTTGCAAGCCACTGGCTATCATGTCCTTTCCTCTTTCTTGCAACTTCCTCTGGCAGATTGCTGGGAACCTCGCCTCTATAAAAAGATACCTGTGAGAGAGACACAAAGCATTTCTCAGTATGTTGTCTGAACAATTCTTACTAACTGATTCATGAGACAAAATAACACTGCCAACCATTTAAAATGTCTGTATATATAACAATTTCCTCAAGGGGATCAATAAAGTATGTCATTATTATTATCATCATTATCATTAAAAATGTAGTATTTGTTAGAGAATTGTTTACATTACATTTTTATTACAGTTGACAAGGTTTCTTGTCTGTATTTTAGATGACGGGTGATATGTGCAATATATAACTTGTTAAAATACACAGTGGGTGAGGTCATGCTGCCCTGGCACCATGTGTAACACTATCTAATCTGGAAATATAAGATACACAAAGTGACTTTGATTACACATGTACAAACAGAAAATGTCTGTTAAATATAATGTCCATCTTACTTGTCCCCTCACCGGCCCCTTCTGACCCTGAGCTGGACAGATGTACACTTCCTTCAGATTCTTCAGGCTGGAGTAAAAGACAAAACAAAGTCTCCCACCCACACAATCAGGTCTGTCTGGAGAAAACAGGACAGTATCATCTCAAGATTTCATACGCAGCACATCACAGGACCTTGGAAGGAAAGGAAGTGAGTGAAAAAAAATGTTCAAGATAAGATTGTGCGTCAAAGAGGACTTCAGACCTGTGCTGATATCTAAGCCCCTTTCAAAGCCGGCAAAGAACTGCTCTCCTTCCAGCAGGTCACACAGGTCTGAAGGCTGAGGTCCATCATACTGTTCTGACAAAGATTGCACTCTGCCTTCCACCTGGACAGGAAGCATCACAATCACTGTTTAGAATTTACGTAGTGACGGAATCAGTGTTGGATCCAAACTGTGCCGTGGCTGAGACACCACATACAGAGACGGATAAAACAGGGCTGATACACAGACTATTCTTAATGTAAATAGTTCTAATAAACAGAGGAGAATGACAAACCTTGTTAGCAGGCAAACACTGTAGCAGAACCTGTGAAAGATCAGTCTTCCTCTGGAGGACGAGAAACTGGACTTTAAACTGTTTTAGCCTTTGATAGACCTTCCTGACCACTCCACTAACACAGCGCTGAGTAGTGTACCACAGCCAGTACCTGCAATGAGACACACAAAGCTGTACAACTACAAAGTAAGACTGTACTGTTTTGGACCAAATATAAGACGCAATATACGGAGCAATCTTACATTCAAGGACTATGTTAACATCAGGTGGTGCTTTTGAAAAGACAGTATCAATGTAGCTACAGGCCTTCACAGAGTGTGTTGCATTATGGATCATCTGTAGCCTTAATGTTGGTAGACTACAGAGTGTGTTTTCAACTCTGTTTATAGTGAGTGTTTTACAGTTAGTCATCCCTAAAAGTGTTGTTATCCCAGTTTAACTTGCAGATGTTTGTGAGAGCTGGAGTCATGGAGGAAATAAGTTTATGGTGCATGAAAATGATTTCATGGCATCTCCTGACAATTTCACTGCATAAATAAACCAAGGAGAAAATCAGTCAGGAAGGATTGCAGCTGTCAGGAATGATAATCTCAAAAAGACAGTCTGAAAAATGCTTCTGACTGCTTCAAGAGTCTAACAGCAGTAAGTGACTGATTCACAGAGATGACTCGTTACCCTATTTCATGTTTGACTTGTTAGAGAAAAAAGACTTCAGTGATGACAACTCTCTCGAGGACTCCTTGAATTAATGGTGTCTGAAGGAAACTTTCCCAACAAAAGTGTTTCCTCCCTTCTGAAAGTCTTTATCACAAAAACAGCTATTGGATAATGGTTGTTGTTGTATAAACGGAGCCATCTTAGAGCCAAGCCAATATGGTTTATAACCATCATATATAACCATGTGAATATACTGTTGTATAAAAACTTACCAGGAGAAATGTGTAATGTAGAAAATGGCATACAAATGGGTGACATAGAGAGACACTTTTGATGTGATGTCAGTCCAGGTTTGGGCAGTGGGGTCTCCATGTAGCAGATGCAAACAGGACAAATCAACTGTATGGCCTGTATAAGCACCAGACATGTTAATGCGTGCTGACATATCCTATTACAAAGACATAAAAGTGAAGGTGGCAAACTGTACCTGTGACTCCAGATGGTAGAGGGATTTGAACTTTGATAGGCTGCAGAAAGTGCATGTTGGGAGTCTGGGAGAGGCAGAGGAGAGGACTAACTCTGGCGTGAGAATCACCACATAGAGCTTGCACCTCTGACACAGATACCTGCAACACCTACAGAAAGAGGCACAGCCTAAAGCCTTGCAGACCTCCATACCACACAGACAGACTGATGTGTCGAATTTCCACTTGCTGCAGTGTCCATTTTGCCTACCTGTAAAGTAATGGTGCGTGTCTGCACGGTGGAGTCTGGAGGGAAGTGGAGCTTAATTCCAGGATCAGAAGTGGACACCAGCAGGGCTCCAGCTGGTGTAACAGAGCAACTGTCCTTCACTGGACGAGACACAGCCATAAACCAGGAGAACTGGCTCACTGAGCAGCATGCCAGCTACAGGTAAAACAAAAGGTATTTTTTAATACTAATATTACAATTTGTACAACCGATAAAAATACTACTAATATAAAATCGAATCTGATCTGTAATAATATTGTGAAATGGGAGATTTATGCTTTACCCTGGCTGGACGTCCTCCAGGGTGACTGCTGTGGTTCTCACTTCCTCTCCTTAGATCAGTGGGCAAAGTGCTCCATGACTGTCCATCAAACTTGCGCACAACCACCTCCCTTCTTTTTCTGCGATGATATGGCACACACACCTCCACAGGCTACAAGCATTTCAAAGTTGTGAAGTTCAAGTCATACAGTAAAACATTAGAGATGCACCATTTCAATGTGCAGAACTGATGTGCTTTGGTGTCTACTGACACCTAAGCACATAAGGTGTCATCTATTACTAATTTACATTAAATTCAGTTTATTTGTTTTGCATTTTAAATTCAGTATTTTAGATATTAGCATTATTCCATCACTGCAGGCTACTTAGTCAGTGATTCATGCTACCTTACATAAAAATTATGACAATGATTAGTAGTGAGGCTAATCAGCAGTGAGACTTTAACTTTGAGAAAACAAAACAATACTAATATTGGATCATTTATTGGTTTTGGCAGATATCCTGAAGTGAGGAATCAGTACTGGTATCAAAAGATTAAAATGTTCAGTGCATCCCTACAATAAAAATGATCAAAGAAAAAGAGGTAAAAGATGTGAATTTACAAATTAAGTTCAATGTACCTTTAGAAATGTAATTCCATGGGGGCGAAGTTCCAGAGGGCGACTCAGAAGGATGTCATGCTCCCCCAGCCAAACCCACTTCCTTTCTGGCCTTTTCTCAACCCACTCCAGTCTTCTTGTTCTCAACAGGCATCCCAGGGGGAAGAGCAGCTCAGCCCCCCCTGGGAGAAAAACATGACACCCAGCAGACGAAACAGAAAAACTAAGGAGCAAAAGGAACACGACATCTTTAATCTTAATCTAGTCAGAAATGTCTTGATTGACAATATTAGTACAGAGAATGAGAGAGTATTTCTATGCTGAGAGCGACACATTACCTGTGCTGGTTAAATCCAAGATGCAACTCTGGAACTTTTGGATCTTTTGGATCTGGTAAGGAAACAATCATATAACTCAGACTACGTTTACTTAGAGCATACATACACTGTAGTTAAATGATTTAATCACTAATCAAGAAGAAGCCCATTTTCTTTGCTCACCAGGTGTGGGAGGGAGAGGAGGAGGGGTTGGGGGTCGTCCCAAAGGATTGTCACGCACGTCTATTTTCAGCAGAGGTATTTGGTTCAGACAATGTGGGATCAGGCGGAGGTCATTGCTGTAGATGACAAGCTCCCTCAGTGAGAAGAGAGAGCCTGTGCAACAACAAAAACAGGTTTATACCTTTTTTTTATTGCTACATTCATTAATTAAAGTACATAAAACCAAACATGAATTATTAATGTAATGCTCTTTTTACTGACAACCTCACCCATGCTCTCTGGTAGCTGCTTCAGCTTGTTGTGGGACAATTCCAGCTTAACAAGCTCCTCC
Organism: Sandelia bainsii; assembly: GCA_032362345.1. Classification (NCBI taxonomy): domain Eukaryota; kingdom Metazoa; phylum Chordata; class Actinopteri; order Anabantiformes; family Anabantidae; genus Sandelia; species Sandelia bainsii. The sequence continues at coordinate 15,668,718 of JAUMHL010000027.1, forward strand.
AGAGAACCAATTTCATCAGGGAGATGATGGAGGAGGTTATGAGAAACATCCAGTGTCTGCAGTGCTTTCAGCTGACCCACACTCGGGGGAAGAGAGACCAGCTCATTCCCCAGGAGGGACAGGTAAGTGAGGGAAGACAGCTGGCCTATATCATGAGGCAAAGCTGAGAGGTGGCTGTGACAGAGGAGCAAAGAGGACAGCATAGGCAGGCTGAGTAGGCAGGATGGCAGACAGCAGAGCTGGTTGAACGAGAGATCCAGGTGTACCAGACAGGAAAGAGAAGAAATAGATGCGGGCAAAGTAGTGAGGAGGCCAGGTAGGGGGTCACCTTGTGAGTCATAAAAACAGTGTCCTTGAATTAGAAAGAAAAGCAGAAGAATTAGAGTAAATCAAGGACTAAACTGAGAATGGCACCTACACTATATTGTATTAACACAGGTTTCACTGTATTCACTTTCATATGTATTTTTTAAGAACAATACAATGAAAACAATGTGAACTAAGTTATTTAGTGCTAATAAGATGTTAATACCACATGAAATAAATCTGAAAAATACCCCGAATAGCCAGTGAACGCAGCTCTGTCAGATTGGGAAGAACATCCAGTGCATCATCGAGGCTTGATTTATCCTCAGAGCCCAGTCTGAGATACTGGAGGCCCTTCAGCTGCCCAGGGATGGACCCCCATAGTAACGGCAGTGCAGCTGCTCCTCCCCGGTACACATCCAGGGTCAGCTTTGTATCAGTCAACACAGCTAAGAGGTCCACAGAGGGAGGTAAGGGTGGAGTCAGGCACAAGACTGATGATGAGGAAGATAAGGACGATGAAGAAAAAATGGTATGATGGTTGGAGAAGCATGGAGAGGATGAGGAGAGGCTTGATAGGGAAGGACTACAGGTGTCCATAATGCTGGAAGGAGACACAGAGGGTGCATCCCTCTCTGGCTCCAAGAGACCCGCTTGGCCTTCTGACATCCCACCACCTGGCATCACTGGTTCACTCATCCTCTCTAATTTCTCCTGATCCTTGTGCACGACACCGCTCCCGAGCCTCAGTACCAAAGTGTCTGCAGATGGGTCTGGTACTCCATCTCTAAATGTTGTCCTTGATGGGTTACATGCAGGCGTCACCTCCACCTCTTCATCATCTGAGTCGTCTCTCATCATAATCCAACTGGCTGCCTGGTCACCATCCTCTTCATCAGGAGCTGAACCTTCCTCGCTGTTTCTCTCCTTTCAAGCCACTGTTCATAAAGCTAGCTAGGAGTTGCCTACTAGCTTATACAGTACTGTTCCGAGATTTAATTTCTGCATTATGTCTGTAACGTCAATGGCACAGTTCGATACAGTCATTACAGCCAGATAGAGCTGAAGGACTGACATGAAAAGTGACGAGGAATATTTTTTCAGACATATTTGCTGAATGAAGCTGTTGTAAGCTAACGTTGTTACTTATCCGCAGTTACGTTACAACCTCTCCATTTTTACGTGAACTTTACAGATTTGTTGGCCTATGAGACTTCGTCAGAGACATTTATGTTCCATCACTAGTGTAGTGTTATTTGCTAACATTACTATCTAGGTTAACTTGTTTCACTTGGTCTCACTCTGTTTGCTTCCTTGTGCCCGAATGTTTTTAAAGAAAAACCTTTGCGTCACAGTTGTGCGTTCGTTTTGTTATACATCATACACCGGCCTTCACCGGGCGGAGTCTAGTCATGTGTAACTGTTTAAAGAACAAGGATCCCGCCCGCCCGGGTGTTGTTGTGTAAAACACCGAGCGCCTCGTTAGTGTCACCGCCAAAGATTCAATTCAGGGCGGGACAGATGTTCCAACGTGCGGCCTCGCTGTCACTCCCTGCTCCGACATCGGGAGGCGCTGCCTAAACTCTACTGTTTGTTTAGTGCTGATGATACATTATTTACACATTTGTCACATTGTAAACAATTCAGATTACACAAAATAAAATAAAAAAATACAGGAATAAGCCAGGAATAAACTTTTTGGTAAAATATGGTTCAATTTATAATGTGTTTGTGAAGATTTTAAAATCGTTTTAAATATGATAGGGAGATACATTAGTGAAAGAAATAACCAAGATAAAAATGTAAATGAAACCCTCAAAATGCAATAATTATTTATTTAACAACAGAAGGACATCAAATAATTTGTATTGTTTTAAAACATCGTTTAAATCTGTTTTTATTATTATAGGCTGGAACATTTGTAAATGAAAAAACAAAAATAATTTAAAGACAGAATAAAGAAATATGGTTATTAACCGTTTGACACACTGACATTTAAATTGAAGTAAGATCAAATTATCAGTTAAAAATATATTTTAGCTGAGAAAGACCTATACCCTCTAAATTGTTCTAAAGTAAGTTTAAAGTGGCCTAACAACATTTGTATGAACTATTGTTCTCTCCAAAGAAAGTACACATTTTGTTTTTATGTAGGTAATAATGGAATGGTGCATTATGGACCCATCACTATGAACTACAGTGCATATTGGTCAAGAGTTAGCATCAAAAGTTTATCTCTGACAGAGATGAGCAACACAAACTCGCTGTTGTGGAAAACATAACAGAATTTGTTTGATTCAGATACACTGTGGCAAAGGTTGAAAGTGGTGCTGTGAGATGTTTGTGTACAATAACAGAGTGCTCCTCAGAACACCAGCTGCCATCTCATGGTCAGACATATTTTAACTTTCTCAGTCACTTTCACTTTTCTCCGAGCGCTGCCAGAGTTACATCTCTTACGTGTATGAATTCATGTCAGCCCTTGTAAAGAAACACAGTTTACATAGTTTAAGTTTCAATTGATTTGACCTCAGATATTTTCCATTGTTATTAACCATGCTGAAGCCAGCAGACAAGTTTCAATTGGTCCCACTTTATTACCCTGTGTGTCCCATTGGAAAAAACTGCTGTTAGGCCCTTATTGACCGCCACTCTCATGGCTCACCCAACCTCTCTCTGTGGACGCATATTTACTGTCACCTCAAACTCAGAGCAGGTAACAGACATGGTGCCTGTCTCCAGCTGCCATGACAGAATATGCACCACGTGAGCATAATATAAATACAAATATATAAGGACTTGAAACTGGAGTTTGAAATTGGGCCCCTATAAAGGGAGGAACCACGTGTTTAAATAATAATGCAGAAAGTACTTTTAATGATATTGGACTTTGAATTTGTACTTTGGTGCAAATTCATGTAAAGTCATGCAATGAACCCAAGACTGGTAGGACCCATGAGTCTGGGACAGTTGGCTGGTTGGTAGTCCAGCTGTTCAGTTCTGTTCCAGTGTTAGTAGTCAAGACAGACTTGATAGAGAAGAGAAACTTTTTATAAAGAATGAACCCTAGCTGATAGTGGTTTCATAACAGAGCATGCTCTCTAAGGAACAATGTCCTACAGAGAACCAACCCAAAAGATGACTATTTGCAGCCTAATTCTGTGAATAGCGTTTTAAAGAAATGTTGCAGAAAAACTTGGCATGGACTTATTTTTCTTGTGACACCTTACTACAAATTTGTAACCAGAATGCTGCAAACACACAATTCTGTTACTTCCTGATTACAGCTTCTGTTATTTCCTGACTAATGTTTTTTCATATGTAAGATAATCACAAATGAACAAGAATAGATAAATATTAGTGTGCAGGCAGAATCGTGAGTTTGTTTTAATTGATCTGTAAATAAATCAATACACATCCTTCCTTTCATAACACATATTACGCAAGAACATCTCAATATAGCTTAGCTTAGTTTTTTAGAACATGAATAGAGTTTACAGACAAAACATGTGAAGACAAACAGGCAGATAAATTTAGTAAGAACATAAAAAAACTCGTAGTTCTGCCTGGGGAAAACTTGACAGCTGTCAGATCAACCAATGCCTGTTTACTGACCTAATGGGTGTTTCAGCGCTGCGGATTGTGATTGGTTATTTAGTCAACCATCTCACTTATGATTGGTCAGTTTGCTCAGCGCTATTGGTCATTGGTCAGACTGCGCGCTACTCCCTGGACGTAACAAGTATGTGACACAACAACAACTCCCCGTGTGTCACCGCGTAGCTATTTAACTAGCGTAAGCTTGCTTTTAAATACATTTACTAACAGAAGTCAGCTTTTGCATAACTGATTTCTCTATTTTCATTAACGCCAATGTAGCGATCTGACCTGCAACGAAAAAAAAACTTCCACTGTTTGGTAGAAAGCTGAACATAGTTAGCAGGATCCTGAAGAGAGCATGTGAAGCGGCATCGTTAACAAAAGATAAACAGTGTTAGGCTTTAAAAGCATTAGTCATTTTTGAATCCGTTAAACTCTGTGAGCGGACTTTGTCAAAGTGAATTGTTTACAAACGACCTTAGCCGGGCTTGTTACAGCTTTTCGCCAGCATGTTCCCGTTAGATTCGCCGTGGAACATCTCTTTTGCAGGTTGCGGCTTCCTCGGTATCTACCACGTCGGTGTTGCTAGCTGTCTGCTGGAGCAGGCTCCTTTCCTGGTGCACAACGCCAAGCACATATATGGGGCATCAGCTGGAGCTCTCACTGCTACTGCTGTGGTCACTGGCGTCTGTCTCGGTAGGTGACTGTTTGGTATTTTAGCATCTTCAGGGAGTGGAAAGGATGAAGACTAAAGTAGAAGTGCATTGTAGCGTTTTTGAGTGCACCTCTATATAATTATCATTGGTGGGATAGAAGTCCTGCACTGAAAGTTTAACTCAACTAAACCTAATCTTTTAGAAGCAAAATATAAAATTGGTTAAATCATCTTTTGTGTATGGACATATAAGCAGCATTTTTATGTTGTATGTTGCCACCATATACTGCTGAGTACTTTAATTTTTAGCAATTTAGCATGGTCATCTGCAATAACTATTAGCTGCATTGTAGTAAAACAATAACATAACAAAAAAATATATAAATAAAAAAATATTCACATAAAGGACCTCAAACCATTGTTACTTCATGTCACTGGTGGTTACATGAACCACAAAGGACCACTATAGCATCTTGACAATAATTATTTCAAAGTTAATATGAAATACCAACTAAGCCCCAATAATCTTTTCTTATAAGAATGCAAGAAAGATGAGAAAAGGTCTGAGGGAAACACCATTTATCCTTTTGATTAGAATCTTGTTTTTCCTAATTGTAGTTGAGAAATGTACTTAATCAAAAACAAGTACAGTTGCATGTAGTACTTTAATTATCCAAAAATTCCATTGGAAAATTGTCATTTTTTTAATCATTGCCAGTAAAAGGAGTATTAGGTTCTTTCAGTTCCGATAATCTCCGTTGTGCACATGATAATGAGTTCTCCTGGAGTTCTCAACAGTTCCCGTGGACTTTTTTTATGTTTTCACAGGAGAGACCGGTGCAAGTATCATCAATGTTGCCAAAGAGGCGAGAAAGCGATTCCTGGGACCCATGCATCCTTCTTTCAACCTGGTGAAAATTGTGCGTCATATGCTGCGTGGGATGCTGCCGGCTGATAGCCACGAGCGGGCCAGCGGGAGGTTAGGAATCTCTCTCACCAGAGTGACAGATGGAGAAAATGTGCTGGTGTCTCACTTCAACAACAAGGAGGAGCTGGTGCAGGTGTGCATCGTGCAAAATGTTTTTTTCAGTTTTTTTGGTTGATATCAGACATCATGATACACAAGTCAAACCTGATAAACTGAGAGTATTTAGGTGATGAACATGGGTTTTTTTCAGACTCCATTTCCATACAAGAAAATATTAAATATTGAATGTCTTTGAAGATTCTCACTCATCCAGGTCATGGTTATCCCAAAAAAGTCTATTCAGTGACAACTAACAAGTCCAGTTGCCTCTGAATAACCTTTTTTGGGATTAAATATTGAACATTTGTTAAGTGGATGTGATTGTTAATTTTATAGCTAAAATGATGAGTTAATTACTCAGTTAATCAGTTACCGGTTAAAATACCACACATTCACTAATGTATGTCATAACTATTATTATTATTATTCAGTGGTTCCAGCTTCTTGAGTGTTGGGATTTTCTCATTTTCTCTGCTTTCTATCATTGTAGCTGGAAATTCTTTGGATTATGTACAAAGATGTTTGAAGACATCACAAACTATATAATGACACCATGATAACTAGTTATATATGCTGCTCTTTGTAATGTTTGCAACAAAGACCCAACATTAATCCATTTGCATGTGGTTCTTTGACATCACCAGTTTCTGTGTCTCTCCGGGGGTGATGCTCATGAATATAGTGATATTATATTACCAAACTGTAATATTTACAATGTTTTATCTCATAATTCTATTCATGTCTAAGTTAACGTCACCTCTTTCGTACATTGTATTTTTGAACCAGGCATGTGTCTGTAGTGCTTACATCCCGGTGTATTGTGGCCTTATTCCTCCTACACTGCAAGGAGTGGTGAGTAAAATCAATATTATTCAGCATCTGTGCACTTTTCACTCTGTCTCCAATATTCTATTTGGATTAATGAAAATAAATGACTTTCATGATTTGCTCTGATTTTAAATTAAGAACTACACATACACTAGGTGCGAGAGGTGTAACGACCCATCCACGTTGCTGCTTTGCTTGAATTATCCACTGTATTTCCTGTTATTGTGTTTTGTTGTTTCTGTTTCTTCTGGCACTTTTTTCCATCTATAATTGCCCCTGCCAGAGCCCTCCCTTCCTCAAGAATGTGTTTGTTCTGAATGCCACATGCGCGTGGAAACAATGATTATAAAATTACTTGGGAGTGTGTGTTTGTGAGAGGTCTCACTCTAAAGGGAAAAGTAGAACTACGATTATTTACTGTAGATGGACATGTTTCTAGTACAAAGGTTTTCTGGGAAATAAAATTGAGAAATACCAATGCTCCCACCCTCTCTGTGTGGCCTTTGTGATGGGTTTTAAAAGTTTACATGTGCTTATGTGTATGCATGGCTTGTGACCAAAATTTGAGATTGACAGAGCCACTCTGGACTGTGCTGGCCCAAGCTTTAAGGTTGTTCTGTCCTCTCCTACCCTTGGTGCCTCAAATTCTAAAAACTGATGTCACTCCAATCTTATCTGTTGACACACACTGGGTGCCTCCCAACTCTGGGTTTAAAAGTTCATCAGCTTCAATAAAAACAAACAATCAATACGCAGCACATGATGTCACATCTTTTGTAATGATTGCGGTGGCTAAATATCATATGATTCCCATACGGATTATGTATATTGTCTAGATTTTGTGCAATTAAGAATGTGTTTCCATTTATTCTGATGCTAACATTTGTCTTCTGTCATACAGCGATATGTCGATGGAGGAATCTCAGACAACCTGCCTCAGTATGAGCTGAAAAACACCATCACTGTTTCCCCGTTCTCTGGAGAAAGTGATATCTGCCCCCGAGACACTTCAACCAACATACATGAGCTTCGATTCACCAACACAAGCATCCAGTTCACTCTAACCAACCTCTACAGAGTCTCCAGAGCTCTTTTCCCTCCAGACCCAATGGTAGGTAACTGACTACAACCTTTCTGATCTATATACACAGTTAAATTGATTTGCTCAATTGAACAGTGGTGAACTCAGTGGACTTGTTTAACTCATGAGAGATGAATCTGTGTGTTTGTTTTTTGGGTGCAGATTATGAAGACCATGTGTAAACAGGGATATAAAGATGCTCTGCACTTTTTAAAGAGAAATGGTAAGAAACAGATGATTATTTTTATCAGCTTTCTCCAAAGCGCTTTGTAACAAAAAACACGGCTAATACTAACAAGCCTAATTGATCTTTTGTCGTCTGCGCAGGAAATATCAGAATGTACACACAGTGTATCACACTGATATGCTATCAGAACTTAAACTTCCTGTGACCATATAACCAGATCAATAAATTGCTTTTACTTAGGATTAGATTTGTGTCACTTCCTATGGTTACAACATGTCAAATAAATGCTTCAATGCAGTTTACATAACGTAGTATTTTCCAGTACTGTGTTCTTAAACCATCCACACACAAGCATATTGTACACATGGTACATGGCACATGGTATTACAACATAAACAAGTATGTTGGTTATTATAAACTAATTTAATAGTTTCACTGATTAGGAAGCTGCCTCACCATTGATCTTAGATTAAAAAATACTTTCATGTTTGATTTTCTTTACAGGATTGCTTAATTACAACGAACCTCTGAGAGACAGACCGCTGTTAGCTAATGAAGAAAATGAGCATTATAATGATGAAGAGGAGGAGAGCAGTGAAGGCAATGAAGAGGAAGCATCGCCACATGTAGAAGAAGGAGCAGTAGTGGTTCATTCCACTTTCATAAAAGATGAGCATATCATCATACACCTCCCACCCACCCTGCACAAAGGTAACATAACAATTTAAAGCTTTTACAAGATTCGATTCAGTTTCAATTCAGTTTTATTTATATAGCACCACATCACAACAGAATCATCTCAAGGCATTTCACAAATAAGATATATATAAATATATATTTTAAATATATGAATATTTTTAAAACTCAAAGTATGAGACATGATAAATGAGCTTAGAACTTATCACTTAGATGGTATTTAAGCTGTATTGTTGCTCCTATTTTCCTTTTCAAATGTGAATGATTTAAGAACACGGTACTGGTAAATATTGTATTATGTTCACTGCACGGATATATTCATTCAACATGTTAAAATATCTCCTTTTTACTTCATGAGTGGTTTTGCATGAAGCATGTTAATTCTGTGTCTAGTTATGGGAACTGTTGTAATCCCCTTTGCTCCTCTGCAGCTCTCATTGAAGCGTGCATGGAGAGGAGAAGCCTGGTGCAGTCACTAAGGAATCTACTTCCTGTGAGGATGGCCTCAGCCATGATGGTCCCCTACACCCTCCCTCTAGAGTCAGCCATATCCTTGACTGTCAGGTGCTGTAGGACATCTGGTCCCATGTCTTCCTTATTTGACATTCACTCTACATAATAATGTGTCTTCTAGTAGTTTGAACAGATTTTTAGTATGTTTTTATTGATTGGTGGAACTGACAATTCTGTAACTGTTGTTACTGAAGTAGTCTTCTCTGCCTATTGGCTAACAACTGCATATCCCATGCGTAGACTCCTGGAGTGGCTGCCAGATGTGCATGAAGATGTAGAGTGGATGCGAGAGCAGACATTAAAAATCTTGCAGCATGTTTTTCGCCAGACCTCCAAAAGCATTTCTCAGCACGTTTCTGCTAGGTAGGTGACAGTTTCTGTTTCACAGTTGTAGTTATCTATTTATGTCTCATGTTTACAAAAACAGTAGTTATACAGTAGGCAACATTTAACATTCAGACATGTCCGAATACATTAAAATTAGGTCAGGTTTATAACATACATAACATCATAGGATCTAGGTTACGCTTACAGTATATGAACCCAATACATCCATGATGTGAACATGGCTGAATTTCATCCTTTTTAAATCTGATTTTTTTGCCACTTGAAATCAAGTTGTTATTAAAATATTTACATCATCTTTTAAGTAGAAAAGACAAACTTGTTAGCAATGTGTTGCATATTTACACATCTAGCAGACATAAAGCAACATTAGCATTCATTGGTAGTCATGCTTTTGGTCACCAGTGAATGTACACTACCAGTCAAAAGTTTGGACACACATAGGAATGACCATGTTTTTCATGGAAAGATACATGTCTTCAGTTGTG
>JAUMHL010000027.1:15687781-15703025 GCA_032362345.1 Sandelia bainsii
GGCTGTGGAGAGGATGTGAGCTGTTCTCCATGATGTTCAGCAGCTTGATAAGCAGCCTCCTCTCCACCACCTGCTCTTTTTAATAAACAACAGTGATATCAGTTTATAAAATTAACAGATATTTTAATCATCATATTTTAATGACTTTTTGTTTTTGAAGATACCTGATAGAGCATGGTGCTCATGTTGGAGCAGTGAACAGTGAAGGAGAACTTCCTCTGGACGTGGCCACAGAAGACGCCATGGAGCGACTTCTCAAAGCTGAAATCAAAAAACAAGGTACAAAATTGCTGTGAACCAACAACAGCAACAATCTTATCTGCTCCACGTTAAAGCCCCATGTTGCTTTTTGTCCTGTTGAGTCTTGAATGTGCAAATGATATTTATAATAACTTCAAATAAATAATAATTACAATATATGACATATTTATGTTATTATGTATGTTGTGTTATGAATTTGACAACAGTCAAAACTGCATGACAATGGGTAAAATGATCATTTAGCTAGATCCCAACCACATTAATCATAACTACTATACTACAGTATAAGTGCAGCACTGGTTCCTGGTTTGTATTATTGTCAGTTGAATGTCTTTTTTGGATACTTAATTTCGGACCAAAACAAGCTATTTGAACATGTCACCTGTAGATTCAAATTAAACTTGTTAATCTAACCTGAATGTGGGGCTGCAAGGACTGCGGGGTGAGAAAACTCATACAGACACAAGAAGAACATACACACACACACACAGAAGGCCTAGCTACTCGGTAGTGGTGAGACAGCAGAGTACCATCACGCTTCTTCTTATAGTGTTTATAGAACAAAAGTATTTTCCCTTGTACAGACATTTCCACCTAACAATGTGACATGTAATTCTGTCAGAAAGTAAATACTGCCAGTATTCCAGCAGTTTAAGGCCTGTCATTGTGGAAACTAAAAGTCACATTTTGTTGAGTAATTGTGCTAAATTAAAAGCATATTTTATGTGTAATCAGTAATTTCACTGTAAGTAGTGGATGGGCTTTTCTTTTAAACACATATACAGTACAACAAACTCCCATTGGCAGCAGTAACCTCAGATAAACCGTATTCAGAAGGGACTTTGGATCTTCTGTTCAGACCCAGCAACAGCATTACTGCTCCAAATCATGGTGCATCCTCCATCGTACTTTGCTATTTAAGCTGATGTTTTCATAGTGGTTCACAGTGTCCTTTTAACACCATACATAGTGCTGCGTGTGCTAAACATTGTCCCAGTAGTGTTGTGGCATGCTAGAGTGCTCTTTGGCAAACTTCAGGCACGTGTATAGGTTTTTTTGTTTTGCTTTAAATAACAGCAGCTTCCTCCTTCATGTAACTGTTTACCATGATTTGCATATGGTAGACGTGAACAGACGTGAGATGTTCTAATGATTCCTTTAAGCCTTGAGTTGTGAGTCTGGTTTTGTACCTGTCTAAGCGCTCTGCGTTGTGCCTATGGAGTTGTCTTAGCCGTGTCCTACTTTTAGGGAGCATAGCTACAGCACATCTCCATTTATAGAAGGTTTGTGTAGCTGTGGACTGATGGATATCTAAACCCTCTGAGATTACTTTGTAACCCTTTCAACAATTCTTGACCATAAGTCTTCCAAGATCTCTTTTTTTCAGACATAGTTCAGATCAACAGATGCTTCATGTGAATACCAAACTCAAACTGTTACAGTAGCTCTGACCCACACCTTCAGTCTCATTTTATTGATTTGATTACAGGTTTGCGAACCCCAGTTTGCTTATGTTGATATCTTTAGTGTATGTTTAACATACCTTTTCCTGCCTACACTGTGAATATTAGAAGAACAATAAGTGATTTCTGTGTTATTAATTTAAATGGATTGTGTTTGTTCAGTATTGTAAATGGGGGATTTTAAGGGTTCACTTATTCTTTCTTGCCATTGTCTCTGTGGACGTATCACATCATACTTTGCAAATGCAAGTGACTCAAGGCTGCTGTGGTTGAGAGGAAGATTAGTGTAGTTAATACTTTACTGTACATGTCATTTGGTTCAGGAGCAGTTCTCAACCAATGTGTCATAAATTACTTCTTTAATGAGCTAAATCCGTTATGAAATCATACAGAGCTCATTTTACTAAATTATTTTTATACATGTATAGCTCCAGAACTTGCTTTGCATTTGTGTCTTGTTTTGCAAAGGGTCACATTAAGGCTCACGTCTTATTCAGAGACAAAATAGGTCACTGTGGTCAAAGTCAGTCACTGTGTCCCGGTAGTTGTGTGACCTTGATAGTAGAAAGTGTACTCTAGACTAATATTTTTATCAATGCACATTTAGTTGAGATCCAAATGCAACTGGAACCACAGATGACATATAAAATAAATATAAATACATATTCAATACTAATAAAATACTCCAAAGTGTGTCTGAGTTTTCATTTGGTGTCCATGTGTGCGTTATAGGAATTGATGTGGACAAAGCCCGAAAGGAGGAGGAGAGGATCATGCTCCAGGATGCTATGGCGGTCCAGGAAGGAGGTGGCACTCTCACACCTCACCCAAACACCAAGGCAACCGCTCTGCACGTCGCCGCGGCCAAAGGCTACATAGAAGTCCTGAAGTGAGCGTCTCCCTCACACACACGAGAGCAGCAGCTTTTATTGATAACTTTGTTCCTCATTCTTTCTCTAATTGTTTGTTTCCCTCCTTTTCCCCCTGGCCTACTTCAGGGTGCTTTTACAGTGTGAGGTAGATGTGGACAGCAGGGACATTGACGGCTGGACACCCCTTCATGCAGCAGCTCACTGGGGACAGGAGGAAGTGTGCACCTTGCTTGCTGACAACATGTGTGATATGGGTGCTGTCAACAACGTGGTGAGCGGGAGACGAACAACCTCTCCTTGTCATCAAGTCTGTAATTAAAGCCTTCTTGTGCCGTGACTGATCATAATGTGAATGTCCTTGTAGGGACAGACACCTCTAGATGTTGCAGATGAGAACCTCGTGGACACTCTGGAGGAGCTACAGAAGAAACAGAACGCTGTGAGTTTGCCTTCAGACAGGCTCCATGATTATCTCACTCACTTAGATAAACCTGATGAGATTAATAGTGTTAAAGCGATGAATGTTCTCTGTGTTTATGTGTGTTTATATTCCTCTTCAGTTACGCAGCGAGAAAGAGAAACAGACTCCTGTTATTGAGACCAGCCCTCAGATCTCCATGGTACCAGTCCGCACACGCAGGTTAGTTCCAGTGTGTTTGTGTGGGCATGTGTTTGTGTATGTTTATGTGGGCACACGCTACGCTGCTCCTCCGCTGAATCCCTGCAATCCCAGTACCAGTTGTCTGCATGCAGGTATGATGTGAGTCCCAGTGTTGATTTGAACCATGTTACTTCTATCCATCGACACTGACTTACTGATAGATGTTGCAGTCAGTAACATTCTGTGTCTTAGTTTCATACTAAATGTAACTTTGCAGTGAAAACCTAAACAAATAATATACCTTAAAATATCAATATACATGATAAAATTGAATGTGGTGTTTGTTTTGTCCTGCAGTGCATAACAACAAAAAAACATTCTGTATGCAGAAATTTTTTATTATTATAAATAAATAAATTTTAATATATATACTGTACCACACTAATACAATCTAAAAATATTTTGCTGTCTATATTTAATTGGCACAGTTCAAGGGCACAAGCATTGTATTACCTTATAGTATAAAAGTATGCTAATGTATGTATACAAACTGTACACAATACAGTGTGTACTATATACTGTACAATTATTATGTGGTATGTACATTCTACATATTAAATTGTTTGTAGTGTGGGACTGGGACACAGCAACCGTAACAGCTACCAGTGCTCTGTTGTTATTTTTTGTGTGGATTGTGCAGTTTGCATTATCACATATTATAAAAGTTGTGAAATAAGTGATTAAAATATTACATACAGCTAAGTGGTTCTACACATGGCATCACAGAAAGTGACTCACTGTTCCACCCAGTGATGTGTTAATTGGTGCATGCTCGCTCTAATTGGCTGCACATGGAATGATTGCCCTCACTGATCAGCTCCCTGCATGCCACCTGTTGTTTCACCCCGCCTCGGCCCGCCCCTGCAGGACTTCTATCTCTCGTATGAGCAGCAAGGAGAAGATCTGCCTCCACGAGCGGGAGAAGCACCCACCTCCTGCCCTGCAGAGCAGTCCGGCTGAGGACGAGGAGGAGGAAGGCCAGACAGGACAGAGTCAGCCTCAGAGCCAGGCAAAAGCATCTAGTAGCTCCAGCTCGGAGGACGAGAGTGAATCCGAGAGCGATGCAGAGTCAGGTGAGGGTAACCTGTTGTGTGTGGAGTTGCTGATAATACTTGTAGTAATGTGTGTGTAGAAAAGCATTTATGTATTAACATGTTATGTGAAATGTTATCAAAATTGTAAGACTTTTTAGGATTTTACTAGTGACTTATCAATTGCTGACTTTTCGTGGTTTTAGAGAAAGCGAAAAACCGAGAGATCATAAACAACTTGAACAACAAGCGCAACACCACCAGCCTCCTTCCTACCTCTATGTCAGCCAATACTGTTGCAAACCAAGTTAAAAAGGTAATTTATACATAAATTATGTAAGGAACATCTAATGTCTGTTTCCGCTGCATAACCGCAATACTAAACAATATTGGGATTTTACTGGCTGTGTAGCAGGAACCAAGCAAACCTGCAGCCACTGAGGCCCCAGGATCCTGGAGAACGTCTTTGAGGAAGGCAGGCAGCTCAGTGGCTCTGGGCTCAGCTGGACTGTCTGAGTCCAGCCAGGACCCCAGCAGACCTGCAGAGTCAGGCCTGGGTATGACCCGCTCTGCCTCCAGCCCCCGCCTCAGCTCCGAGGCCGACACTAAGGTACGTGCCGCAAGTTCTCACATGATTCAGGGATTTTTACAGCAATGACAACACGGCTCTTATTTTATAAATCTACCATGACAGGCCAAATAAAGGCTTCTTTTATAGCCTCCATCTGAGTCACATAAATAACTGATGTCACTGCTCATTCTCAGGAGCCAAGGCTTGCTCGGGTACCTCCCATTCCAACACGGAAACTCTTTAGTATACCAGACAGCAGCCCTGACAACTCCAACAGGTGGGTCTGTGCTCTCATGCTGTTGCACTTGTGAAACCAGAATCTGTTTTTCTAAATCACCACATATGTGCACTTGTCACCCTGTCTTTCTCTCAGTTGGCTAAGCCGTAGCTCCTCTTACACGCGACGCCTTTATAGTCAATCAGGGAATGATATCACTAGTTCTACCCCCTATTTGCTTCACAGGTCAGTCATGCTGCTCACTTCCCGTATTGTATTTGTTTGCTTTCCTATTTGTGTGTGAATGTTGTTGCAGTGTCACAGCTTATTACAGTCCTCTAGCCGTCGGTACTAATTTCTGCGTGGGTGTGAAAGATGCCTTTGTGTTTCCAACGGGCTTTGTCTGTTTTCTTTTTTTTAGTTCATCTTATGGAAAGAGACTGGATGATCCCACCATGACCTCACTTAGCACAGGAACAAGCTCTGCCGGACTCAGTCGACTTAATAGTGTCTTGGCGCAAAGGTATTTGATTTCTGTTTACTGTACTGTGTAAATTTGGCTGAAACATTTTCCTCATTCAACTAAAGGATCTGATAGACTTGTAATATCTCTCTCTTCCAAAGACTTCCTCAGGAACAGACGGAGAAGAAGGATCAGGCTGCTGTCACCACCTCCAATTCTCAGAGCACAACTGCAGGTGAACAGGAGACCAAGCAGAGGCGCAAGTGAGTCTTGGCTGTTGTCTTGCGTCTTGAAGGGCTGATATTTTTAAACTGGGACTGCTGGTACTGCTTTGCAGCTAAATATGTGATTTGACGTGTATAGATCGTATCTGACACCAGTGCGGGACGAAGAAGCAGAGGCACAGAGGAAGGCTCGCTCCCGACATGCACGTCAATCCCGCCGCTCCACTCAGGTACAAACATGACCTGCTCAGATGTTCACAGCAGATGAGGAGGCAGCCTCCAGCTCTGGGGCCCCCTAGTACTGTATGTAAGTCTGGTACCTAAGGTGACGTTCTCTCTCCTTCACATAAAGGGGGTGACACTAACAGATCTACAGGAGGCAGAGAAGACCATGAAGATGGACAACAAAGGGAGAGAAAATAAGGAGGAGGAAGAGAAGGAGGCAAAACCGAAGAAGGGAGACGAAGGGGTGAGAGACATATATCGGAGTTACAGCCCTGTGTGTGTGCTGCACTTGTATAATGTGGCATTACATGGTAGGGAAAACTGTGTTTATAGGAAGTAAGCTGGAGGTCTCGAATTGCAAGCCTGCAAAAGTCGGACCTGCTGGGTCTCACACAGCCAGCTGGAACCGCACGCCCTCAGATGTCTGACAGGAGAGGTGCGCAGCCTTTTCTAACAAAACATAAAACTTGACTGTGGTGTGCTGTGTTTAAATATTTAATTTTCTTACTGCCTGGCTTCGTTCCAGATGTTGAGGCCAGCACAGGGGAGAGTGAGACGGAACGATGGGCCAGAGAGCGCAGGGAGAGGAGACAAGCTCGGGCCAGAAGGAAGGCACAGAGGCCTGGAGAGGTTAACACTAGCACCTTTTTTTTTATCTGGAAAAATCGATGCAGTACGGATAGCAAACCATATTAACAAGAAAAGACGCAATCAGCAGTAGTAAATACAAACCAGAAAAACCAGAAAGTGTTGTAACTAGACTGTAGAGTTTCATAAGAACATGTTGTGCTCTGTGCTCCACTTATTGAGCTGTCTATCATCTGTAGAGTGACGACAATGATCCCAGTGGAGAGGAAGAGCTCTTAGGAGGAAGTGGGCTGGATCCACAGGTGTGTGTGTGGGATTGTGTTTGTTTAGTCAAATGACTGTAACCTAAGACACCGGCTATAACTTGCTTGTCTTCTCTGTTTACAGTCAGACCGATACTTGGGTTCCAGGTATGAATCCAGCCTTTGACCTGTATGATTTGTCCTGATTCTTCATTCTGTCAGCAGAGTCTCTATGGGAGCAGAATCTCTGACCTCTGCTCTCCTTGTCCACTCAGGTCGGACAGATCCTGTAACGACCCCACCTGGAGAGGAGAATCTGAGACCAAGGATTTTAAGAAGGTTGGACAGACAGAATTGTTGAGGTCACATAATTTGTTTGTGTTATTTGTCTCAGTTGTTTATATGTGTGTGTGTGTGTTAGCTGTTTGAGGAGGTCTCCAGAGAAAACAGCCAGCTACAGTCCCAGCTGCACGACACTCAGAGAATTATCAGTCAGACCAGGTTGGACCTGGAAAAGGCCACACAGGTGAGGAAACGGACACAATAAGTTAAACCTAAAGTTAAAGTGTTTCTGTAATTTTTCCTATGTAGAGACAAAAACAACCAGAATTCTGTTTTGAAAGATAACAATTATCTAATGGTTTTTGTAGTAAAAACTCAAGATTTAGATCTTGGGGGTTTAAAATAACTAATCAAAGTCATCCTCTTACAAATGTCAACAAATGTTGCTCTTGTTTCACTTAAATTTAAAATGCAACTGAGGGGGAAAAAGTAGATGTTAATTTGATAATGTTTTTTTGCACACAGTCGTAGTGATGATATTAATAGATTTTCTGTATCCAACAGAGACAGGAGCGCTTCAGTGACTGTTCAGCCCTGCTGGAGCTGGAGAGAAAGGTAATGCTTTACTGCCGATGAGGTTACATGTTTTTTGTTTGAAGCTTCATCTGCTTCACTATGGCCACCCCTGCTGTCTGTTGATGCTATCTCCTCCCCACTCAAACCACTTCCTCACCTGTTTTCACTCAACTTTTGTGGTCTTTCCTCTATACTTCTATACATTGCTTCTGTCTGCACCCCACCCTCCCTCACGTTTGCGTGACATCAGGATCGGAGGATGTTGGAGCGGCGAATGGCAGAGCTGGAGGAGGAATTGAAGGTGAGGAGATATTGGAAACAAAACTTATCAGGCCCACAGACACTTTGCATGTTCCTGCTTGATTAGCTTGGCTTTAGCTTGTGCAGTTCAGCATTGTTGTGAAGGCACACAGTAGAGAGCTGTGTTTTAAAGTATAGTCTCTCTAAGTGTGTCTCTCTGTAGGTGGGTGTGATAATGTTTGTTCCATCGCATAGGTTAATTTGGTTGTTGATCAAATTAATAATCAAGTTTAACTGTCCACAAACTACCTGAAGTTTATTACTCAAGAGGCATCAGATCTCTACTCTCATAATTTTGTATGTGAAATAATATATTCTGTAAATTGCCATTTCCATTACTACAGAATGAAAACTTAGAAAATGCTAAAGTACTTTTATCAAAAGAATCATTCTTCATTTTAGGAAATGTGCTTATTTGCTTTCATGTCCAGAGTTAGATAAAAAGATCAATACAAGTTTGTATAATACATATGTAGCTAGAATCCGATAAGACTAAATGAATGACATAAGTTTTGATTAGTGAGCTTAGAACATGCCGGTTAGTTGATTCTGTTTCCTTTGTACTGAACCAATTTTGCAGTTTCCCCCACCTTTCCAGTCTTTATGCCGGCTTTATTTTACCAAAAAACAAAATGCTCAAAAAGATCAATATATATGTATATTTTTTTATAATAATTTTTAATTTTATTGCAGTATCGGAGCAAAAGATCAGTTTAAAAACTGCAAAACAACCCCACTGTCATTTATTTTACTCCTATTTAATGTGACATCGATTAGGTGCCATGGTTTGTTTTAAAACTCTTGACTCAGCTTTAATTAATTTTGTATTAATAAATCAATATGCCCAGTGAAAATGACATCTTATTGATCCAGTAATGTCAAAACAAGCAATACAAAATTAAAATCTGAATTTTATCATTTTGATTCATTGTAATGTGAGCTTAATTTTTACTGCCAGGTTCTGGTGGACCTGAGAGCAGACAACCAGCGTCTTAAAGATGAAAATGGAGCACTGATCCGTGTCATCAGCAAACTCTCCAAATAGACATGGAGAGAGACAGAGACCTGAAGAGCAGAGAAGCCCCCTCCCCTCCCCTCCCTCCCCTCTGTCCACACATTCCTCCCAGTGCCAAAGAGTGAAAGAAAGGGGGGAGAGAAGATGAGCACCACAGCTTGACTTGGATTGTGACGCCTCTCTGTGAACAAATGGAGTGGCTTTTGTGTGCCTTAATGCCCGTTTGTCACAGAAGACCGAAGGCATGAAGGCCTGTGGCTTTGGTCAGAGGCTCCCACAGAAGCAAACATGTGACTTGACAACAGCCAGACTGTCCACGGCTGGTGCAACACAGAAAACACAACATGTACTATGACTGTGCACCAGGGGAACACTAACATGCACACACATTCCTATGCGTGCATCAAATACTTCCTCAATGCACATTCCACTGAGCGCATAAGGCAGCTTGGGCCTTAAAGCTCCCACTTAGTATTTATTTTTTTGTGAACACACTCACGTCACACATTCACAATTTACCCCACTCACAGTCTAAATTTCAGCTCAACACATTTCAGGCTCAGTTTTTACGCTCAGCAATGTCCTTATGACACGGGGAAGACCATGAAGCTCTGTTGGGTTGTTTTGTTTCCACATTCAAGTGTTTGAAACCACCTACCTCTCCACCTATGCACTTCCCCACATTTTTTATTTTTGTGACACACTCCATGCTCTTAAAAATTGACCGTAGAACCAGGTCAGTCGAACACGCACTTTACTCTTTGCAAAGCAATAAAATGTATACCAGGCTTTGCCCGTCCTCCTGACAGACAAACTTAAACTTCAGAGCAGCACCTTCTCACTTTGCAAGTGAGGGGACAAGTTTCCTATAGCTGAAGGTCAAAGGTCATTGCACATTTATAAAAATTGCTGTTCTATCAAAGCCTATTATGCTATAAATGGTTTTAATTAATTATCATTGATAAAGAGATTTTCATAGTTTTTCCCATTAATTCCTCTCTTGCAAGGGAGCATGGTTATGTATATTATATGTGCATAAATATTAGTCTTTAATAATACCCTTTTGAAGTACATTTCCATCTAGCCTATCTTCACGTTTTGGTTTTCTAATATATTGAATGGATGTCTGCACCCAAATAAAAGTGTGTTTGTAGCGTCTGCCTGGTTATTGTGTACACAGTAATTTACACATCCACATCACGTCATCATTCAAGAAGCACTGACTCAAGTGAAATACTAAACTACTCTGACAAAGGTGCTTCCTAACATCAGCTTTGAGTCTTTCTTAGATTCCTGGCCCCTTATTTACCTGTTGTGACTGATGGAGTCATCAAAATTTGTGTGATGTGTTGTGGTCACCTGGGTGTTTGCTTTGTACTGCTACATCTACTCTGGACTTGTACCATCCCTGTATACGTTGTCTGTTGCTCTGTTTTCTGGTAGCCAGATGTCCTACACCACTGGGGATTAAAAAAAAAGAAGAGGAACAGAACAGCTGCAACACTACAACACACACACACACACACACACAGTGAGCCTAACGGAGGAAACGGTAACGCAGATGTATTTACAGTATGTTTGGACTGTTACATTAATCTGCCTCTCCCAGGTGGACTATACATCATGACTGACATTACATAGTCCGGATGAGTCCAGTAGGTGTCTGAGTAAAGTTTTTGAAGTCCTGTCATTTGAGCTACTTCATTTGCCAAAGCAAAGTTAACACCAGTCATCCATCTGTTTGTCTCATCTGAGAACAGAGAGATGGACCACTGTCCTGCAGGGAAGAAGTACTGACAACAGGCCGAGCTCCTAATAAGGAAGGGCAGGCTGGTCGAGGCGCTTTCTCTGTAAATATCCCTCAGGTCTGAGAAAGACAGAGGAAGGGAGCTGGGGAGGAAGAGGGAAGCGGATGGATTGCAGCCTTATATGGACAAAGCGCTGCTTTTCCCAGGGTTTGTGGTTCTGACCCCCGGCATGATGCCAGATGCTGCACAAACAGCTCCTGAACGCCACCAAGAGGTGCAGCTAATGTAATGCTGCAGCAGAGGTGACAAAGAGGCTCAGAGAAGTAGTTTTTCCAGACAAATTGATAATAGATGAGAAACAAACCTCAGACAACACTTAAAGATGATACCAAACCCTCAGGGTCCCATCATCTTGTTTGGTAAAATGCACTAAAACGCAACCAAAACTGAATTCGTAAGTTTGCATTTGCATTTTGCTTGTAATCTTTAAGCCCTGTATTGCATATTTGGATGTAATGCCTGCACAGTGCCTGCTCCACTCTAAAGGAGCACTCCAGTCATTTAATACTGCATTGCCTTAAAGTTGGGGAACCAGAGACATATTTAACTGGTTTGACTGACTTTTGCTAACTACGTGTCAAGCTTCCCTTGCTGCATCATTCCCATAATGCAACTAAATAGTCTTTCATTTGTAATGAGTGTCAAACCCATCATCAGTGTTGGTTTCTTGTACTTTACAAACCTCATCCAGGTTTCCAAGGTCCATAACTGTTCACAGTCAGCACCCTAACTCCTACACCAGAGATTAGGCTTCATTTCAGTTTTAGAAGGGAATAGTATTACTGTTAAATTTAAAAAAATATGTTTTGGTAATAGATATAAGGCTACGTAACTTCCACTCATGGTCTCATGGACAGGGGCAGTCCTGCTTATTATCCCAGTTATAGAGGTCATTTGCAAACGTGAATGTTTACACTGTATTTCTGATCAATTTGATGATATAAAATCAGATTTTCTTTCACAAACAAGAGCATTTCTAAGTGACCCCAAACTTTTTTGAACGATTGTGTACTTGTAAACTCTTTTGAATTTGAAGTTTAAAAGACAAGTTGCACTTCACAAGACAGAAAACATTTTTTTTAACCTAAAACAATAAGTGCAGATGGAAACGTAAATCACATACAGATTTAGGAAAACCACAACACCATTTCCTCAAGCAGATACCACCAGAGCCTCCTGCAAGTTTTACCTCTGCAAAGGATTTGTCCCAAATTATCATGTGGATCTGTTGGGTAACAAGTTAAATAAGATCTAACATCAAATAAAGTGAAAGGACATTTGCAGAGCGACTGTTGAGCAGTGGAGAGATGGCATGATCTAACTGGGAGATGATGCGATACTTCTTGGAAAAGATAGGTTGAAAATGTAAACACTCTTACTGTGACCTGCAAAGCATTTTTACCATCTCAGCCAAGTGATCCTGGTGCTGTAATCGTAAATATGTAAGGGTACAGTTTGAGTATGTTAAGCCAGTAACAAGGCTTAACTGTCAAACAAACTTTAACAGAAGTGTGTAAGTAAAATTGTTAAGACCTTTTTCTTAAACCTGTGATTTTACACTGTGTGATCAGTGGATGTGACATGTCAACAGCATCTAAAAACCGTGTTCACCATGAACATACAGAACATGATGCAAATCACAGCTGGGTTTGCACAGACCCTGCTTTACCCTTACAGTCACTCCATGCCGTGTTTTCCAGCAGACCAAGAATCAAGTCCAGGTTTTCTGTGCAGCACAGAGTTTCACGACCTCCTCCTACTTTTGTGATTCTGGAATAACTTTTTCAACAACTTCTGAGTTCTTTTCCTTGACCAAATTTGACCTCTAAAATGATTTAGAGCACATGTGTTGTTGTTTTTTAAAGATCACAATGTAAAGAGAAAGTGGTTTGGTAACTCCTGCAAGTTTTACCTCTGCTTCGGTTTTTCAGAGACAGAGGCTTCTTCCTGTTCACGTGAGAGTGAAACATTCCCGCTCCAGTATGCATTTAGGAGAATTATGTTGGATGCTTATGTAGGCCTGCAACAGTTTACTTTGAGTGCCAGCTTCACTACTGAGATTTTACCAGTACTTCAAAGTAATTAATAATTTCAGACCAACTGTCCAAAAATATAGTAACTGTTCACAGGTAAATATTAGAGTGCTTTTACACAATAATGAGTAAAATAATTGTTCATTCAGCTAAAGACCTCCTGGGACCCTCTGATCAACTCTCGACTCCAAAACTCCAGAGATCACCTCCTCACCATGTCCTGTGACTCAGACCCTTACATCTTCTCCACCGACGCTCTACCCAGTGACCTCCGCTTCCTCCCTCCTCTGGCCAATGGACTCCTGGGATGGAGGGTGTACAACAATATCATGCACATGGGTGGAGTGTATAATGGGGAAGGTGGACACTGTCACCGAGCAGATATCCCATGTCCTCTAGCTGTTAAAGTTGGGACAGAGGAACCTGCCCAGCACACCTACAGTTTGGACACCCACACAGGTAGTCTCTGCTGTGTTTGGTTATTGATTTGTGTTCTTGTAATTTTGTGGTGTAAAGTTTCATCCCGGCTTATCTCATCATCCAGGCATTTTTACACACACTCTGAGCACAGCCAGTGTAACGGCCTCACAGTCTTTGTACTCACACCGATACTACTCCAACATGATGGTGATGGAGATTCTGTTGGAGCGTCAGGTGACATCAACGGAGCCAATTACTGTTAAGCTGATCAGTTCGTTCACACCTCAAAGCAAAGACATTGTTTTCACGTCTGGTCCTGACTATAAAGGAGGAAGGTAAGGTAGAAAAAAAACGCATTAAAATTCACACTGATTAGTCCAAATGTTTACTTTCCTCTCCCTCTCAGACACATCGAAGGACAGACCACCTCAGCTGAGTTTCCTGGGGGCTCCTGTCCCACAGTGCACCTTATCTGGATCCCCATTCCTTCAAACCTGACGCTGCTTCCAGAACAGAGCAAGGCTCGCTGGGGCTTCATAGTGATTGCGGCCAACAGTTTAGACTCTGCTGAGGCCACGTTTGATGAGGCCCTGAAACTAATGGCGACCGGTAACCTGCGTCCGTCTCATGAGAAAGCCTGGAAGGAGCTGTGGCTGCAGAGCAAGTTGGAGGTGACAGGGTCTGAGAGGCTTGGTAAGGCTCTGATTGGCTGCATGTTTTACCTCCTTAGCGCCTTCCCCTCCATACATGACACCTCCAACTCTTTTGGTGGAGTCAGTCCAGGCGGGCTGTCTAATGGTGGGGATGGTCAGGACTACTGGGGCCATGTTTTCTGGGACCAGGTGAGCCTGGTAGGAGTTGATGGCTATCTATGTTACTTACATTTGTGATTGAATGCTGTAGCTCACAGTTACCCTGCCCTCCTGTGACAGGACATCTGGATGTATCCTGGGATAGCCTTTTTCTACCCAAAACTAGCCCGAGCTGTGCTGGAGTACAGGGTGAGGACTAGAGATGGTGCAAAAGACAACGCACAGAAGCAGGGATACAAGGTATACACCTATATAGTCTATTGATGAAAGAATAAACATATCCCCATAGAAGGTGCAGTGCAAAAATGCTATAAACTGTCTACAAAATATGTAAAATGAATACAGCTATCCCAACAGAAACTAAATACTGTGTTTATACAGACACATTAGCCTTAAACATCTGTCTGTGGTTAGAACTGAACTGATCAGAGTTAAACACACTTCTAATGATGTTAGAAGAAAAACTAATTTAACTTCAAAAACGATAACAGTCACAATAGCTTTAACAAATGTAAATAAATGTAATAACCTGTAAATAACAAAACATTTTTATTTGATAGATGACTGACTTGACAAAAAAAGACTAATGTAAAACTGTGCTAGGATTTGTTGATGGTGGCTCTTTAGCATTTTAGAACCAATACTGTTAAAATACAGGCTTAACAAGACTTTAACAATAAAACAGTGTTGTCCTGAATAAAAGACGCTATCTTTACAGGGATTAAAGTTCCCCTGGGAGAGTGCTGTGTCAGGGAGAGAGGTATGTCCAGAGGACATTTATGGACAACAAGAGATTCACATCAACGGAGACGTCACCCTGGCCTTCCAACATTATCTCTACCTCACTGAAGTAAACTCTTTTTTATCCCTACTCACCGTCAGATGTCTCACCACATGTGTCGATATCAACTCAACTCTTTGTTGCAGGATCTGTCCATGTTCAAAGAGGGTTGCAGCAGTGAGGTGATATACGGTGTGGCGGATTACTGGGTTTCTAGAGTAACCTGGAACCCAGAGGACCAGAAATATCATCTCCTAGGTAAAGACCATTATCAGACAGATGGTATTTATACTGAACTAATTTAACTTGACATGGTTATCAGACCATCCATCCATCCATCCATTAACAACCGCTTATCCGGGGTCGGGTCGCGGGGGCAGCAGCCTAAGCAGGGAAGCC
>JAUMHL010000027.1:15703125-15714799 GCA_032362345.1 Sandelia bainsii
CTATACGTTTGGGCCTGCCTGGTCTGTCCGGCAGCCTCCCCCGCCATCTGATCCAACTTACCACCAGGTGGTGATCATGTCCCAAGAGCCAGTTTCGGCAACCGGTTATCAGACCAATTCTTTAATAAAAGCAAAGACTTGTGACTGGGCCTCCACCCTCCCACAGCACGATCCACATACTGAAATACTCTTTAAGGTCATTTTGTGTTTGTATTGCCTCTGTATTTACCTGGTGCATCTTTGTCGTAGTTTTGCATCATCTTTTAGTAATTTTGTGTATCTTTATGGTAGTTTTGCATCTCTTTTTAGTTCTTTTGTTTCTCCAGGGGCTTACTGACCCCTTGAGAACCCTGGGTCTGTGCCCACTAGGCCCGTTCATTAACCTGTCCAAAGCTTTTTGGCTAATTTGGAAACTCAAAAGTATGTAATCATCATTATACAACAGCATAGCTGGAAAATATAACTGAACATTTTTCTTCTATGGCATTTAGGTGTCATGCCGCCTGATGAGTATTACTACAATGTCAACAACTCTGTGTACACAAACACAGTGGCCAAAATGAGGTACTACTACATGTACATACAAAAATTCCCTGCAGTGCATATTAATTTATGAATACCAATAATACAAAATGTTTCTCATTTGTCAGTCTCCAGTTTGCTATAGAGTTGGCTGAGCTCCTCCAACACCCCGTACCAAAAGAATGGCAAGAAGTGGCCGAACACATCAAGATACCTTTTGACCAAGAATTGAAGTACCATCCTGAATTTGATGGCTATATTAAGGGTTAATGTTGAACCTTTGTAGCACTGAAGCATCACAAAAAATAAAGTGCTCATAACATGATCTGAGAATGTATTTTGGCTCTCTCACAGGTCAACCAGTGAAGCAGGCAGATGCTGTGATGTTGGGCTATCCTCTGGGTTTGCCAATGTCCCAAGAGGTCAGAAGAAATGATCTTCAAATGTATGAGCCAGTAACAGACCCTCATGGTCCAGCAATGACATGGGTAAATAACAGCATGTTATCAGCACAACATAGATGTTAAATTTGGCTGATATTAAGGATTTATTTTAAGCATTAACAGCAAAAGTGCATTTAAAGGTCAATTCCAGTTGTGCGTTAAGACACTGAAAATTACTTTCATCTGTGCAATAACACTGGAAGAAGCTAAGCTATAGTATAATAGCTAAGTATAATACAAAATACAAAATAAATGACATGCAAGCAAAAAATGGCATTCAGTTGAGTTTATTGCAAATATGTGCCTACTTCATCACATCAAACATAAACCAAAAAATAAAATACATTGTTGATGGGCAAGTGTAAAGAACACCAGCTCTGGTTTTGTGTATCTGCCTTCCAGAGACAGCAGCATCACTCAGTTAGCCAGGTAACTTCTATAATAGCATGCAACAGTTTTTCTCAACATTTAAGTTTAATACTCTAAATATTGCTATTACAATGCATTTTATTTTATATGTGAAGTTGGTGAAGTAGCTAGTAAGTAGGTAAGAATTAACATTTGTGTATCTACCGTAGCACCTTTCTAGATCACACATCACAAAATGCTTCTCATTAAAAGACAAAAACAAGACATAACAGTGTATGGGTAACACTGTCACTACTCAAATGCTAATCTAATCAGATGGGTCTTGAGCTGATTTTTAAGTTTCCACAGAATTCAAATCCAACGGGAGACAATTCCCAAGTTTAGAATCCACAAATTCAAAAGCACAGTCTCCTTTACTTCAACATTTCCCTCTGCAATGTGGTACTTAAATATACTTTTTACTTTCCAACACTAAAACTGGGTAATTTAATGATTAAAACTACAGACTTCATTATTTGTCTAGTTCTCATGGTACACATAACTTAGCATAACAGTACCCCCTTGAATTGAATGCAAACACCTGTCATTGTTGTTGCTTTATTAATTACTATACATTTGCAACAAAGCTTTTATTTTCCACTGTAAGGGTATGTTTGCAATCAGCTGGCTGGAGCTCGGGGAGGCTGAGAAAGCTCAACGTTTACTCGAGAAATGTTTCAACAACATCCAGGGGCCGTTCCAGGTATCCTTCTGACTCTTAGATGCATATTTTGCTAACACATTTCTCTTTGATGAATATTCAGTGTGTAATTAATTCTAACAGGTTTGGAGTGAGTCATCAGATGGCTCTGGTGCAGTAAACTTTCTCACAGGTATGGGAGGATTCCTGCAAGCTGTGCTGTTTGGTTATACTGGCTTCAGGTCAGTCATCATTCATCATTCCCACTACGCACAATGAGGGGAAAAACACCTCAATATATATATGTAGGCTGTGATACAAGGTTTTACATTCTGTGCTTTTTTTTAAAAACAGAGTTCAGAAGGAATGTCTGGCCTTTTCTCCACTACTTCCCAATGTCATTTCTGAGCTTTGCATTCGTGGTGTGAACTACTTGGGCCATCAGATGGACTGGCTGCTGAGGAAAGAAGAAGTCTGTATCATACTCAGGGAACATGGACTCGGAGCTGGCAATGCTAAGCCCTGTGATCTACAGGTTGTCCTAAAGCCATCAGGGACTAAAATCCCTCTGACACCAGGTAACACACAAGCTAAGACATGCAACGATAGCAACCAGTTACAAAAAAACTGATTGTGGTAAAGCATTTGAGTGACACAACAAGGGAGTGCAATCAAAGCTGGATTACCACTGAGGGTAGTGGGCCAGAGTGCCCACAATCTCAGGGTCCAAGAACTGATAGTAGAATATAAACAATAACAGGTCCTTGTAGCCCAAGTGTCTATTTTAAAATCAAGTGTCAAGACTAGTTTATACTGTTCATTTGTTGAAAAATTGTGTTTAGTGAGTTTTTTTCTTAGGTGTGTTAAGTAATTAACACACAGAAAACTTTGTCTTTTGTAAGACAATTATTTTCATTGCTCAGTGTATAAAATGTCAGAAAATAGTGAAATATTCAAAGACCACGTTAGAGTCTCAAAGTTTGAATTCAGTGTCTCATTTTTATTGTTAATAAAATTCTGTAACCCCCCAGTACATGATGTCACACGATAAATGCCATCAGATAATACTGAAAATTACCTATGACTACACAATTACTCAGCGAGATTATTTGTGTGCATGTATTTTCTTGTGAATGATCATGTTGCACCGAGTTTACACCTCATATTGATTCATATGGCAGCTTTGTTATATAAAGATGACATGATGATGCTGTAACAGAATCATAAAATTTAATTCCATACATCTATATTTTCAGGCCAACCAGTGACTTTCCCTCGAGAGCCCGGATGTGTTTGTAAACTGACTTCGACATCTTTCTGCTGGCCTCTCTGACACAGGAACCTTCAAATAATTCCTATGGTTGAACTATAGACTATAGAAATCAAATGTAACAAACTAAAGAAAGGCACAATAAACTCCATATTTGTTTTATTAGAGCAATGTCACAAAGCAGGACCACAAATAATCATGTGTAAGTGGACTGTGTCAGTTGATTTAATAAAAATCATGCCTCTAACTGGCAGAGACCGCTCATTTCTACATTTTACAGAATTTCTCATGTTCTTGTTAATTAATCTAAAGAAAAATATTTCATGCATGACAGTTCGTCTATTTCAGAATTATCCTGTTGATCTGAAAACATTTCTTGAAATTTATTTTCATTATTTAGAATACTTTTAGTTATTTTGATGTGCAATATGTAATATTATAACACATCAAAGCAATTTAATTTGTTGTGTAATGAAATATATTCAGATAGAATTCATAATATTCTGTGTTCACCTTACCTTGGTATCTTTGCTGTGTGATTGATAGCTTCAAACATCCTGTAGCTTTGGAAGAGGCAGTCCTACAGTCTGCGGGAGAGAATGGGACAAAGGACAATGCATTTGTCTTCCCATAGCAAAAAGATCGTGTTTTTTAAACTGGCCCACAGGTATAATTAAGGATTGCTCAAATATATTTCTACGTGTTTGTGTCAAAATTACCAACAGAGGATAAAGTCCCTGTCAAACGTGTTTGAGCAAAGCTAAGCAGCGATTGGCTGGTTTAAATCTGAAGAGCGCTGTAGCCCCACCCTGAACTTCCCTGAAGTTTGCGCGATTTGTATTCAGTTGTCGGCCGTTTCCGAACTCGATGCCGTTTCTCGCTATTCATCCAAACGAGAGGCCCCGCCCTCTTGGATAACCACAGAACACAAATCAAACGCCACCTCTCGTCACGAAGCTCCAGGATTGGCTGGAGAAGTTTTGAACAAGTCAAACGGTTTCAGCGGGTGAGTGGGAAGGTTAGCTGTTGCCGTCCGGGAGTTTACACATGAGCTGCAAAGAAAAGTGGGAGCTCGTTCTTCTTAGCTAATTTGTTTTCACGTCAGTATGCGATAGATTTTATTTTTTTTAATTAGCGTGATCGACGAGGATTGGATTTTCTTTTCAGAAACTGGGATATCGAAGGTAATTATTTCGACGTCAAATACAAAACCAGCGTTTGCTAGTGAATTAACATTACCGTTAGCTGTGTAGCACATTAGCGTTAGCCTTTTAACTCACTTAAATTAACTCACAGTAACTGATACGACAGTTTAGAGTGAGTTACCTCTTAGTTACTTTATTTAAGTGTTTGCATCTCATCTGTATGTTTACTGTTAGCTAGATAAGCTAACTTGTTACCTGGGTAACGCCTGATAATCCTGTTAATATTGTAAAACGTCTGGGTTTATGTCAGGCTAATATTAGTGTGCTCCGTTTTCATTGTAACACGATGTGTTAGTGCAGGTACAACATGAAAACAATAATGTTATTGTAAACCAAGTATTCAAATAGCAACCATATCAATACGTCCGCGAAAATAGAAAACATTGCGCATGTGCACAATATACCTACGTTGTCAAGAACAGTGCAGAATGATCGATGACAATGAAAAAGTGAAATGGAAACGATAGAATAATGTTTTTTGTTTGTCTAGCTTGTCTTTTTAAAGGGGCTTTACTTCAGGGCCCTTTTGTACATGCACATAACCGACTAAACAATTTGATATTGATTAAAATATTTACACAAAAACTATCTTGGTAGACCCAGGTTTCATCTTCGTGAATCATGATTTTTGGTTTCAGTTTGTATTAAATAATAAAGGCTGTCTCTCTGTATGCGTTACCAATTACAGATACCAATTTTTCTATCAATTGTTACCTTTGTTATTACTGCTTTTGTGGATTATGCTGTTTGTAATCAGTGTGTTTGGTCACTTACTTATATATAAGATGCTTTTGTTGAATAGATTCTTCCAGGTCACTATTAAGGGGATTTAATGCATGTGAATTCAAATAGTAATTGAAAAGAAAGAAAGTAGACTGTGTCAAGCAAAGTCTGCATTAAAACATAAACAAAATGGAAAAACAACCCCTCTGGTGTTAATATTCTTCAGGCAATGGTTCCAGTTAATTTCCTGTAACTTGCCATCTTAGCTTCTTTTGATTTTAACTGGTCAATTTTTCCCTCAGGCCGTCACCATGAACTCTGTACTGTTATCTGTACGGTCGCTCATGCAAATGTTCGATGGCAAAGCACAAGAATTCATCAGTGACATTGACAATGTCCACATGGTTTGGCTTGAGGAGATCCAACAAGAAGCCAACCGCATGTTCTCAAGGTAGGTTTGAAATAATGTTCTAATGTTCTCTAGAGTTGTTTTTAAACATTTCCTTATGAAGCTGCTTCTTTTTATTTCAGAGATTTCAATGCCGAACCGGAATTGATGCCAAAAACACCATCACAGAAAAAGAATAGTCGCAGGAAGCGTGTGTCTCTCGGTCGTCAGGAAGAAAATCAAGCAAGGCGTAGGTCTGTTGCTTTCATTACTGTTCTAATAAAAGCTAAATGTTGACATTAACTTTAAATCTGTGCCATTCTTAACATGTTGTGCACTTGAAACTTTTAATAAAATTTATTTTCCCATCCAGATTTTCGAAGGGAAGGCGCAGTAATCTCCGTGGCTCATCTGTCAAATCACTACACTTAATTACTGAAGAAGAAACCGTTCCTGAGGCTTCCACCTCTGAAACCAGCACCACCACACAGCCTAAACGCACCACCCGCAAAAACAAACAAACAAAGCCTGATCTAGACAAGGATGTGGGACAGTCACTTAGTGGTAGCTGTAAAACTGAGGAGGTGCAGAACAAGAAGCCAGAGCTGGTAAAGGAAGAACAAGTGGACAAAAGTAATGAGATGAAAAGTGAAGAAGTGAAGAATGATGACACATGTGGCATTGCCCAGACTCCACCTAAAGTACCCTCACCTGGGGTGGTTGTCACAATCTCTTCAGCAGACCGCTTTTCTGCTGAGCTTGTTAAAAAGCCAGAACCCTCTCCTGGCCGCACTGCTACAAAGATTGAAATAGCTGGAGCTGAGAAAAGCTCACGTCGGAGCTCTGTGCGTTGCTCCCTCAAGCTACGTCACTCGTTGGCCGGTTTGCGGCACAGTATGACACAGGAGTCTGTTCGTCGCGCCTCACACCGTTCCATGCTCAAGAGGAAGGCGGCTTGCATGGGGAACTCCACTTGTAGCAGCAATGTTGGTGGTGAGAAAGAAGATGTGTTTGGTTTATGTTATGTTAAATATTATCAAATTCTTCAATACCTTGATTCAGTTGTATATAATATTTCAGTATCCACTTCTTTTTTCTGATTGTAGAGGACTCTTCTATGGACTCTGCGGATGGAGAAGACGGAGAGGCGTGAGTATTACATTTTAATAGATGGATTGTCATTTTTATAAATTTTTTTTCATAAAACCAGCTTTTTTTTTTAGCAGTGACTGGAGAATCTGTCTATAGAACCTATATATAGTTCTCACCCATGTGTGACTGGATATGAATTCAAAGTGCCCTATTTATTTTCAGTGTTCTCACCTATAAGAATTTATTCACTGTTACAGTGTGTTGGAAGAAGCTGTAACTTCAAACACTGAGAATAATGCTGGAGCAGAGGAACCTAAGAAAAATCCAGAGGTATGAATATACGCTTGTCCATTAACGGTGTCTAAATGAAATCTGTAATTATTCCTGTGGTTGTTAATCCAACTATTTTTATGTTTGTTTTGTTTTACATGATTTGTATCAAACAAATATAACCCAGATTAAGCAGCGCGTACATCCATCTTATGGACGTATTACTCGTTCTGTGGCTGCAAACTCTCCCACACTTGCACCCCCTTCACTGTTTACTGCTGAGCAGACAACGTCCACTCTCGACAAGAGAATAGGTATGAAAGCTGTAAAAAAAAAAGAAGAAAAAAAAAAGAAAGAAATCAGATTTTTTTTGTGTTGTAGTTTTTGTTGAATGTTAACATGTTTTGGTATCTGACAGTTTTGGACTGAAATGCGTTTTTTGTACTAAATACAGTTTGCATTTGTGTTTCAGTTATTGCTCACAAACAACAGACTCCTCAGTCAAGTCGGAGGTAAGTGCTCTGTGTACATGTAGTGGGACTGACTGTTGTCCTGTTCCTTATACTCTTAGGGTTGTTGTCCTCAATGACTAGGGTGGAGATTATCTGTGTTCATGTTTAAGGGTCACGACACACTGAGCCAACATCAAACAAGTGGGCCAGCACCACCACAAGTAAAATCAGATTTTATGGGAAGCACTGTTCTCTATACCAGCAGGTGGGATAGCCTGTATCTGCATTCAAAAAGGAAAGCAGAAGAAGACCTAGGACTGAAAACTATAAACAAAGCCACACTTGTTAATGTTTATTTGCTATTTTTGCACCACACTCACTCACCACAGACAGTTTATGGCTACTTCTAATTGATAATATGCCAGATAAGTTATGAATGCCAAAGGGGTCAGTTTCTTTTCTTCTTGATGTGGGGTCAGACCAGTGCCAGTGGTGTAGAACTCAACGCAAAAACTACACCGACACACTCACAGACATCCTGGCATTGGCTTGGTGTGACATGGCCCTTAACACATAACAGTATGTTGAAACTGTGTTGTGCCTTTTTAAAAATGATTTTTCTGTCTCAAGGTCACGACGCAGTACTAAACGCAAAGCACCAGATACTGTAGAGGAAAGTCCCACAAAAAGGTTCTCTCCCCCCAAGAAAAGTCAGAGTGTAAGATGAAAAAATCTTTAATGAAAATAAATGGATTTTTTTTTTAACCAAGCACAGTTTTGGAAATTCTTTTCCTCTGTTTTTTTGAAACAGGCAATCAAACCCAACATGAGAACTTTTCTCCACACCGTGCAGAAGAATCAGATGCTAATGATGACTCCAAATTCTCTTGGCCGCTCTGCTGTTATCAAGTCCTTTATCAAACACACCACTCCATTGAGGGTCGATCCTAAGGTAAAGCAGACACTTTCACAAGTTACCTTCAAACTTCAAGATGGAGAATATTCAGCTTTATTTGCAGATTCTTGAATTTAAACGTGGTTGCACAGCAGAAAATGCAGAGCAAGCAATGGTAAATAAGATGTGATGGTGGTGCAGTGAGCTGAAACTAAATATTATATCTGCATACGTCACCATTGTAATTATTTATAGGATACAGTGTTTGAAATTTTAATATATGCAGTCCTAAAATCACAATTCTTTGTACCTCTCACCAACTGAATTGCAACAGTGCATTTGATAAAGTGCATGTTTTTGAACTTTAAAAATATTATGGCTGACATTTTGTTGACCAATAAAATTATGTCAACTGCTTATTTGGGTTTTTTTTTTCTCCCTCTTCAGTTGAGTCTTGGTATAGTGGTAAGTGTAATGTTGAAGCACTATTTGTTGTTTGTGGGCTTTTGGTGATGTCTGATATGTATTTTTGCAAATTGATTGGATGTCTCTTCATTCAGCACACACCTTATATAAGCCCCTTTCCCACTTCCACTTTTAATTGTAAATAATCAGGCATTTGTCTACATCAGACCTGAATTTAAAGGGTAGGTTCATTACTTCTCTGGTGCCCATATAAGCATTGAAAAAATTAAAAAGCATGAAACTTTTTCCTTGCTTATCATTTTATTTATTCACATTCCATTCTTTGGAATAAATTTATTTTCAAAAGTTTATATTAGGTTTATGAGGCTTCAACAGTCTGAGTTTGCTGAGCTGCAATGAAAGGATGATAATGTCATAAACAGGATTTGGTTACTAGGAACAATGTAAATTTTAAATATACCCATTTTATTTGTTCACTAAAGCCTCTTATTAACATCAGATAAACTTTGGAATGTAATTTTACATAAAATGAGGACTATTTTTATCTACCATCACTTAACATTGAGTGCATTAGGGAGGAATGATCACAATCTGACTGTTTGGAGGCAAACCTGATAAATTGTGAACCTCTCCTTTGAGGCTCTGGCAGTTTGATGGCTTTAGATTTTATAGCAGCAGTATTTGATAAATCACTCACAACAAACTTCTAACAATGTCTTAGATTAGACTCAGTGCTTCATTTAGGCTCAATTCTCAGTGTACAAAACACATACCCCCTGTAAACAACCTAAACTATACAATAATTGGACCTTGCAGAGTTGAAGTGTGAAAGGGGCTACTGTACATATATTTTAACAGCACCCCAACCAGCACTTACACTTAGTTCATGGTGTCTCTGATCCCATGGATCACTAACGTTCATACTTAGCAGTTGTAAAATAGCGTTGGTAACCTCACTGTTTTACTTTGAAACATAGTGCCATCAGAAGTAGAGATTGAAGTAAAATCCATCTTAACTAGAAACCATGTTACTATGATCTTGGATTATTTAATTTAATCTCCCAGAGTTTCAAGTGAGAGTGATGTGGGTTGTTTGCAGAACCAGTCTCTGTATGTGGAGACCACACTGAAGGTTATGTACTTTTCCCCTTTTTAGGAGATGACGTGTATTTAAAAGTAACTTCTCATAATCATATTCAGCTGCTCTTGTTGGTATCAGGACACATACATACATGCTGTGGCAGTGAATTAGATGATTTTTTTCATTTGGTTTCTCTCCTCCTTTTGTGTTTTGTTATAGTTTTTACAGTAGAGACCATAGATAGATATAACAGTAGCTGAGCTTTGCTAGGTGACAAAGCTTGGTTAAAGATTGATCTTTAGAGTGTCACTCTGAAATCTGTGGGCTGGTAACATAAGAAATGGTTAGAGGATTATAGTTTTCTTTTTCCTTTCCTGTAACTTGCACTAAAAGAACTTTATACTTCAGGGTATTTGTGGGATTTTCTTAATTTTTTCTTTTATTAAGTTGTCTTATTTTCCATGAACAGTAACATAACTTTTCGACTGTGGAAACACTGTACTTGTATAGACAATGAAACACACAGGAGTTGAAACAAATAACTACAGGCCAGAAGACAAAAATTCTCCCACATATTATGTGTCCCTGCGTTTCAATAAAACAAACAACATAATGTTCTGTCAACTCTTGAAGACCATGGGATTTGCACAAAATCTGTTGGGATGGATTTTAACTTTGGTGTTTATTCTGGGAAATGATCCAATCCTTTTTACACTAATGCATTCCAATTGCCACTAGATTATTTTGATGCTGCTACCTTTAAAGTATGTTACATCCAAAATTCCTTTGACCTTATTCTCCTGTTTTCTCTTTTTTTTTTTTAAAGACAAAGGAGCGTCACAAGCTGGAAGCACTTAAAAAGAAGCAGGAGCAAGAGGAGGAAAGGATGAAGAAAATGGAGGAGGAAAAGAAAAAGAAACAGGATGAACTGAAAAGGTTAACATTCAGCATCTTGCAGAGTAAATACACAGACTGGTTTTAGTAATGTATTCATCTTTTTTTTAATTAAACTTAAACATTTTGTCTTCTAGGAAGAGGGATGAGAGGCTAAGAAGAGTGTATGAGGCCAAAGTAAAAGAGGAGCAGAGGGAGGAAGAAAAGAAAAAGAAGATTGAGCAGAAAATGGCTCAGATTGATGAGAAAAACGATAAGGTATACAATAATCTGGTGAGTCTGAACCACCTGTGTGTATACTTCAAAACAGACTGAATCATTTTGTCTAAACTTTTTCCCTATTGTTCCACCTCATTCAGCGCGTGGCAGACGAGAAGGCCAAGAAGAAGTTGGCCATGAAGCGTCAAGAGGAGCTGGAGCAGAAGAAGAAACTGGAAGAAGAGGCTAAGAGGAAGAAGATTCAGCAAGCAGTGAGACTATGCTCTTATATTTTGTGGTCATTTGTATTGCTTTAACTCTTTTGTTCATGCACAATCTGGCTTTCATTGTGTACAGTGTTGCTGGGGGGATGCAATATAATAAACCTATATAACTATAAATATATCTTTACACTATCTAAAATATTTAAAGACTTTACCTAAAAAAACAAAAAAAAAACCAAGTATAATACAATGGGGGACAATAAGGATACAGTATTGTATACTGTGTACAATACTTATATACATACCTGGTATCTGTACACTTATATATAGACACACTTGTATATAAAAGTGTATATGTATGTACACGTATATAATCATAGCTGTAACTAAAGATATAATTACAGCCACACTACAATGTTGTACATAGTATACAGTATAGTTATGCTACACTAGAATAGAGACAACAGTAGTAACTCATAATTTACAGAACCTGAATGGTAATTGCTTGTGTCTTCTTGTAAGTCGCTTTGGATAAAAGCGTCT
>JAUMHL010000027.1:15714899-15733696 GCA_032362345.1 Sandelia bainsii
GGCCTTACGGATGCAGCGGGAAGTGTAAATGTCCTGCAGGCTTGGCAGAGAGCTGCCGATGATGCGCTCAGCAGACCACACAATCCTCTGAAGGGCATCCTGATTTTAAAGCCCGTATCTAGAGTCATAACTGATAAACAGATTCAAAGAGGTTATGTCTCATGAATATAAACTACTAATTTGTCATTTTTCTAGTAAATTAATTTTTCTTTTCTTTTTTTTAACTTTAGGAGGAAGAGAAGCGGCAGCAGGAGTTACTGGCCAAAAAGAAGGCTGAAGAGGAGGAACAGCGAGCACGTAAGCTGGCTGAAGCTCGCAAAGCACTGGAGCTGAAGAGGGAGCAGGAGCGAGAGCGAGAGAGGGAGCTGGAGAGAGAACGACAAGCTGCTGCTGAAAGGTCATCTATTGTCCTGACAATAGTACTCTAATATCTACTTCATAAACTGAGTATCCTGATTGATTTCTGTATGAGGAAACAGTGTAATAAACTGGAACTTGTAGTTTTTCTAGAGTTTGTTTTACTGAATTAAGGTATGTTTTTCTAGGGAGCGAGTGGAAAAAGAAAACGCTCTGGCTCTGCAGCGTGAACTGGAGAGAGCGGCCAGAGAGAAAGAGAGGAGAGAACTGGAGGAGAAAAGAAAACTGCTTGAGGAAAAGAGAAAACTTGTAAGAAATTAAACTTTGGAGCAAAAATGTCAATACTGGTGCACGAGATCCATACTCCTATAAGGCAATGAAAATCACAGTTATTTTTTTTTAAGGCAGCATCACGATTCGTGTCAAAACAGCCATTTCACTGCTGTTTTCCGAATGCTATGACAAGATTCAACACAAAATTCAAAGTTGATTGATGGTGTACCCATACCTCTCAACCTTAATCCAGTCAAGATTTTTTATTAGGTTTTGTTACTTTGTAAGGCTATAGTTTTTGAAAATACGGAAATTAGTTTTATTGTAAAGTCCAGTAAATTTTAAGTCTTAAAAACCAACATGAAAAATAATTGATTAAAATCATGAATCCTGATGTGAAAGAATTGTGATTATATTTTTGCCATGTCGCCCACCCCCATGTTCTGCTCTTAAACCTCTGCTACCTACCTTATTTTATTACACTGAATGTATGTGACTGTTGTTATCTGATGTCCCTGTTAGAATCTATAACTAGCAAGTTATCAAAACACTGCATCTTAATTATGTTGTCATAAGTACTCAACCACATTTGGAGGTCAGATCAAAGGTATTGGTCATTATAAAATTGTAGGAAATTATTTTAAGAGCGTTTTTTTTACATTTAATGTATTAAGATTTTTAGCACTGGATTTGTTATTCTAGCTGCTCAGCTTGTTTCTGTGTTTTTTGTTCCAAAAGGAGGAACAACAGAGGTTGGCTGCAGAGGAGAAAGCTGCTAAAGAGAGAGAAGCTGCGAAGCAGAGAGAAGTTGCTGCTAAAAAGGCTGCTGAGACACAGGTAAACATAATGGTAGGATTCTAAATGTAAAGAGGTTTAAATGTCAAATTACAGAAATATTTACTCACTTCATTTAGCCATGCAGATGGCTTTGATGAATAGTCCCTATAAAAATGTGTTGTTCTTTAAACTATTCATGATGTGGTTCAATAAACCAGTTCTGTAGTACTTAGATAACAATACCACGTGCCCATTTAAACTGACCTTTTTCTGTACGTTTTTAACAATATTTCAAATAATGAAAATATACAAAAGTAACCGCATATTCCATTTAGTTTGAGATATAAAAAACCCCTAGTGTAGTTTTAGGATGGCATCTTAATAATGATGTGAAAACTAATTATGGCTCCTTGTT
Organism: Sandelia bainsii; assembly: GCA_032362345.1. Lineage (NCBI taxonomy): Eukaryota > Metazoa > Chordata > Actinopteri > Anabantiformes > Anabantidae > Sandelia > Sandelia bainsii. The sequence goes on from JAUMHL010000027.1 coordinate 15,716,722, forward strand.
TTCCCTTCTGCAATGAAGGCTGCTGCTGCCTTGAATGTGACTGTGGATATTGAGGTAAGTTGTTTTTGTTGTGGGTTTTATTTTATTTTATTACTTATTACAAGACACCAAACAACATTGTCAGTAATGATAAAGAAACCAAACAAATCATATAACACACCAAAAAAGTGAGGAAGAGGGGTGGGGTTTACAATTCATCAATTTTAAGGCTGAAACAACTGTTCAAAGTAATTTATTACATCAGTTTGCATTGATGTGTCAGTGTTTACATTCATCCCCAATTATGGCGGCTCCCAGGCATGCTGAAAATGCATCTTTATCCCATAAGGCCTGAACACGATTGTCAAAAAAACAGAACTAATAAAATGGTGCTCTTACGCTTTGTAAAACGGAAATGGCCCGACGTTACAAAGGCAGCATGACTGCTATACTCGAGCATTTCAAAACATCCTGGGGCTTTCCGACCTCAAAATGACAAGACAGTGGTGTAAGTTTTTATTAGTTAGTTTTGTCTGGCTGTTAGTTGGTATCGATGACAACGGAAGACTCCCTAGAGCAGATGCTAACAATTAATATGGTAACATCAAATTCTAGCACAAGTTGTTTGTTTATGCACATATCAGCCAATCGCACTAAATGATGTAGATTTCCTCTAATGTTGTGCCGTAAATTGGTGCAAGCAACATTTTGCTGATAAATAAGCAAATCTTTCTTTTAATTACAATCAGCACTTGGCTCTATATTGTTTAGTGTTAGCAGCCGTTAGTCACTGTCTTTAGTGCATTTAGGGGCAACACAGTGTTTAGGTCATCTAAGTTTTGTAAACAATCAAGGCACAAAGCGCTGCGCCTCACGTATGACCCCCCCCCCCCTTCATCCCACAATAGCAGAATGTAGTAGATATAACTTTTCTTAATTATGGCTTACCATGCATTAATCATAACTTTTGTGATGAATAGTATCATAATGTTACTATTAGATACTATTAAAATATACTATTTAAAAAAACACACCCACTTTACATTAGGGCTGCAACGATTAGTCGACGTAATCGACGACGTCAACTACAAAAAAGCGTTGACGCGGTTTTTTTTTATTGTCGACGCGTCATAAACAGAACCTTCAATAGAGGCTCCAGTCACAGAGAACCACATTGGTTTTTGTAACTGCAATGTACTACTTGAACGTCTGGGGGCAGTATCGTTTGTCAAGACTGCACACAGTCCTACTAACGAAGAAGAATGTCTGTGGAGCAGTGTTGCCAACCTAGCGACTTGGCTAGCTATATTTAGCGAGTTTTCAGACCCCATCTAGCGACTTTTTTTTTTTTTTTTTAAGCGACTTTTTTTGTCTCTCCCACGACGTTATTCCTCTCACATCTCATAAATGTGTACTCTCATACACATTTTCAATTACGCAAATTAGACGATGACGTCATTTAGCGACTTCTAGTGTCACCTGAACATCAGAACAGGATGTGCAACCACAGGTCGCAGGCATCAAAATAGTCAGGCATGAAATAATCGTGACTAATCGAAAAAATAAATGAATGATTAGTCGACTACCAAAATAATCATTAGTTGCAGCCCTACTTTACATGCAACCATGTGAAAACATCACTGTTGTTAGGAGACAGCTTTGATGGCTGTAGTCCACATATGAGTTGTTTGCTGTCCAAAAATGATATTGTGAGCAGAATTTAAGCATGTGCAGACCATCCTTTTACTGCCCTTTATATTTTTTGTTAAGTAGGGGTGAAATGCATATTTACATATTGCATACTTGTCTTCTCTCATTAATCTTCTCAGCGCTCTGTAATGAGTACGCCTGTGGGAAAAGGTGGTGGCCTCAATGTGACTGTGGATATTGAGGTATATTTTAATGATGCACTTTGGTTTGATTTCTACAATGAAATGTAATAGAATCAATTTTTTGTCAGTGTAAAGCCTCCTAATGTGTGTTTTATCCTGCAGCAATCACCACAGTCGTACTCCATCACTCCAAAGGGCAGCAAATTTACATCTAAAAATTCAGAGGATTACGGGATGGACCAAAACAGTGATGACTCTACTGATGATGAGTCTGCCCCGAGGAAACCTATTCCATCCTGGGCAGAAGGTATGTGTGAATTAGTATAAAGGTCATTAAATCATATTCACTCTTTAGTCTAACCAAACTGCTTTAGTGTTTTCTATGAATCCAGTTTAGTGCTGTTTTGTAATGCTCAGGGTTAAAATGGGATATTCCTACACTCGTTGCCTGAACAATGACTCTCCAACTTCGCAGCTATAACAGTGATGAGTGTGGGAGTCTGGTCAGTTTCAGTCTTGAGAAGAGCTCTACTCTGACCTTAATAAGATTTAGATAAGGTGGTGAGCGTTTGTGGTGAAAGGGCTCCATCCTATCTCAGTTGTCGAATTTTCGTCATGTAGGTAACGTCGGGCATGGTAGAAAAATGTTTGAAGGAAAAAAAACCCATTGTGATGGTAGTGTAAGGTGCTTGTATAGTTAAATTTCCTTTTGTAATGTTGCATTTTTACCAGGGCTTTAGTCATGCTGCTTTAGCAGACACACTGCTGCATTGAATGTTCAGTTAACAATCAAAAGAAAGAATAAAAATGTTATCTGAACATTTTAGCTTTTTTTTTTTTTTTTTTTTTGCAAATTTGGAATCAAAAAAGGAATGCATGAGAACTGGAATCAATAAGCGGGGTCAGAACTTGAATCGATAAATTCAAATTAAACCCAAGGCTAGTTACTATGAAGCACGGCTCACTTTTAAGCACATTGCACTTTCCTATAACTTCATCACAATAAAAGTTGTTGGCTTATCTGTGGAAATCTGTTAATGTGGAGCAGCAACACTAGAAAAAGTTTGCTTCAACAGTAACGTTAACCCAGAACTGTGATTTGGTGTTTTAAATATGTCTGTTTGGGATATATCCAGCATCTGCTTTGTAGACTTGTGACACTATTGTATTTATATGTTTTCACTCTTCCAGGTCCCAATCTGCAGCAGATAATTATGAAGCAATACTTCAACCCTCCAGATTTAGACTCTTTCTTCGGGACAATTGAACCACCAAAACTGGAAAACATATTTTACAAGAGCAAGCCTCGCTATTTTAAACGCACCAGTTCTGCTGTCTGGCACTCGCCTCCAATTGGAACCAAGTAATGTCTGTACACTGATACAGATAAATATATATATACTGCTGTATAAAATTTTAGTTTTGTTTTTAATGTCAGTTTCCAATAAAATAACATATTTTTTTTCTGAATATACTTTCCAATATTACATTTGTTCCAATATTACATAAGTTTGTTTTAGGTGTCAGTGTTGTAGTTTAGTATGTCAGATATTATGGATGTAAGTGATACTTGTACTTGAAAACAGGTCTGTATTATAAACTGGAGGAAATTCTTTGCTAAACGATCAGTAAAAACTTGAATTTGAATAATGTGTTCTCGCTGTAAATGATAGAATTCCCATGTTTGGGATTTATCAAGTGCATGAAAGTGGTTGATTAGATTTAGAACAATACTGTAACGTGTGTCTGTAACGCGTCTGCTCACATTTAAACTTGGTCCAACAGTGATGAATGGGGGAGTCTGTTCACTGCCACAGTCCTAACAAGAGGTCTAGTCAGACCAGATAATATCATCTGAGTGATACAATCGGTGTGCTGGGCCTTTTGTGTTGATAAAGATCCTTTGTTAAGAAGACACCACCTTTTTACTGCTGACATTTTGACTTAGAACCAATAATATTAACGATGGTTTAGTCCCATTTATGTATGTCAGGCTGGTGGTGAGGCAGCATGCACCACATCAAAAGTGTTGTAATTATCTATTATGTACACCTGTGCATTTCATGCCTCACATATGAAAGGATTGTACTTTACATTGATCTATGCTGGATGCCCATATAACATTAATGTAATATTTTAAGTAAATATTAAAGTAAAAAACATCTGTTAAAGCCAATAATTGATATTTGGCAACATGGATGAACAATCCTGAAGGGAAGACACCAAAGATGACTTGCTGGCTTTTCTGGATTTTGCAGTTATTGGGACTAATGGAAAGCTAGAAATAGAATTTTACAGGAAACCCACCCACACTGAGCAGTTTCTATTGTTTGACTCAGATCACACCCTGCAACACAAACTAGGAGTTATCAGGACTCTAAACCATACAGCAGGGAACATCCCCACCTTCACAGAAGCTAAAAATAAGGAAGACAGGCACCTGAAAACGGCCCTGAAGACCTGTATATCCCAAGTGGCCCCTTAACAAGGCAGGATCCTGTTCCAGGAAAAGGGAAATGGAACAGGCTCAATCCCAGGGCCAATGGAAGAACCTGGTTATTCTTTACATGGCTAGTGTGTCTGAAAACCTGAAAAGGATTTTTGGTAAACTCTGTATGCCTGTCTACTTCAGACCCACAGGTTTGCTACTCACCCACAAAGGACCAAATGCCAAAACATAGCAAGGAGTCATCTGAGCTGTACATTGACCAGCCGCTACACAGGAGGAGCAACAGCTCAGGACGAGAATCAGCTGTGTACCTTCATTTAAAGGACTTAGGACACTCATTTAAGGACAACGGTGTTCACATTGAACAGAAAAGACAAGTGGTTCGAGAGAGGGGTGTGGGAAGCTTTGCATGTGCAAATAAATAATCCCTCAACAGAGGTGGAGGCTTTAGGCATAACCTGTCAGCAATTTATCACGCTGCCCTCTCAACCATTCCCAGGAAAATCAGGCCCAATTCACACCTCCACCAGGTTGGCCACACTTAAGGACCCTTCAGGATGAATGCATCTTCACTTTTATTGAAGTTACCATCTCCAGTGTATGGAATTATCTCCAACGCAAATAAACGTCGACGAACCCAGCTCTTGATTGAAAATTGTCACGTTTTTAAATCATTTTATATATTATAAATGGGTCCATAACTCTAGCTGACATTTGGTTCAGTGTAGTTTAGTTTTTCAAAATGTAAACAAGAACCTACGTGGCACGCGCTGCAGCCCACAACTATCTGGAACCATGGCAACGTCATAGTTACTTCCTTTTCAAGTTCATATAGTTAACGTTAAGTGAAGACTTCTAACGTTTAACGCTAATGTGACATCTAAAGAAGTTTAGAAATGGGGCATTTTTGGGGTCTTGGTCTCTGACTGAGCTACTATTTGTCAGTCAAAGCTGTGTTACCTCTAAAGTGTCCAAGAACGAGCGACCTCACGTTACTTCATGCGCGTCTTGCTGTGGTAGCAGGTAGCGTTAGCTGGTCCGTTAGCTAAGTCTGTCGTTGGACATTTCGCTTCATAAATAACAATAACAGATTGCTGCATAAGTAGTTACTGTAACATCGACAGCCCGTCAGGTAAGTTTGTGTAACTGTATGATGGCTTAGCTTCAGTTAAAATGTCACCTGTCGTGTTGTGTCCTTTGGGATGTAGACGTGGTTGCTAACTACTTAGCAACGTTGGGGATCTTCTGTAACTTAGCTTAACTAATACTAGCGGGCTAATGAAATAACCTGTCTGTATTATCAATCAGGGATATTTCGTTTTATATTTTATCGTTAGTCACAATGTTGGCAAGTCTTGTAACGATAATCATTTAACGTTATCAACCCACTTTGACCCAGCCTTTATGTTCATACGCAGCTGTGTTACCTTTGTTACCTGTGTTAGCCTTGGATAAGACTTTACTATCTTAACTAGCTGCAGCTGCCAATACGTTAGAAGAAAATAAACAGTATTATGTTATGAGCAGCTTCGACTAATCTCACTTAACTGGTGATATCAGTTTCAGTCGGTTATCACAGATGAAGGTCACTGTAGCAATGTGAAAATGCGTTTAAAGGGTCGATGCATCTAAATAGGCATAGTTAAGACTTGGAAGTTGCACAGGGGCAATTTCTTCTTCAGAAACTGCAATAGTTCTACTGAAAATAGAATTTTGTTGCATGTAGTCTAAATATTTAAATGTACATTATTTCATTCACCTCTAGTGTATTTGAGTCGAGGCAGAAATTTGAAGGACAGTATTCGTTTAAACCTGGCAGTGTCATTGGAATTTGTAATTCGTGTATTCATTTTTGTGATCTATTCAGAAATGAGTTCACAAATCCGACAGAATTTCCACCAGGACTGTGAAGCTGCCATTAATAGACAGATAAATCTGGAGCTGTATGCCTCTTATGTTTATCTCTCTATGGTAAGAAATACTTTCAAGCCAACAGTGCAGCATCCAGAGTTGAATGCTTAATTCAATGAGTCAACAACACATGTTTTAATTTTTTTTCTCCTGGTCTTTAGGCATACTATTTTGATAGGGATGATAAAGTGCTGCCAAATTTTGCAAAGTTTTTTCACACGCAGTCCAAAGAGGAGCGTGAACATGCAGAGAAGCTAATGAGTCTGCAGAACAAGAGGGGAGGCAGGATTTTTCTGCAGGACATCAAGGTATGAAAGTATACTTTCACTAATGAATTATACTGCTGAAGTGTGTTTTTATCCTAGTGGGGTAGAAAACATAATTACTGCTGTTTTTCTATGTAGATAACAAATGGAATCTGTTTTTCCACCTAGGTCTAATGATGGTTTAAAATATTTATGGCACAAGCTGTAAGTGGAGAAAAATGCTCACAGAGCAGTGTTGGATTATAATGAATTATTTGTCTTTTAGAAACCTGATAGGGATGAGTGGGGCAGTGGGCTGGAGGCTTTGGAATGTGCCTTGCAGTTGGAGAAAAGTGTAAACCAGTCCCTCTTGGACCTGCAGAAACTGGCGACTCAGCACAATGATCCTCATGTAAGCAGCAAACCCAGGGAACAAACTTTGTCTGATATTTAGAGGATCTGACAGTCTAGTAAGATGCAGAATTTGTCCTTTGTTTTCCACAGATGTGTGACTTCATAGAAACACATTTTCTGGATGAGCAAGTGAAATCAATCAAACAGCTCGCTGACTGGATCTCCAACCTGCGCCACATGGGAGCCCCGCAAAGTGGCATGGCTGAGTACCTCTTTGACAAACACACCATGGCTGAAGAAGACAGTTAAAACCACATTGTGACACTGCTCAATTCTGTATGTGACTGTCCCTGTCCTTGATGTGTGAATGTGAAACCTGAAAGTGACAAGTACGTTTGCAAAAGCCATAGATGGTTCACTAAACTGGACAACAGCTGACCTCCCTTCATGTTGCTTTTTAATCGATTGGAAGATGTCTTCTAGAAATAAAGACTTGGCAAACCTTTCCATGCCATCTGTGTTCATATTTTCTAATATTTCACTGATCGTTTCAGTATTTTTGGTGTTTCCAAACTATGGTGGCTAAACAGGTGCAATTTAGCAGCAGTGAGTGAGCAGTGGATGGACTGTGCTACTAGAGCATTAAAGGTTCTTTAAAATGGAAGAAAAAAACAAACATTGAAATTAATAATTGAACATTAAATTATTTAAAATTATCTTATAAATGTTTAGAAATAATTTCCAAATACACTTTAAAATGGTACTTTCTGTTCATTATACTGCTTCATGCCTGTATTCTGTTCCACTGGTCTCCTGTCCCATCATCCTTTCATTTTTTATTCCCTCACTTAAATTTGATACCTGTCTTTAATTTTAAGGGGATAAATTGTGCTTTTTCTTATTTTCTGTTTTAATTTCACTGTTTTGATGAATGATGTCCATATTAAAAAATGCTCAACTTCTTAAACGTGAACTGAAGAAGAAGAAATCACACAAAAACAAAATCTCGTGTCTCGGTTTGCTCTGTCGAGTCTGGCATAAGACTTTCCAGAGGGTCCCTGAGACTTTCTCTGGACCCTCTCAAAATGCTCCTGATGGTTATATGTAAAAGTTGTAAGTCCAGTTGTGGATGTCTGGTTCTGGGCAATGTACAATCGCACCTAGCCTCTCAGGTTATAAGTTTTTCCACAGCTCTTTTCAGGACTAGCTGTACTTTGTGTGTTTAGAGAGTAGTCGGTATGTCCTGCAGAAAGTTTTCTTTGTTAACATTGTTTTCTTTTTCCAAAGAAGAAATGTAAATCTGTTCACGGCACCACAGATGATTTTTACAACCTGCTCAGTATTGGTAAATTTTCCCTCAAAAACTTTTAAAAGTCTTTTTTCAATAGTATTGTACATGTACATATTGTACATGTTTGGAAGAAGCTAAAATGAACAGTTTCAGACAGGGTCAGAGGGAGTACTCCATAAAAGACCATTTTATGAAAAAGAAGCAGTTTTGGAATTGCAAATCATCCAGAGTAGAGCCCCAGAATAAAATTAGGAACCTAAAATTATGCATAATGTGGCCCCTTTAATGAAATCTAATCAGTGTTTAACATAATTAAATTGGATCACTGAGGTCCAGAAGTTCTCATTATCTAGTCCTATGAACCAGTGGTTCCCCGGGGGTGGGGAACCTTCAGAGGGTCATCAAATTATTTAAGAGCTATTAAAGAAAGTTTATCTGTTACACAAAATGTTTATTTTGGAGTTCTGTTTTTTTTGTTGTCTGAATAATTTAGCATCATGAAGCAGACTGTTCTGTTGGTTTAACTGTTCACAACTCAAAAGACAAATATTTATGAATATATGCGTAATAAAACCCTGAGGAGTAAAGCAAAAAACACACAGTAATAAGGATATAGTGAATTTAGATTAAATGGAATTCATTGGCCTGTGTAAATATAATTCAATAATTTTAAATAGCAATTATCTGTTGTAAGAAAACTTTCAGAAACAATTATTGATAACCAACCACCCTGATTAGAAATTAAGATAGCAGCGAAGCCTTCATATATAGTAGATACATTAACCAAAGTTAATGATAAAAATGAAAGTTATTGTCACACAGTCCATAAGTGAGTGTACCCATGAAATACTCAGTGGTTCATTCTAAATACATCAGTTGTATGTGTAGCATTTCTGATATTTTGTGGGTTAACTGCTTACGGTCACTAAGTAAGCCAGCTGTACCATAATTGCTTTACATCAATCCTGTTATCTGAAAATCCATTAAAATGCCACCAACCATTTCTTAGTTGGACAGATTTGTGCTGTCAGTGCTTTATGTAATATGTTTTATTAATATTTCTAATTGTAATTTAATGTGAACTGTACAAAACATTGCTCTATATTAAGAAAAGTAGGTAGAGAAACCATAAACATAATTTCAGCTTTTACTTTTCATTGTAAAAATTTTTTGTTAAAATGACAAAGAAGCATAGTGTGATAAGTAAAATTTAATAGAGTATACACTGAAGAAAACAAGAGTACACTGATGCTAGGACAACTAGATTTTAAGAATATACACATTGTGGCTTATTGCTGCTGAGCTTCAGACCTAAGGGGAAACTATCATTTTTCCTTCACATTTTGATGGTTAAATCACATATGGTGCTTTCTGTATTATAAGTAGGTTAATTGTTCCATTAGGAATTATAGATTAACTCAAGTTTGATAGATACTTTGCAATTGTGTGTGGAGCTCTAGTTCACTGTAATGCTTTTCAGATGTAACATTTTTGTTTAAAATATGTTGAATGTCACGTGTTACAAAAATAGTGTCACACCTTCTTTTCTCAGTCTTGCTCCCTTCCCCCTGCTGCCTTGGTCACTCCACCGTCCACCAAAACACCCAGCAGGTCCCCTTCAGCCAATGAGATTCCTGAATCATTAGGTGAGTTTTGCTGATTGGTTTCTTGCTGTGATGACGTTGAAGTGGAAACTGTGTTCATGTTATTGCTCAAGCCACCATTGGTGCCCCCGTTGCTTGCTCTCATGTTGGTGCCAAAGCTCCCATGGTTACTAAAATTACTGTGATTTGTACTGTTGCAGAGACTTCCTGTGGTGCCAGCGCTGTTGGTGCTTGTTGCATTAATGCTGCTAGAGCTGCTGTTGGGATTACTGGGATTTGCCACGGCTGTGCGAGAGGGAGGAGTGAACGAGAACACCCTTTCTCCTCCACTTCCTGCCCCTCGAGCACTTGGGGGTCCCGGCTGGGTGTCAGCCGAGGGGAGGTTGTCCAGAGTAAGGCGAGGAGGTGGAGGGCGGCGGGACAGCAAGCCATGTCCAAGTCTGAGTTTTGATATTGGGCAGAGTTCAGGTGGAGGATCTGGGAAGGAGAAGGCAGGTGTGCTCTGTATCTCCCCATCCTCACTAAGCCAGGGGAAAGCAGAGGATGGGGGTGGGGGGATATGGCTGGGTGTGTCAGGAGGCAGCAACTGTGACCCAACCATTGGAGGGGCAAGAGAGCTGCAACTGCAATCCCACTCGTTCTGGGTTCTCCGGGCAGGTCGAGGACGAGGCACTGCCGGGGGCACGCAGTGGATGGGTGTTTGTGGGCAGCTGTAGAAACCCGGCCTCTCATACAATGGCATGTTACAGAATGCATAGTCTGGATCTCGCTCCTGGTTTAAAGGGTGACGGGCTTGATTTGAACTTGATGGAGCTTCGGAGTGCAGGTAAACAGGGAAGCGACTTAGTGGAGCTCCAGGACGGCGACGCAGAAGAGAGACCCGCGAGGAGCGAGGAAAGTTAGGAGAGTGGACACCAAGAAGACGACTCAGCCCTCCAAGCAATGGGGTGGAGTAGTTGGCTTCCTCATGTTCTTTAATCTGCTCCAAATTGGACTGAAACTCCATCTCCTCCTTAGGCACACTATTTCAGTAGAAGTAGAAGGTCAACCAAGTGTTAGCTACAGGATTTAAGAATTGTCTGCCTTGAAATAAAAACATTACTGAACCTGATATCCAGTGCTGAGCCCATGAAGGAGGGTTTGCGGTGTTCAGCGCTTGCAGCAGTGTAGGGAGGCTGAGGTTCAGACTCATTCCAGTACATGTCCTTCTCAACAAGTGGCAGGCTGTCGTACATCTCATCCACAGACAATAACGACACCTGGGACACAATGAAAACCACAATATTAAGGACAACACGGCCACTATTTGTCATTGATGAAAAACAAGTAGCAAATTTAGGTTTAGAGCCCTACCTGCAAATTGCGATCAACAAGCCAGTTGGTTTCAAAGTCATCATCATCTTCACCAAAAGGATTTATGAGTTGCTCAGCCACCTGAGGCCATGAAGAAAATTTCAGTAGTGGACAAATGTCCACTCACAAATTCATTGTGAGTGGATGTCATAAACAAACTGTTATTTCTCACCTTCAGCCAACCAACATAGAAGAAAAACTGCAACAGTGTGAACACAGGCAGGTAGAAATCCACATCATGACCAGGGTAACCCTGAACAGGATCCAAGAACTGACGGCCAATCAAACAAGCCAGGAAGAAGCTATAGACTGCCACTGTCGCCACCTAATTAAATGACATTAGTTTTTAAGTCTGGCACTGTTTCGCAACCAACCTCTCAGAAAAATTAGCAAGACATCAGAAGAGTCTGAATCAAATGTTTGGATTTGGTTTAAATTGAGTTAATCATTACAGGTGTCATTATGATTATTGTAAAAACACAGCTATATTTTAATAGGAAAATCCGGTAGCCTAGTAATAACTCTGCATCTTTGTTATTCTCAGTGATTTTGTGACACCTAATTGATTAGCTGTCTATTTGTTGTACCACTAAGGCATCTATATCTGTACATTATCAACAAAACCTGAGTATAGACAAGTGGCAGGCTGATCCAGTCATAACCATAAAGCTTCATACACTTTGCCCGTAAACTATTCAGCTCCTGAACAGAGAAAAAAACAGGACATGCAAAACAGATTTTAAAATGTTTCCAAATCCAGATTTCCTCAAAGTGAAGACATTCAGGCTGTTTCAACCTCTAGAGAGAAGCACATGAAGACCTACAGCGAGAATGGCTGTGAGTGCAACATCATTGTTGATGCGGCCCTCAGTCCGAGCTCTCAGAGCCAGACTGACGAACCACATGCAGGGAACCCAGAACTTGTTATGAGGAGAGGGCAAGTCCTCCAGGTGCCTCAACTCCTCTGATGTCATCAGACCTGGAAGACAAACAAGGTGTGAAAGCAGCAGGTTACAAGAGAAAGCATTTAAGATGTTTGTTTGTCTGTGTGGAGCCCTGTTCAGCAGCCAGGACTCAGCTCATAATCTCAACAGTTACATCACCAAGTATTAACATGTTTGTGCAAACGGTTAAACCACATCCGAAGAAGACAGTCTGAACCTGTGCTATGCTGGACCCTAGCCAAAGAGCAGTGGTTTTTGGTTTCACTACCATATCGTACCTGCCTGCACCAGATGCTCCATGGTGGGAAACCTCTTGTAGACGGCTGTGCTGACTGAACGATAAATAAGCACACCGGACAGGTTGGCGTATCGCATCAGAGTTCGTCGGGTCAACCTGGAGGCCTCATCAGCTCCACGAACATGACCACCTACCAATGCTGCCAGACGGTCTGGCCACGGTACATTCTCAAATTGGCCCCACCAACGAGACACAACTAAGGTGACATAAAAACCTGAAAAAAATGAATTAGAGGCTGCCTACAGTGATAGTTTCCAGGAATTTAGATTTCTGCATGACAATAGCACATGTTTGTATTAGCTTTCAAATTTGTATAAGATGATGGCTCATTTAAACCCATTTGCAAATGATTGAGGAAGAGTAATTGCAGTTCATACAAGAAGTGAAACAATTAGCCCCAACTTACCCAGCACAAATGACACAGGGATGAGCTCTGCATATCGGTCACAATATATCGACAGCTTCTCAAACAGCCTCTTCTGGTCCTCCTTTAACACAAACCTGTCAAAGGAAACATGCTTAGTGTTATATCTTACAAGCGCTGATAGATCCCTGCAGCAAGAAATGGGACCACATTTCTGGTCCAAACTTAACTTTTGCTTACAATCTTGTGTGTTGTGATGATGAGGAAAGTTATTATAATATGAAAAATATCTTGTCATAATATGAAATGGACAGATTATATTATAATAATATAAATACTAATACATAAATGTCACTATTATAGCTAATAAAGTGGTAAAAACTGATCTATTTTAAAAACCGTTAAATAACAGTATCTGAATGAAACATCCAGTTTGGCCAAGGCTGTAGGTGCTCTCTCCACAGACTAAAGGATAAGAAAGTTTTTAATAGCAAATACCTATAAACGATACTGAAGAAGTAGTACAGCAGAGTGAAGATGATGAGCTCCCTGTAGAGGAGTTTATAGATGCTGCCTTTCCATCGCAGGAGCAGGTGAAAGAAGGTCCCCAGACCTGCATCAGCAACCCTGCGGGAGTATGTTACTGTCATCACTGCTGCTTGCTGGCTGGCTTGCTGCCTGATTGTGGCCTGACATGAAGGAAACCGGTGTGATGTTTTTTTTCTGTGCGTCGTCTGAGCTCGATGTCAGCACTTGACCTGGATCTCATAAGGCCATCATTGTCACATATCTAAAATGATGAGAAAATCAAAACAGTTGGAAACGGAAGTTTATCTTAGATATGTTTATTACTACATTTGCATATAACACCCTTATTGTGTCAAGGTACAGAGTTTTCTTAATCCAATTCATAATCAACAACATTTTATTTCCCATTTATAGATACAGATTTGATTAGATTTGATTATTTAAAATAACTGATCTAAAATACACTACAATGTTTGAAGAGCAACACACAAAAAACTGAGGGTCTGCTGACATAAACAAGACTGTGAAGTGGTAGTTACTTACCACTGAATATGAAAACGTCGGGCCATTGTACTTGCTGTGTTTTGAGATGTGTGGCGGCAGCGTCCAGGGAGACTGTCAGAGAAAGGAAAGCAGGGAAAGAAAAAGAGAGCGAGGGGCTCCTACACCTCCGGTCACTTGATGTGTTAATCTGTTTCAGCAACAAAGCTGCATTGTGAGGCCAGGTCCTGTTAATCTGAACAAATCTGAAGACAGCAGAGAACCCACACTGCCACAAATAGGTTGGTTAAAAACATGAATGCTGAGTAGTTGTGTAGGAGTTGCTGTGTGGTTTATGAAACCAAATCTCAGCAACTTGTGTAATATTTCCTTCACAATTTAACACACAACTTATTTCAACATTCTCATTTCTGGATTTCAGTAAACTTGATTATTTTCCATTTGATTTTACATTGAAGTATTTACTCATGGAAACTCTTAATCAGGTGAGAGTGTGTGACTCCCCTCTGCTGGAAGAAATGTGTACAGCTGAATTGTTACTGGTCAGAAAGTATTAGTTATTAACCTTTCCTGTCTAACCAGGAGACCGAGAGCAGGGTGAGGTGCGGACAGAGCTCAGCTTGCTAAACTCTCAATCAAGAGGCTATCAAAGCACTCTTTCAGCAGTTTTTACAGATTTTTGATGAACTGGAAAAAAATGGGCATCTGCTTTGTCCACTTCGGTGAGTTTATATATGTATTTTTTGCACTCTTTCTTTCTTTCACAGAGTTTATGCTTACGCTGCATATCTCAAAGAAACAAATTCCTCTAGCATGACAACCTGCAAAGAAAAGCACCTGACCTTCTCTATCTCTCCAGTAGAGAGGGAGAGTGTGTGAGTTATAACTTAAGCACTGCAGAGGTCATAGCTTGTCCAGTGACTGCTGAGATTTGGGTGGTGAATGCTATTTAGTTTTCAAATAATTTCAAGTTGCACTAAGTAAACCTATTTTCTGCATTTTAGGTTTTTAGAATTCGCCATAATCAGGATTACCTCTAAAAGCATTAAAAAACATCAAATACGACTGATGAGACTGCACAGCTTGAGAGAGATATGGATGCTTTTGAGGGAATTCACAGTGTTCAGATTTCCTCTTCTCCACCGTCTTCAACGTCTTCCAGCCTGGGATATGAAGTCCTCAAGGCGGGGAGAGCTGGAATATCTGTATATTCCTCTACAGTCTTCTTTGGTACAACTGATGTGCTTGGACAGCCGACTTCCAGACAGTCCAGCAGGGAAACTGAAGAGGAAGGTTGTGTTGTTGGACGGTAAGTATTAGGTCTAGCGGGGTGTTTAACTGATGAGATTAGTTTGTTGTGTTGACAGACAGTTGTCAGATCCATTTGATATGGCACTCAAAAGTTGCAGAAAATTGGATTGACTGCACATTGTTTAGAAAGGTGTATATTAAGTTTCATAATCCACACTGCACATCTGGACAAAAAGCAAGATCAAGGAACTTTATCTAGACATCTGTTATATCATTCTGGGGTTAGGAATTGATCAGGGTAAGAATATAAAAACCATTCCTAAAGCTTTGACTGTTTCCAGGAGCACAGTGGCATCAATAATTGTGAAATTGAAAACTCTGAAAACATTGAGCTTTCATTTGGACAACATTGGACATGGCAACATTTGGACTTTCGGCCAAACCGAATAATCGGGCAAGAAGGGTCATATTCAGGGAACTGACTGGGATTTAATAGAGCTTCATAAGTTGTCTGCAGAAAGTAGAAAACCTGGCAGAAAGATGAAACTCTCATCAGCACACCATCAATCAGGCCTTTTTGATAGTGGCTAGACTGAGTTTGCCAGGTGTCAGTAGGACTCTGTGAGTACTGTGTGTAGCAAACATCAGGCACTGTTCATCACCTGCTAAAATTATTCCCACAGGGAAGCATAGTGGTGGCAGCATCATACTATGGGGGGGGCTTCTTAGTGGTGGGGACAACGAGGCTGGTCAGATCTAAAGGAAGAATGAATGCAGCAAAATACAGGGAAGTCCTTCAAGCAAATCTGCTGTAGAGCGCATGCAACATGAGGCAGGGAGGATGGTTCAGCTTCTAACATGACGGAGACCTGAAGAATACAGGCAAGACAAGGCAGGAGTGGCTTTGGGACATGTCTCTGACTGTCCTTATGTGTCCCAGCTATTGCTTTTGGCTGTAACAGTCACAATAGCATAGTAGCCAGGTGGTGAAGTCAAATGACAACATATGTAAAATAACAGTATATAGTTAGTCTGTACTTTAAAAATATGTGATTTTATCTTAGTAGAATTTGTCAAACACAGAGCAACCTCAGGTGGTACAGCATAGATAAAACAGTTCATTCAGTGTTTTCTGTAGGCCTCCTGCAGGGTCACATCAGGACTTGTTCATGAGTTCAGTGTTTGTCTTTGTTAAATTGTACAGCAGAGAACTGACAGGAAATGAGTGGAAAGAGATCGTGGATCTCTGGTCAAACTCAAACCAGGGAAGCTGGGATTACATGGTCAGTGTCTTAAACCCCTCATTCTCCAGGGCAGCACAAAATGTATTTTTACTGACGTTTATGGCAAAATCTGAACCTGTATTTGTAGGCGGAGAGGGGTGAGATAGTAGGATTCTCATTTTGTGATGAATAGAGCCACTGATAATCTTTTTTATATAAACACAAAATAGAAACAATTAATTGTTAATTTTCTCAAGAATACTTCTCATTGCTTGACTGTGTAACAGGAAATTTGCACATGATCTCAAACAGTGTGTTTGGCATTTTTATTAGCTTATCAGCCAACATATGTACACACAACATTATATCTGCAAAAAACTAATACTGGTCTTCTGCAAATGACAACACTAATTAGAAACAGAAAACATCTGCATATTTTTGTTTAACATTTAATTATTGCTAAATTGACAATAATCATACTGCTTTCTTTAGTTTTGATAATGTTATGATCACGCATGTTATTATCACACAATTATATTGTGAATATCATGAGAAATTCTTATGATATATCGTGAACCGTACATTTGGCGGAGCCTTAGCTTTGACACAGTTTGTCTGGAGGCTCAACGTTATGTTTACCATCTTAGAAAAGTATGGAAATATCAGATTTTAATCAAAGATATTTATTAAAGATCAAGATGGCGCCGCGGACGGCTGTCTTGGTCCATCGCTCTCTAGGACTTTTTCCTTTCTGTCTTGTTTTTTCTACTGTATGTGTGTTTGTGTACCCTAACCCTATTACATATACCAGAGCAGACCTGCTTAACATTGGACAATCTACTCCGGAC
>JAUMHL010000027.1:15733796-15746087 GCA_032362345.1 Sandelia bainsii
CAATGTCTGTACTGTCCTAGAAGAGCCACAAAAGACCAGAAGCAAATTCCTTGTATGTGCAGCATACTTGGCGAATATAGCTGATTCTGATTCTGATAATTAGGTTAGTGTTTCAAAAATTATTACTCAAACTACTGATCAGTTATCAATATGCATACATGTGAATTTTATTTTAATCGCTTAATCAAGTACAGTACTGTTTGGTTTTTGGTTGTATGGGGAAATAATGAAATAATGCTCCGGACAGGATCTGTGTGTCGGGGATGCGCCGTCATGTGACCTGAGGAAGAGACAGAAACACGGAGGAGGTTCTGTTGTTTTTCCTGGAAAACCACAGGGTTGAGAAGGAATCAGTGAAACATATGTCTGGAAAAGTGCAAACCGAGCCTGTGTTGGACTTTTAACTGGGTGTTTTTGGGTTTGTCACCGTTGTTGTCGTCGTCTGTCTACGTCAGCGTCCGCATTCCTGCGCTGCGGAGGTTTAACTCGGCTCAGATTAGTTTTACTGAAACCACAGTTCAGTTTCTGCTGTTTTTGTTATTAATTTAACAGCGGTCGCAGCAGACGGACACTACAGGACAGAGGTTGAGAGACGCACAGGCAGGGTGGGAGGTTTATCTGCCGGACAGTGACGGGGTAAGGGCGGACACTGAGGGAAACCTCCGTGATAAAAAGTTGGAGCTAACGACAGCGAGTTAAAAGCTCAAACTAAGCTCATGTTTGTTTGTAGTTTGCTGCTTTGAACACGAACTTTACTAAATAACTGCGACTAACAACTAATGGCTTTAGTTAAAGTGACAGTTTTGACTTTCTAATGCAGTAGCAGAGGGTCCCAAACTGCGGTCCGGGGTCCCTGAGCGGACTCCAGGGATCTCAGAAGCTGGAGCATTAATTTGGCGAGAAAAGATGTAATGTTGGGAAGAGATTATTTTGTAAATTAACAACAAGGAAATAGTGTTTAAAATAATTTGAATGAGCTTCGTGTTCTTCTTATTTTTTACATATAATGAATAATAGACACCTAGTTACCAGTTTATTAGGTACACCTAACTAAAACTAATGAAGTATCAACAGTCCTGCAATAAATCCTAACTTTATGTAGGTTATAATTACAGCTACTGTAGATAAGTAAATTGGCCAATATAAGCTTATACCAGTTTTGTTGACATTGACTATAAATGATGGTAAAATGTTTAGGAAAACACAAAACTATAACCTCTTAAATAAACATAGAGTTGAATATGCACTCTGTAAAATAGTTTAAATAAAAAAAAAGAAATAATATATCTGACCTTAACATTGATAGGATTTCTTAGTTTTAGCTAGGTGTACCTGAGCGTATATTAGTAATGGATATTTTATGATGCTCAACTCATACAGTAACTATCACCTAGAATGAGAAGGAGATGTAGAGATTTCATGCTTCTTATTATTTACTTTTTTAAAACTTGAGAATCCTTTAATTGAAAAAGTTTAGCGATCTTCTGTCATGTACCTTAACCACTGTCAGTAGTCACCAACATAAACACTGCAGTTTGACAATAAAGTACCAGAGTAATCTTTACAGTAATATACATCTTCAGTCCCAGTTTAAACACACACACACACACACACACACACACACACACACACACACACACTAAGCAAACAGGACAGATTCTAAAAAACAAAATAATGCAAATTGTGAGTCAGACATTATCATCAAAGCAACCATGTTGATTTCTTTTTTGTGTGTGTGTCTTGTTTAGGTTGGTAGATCTGGATCCAGAGCCAGAGTCCAGAGTGGAGGCGGGAGGCCAGGCTGTGCCCACCTCCGGCAGAGACCATGGTGACTTCTCCCGGCTCCGTAGCTCTTCACTGGAAATCCGAGAAAAAGAAATCAGAGAGAAGGGCTCAGAGATCCTTAGGGAACAGCTGGACGCTGCACAGAGGGTGTTGTAACCTACTTTAAGCTAACACATGCGGACACACAAAGCACAGTGTGACCTAAAAAGAAAAATGTTGACAATGCAAATGTGCTTTCCTGTTAAATGTGGTTGTGACATTTTCTTCTCCATATCTCAGGAACTGAAACTAAAAGACAAGGAGTGTGAACGTCTGTCGCAGGTCAGGAATCAGCTGGAGCAAGAGCTGGAGGAGCTGACTGCCAGCCTGTTTGAAGTAAGCAGTAATCATTTCCCTCTGCTGAGTGCACTGTAATCATAACACAAGCCTAAAATTTACAATTTGCTCTGTGGTGAAAACATTTACAGTTAATTTACAGTTAACACCTAACATATTAGGTTATAAACCTGCATTACATAAAAACATTGACATAATTTCACATTTTAGATTTAGAACTTGTTAGCCAGTAGTTTTCTCATTTACAGTTCAATATTCACTCTCCTTTTTAACTCTGTTTATAGTTTCCTCCAACTTCAGAGGAAACATCTTTAGCTGAAAACAGCTGACTGCAGCTGCTGGAAATCATAAGAGCAATGACAGTAAATCAAGAAAGTGTAATTATGAGCATGTTGTGTAGACTTGAGGAGAACAGCTCTAACAACATGAGTCAGATGATAATTCTCTTGGCTCATCACCACAACAACCCCTTTCAAATACAGTCCAACCATAATTATTTTCAGTTAAACATTTTTGTTCTTCAGTCTCTGTATTTCAACACATTCAGTTTGATTTGTCCATAAAATTATGGACATTACTTCCTTAAAGTGCCAAGTCTCAGTTTTAATTGAAGTGAATAATATATTAATAATTAATAAGAGTAACTGGGAGAGTGTTAGAACTCGTGCACGGCTCAGAGTTGATTAAGAGTTGAGTTACCATTTAGTTTGAGGTTGTGTTTATGAGAAGCAAAGAAGTGACCATGAAATCAAATAAGATAATGATGCTGAAAAAGATATTAAATTAGATATCAAAAGGTAACTGTTTGCCAAAATCTGTAGTTGGGTACTTTGTAAAAAGGCATTTCTATCAACAGAGCCTTGTTGATAGAAATCTACTCAAATTAAAGCTGAGACTTTGAGATGTTGTTTCAAAGTGAGTTACTGAAGTACAAAAATGTGTTGAAGTACTTATGATCTTGACCGTTCATGGAGTTACTTAATCCAATGTTAATATAAAAATATGGATTGTTGCAGTTTTACCTATAGACATCAAGTACCTTGTTGCAACATATGTTTCTGCACTTGTCACTATAAAGACATTGCAATTGCGTGGTCAGAACCTTAAACCTGCAGTGGACACTCAAACTGGATTCAAAGCTACGCTAAACAATAATTATGGATCCAGTGACTCAGGTGTAATGTGATGCAGTGATGAACCATGAAAAATCATCTCAATATTCTCTTTCTGAGAATGATCCATTTATACTCTTTCTGTCAGCTCAAGAGAATTTGAGCCTCCTTGGGTGAAAAACACCTTTGTCATCAACTTTGTTTACCGCAGACTGTTTTCAGCAAAAGATCTTTGACCCCCTGTTCACCACCTTCACCACAGGTCAGACAGATACAGTTAATGACTAGCTGATGAAGTAAGTGGAGCATTTAGAAAGTAAGGTATGACTCAGATATTTTTCTCAGGAGCTGTTGGGGGCCAAACTGAGCTTATATTCTACAGCTGAGCAGAAACATGACTGATAATGATACTTCGTGTCTGTTGGATAACGTTACCTGTAGGGTACCTTAGCTGTGATCAGATTTTTGAGAAAGACAGAACTGCACACATTTAGATATTAGAAATATGCTTGCAATCCAACACATTTTTCATGTTCTATGTAAAAATCATGTCTCAGATATGATCAGAACCAGTAGAAGGCTCAAAACTTGGACAAAGGTGTGCATGTAAACACACTCAGCCCCTGAGTTACTAAGATAAAATAAATCAGGGACTGAATAGAAAAAAAAAAGAAAAATTGCGTGCCCAATCTTGAAAATTTCATTTGTGTGCGTTTTGTGGGTAATCTTGTAAGAAAAATTGGGTAATTGACAACATGTGCAAACAGGTTAAGTCCCTCTCAACAACTAACTGATCCAAATAGGACTTTGTTTTGTGGAGCATTGTGGACACCAAATGTTAAGGCATGATGATGTGCTGTAATTAATAAAAGTCCAGCGCCACATGCCCGGCCTTTGGTTGAGGGGGCACAGTAACTCATAATTTCTCCTTTGCATCCTACTCCCCCAAAATAAAACCAGCCTCCCGTGCGCAAGCAGATTGCACCTGCCTTAAAGGTATTAAATCATAAACAACCCCAGCCTCCGCAAATTGCTTTCAGGCTTGATGAAGTCACATTGCGTGTGTATTTGCATTTTCTCCTCCCTTACTTTGCATATTTATGAAGGTAAAGGTGCAAAATCTACAGCATGTGCTATTTTTGCTCATTTCAAACACACAGTCCTCATTGTGCACCATTAGTAAATCAGCTTATGCCATTTATTTTCTGGTGTTATCTAATTTGCACATGATTTAGTAAATGTAAACCTTTAGTAAACCAGGGCCTCAGAGTTGTCTTCATATTTGTCATGTAGCATGTGTGATTAATAACTTTTCCCTTTTTTAAAACCAACTATGAAGTGTTATGGTGGAGAAGTGGTTAGCACTGTCGCCTCACAGCAAAATGGACCCAGGTTTGAATCCACGGGTCGGCCAGGTGCCGTGGGTTTTCTCCGGGTACTCGTGCTTCCTCCCACCGTCCAAAGACGTGTGTTAGGTTAATTGGTCCCCCTAAACTGGCCGTAGGTGTGAATGCGAGTGTGAATGGTTGTTTGTCTCTATGTGTCGGGTCTGCGAGAGACTGGCGACCTGTCCAGGGTGTACTCCGCCTCTCGCCTGATGACAGCTGGGATGGGCTCAAGCACTCCGTGACAAGCAGTCAAGATGACGAATGGATGGAAAACCAACTATATAGATAAATGACATCCTGTGCTTGGAGTGTTTTAACCCTGTCTGAATGTAATCTGTTCTACAACAGGAAGCTCACAAAATGGTTCGTGAAGCTAACGTCAAACAAGCAGCAGCAGAGAAACAACTGAAGGAAGCTCAGGGGAAGGTGTGTGAAGTTGTTTCTGTTGTGCAGTTAAATAGTTAGGAGATGCAATATGAATTGATCTTTTTTCCGTTGTTCTATTAAAATTACTTTAAATTGCTCTCAAACTATTTTTGAATCCACCTCTGATCTGTCCTAAAATAGGCTGCTATTCTAAGTAGTTGACACCTTTTGTCAACAATGAAAAGGACATAAATAGAATTTTGTCCTTTTGTTATTTATTTCTGTCCCATCATCAGATTTCATCGCCATCTCATATTTTTGTCTGTACTTGTTCTGTGTCTGGCTCCCAGATTGATGTTTTGCAAGCAGAAGTGACGGCTCTTAAGACTCTGGTGCTGACGTCCACACCATCTTCACCAAACCGCCAGCTACATCCACAGCTACAGTCTTCAGGAACCAGGGGGGCGTACAAACATATTGGGGGACACATCCGCAACAAGAGTGCGAGTGGTACCTTTCCAGCCTCATCTGCAAAATCAGAACCTACGTCAGTTTCCATTCAGTCTGTGGTCAAAGAGGACAGAGAGGTAACCTGAATGTCTCTCTTCTCCTTAAAATTAGTTTCTGCA
The DNA here is from genome assembly GCA_032362345.1 of Sandelia bainsii. Taxonomy (NCBI): domain Eukaryota; kingdom Metazoa; phylum Chordata; class Actinopteri; order Anabantiformes; family Anabantidae; genus Sandelia; species Sandelia bainsii. The sequence goes on from JAUMHL010000027.1 coordinate 15,739,413, forward strand.
GCTTTGGATTTGTGCATTTTTCTTTTCCTGTCACTTATTCCTGTTTCCAGTCTTTATCACTTGCCTTGATTTTTCTCATTTCCCACACACTCACACTACTAACGTCTGCCTGACTTCTGTCCTTCAGCTTTGTCTCTGGTGTCTCTTCCTCTCTCTCAGCCTGCTGTTCCTGCTCTCCTCTCTCTGATTCTCTGTCTGGTTCCTGGACAGCCTATCAGTGTGAACTATGACCCTTATTGGCAGGAGCGGGGTGAGGGGCTAGGCACTGACAGCAGACAGGTAACCTCGTCTCTTCAACCTGTTTCTATCAGTTATGTGTATTGAGACAAGCCTGGCAAGGTTTTTTTTCACCCAAGTACAAAGTGACGATAATACACTTTATCTCTTGGGGAGAGGATCAAGCTTTGTGTGAGCAGAACATTCTCGAGTTGGTAAATCTCTCAGACAGAAACAGATAAACAGAGTGTGTTGCTGTTATCTGTTATCAATGCTATATGGACATATTCTGCTCTGTAGTTAAGTTTTTAATGTTTAAACTGGTCAGACGTCTCTTTTCATGGTATTAATTAGTAAAATGTTGTTGTTGCCGTATTTATGGTTGATCAAACATAAAAGTTTATGGCCTCTCACAATCTTAAAAGAGCACAGAGTATCATAGTTGGTAAAAAGTGTTTTTACTCTAAAGTAGCAACATAGGCATTCATATTTCCTTTAAAATTATGTTTTATAAAAGAAATTTGATGCAATTTCTCTTCTAAACATAATTTCAATTTTGAATGTTAAAATAATATTCCTGTAGAAATGTGAATGCACAGTCTCCTAATGCTTCTTTCACTAATTTATGAATCCAGTTCTCTGTGGTTTCTGTTTTCAGACGTGCTAGCAGCATTGTTGTGGGGATGTCAATTTGTTTGTCTGCCACTTTGCAGTCAATTTCTCCTCCTTGTATGGCTCAGGAGTTGTGTCCACATGTCAAAGTGGTCTTGAGTAAGAAGCTAAACCCCAAGTGGCTCCTGTTGGGCAGGCCAGCATGTGTGAATAGCACTTACTGAAAGAATGACTGATGAATTGTTTACTCTCCGCAGATGGACTCAGTTCTTTATGCAGAGTTTCTGATGTGGAAGGAACATCCTACACTAGACCGTTCATCAGCCTTCTTGAGTCGTATTTACAGAGAAGACGTCAGCCCCTGCCTCTCCTTCACAAGATCTGAGGTCACAGTCCCACAGTTTCTTTGCACAATCACAAAATTGCTACATTTGTCTGAAGTTATGCTAACGTTGTTTCCTGCTCTCCAAAGCTGTCCCAGCTGGTGCAGAGTGCAGTGGAAAACAACTCTCTGACCATTGAGCCTGTGGCAATGTCGGCTTTACCGATGGTCAAAGCCTCAGCTATAGAGTGCGGAGGCCCTAAGTGAGTCATCATGTCTACATATTAACCATCAACCTCTCCTCTCTTACACAATCCACCTTTAAAGATTGTCTAAGTCAACACTGATAATTCTCTCTTTTGTTTCTCCACTGATTATTTGTGGTCAGAGCTGAAGGCATTTCACAGTCTTACCTTGTATCTTAGAGGGTCTTAATCATTGGGCACATTTTTAATCACTCTGATTTAAAAATCTCTTTTTTCCAGTGGCTTTAGGGCAGCAGTAGAGACGTAAGTTCTCCCACGTGTTCAGCTTCTCACTAACACAAACAGCTGGAGCATGAAATGAAGTCTGCCTGTCCCGATATCTGAAAAGCTATAAATACTAAAAACTCAGATGAGATTCTGTATGTGGCTCGGTGTACATTAATGTAACCTGGAACCTTTTCCTCTTCTAGTGACTAACTTCCTGGTTGTGCACCTCTGTTTTTTCATTTTTTGGCTGTTTGTCTTTAAATTGTTCCAACTGCAATGTGTTTCTTCTTATTTTGTGCGAATTCAAAGTTAGGATACCTTGATGTCATTGTTGTTAATATGTGAAGAAATCAAACCCATGTTCAGTGTTTGCTATGATAAAATAATTTTACAGCTGTTTTTTCATTCTTGGCTTGTAGAAAATGTGCATTGAGCGGCATGTCGCGGCTCTGTCGACATCGCATTAAACTCGGTGACAAAGAGAGCTACTATTACATCTCTCCTTCCAGTCGAGCGCGGGTAATTATCACTTTCTCTGTAGCTTTTGTTAGAGGTTACTGTTACTGCTGTGATGTGTTGCTACTTGTGACCTTGTCCTCATTTCAACTTTCTAGATCACAGCAGTTTGCAATTTTTTTACTTACATCCGCTACATCCTGCAAGGCCTGGTGAGACACGATGGTAAGTTCATACACTTATCTATTTAAAATATTATGTAATTCTTTTTTGTCTTTTAGGTTTTTTTATTCTGCCTTTGTGTGTCTTGTGTCTTTGTCCAGCGGAGCAGATGTTCTGGGAGGTAATGCGTCTCCGCAGAGAGATGACTGTGGCCAAGTTGGGTTTTTACCTCACTGACCAGAGCTAGAGGACCTGACAGTCCCCTCAAACACCTGACAAGATGGCAGGATCTCAGGATCTTGACTTTTCAGAAAAGTCTGGGTTAAACTGTGGTGACAAATCCGTGTTGGATCAGTTTTTGCAGCAGTTTTGAGGCCAAGCAACAAGGAAAGCAGAAGATATTCGAGCGCAGTAAGACAAAACTGAACCAGCACAGCTAGAAGGAAATAAAAAATAACTCCCAGCATGTAAAATATGTTTTTCTGTTATACTGCAGGCGTACAGTAGATCTCTCTATTAGTGAGAATTGTTTCTGCTTTTTATTTCATAAGCTCTGAAACTCCCCGGTGGAGTTAACACAGTTCATCATGTTAACACAATAGATTTTATGTATCGTGTTTCAGGCATTAGTCTACTGTAAAGATGATCACAATGCATGGTGAAAGCAGTCTAGACAGTTTAGTTTGTCTCTTACCTCAAGTGTTATGTACTTAGATAACTATATATTTAAGATATGTGAGGTTGGCAGCATCCATGTAGTTACCACAAAGCAATGATTAGGATTTTTCTCACTATTCTCACCAGGATCTCTTAGTTACTGTCAATTATCTGCTGGAACACCATGATTTGTCTAAGCATGGCCTTAATATTTTTGATGGTCTCTCGCGCTGTTCTAGAGGCCTTCGTTAAAATCCAGTTTCACAGTAGTCTGTACTCTATAATCAGATATATTGTTTGAGTTAATGGTAACACCTCCACATTCAAAATAGTCACAGCTTTACAATGTAAACAGGAAATAAACAAGCTTTAATGTGAGTGATAACACAACTGTTGCTGAACAACTGCAACAAGTAATATGTACATGTAGTATAAGCCATAAATTACACTGCATTAATGCAGTACATAGCCATATTATGTAATGTGTATTGGTTCTCTCCATAGTAAAGATTTATTACTATTCATGACCAGTGTTTTTACAGTAAAACATAAAGTAAAAGATAAAAAATATTGTGTCAAAATGTGCAATAACTGCTTCTTCGCCAAATTTAGGGCTGTGAGGTTCTTGACCTTAGTGTACTGACCATTTACTGTGTGTCTTCCAGTATAAACACACCATTAAAAACAAGGCATTGTAGTTTATCACCTGTGCACCATGTGTGATTTATAGGTTTTGTTTGTACAAAATCTAATGAATTAGCTGATTTGACTTTGTCTTTCACCACATTACAACTGGATGCCACACAGACCCACTTCTCTCATGGCAAGTTACTGGTTTGGGTTTAGATTAAGGTCATTTGCAGGAACTACCTCGTTACCCTGATAAGCATTTCACAGTTGGCAAACAGGTTTGCAAGTATGAATCAAGTACGGGAATATAAAGAAAGTACTGAGACTATTTCCTGCTCAGAGGGGCTTTATGGTGTGAAAATCTGGTTTTCGAGCAAACATTCCAGTGAGATTTTACTTTCTGGACTGAAAAGACTTGGATAAGCTTGTTATTCTGTTTTCATGGCTTCGTCATACAGGTTACAATAGAACACAATAAACACCTCTGCAGCGTTCAGCAACATGGATAGTGATTCCAAAGACAAAACAGTGTGATTACAAAGAAAATATTCTTCTACTATAGACGGATACATAAAGACATTTCAGAGGATAATTATCAAGTAGACATAACAGAGGAATGTTAAAATAAAAATGAACAAAACTCTTACAGATCAGTTCAGTTAACTTGGCAACATCCAGCAGTGACTAATTCTTCTTTCTTTGGGAAAAATCTGCAAGAAACACAGTTGATACATTCTAATTTCACATATTTCAAACCTAGAGTAATATTTTATTATTGTTCAGGGATGAATTGAGCGTTTTATTTATTTAATTTTATGAATATGTATCGATTTAGTAATGATTAAATTTGTGTTTTTCCAATCGGATTTAGTTAGTTCTGAATGTTTGTAGGCACAGTGACCTGTAGTATTTGTATAAAGTTTATCCATTAAAGACAATTAAATTGATTTCTACCTTCAGTGACTTACCTTCGATAACAGATCATGATCATCACCAGCATGGCCACACCGCCTATCACAACTATCACTGCAGTAACAACAGTGACATCAGACAGCGAGGAGGCCTCTGGATCAGTTCATACACAGACAAAGAAATGTACAGGATCAGAACTGACCTTTACTGATACTTGAATGTTTAATTATTTAAAACAACATCAAACACCAATGTGAATTTTAAAATGATCTGGACCAACCTGAGCAAATAAAGGAGCCTGGTATGTTGAGGCAGCCCAGGTTTTGTGGACAGGGGGACATCTGTTCTTCACATTCATTAATATCTGGCAAAAACACAGATATCAGACATAAATATATGTACTGTTAATTGGTGGTTATTTCCAGTTAAGTGAAATTATATAATAAACATATTTTCTTCAACTTCATACATAACTGTCTATAATAAAACATACTATAATGTATCAAAAATAGTTAAATCAATTCCAAACCTTCCAGATGGACATTTTGTCATTGTCACGAAATTGTATAATCTGTCTACTTTTACAAGGTTTTAATTTCTCAGTTTTTGTTGAAACTGTGAGAAAGGTGATACATTTACTATATGTTTATTATTGAGGTCATAGTTGGTGATGAAGTCGCAGTGGAGTGTGTTATCTTCAGAGGTGTTTCTAATGTTTTGGACAAATCAGGGGCCAAAATAGTAAAAACACCACTTAACGTAACACCTAATAAATTGGTCAGTGAGTGTAGATTTTGTAGACTGTACAACAAATATGTATTGGGTTGAGTCCCGTAGCCTTATTTTAGGCTCTGTACCTTGACACGTTGGGGGTGTTGGGCTCCAGTGGTGGCTGGCAGGATCACAGCTGACCGATGAAGATCCAAGCAACTTGAAGCCAGAGTGACACTGAAACAGGATTATAGAGTCACAGAGCAGGGAGTAGCCAGACTGAATCCTGGGTATCGGACCACAGCTGGGATCTGGAAGAGAGGTCAGTGAAAAGCAATAGACAAACCTAATAATCATACTCAGAGTAATTGTCCGTCCTCACCTGTGTCTGGTTCTTTCCACGGGGTGAGGTCGAGGTGAGGGAGGAGAGGGTGGGAGCAGGGCAGCATGTCCTCAGTGCTCTGAGTGAGTGAAAACGGATCAGCAGGAACAAGAGCGATGTGGGTGTTGTCACAAATGATGCGGGACAGAGAGATGACGTGGAGGCGTCTCTTCTGGGCGCTGGTGAACACTCCGTCCCTCTCCCACCAAAACCTCAGAGCACAGACACAGATTTAAAGCTCTGCACTTGTCGATAGTGTTCATTCACGTTATTGCATCAGTAGATGATACCTACCTGTCTCCATCTCTCAGGGCTCTGAACTGTCGGGCCAGCAGGCAGGACAGGAGCGGTCCGACTCGGCCTCCAGGCAAAGCTGGCTCAGAGATTGCCCCCACCCACAAATCGATGTTGTGTGGTGTTCCATAAAGGAGCTGGAATTTGTGAGCCAGAGTGAAGTTACCCAGGATTTCAGCGAGCTCTGATGTAGAGTTGGGAACAGAGAGACCACAGAATCTTCGCCACGAGCTGTATCCTGATACGACGAGACAGAAGTTTAAGGGTCTGGAGCAAGACTGAAGCAAGAACATCGAATACTGTGTTTTTATTTTTTATAAAGCACATCTGCTAGTGCTCTGAATGTGGTGTTTGTTTAGTAAACTTTCTATGCCACTGTTCAAAGAAGTTTGTGGAAATTGTGAAAAGTAAAAAGAAAGACAGTAAAAATGTTTAATTTTATCAAGAAAAAGTAAAATAAAACAGGTAATATGTTCTGAGATGCTTCTTTCTAAGTTTGACAGCAGCAGTTGTCTACAAAATGAATCAGATGGCAAGATACATCAAAATCTGTGGATTTACAACCTTAGCACAATAATTCATGGAGGAAATCCTGTGTAATGATTTTTGAGGATTCTGTTGTGCTTCAACTGACAAATACTGTTCATTTAAACAACTACTACTCGACTAGTGAACATCTGGAGCAGTAACACACACACATTCCTACATCTGGAACTGGTTAATGATTCAACAGACATCCAGAAACATAAGTAATACCATAATGATGGCTGCATTTCATTTAGTGTTGAAGCTCCACGGGCCTCTTATTGTGCACGCTGACAAATGTTTATACTACATACTAGTTGTCA
>JAUMHL010000027.1:15746187-15761711 GCA_032362345.1 Sandelia bainsii
ATTTCATTTAGTGTTGAAGCTCCACGGGCCTCTTATTGTGCACGCTGACAAATGTTTATACTACATACTAGTTGTCACAATAAACAGTTAATATACAAAAACAACGCACTTTACCATTTTATTCTAACAGAAAATTACACTGTAGCTACGCTGAGAGATGCCAACTGCCACTTCAGTGATCCAGTGTGAATTAAACTTAACAGAAAGAGAAAATGCACTTTTCTATTTCCCTAGAATTTAGTGTCTCACTGACACCTGCAATTTATTTAAAGGAGCTGCAGCTGCGTGATTTTTTTTCATCCTCCACTTCCTGTGTACATGAACTGTGAGACTACAGCGTGTCTACAGTTATTTATGGCACACAATCAGGCAGATTTTGTTTGCATCAGCCATTCTCAGTGCAATTAAAAGTTGTCAATAATAATACTACTGTGTTTGTTCTGTAGTCAGTATTTGATAAATGCTCTGATCCAGAAGTGTGAATGCTGGTACCTGGCAGGCCGTGGTCCCGCCCCCTCTGGAGGTTAAGGGCCCCAAGGTCCAGAGGCATCCCTCCCTGTGCCTGAAACAGCCTCTCTGTCAGCTCCTCCACCATCATTTGACCTGGAGTCTGCAGCTTTGCTGGAGACAACAACAGGCCGCGCAGCACAGGTTCTATACCACCTGAAACACATGAATACAATAACAGAACAGGTCAGTAGTTTAAGTAATAGTTTAAGTACAGTTATCTATCCCAAAAAAGGTTATTCAGTGGCAACTGGACTTGTTTTAGTTCCTTGAAGTTATCTATAACTGTGTTCTTTACCTTCCTGCACAATCCTCCAAGAGGCAAACAGTGAATGATGCAGGGGCAACAGAGGATGCTGGGAGTTAGTGGTGTATCCTGGTCCCAGCCTGCTCACCACTGGCTGCACGGTGACGTGAGCAAAACGAAATGCAGCAGTTGCAAAGACGTTAGCGATGCTGGGATCCACCTCACGATCATAACCTTTGTAGGGGGGCACCAGGAGGGACATGATGCTTTCACCGAGGACTCGAGGGAGGTAGTGCTCCCAAGTTAGGATCTGCAAAGGTGATGGAAGCAGGAATGCTGAGAATGCTCCTTTAGGGAGAGGTAAATTGAACAGTAGCTGTTTGTGATACCTGATGAATGGCTCCTATGATCTTACGGGCCTCCTGATAAAGGGTGTCTGGGCTCCAGTGAGGGTTGAGCAGATGCAGCTCTTTGACCAGTCGGTTGTGCTCTCTCAGAAAGAGTGTGTGCAGTGCAATCATTCCCAGATGCTCATTGGCTCTTGAGTCACCTGTGAAACATTAATATGAACAACCAGTGCACTGAAAACTAAAGAGAGCAGATAATTGTTTTTCAGTCTCACCAGCTTGAAAACAGGAGGTGGTGTTCTTCCAGTGCATGGATCGGTTTAATGCCCCTGAGATGGTGGAGTTACGAGGGCCGCAGGGGTCCAAGTGAGCTTGCTGACGAGGCAGGAAGGGCAAGTAGGCCAGCCCGTGGTCTGAGTGCTGGGAATTGAGAGCCATCGAGCCCAGAGGAGAGGAGTTGTTTCTCAGAGCTGATGCCAGACTGGTGGTGCTGCCGTACACCATGCTGCCATCTACAAAGGACGTGATGGCATTGAGTTGCTCACGGTGGAGATGAGGGAGGACTCCTGCACCACAGCTGGGAGCAGAGCGGAAGAAAGGCATACAACTCTGGACTCCATTACGAGGATCTGACAGAGGGATCTGGGATGATAGGTTTTATCTTTATTATAGACACTATTTATAAGTGAAAATAAATGCTCATGTTGGAGTTACGTTAACAAAGCACCCACTTTTAAGGAGAGTAGCCACCGAACTAAATCACCTCATTTAGACATACTTTGTCTAAATTTGAATGCAAAATTAACTTCAGTGCAAAATGACAAAGTTGTATGAAACATAACTCTTCTAAGATTTTTTGGGAGGCAGGTTCCTGTGAAAAGCAAACTCAAAATGTTTAAGTGTTTTATAAAAGAGTTACTCTAACCTACAACTCTGATCTTAACTGGGGAACAAAAATGTAACTTTGCATGACCTGCTCATAACCCACGGACAATATACAATCAGTGGCAATAGGTTAAAAGTAGACATTGCTTTGTTTTAATGAGTTACAAGTCAAAATGTTTGGGAAGACTGTCTTAAATAGCATTTCATATACTGTGTAAAAGGAAGGATTACAATAGGAGGGATGGAATAAGAGACAACTGCAGCACATAGAGAGGCAGGTGGTACTAAGTTGCACCTGTATGGGGAAGCAGGGCACATCCCTGCTGCAGGTGTGTGTGCAGTCAGCTCCGGTCTTGAAGGCAGCTGTACTGGGGCTCTGAGGTGTCAGCACCATGTCGTGGTCTATCCACTGACCCCATTCCACCAGCAGGTGGGACAGAGTGGAGTCCAGAGAGATGTTGTCATTGTGAGTGAACAACACCTCCTGTGACACCAGTCGCACCTGGAAAACAAACAGAGTGAGAAGCGATGACAGCTGACAGGACACAGGATGACCGAGCCTGCTGCAGGACTCTTACTGGAGGAAGGCTGACGTTGTGGTAGGTGTGCTCTGGGTCCCAGCCTCTGGGAGCCCCCCACACGTCCTCGTACTCTGGAGGCAGCCAGCGGGAATACGGGATGTTTGCAGCCCCCCATCTGGGATGTTCTCTGAACAGGACACCACACAGTTACAAAAAGCAACAGAATATGTTGTTCTGTCACTATATTAGTTTAGTGAGTGTGTTTGTCAGCTCTGACCGGTTGTTGCACTCTCCTGTGATGGATCTGTAGCGATCTGACAGACAGTCACTCTGACAGCTGGGATTCTGCAACTCGGCAGAGCAGCCCGTCACCTGCAGCAGATTTTCCACATCTCCTTTACTCAGTAGCTCTTTAGAGAACCGAAGTAAAGATAAAGAACCATTAGTGATACAAACAATAACTTAAATACTGGCTTGTTGGTTAAGATCACTTCATTTTGTAGAGCAGCAGTGTATACTCCAAAAAATGCAACTTAATTTCAGCTGGATTTAAAGTATTTCTAATTGAATTTTTGCATCCTCTATTGTTCCATTACAGTGGGCTGAACCTCTGATGTCCCCGAATGAACTTGTGAGAAATGCAGTAAGTACAACAGAATCCTCAATAAAAATGCAAATGTGATCAAAACTGTTCATTACCATGTGGGTCAGGCTGCATCATAGTGTGAGTATAGACCATTTCTCTGATCAGCTCCACTGTGTTGTCCAGCAGTTCGGCAGCCCGGATGTGAGTCGTGGTTCTGGCTTCAGTTTGTTTAAACTGAGCCAGCAGGTCACTGGGTCGCAGAGCACCTTCAGACAGAGACTTCGTCACCCTGGAAACATAAAAGTACCTTGTTGTTACAGTGCTTTCAGCTCATTCTGAAATCTACTCCTCAGTCATTTTTACCTTTCACTTGTGTGGGCATAAGCAGCATCAGTCAGCTCAACTGCCCTCTGAAGAGCCTCCTTTATAAATACAGACCCTGGATACACAGCTCCTGAAATTACCTCGAAGGAAATTGAGGTTGAGTTAGAAAAGCTCCTCAGTAGCTGCTCTTTTCAGTAATAATATAACAGAAATCCTACCTGAGGTGTTGTCAAATACTGTGTTCGTTGACACATGCTCAGCGAAAGAAAACAGGGCAAAAAACAGTCCAGCAACCACAAAAGATACCTGAAACCAAAGCCCTCTGAGTATCTCAAATGTCCTCCACTATAAAATTAATTAGAACAAGCAGGAAAAATCAGAAACTCACCATGAGTGCTGTGTCCATCTAGAACGTTAAAACAATTCAATTTGTGCAGAAAAGATTTGCTTCAGGTTTAGAAAACTAATCATGTTCATGCTATCTCACACTACTTTCACAGTGACCCATCCTCAGAGCCAACAGGCGTGAGTGTGTATCAGTGTGTGTTCTGCTCAGAACGTCGAGATTTCCATTTATACACTGGACAGCAGAGCCAACAGGTATGTGCAGAATCCCCTTATCGGTCCTTCTGGTGACAGGAACGCAACATCAAACACTTGACTCATGGCCTTGACCTAATAAATCAAATTTACTTCTGTCTTCCCACCCATGATGAAAACCTGCTGTCAAATCATCATTTGAAATAAATTCAACAATTCAATGCATCCCTTCACAGAACAGGAAATATGTATCATTGTAGCACCAACCAAACTCAGGTGGCTGAAATATTGGATGTCAAAGCAGCTGCCACAACGAGCAAACTGAAAACACAGATGACTTTGGTATTTTTTCAATATTACACAAACAGATTTTCACAATGACTCATTAAGTTCAGATTTTTGGGATCATTCTTATTACAAGTCTGTCTGTATATTTGCCAGATGCCTGATTTATCTGATCGTCACTGTGCCAGTGACACAGACAGAGCTGGAAGATGAGTAAAACAAGGATTTGGGAAAACAACAAAAAAACAACTGATGTTGAATATAAAACAGGATGAAGCTTTCAGTTAAATCACTGTAGAGGACGTGACTCAAAGTGTGTCTGTGTCCAGTATGAACCTTTAAAGCTCAGATGTGAAGCACCAGGATGTCCCTCTGCCCACTCTTTTCCCTTTGATGCTCCAGGTGTATGATACAATCAAGTGAGTCATCAGTCCCATTTCATTACGTTGTTATTAATATTATCTCTGTTGTCCCATGTTACCCATCATCTACTGCCTCTGAAATGTACAAATGTTTTGTTCTCATAAATGTCCAGTGGAAAAAAATACAAACCTGGATAATTTAATTAAAATCACCAAAAAATGAGAACTTATCCTCTAGTTTTCTATATGCATGGTTTGGCTTAATACTTAATCTAAACCTCAACAAATGAAAACAAAACTATATGCACAGTGGGCTTTTGTGTAATGTGAGTAAAAAAGGGAGATTTGATTGTTTGAAATGCTTTAGGACATAACCACATAAAGAAGCAGCTCCTCAGTACTGGACTTTTAACATAGATTTTTCTACCGTATATGGTTTATAGCTGGTGTTTTTTTGTTTTTTTTGCTGTTCATGTGAACTTTTTCACATCGATCTTGTCAGCGGCACATATGGGAAAAAGGAACACCAATGCCATGATGACCAAAATCTTTGTTTCACAAAAATACAAATAAGATTATGTTTAACCCAGAGCCTTTTTATTTACATAACATCACCTGATTAGAACATTTAGCTTCTTATTGAGTGTTAAATTGTTGTCATAGCAGGACATGAAACATTTAACCACCTGTACATGCAAAACCAGAAGCATTAAAAAACACAAAATGTGATAAGAACCTCTACTTTTACACCTTGATCCTAAAATGTAATTTACTAAAAAAGTAAATGGGATAAAGAGGATAATACTAGAACGGTTCATTAAGTCAAAGTTAAAAATACTGCTTTCACAAGATTAGTACATTTATTTAAACTGGGAAGCTTTGACAAATATTACAGTGCATAAATTAAGTTACAGCTTCGCAGTAGTTGGAGAAGAGACTTACATACACTGCTAGTTATCTTTTGTGGCTTAGAAAAGCCAAACAGAGCGCTGATCTGGGGTTAGGCATGCTGAGACCACAAGAACCGATCACATCGCTCAAGCATCGTCTGGATCATTGCCCTGAAACAGAAATAAAATACCAGTACTGCGCTGCCTTAAAGATGAAGTTCATTCCAGGGATAGATTCTAATTCTAATGGCCCTGTTTAATGACAATGGAAAAACAGCACCTGCATTTTCACTTTACTTCATTCACACACACTGGTTTTTATAAGTCTAATTACAAAAAAGGACTTTTCAGATAACTGTCACACGCCCCAAATGACAGGGAAAAACTAAATGAAGTTGACTGAAAACATCATTTTTCTCCAGTGTAAAGGCTGCAATCAATTAACAGATTTTATTACAAAATACCAGAGAATCCCCCACATTAGTCAGAAGCCACAAGAAATCTAGATGGACATTTTATATTTTATAATATATATATTTCAATCTTTCAAGTTTCTTAATCTGCACCCACACCCACCTCTGCCTCTTCTCGGTGACTCTCAGAAGTTCACAGACCAGTTTGGAGTGAGGAGTAAGGTCCAGCTGCAACCCACACTCCTCTAGGATGGCCAAAGCTCGGTCAGGCCCAGCTGTTCGAGCCAACATCAGGGTCAGGTTCTCTGGGGTGACTTTCCCTCCACGGTCAGCTGAGCCATTGGATCGGCTGCTCCCATTTACACCTGCAACCTGCTCTGAATCTCCCACACTGCTGCACTGCTGAGACAAGCGAATCAAGAGCTTCCACTCATCCAAGGTCTGTGGCTCAACACCTGGATAATATGGCAGAGAGAAGACTGTAAGTATGCATTTGTTTGCATCAATCATTGTGTCAAGCAACTTATCAATGTTACTACAAAAACAAGTTTACATGTCATAAAAACCTTTTATTTTTAGGTTTTACAGATCCTGAGATCAGGAGATCCTGAACTCTTTCCCTACAATAAAAACTAAAGATTTCAGCTAATATTGGGCATGTAAGGTTTAAGGTTAGGTTAACCGACAATTACAATGCACCTCAGGTGGTGTTGTGGAGTAACACAAAAGTTAAGTAAAGAATAGTGCAACAAATTACTTTTTACATGGAGCGATTAAGTAAAGTAATGCATTACTTAAAAAAAGTAGTGAGTAAAGTAATAGATTACTTATTAGATTAAGATCCTCGACACTGCTCCTGATACATCCCAGTATAACCAGTTTTCCTCGTAGTCGATTACAGGCTCCACTGGAAGAGTGAAGATTTTGAAAAACAGTTTTACCATCTGGTTCCTCCAGTAGGCTGATGTCATCCAGATGGCAGATGGTGGAGAACGCATCTGTGCGGCGCTTCAGCTCACAGCAGAGGTAGAGGTAGCCCGCCCAGTACCTGTACATGCACACATTAAGCATCTCCTTAAGCAGTACAGTTATTGAGCTATAATATTATTAAACTTTAATAAATCACTGTGGTCGTCAAAAGCCAGCAGCATCGACGCCTGTGTCTCCAAACTGACAGAGGAATAGTGAGCATTTTATGCATTACTTATTTAAACACTCCTATATCTAATTTAGACAGGTAAATAACACAATAATGAAGAAAGTCTTTTAAAGGTATGGCTGCCTCTAATATTAAAATTAGTCTTTTATAGTTAATTTAGTTAAGTTAAAAAGTGTGAAAATTTCTATGAAGGTGTTGATGAGTTAGCATCCTGATAGTGCTGAGGTGCGCTGCTGGCTGGTGTCGAGAATCACTTAGTCCAATTATGTATTAATTACATATAAACGCGCAGAGCACACAGAAGCTGCTCATTAGCTATAACAAACGAAAAAATATATACTGCATATGTCCTGATCAATCACTTTAAAGGTATTACTGACAGCAGATAGTCAGACATGCTGACCGGGACAGAGCCATGTACATACTCTACATTTAAAATAACCAGTGATGGTACATTTTATTTTTATTAGACTTTCTATGTTCTTTCTATGTTCTCTTGATAATTTGTCAGCTCTCCTTATTCATTTCTTACATTACACTAGGCCTGAAAATACAGTCAATCTTTAATTCTCCAGATTTTAATTTACTTTATACAGGATTTTTATCACACTGTTGAAAAGTGGGGCCCCCATAGAGGATATACTTTACAGGTCAGTATGTCAAACCACTACCACACACAAGTAACCGGTTTACAATCGGCTTTTTTGCTGGATGAAAGGGGAGAGAATTACATGAGGCAATTGCGATCCGATTACTCATTCATTGCATGTACAGTATACATGTACTTCCAGTAATCAGATTTTCTTTCTATTCTGTTGTTATTGTCAATGTTTGAACTTTACCCTACTGTCCTAGAAGAGCCACAAAGGACCAGAAGCAAATTCCTTGTATGTGTTCGCATACTTGGCGAATAAAGCTGATTCTGATTCTTTAGTACATGTAAACTTGTTCTCCGGTTAACCGAGAAACCTGGTTACTTGAGTGAATGTAAACACAGTGACATCAATAGTATAATATGGTTTGTTCTTTATAGACTAAGGAAATTAGAGGTACCCGTGACTGCGACAACTCTCTGCCATCTTCTGCTTGGACGACAGGTCTGCAGGAAGACGAATCAGCAGAGACAGGAGGCGTCCATAACCCCAACTGAAACAATGTGAATGCCATCTGCAGCAGAAAGTGAATTTGCAGTTATTCTTTTTTTTTTTACTTTCCTTTTAGTATATTACCATGTTGTGGTATAAATGGTATCCAATAGCAAAATGTACCCACAATAACAACTTAGTTTACATCCAATCAGATATAAATAGTGATTTTAGTTTTAGTTTGTGTCTAGCTTAAACTTCCACACATTAATGAAATCAGACCTGGGTTGTCCATCAGGGGTCAGGGTATCACAGTGCTGAGGAGCATCATGGGTAAGTGCCAGCTCCAACCAATCCAGTCGCAGAGATTCTGGTTCAAGAAGAGACTGCAAAAATAACAACCTAGAGAAAACCATGACCGTAAGATTCAGCATCCCAAGATCAATTAATTTTTTTATTTGACAAAAAGATAAGATTGAGAATGTACCTGTGCTCCTCAGGTTGTGACTGGACCAGATTATCCAGATATGCCAGGAAGTGGCTTTGCTGTGCCATTATCATTACATCAGCAGGAGTTATAGTAGGGCATAACTGGGAGAATGAGCGTACAGCTGCTTCACCGTGCTTCTCATACAGCCTAGATGATAAAGAGTAAACTTAACTGCATAAGATCCATTAAAAGTTATATATTATTTGTAGATGGTGTTAGAGGACGTACAGGTACTAACCTGTGTAAGTGAGCGAGTAGCAGAGGTGCGTTCCAGGGCTGCAGCTCCCTCAGACTGCGCAGTGATCTCAGCATATCACCCCTCTGAATAACCTCCACCACTTTACTGGACTGGGTGAGCTCTACAAACAAAGACAAAAAGCTGCTTTCCAAAAATATAAAAGACTAAATTATCAGAGCGTCAGAGATGCATAGGAGTTTCTTTTTTAATTATGTGTTTTTTTTTTCATTTGTATAATGTTATTTATATATGTGAAATTGAAATGTGAAAATAAAACAAAAAATTTAAAGTAACCCACAGTATGTTTTAAGGAGAAGCTTCTGACCTAGCATAGCTTCGATGAAGGAGCGCTGCACCTGTGGCTGCTCCCGATAACACAGCAGACACATTCTTCTCATGCGGTCTTGGTCTAGCAGAAAGAAGTAGCGACGGAGGAAAGTTGTGCAGCCCAATGCCTTTTCATCCACATGCTTTCTAAAGCAGCTCAGCTCTGTGTATAGTGTGGCCAGATGGGTGAGATCAGCCATTAGATCTGATGGTACAGATTTGGGGGACACCACTTGCACAGGCTCTGGAGGGCTTCCATTTGAAACTTCAGGCTCCTTCTCAGTGGAGTCACCCTGATCCTCTGGACACTCTTCTTTCGTCTCCTGTGTAGCGCCCTCTGCTGGTTCTCCTGATGAGCAGGAAGACTCCTCTTGTTGCTCTGAAGAGAGTTTTAGATAATCTCTCTCCTCTCCTGTTCCATCTGTGATTGAATCACCTGCACTGGCTAGCTCAAGCTCTGCAGGTCCAAGTGTTCGCTCCAGCACAGGCAGCCACTTCAGCAGGGTTTCTTCCAGGTAGACTGGATCCAGTAGCACCAAAGGGTCTTGACTTTGGGAGCTGGTGTTGGGAATATGTTGAAACGGTTGGCATTTGAATTCTACTAGCAAACTGGAAAAAAGATTGTGACGTCTTGCAGTTAAGATTCTAACACACTGAAGTGCGGTACTTACATTGCTCGCTCTGTTGCTGATCGAAGTTCCTGCATATCAGCCTCTGTGTTAGGCATTTCATCATAAACCCTGTAACAACAAATATAACTCGCTTGTTTTATCTGATTTACCTTATTTGGACAATTGAAAACAAATGGTAAATGTTCTGAATTTGATATGAGTGTGGACTAGTTTCTCATATAGACATATAGATGCATCTGTTCCCAGCAGAAATTGGTTTTATGTGTAAGTACTTACTCATTTTCCATTTCTTCTGAGTATTGCACTGTGGTGGCTGATAGTTCAGCCTGTCCGCTCTCTCTGAATTCAGGTCGTTGCCAAAGCTCAGAGTTGATTTTCTCTGTTGTCTTCTTAACAAAACTAGAAACACTGAGGAAAACAAACTGTTTCAAATATGTTTTTTCACCAAAAGCTTACATTTGATGGTCCTACAGCTTTACAACAAGAAAGTAAAGCAGAACTGAAAACAGTGAATCTCTGCATAATGACAAATGACTGATTGTGATGCTTAGAAATGGAACACACCACGCACCTACACAAATAACAATGTGAATAAAAAAAATAAAAAAACAGGCGGGACTTCAGTGTAAAGGGGAAGTAAGCCATAAAAGCACAGCTGCACACTAATTATAAGTTACTGTTGGAAGTAACCACAAATAATCTCACTGGTTTTCACATATAACTCAAAAGCTACACACTTTGTCTCCATATCTGTTTGGCATAAACTGCTGCAACACATTATTCTATTTATTCGTCTGCTTTATTTCTCTGGATGTTCACCTTTCTTTGACGGCCTGCAGGGCGATGCGAGGGGGTTTAGGGCGGAATGAGAGGGGGAGGTGGAACTGCAGGCCTTGCTCAGATCGCTCAGCCTCCATACGTTCACTGCTCTGTGGATCTGAATAACCATGGGGGCAAGAGCCAGAGGAAAACACAGATGGAGTGGAAGGACATGATGACAGGAAAAGTACAAAATGCAAGCAAATGGTGTAAAGGTACCAGACACCACTGTAAATCAAATACTGCACAGAAAACATAAAAAACAGAACCAAAATGGTGAAATATGTGTGATACCATGGAACAGACAGAAAACTTCATATGAACGAAGTGAAGATGCATGTCAGTCATCAAGGTGATCATTCAGCTGTCAAAGCAAATCCAGTGGTGCAGCAGAGCAACATATTTGATTATACTGTATGATTCCATTTATTTTGTTTCAAATCAAACCAGAAACACATCAGTTTTAGTGGCAAACAACAACAAACAAGAAATAAGCACGTGATTCTTATGACAACATAGCCATAGAATTAAAATATTATCTGTCACTTTTATATTGCATCAGCAGTAAGTGTTCCCAAGACATTCTTTGGCATTTTTCCTGTTAAGTGTTTTTTTATTTAATTATTACTATTCAAATAGTTTAATCAAGTGGCAAATTTAAAAGTGAAAATAGCTTCACTCTCCTTTCACATTAAACCCAGAAGAGGTGCAAATGAGTTTTTTCCTGCTAGAAAGACACACAGACACACAGAGGGCAGAGTGACACAGAAAGACAAGAAACAAGTAAGAATGAAAGAAAGAAAGAAAGAAGAAATAAGCAAACAAAGGAAGTGTGTAAATGTGTTACTTGCTTCCAGTTCGCTGTGATTTTATCATTAGCAAGGGCAATTTTGTTTTAGTATAACTTTAGTATAACTTCTTGTGCTGAGCCTTTAAAAACATGACTTTTGAGTCTGTTCAGCACAGCAAGATGCCATGACATGTAAAAGATGTATAACACATAACTCTGCACTTCTGAGTTTCACTTAATTTAATTCATATTGAGGCTCTGTAACCCAAACCATAAACTATTCATAAACTTAATGGAATCTTCCAGGTTTTCTTCATTTTCATTGAGTGTGCAGATTAAACAAAACATAGAATAAGAAGCAGTTACTGCAAAAACAATAACGCTTAAGTTAAGTGTTATCTGATCAACACTGATAAAAATGCCTCTTACCAAGATCCACCTGATCTTCCTCCTGCACAAAACTGAACTCCTTGAGTCGCTCCTCTACTGACATAGACTGAGTGATGAGGGAGCTCGTTTCCTCATCTGACTGGCTTCCTCTGCGGCTGATTACACGATAGATCCCACAGTCCAGGACGTTGAAACTCTCCTAAGGAAGGTCAGTACACTGATTTGTTACGTGTATCCAGGTTTGCAGAGTCTGCCTGCTTCAGCTGGACAACAGCTCATATTGTGCAGATTATCTACAGAACATTATCTGAACTCACGTGTGAGGAGATGCTGCTTCTGCGGCTGCTGGAAGCTGAGTCCAGAGGCTCAAGTTTGCTGATGACTTCCTCTAGCTGCCCAATTAGGTCCAGGTGTGTGGTGACACTGAGCTGGGACCTGAGATGTTCGAGGCGGTCGATGGGAATGGATTTCCTGGCCTAAATTAAGAGTTCAGACTTTTGTGAATCCACCGATTTCAACACAGGTAAGTGACACATAAGCTCTTACTCTGATTATGGAACATGTAGTTAAGACACTTGAGTTCAAAATTTACCTATGACATTTAAAGTAAATTTACCAGTCTCACAGAGGTTTGTCGTACATGTTGATATTTTGAACACAGACTATCTCCTGTAAAGGCAGGTTATGTGCTCTGTTAAGAAGATTATAATGTTAACATAATACTGAGTTACCTACGTCTTAAAAACAGAAAGCTGTTGTTTTAGTCATCAGCAGCAATCAAATCTACACCTGCATATTTTTGTTCCTCTTTAAGGCCACACTATTCAAGGTGACAAACCTGTCATTTGTGCCAAAGCATGAAGGAGTATAATCCTTTATCCTTAGTAACACTGACAGTCAAGATTTCAAAGTTCAGCCCAGATAGGAATGGAAGCTCAGTTAAACTATGCACAGAGGCGAGGCCAGTTGGCAAGGCAGTACTAACCATCTTACCCTGCTGGTGGTGATAGTGTGCTGGAACATACAACAGACAGCAGCAGCCAGAGGCCAGGACTCCCTACGCAGCAGACGCTCAACACAACGTTCTGCAGATAACAGGGAGAGGTGGGATAGATGTCCACTGCCATGGAGACAAAAGAGCTCACTGCGGTAGACTGCGACATCCACCAAGTCTACAAAACCACAAAAAGGTTTCAATCAGTTGACAGTTGAAAAAGGATCACATAGTATGTGTAATCATTGCTATAATGATAACTCGCCTAATTATTATTCTAATTTTGGGACCTGTATCTATAACATATTTACAATAAGAATACAATTAAATACCAGTACAATCCTTAGTATTACAATAAGTGAAAGTACATGATTAGATAGGATCAACTGTACAGCACAGAGAATAACTTTCAGGAAAAGCACTAAGAGTGTGTTTATGAATACAATGTCTGAAAGTTAAATTGTCCCAATTAATATTTTTTGAGACAAAATAGCAAACCCACCTTTGACTTCAGTCCACAGAAGCACTTGTCCATTCTGAGGTGTGAAGACATAAATGGCTGAATCAGTCCATGTCAACAAATTTTGGTCTCTAAACAGATAAAATTACAATAAGTCAAGGGACAGACTCATCTGCTGTTATTTTTTTTAGAAGTGATGTCTGATGTGTTAATGATACAGATAAAAAAAACAAAAAAACAAAACAATGACAAGTCTAATAAAGCAGATGATAAATTTACCCCAAATAAAGAAGTTTAGGAAAGGCAATTGACTGGGGGCTCTTCTGCATTGGATTGTAATGTGGTTCATCCCTGTAGGAAATGAAGAAAAAAGACAAATTAAAGACAAATTCAAAGATATAAAACTATTAAAAGGAGTATGGCCTATTACCAAAGACAAAAATGAATGAATAAATAAGAACCTGTATGTGATGAGAGGCAGAGGAGGACAGGCCAGCAGCTGTTTGAACTGATGGGTGCTCAGAACCTCGCCATTAAAATTGGCCTCCCATATCCGAGACCCTGGACGGGCACAGAAAAGCAGAGGGGGCTGACCTACCAACAATCCCTTGTTCTGAGGGAAAAAACAAGCTCCATACTCTCCGTCACGCTCCTTATTTCCAACGCGCCAGAACTTCTCCCTAAAGACAGGTAAAGGCAGAAATCGTAGACTTTAGGGAAGCTAACTGAACAGAAAATACCATACATTCAACTGCATGGTTTATCTTTAATGAATAAATGTGAAATTCAACCATGTTCCATACATGCTTATCTCTGCAAAATTACTTTGACACAGACAATAAACATGCTACATTAACTAACTGAGAAATTTATTGTAGCTTTTGAACTATCACAGAAAACGAACTTAGTACAAGTTCAAGATTATTAAAATTAAAAGATCAGTCTTTTAAACATCAATACAGAATGGTCCTTTATACTGTACATTACTGAAAAAACTAGCTTGACTATACGGATTTAACATGCGTCTCAAGGACACAGGCAGGTGTTTGCTAATAAAAGGGCATTAATGTGGCCCCTGGCATGCTATCAGAGAGGCAGCCACACTGGCACTCACCTCTCTGTGTCACAGAGGTAGCAGCGGCTGAGGGATGACACCAGCAGGCGGCCATCTTGGTACCCAAGCTGAACAACTTTAGAGTCAACAGTGGTCACAGTTTGAACAGGGAAGATAACAAATGCTGAACCCTGGACAAAAAAACAAAGCACATTTTGCTTTGGTATACATCATAATATGTCAAAAAATAATGAAGAGGACACTGTCACTTACAGTGTTTCATCAAATGTGAGAAGTCCGAGAACTCATTAATGTCTATCTCCTGACTTGAATTAAAGCCTGTTGAATCCATTAAGTTATGAAACCTTAATGAGCCATAAGTGTGTCAACAATAAAGTGCATAAGCATAAAAGCAACAATTACTTTAAATCAGGGGTTCCCAATACGTCGATCGCGATCGACCGGTAGATAATAATAATAATAATAATAATAATAATAATAGATACTTTATTGATCCCCTTGGGGAAATTGTTGTTTGGACAGCTGCTAGACCTGTGTCAGCGCTACTACAGGGTTTCGGTGTCTTGTCCAAGGACACCTCGACATGTAGCTTGCCGGGACTGAGAATCGAACCACTCACCCTTGGGTTGGAAGACGACTGCTCTACCCACTGATCGCAAAGGTAGTGTAGGTAGATTGCATGCTACAGAAAAAAATCTGACATTAGTTGATTGATGTATAGGGTGGTCAGTCTGAAATCTCCTCTAACACAGGGGTCACTACGCACGCGCAAGCTACTGCAAAACTAGAGCGAACTAAGTGAAATGTTGAGCTTGATTTACTTGCATCAAAATTTGCAACATTGTTGCACCTGAACTCGTCTGCATCTGATGAGATACGACACTACAGGCTGACATTCTGCTGAAGTTGAGCGCCCACGGACAGTTTTAGAATTTACTCACAGATGAGTACCCAAGTACCCAAACATGAGGAAATGCGCTGCCCCCTTCACTGCAGTATTCAGCTCTACTTATTTATGCTACTCAGCCTTTTCACACGTGAAGATTATTAAGTCCAAATACAGTTCCGACGTGATGATGATTCTTCTTGAAGGGCGGCCCTCAGGTCATTGAGGTTCTGGGGTACAGAGTTACGAGCCTCTACACGGCGACTCAGCTG
>JAUMHL010000027.1:15761811-15774216 GCA_032362345.1 Sandelia bainsii
TACAATAGTCATTTACAATATGAACAATGTCTACACATTCATTCTGATCAATTTGATTTTATGAAATCTGCTTCTCTGTCACAAACATGGTCATTTCTGTGTGTCCAAACTTTTGACTGGTAGTGTATATAGATCATTTTGACTTGGTCATTTGAAAAGTAGCTCGCAAGCCGAAAGAGTTTGGGCACCCCTGCTTTAAATGCATTATTATTGAGGAAACTTTTACTGTTAATTTGCAAATAATACCTTGCCTAGCTTGGATGATCCTGCACGAAGAAAGGACACCTTGCCTCCTGAGTCCCCAGCAAAAACTCTGAGTGAACTGGTGTCCCAGCACAATGCTGTAATGGTCTGACCTCTGTGCTCCCAGGACACACTGACTCTCTCTGGACGACCCCGCCTCTCCAGGTGCAGCTCCCACACTACAACCAGACCGTGACTGGAATAAAAACAAACACGGTGACCACGAGAACAGCAACTCAACCAACACAGAGGTATGTAGGAAAGATAAAGAGAAGGATGGCTGAATGTTATTTAAAGTCTGAGATGCACAAAACATGTCTTTACTACATGGAAGCACTAACCTTGTTGCAACAGCAACAAAATCTTCATCGTGGGGGCAACACTCCACTTGAGAGATAGATCCCTCCTAAAAAGAAAGAGCCCACAATGGTTGATGACTTAATTAAAATTTGTGACAAAGTAAATGTGGACAATGTGGCACACACAATGACACTTTGTTTTACACGCTGCTGTTTCTCTTAACAACAAACAATGAACAATAAAATATGTTGGCAAAATACAAATGCAGTCATGTGTCACCTTGTGAGTGAGAATAAGCCTTTGTTTCCAGCCCTCTCTCTGAATCAGATGCAACCCTCCAGATGAAGTTCCTAATGCAAGCCACTTTTTTGACACTGCCAAACAGGTACACTGTAACACAACAGAATCACATTTAGAAAGAGTTAACAAAAAACTCACTAAACTAAAAAAGTTAAATTTTTGTGACATGCTGTAATTTTTCTTCCATCGTAGTCCACAAACAAACAAACTGTTGTTTATTGTTAGTGGTATTTTTCCCACTGTACACTACAGTAAATTCAAATATAATGATGAATATCAATAAGCTACAATGAACTGCCTACCTTTAACTGTAATACTGATTCAGACATGTGATGTTGAAACCTACCTTGAGCCGGCCAGAATCTAAACGTAGTGCAGACAGAAGTGGATCAAGGCAGTCAAACTCTGCCAGGACATGACTGTGGTTCTCTGGGACAACTGGTATCAGAGGCATCTTCACTGGTGAACCTCCACAAGTGAGATAGAATGAAAGTCAGTAAACTACAAAAAGTGCCACATCACAGCACTACATTACTACTCGGCTTCCTTGCATAACACAGCCCCTAGCCGTGTGGCATCATATGACTTTAAGTAGTGCACATTCCCTGTCAAATTGACCAGTCATGACTCCACTTTACACTGCCTCCGCCCTGGAGAAACCCCCTCTTAACACTATTTGTGTAAACAGTTAAGGGTTAAACAAAGCCTACTTGAAGAATATTTGAAAAATTTAGAAAGTTTACTGAGATTTCAACATATTACCAGTGTGGAGAAGAAGCAATTTTCATGAAATGAATTATTTACTTACATTATACAAACATATTGTTTTAGGCTAAAGTTAAATTAAATACAGCATAACACATTGTAGTTAGTTTTGATTTACTTGTTGAGGTCTAACATGAACTAATATGAGGAAGCAGAAGCAAAACTACAGAACATTAGAGCGACTATCTACTGTAGGGAGAAACATTTACAGTGCTGTGAAAACATATTTAGCTCCTTTCAGATTTGTTTGCACATTTGTCACACCTAAATGATTCAGATCATCAAACAAATTTTAATATTACACAAAGATAACCTGCATACAAAATGCAGTTTTTTTAAAGATTATTTAAATTATAAAGGGGAAAAAAGCTGTTGTGTTTCAGGTCATTGTCCTGCTGTATAATCCAACTCTGAGGCTTCAGCTTGAGGTCACGAACTGATGACTGAATATTCTCCTTCAGGATTTTCTGGTAGAGCGTAGAATTCATGGTTCCATCAATCACAACAATTCGTCCAGGTCCTGAAGTTGCAAAGCAGCCCGAGACCATCACACTACCACCACCATGTTTGACTGTTGGTATGATGTTCTTTTTATGAAATGCTCTGTTAGTTTTACACCAGATGTAGCGTGACACACACCTTCCTAAAACTTCAACTTTTGTCTCATCAGTCCAAAGAATATTTGCCCAAAAGTCTTGGGGATAATCAAGATGTTTTTTGTCAAAATCGAGATGAGCCTTTGTGTTCTTTTTGGTCAGCAGTGGCCTTCGCCTTGGAGGTCTCCCATGAATGTCATTTTTGTCCAGTCTCTTTCTTATTGTTGAATCTTTCTTTATGAGCAACATAACATTTTTGCTAAAAAAAAAAAGAGAGTAAAACGATCAAAACTAGTTGAAAATTAACTGTGATTCCACTAACTAAGCTAATGAATTAGTTACAGCTCCACATACACTGTTATATAATAAACTTTGTATTGTTGGGAAACTTAACCTATTGTCATTATTATTATTATTATTATTTGTATTGTGTATGTAAAGCGGCCTTGAGATTGTATAAGGCGCATGCAAATGCAAATTATTATTATTATTTTGAAAGTCACTGGAGCTATAAAATAGTTAAAGTTAATGCAATACACTGTAATGTCCCTCTGGTTAAAGTGGGTAGAAAGGGAAGTTGTTACCCAAGCAAGGAAAACAAGTTAGCAGTACACTAACCCTGAGTAAATGAGGTAAGACTAAACCTAAACTTTATCATAACCAGTCATGTTTTATTATAGTTAAACCATAACCCAAACTTACCCTCACCAGTGACCTTTTCCTACTCCCGACACTTGGAAATTAACTACTCTAGATTAACGTTTACCCAGTTAATGTTACTGACATTAACTAGCTAACGTTAATTAACCAGGACCTTTGTGTGCACGTTAACACGCACATTCTAATTAGCCGTTAACGTCACTAACCGTCAACAAACGTCGGAATTTCAAGCCTACTGCCAAGTCCGTGTTTATTTAGTTAGATAACTATGACCCAACGTGTTAGTTACATCAACTGGACGTTTATTTCACAGCAAAGCGACGTTAAGTTGCATCAACCAACAGACAGACAGCGGCGATTTATGGCAGCCTGCATCACGAGACCAGTCCGCGGACACCGACTCTAACGTTTCTGACCAAACTAACGTTACTACGACGTCTAACGCTCTAAAATAAATAAACATGAGCCTACCTAATAATGTGATGAAATGAAATAATACCTGAATGTTTACTGGAGGTACGACAAATCGTTAGACTGGTTCAGATCGCCAGCACGTCCCTCCATCACTGTATTTACAGTTAGCAAACATGCTAGCTCAAACAGCGACGTTTCCATTCATACGCCGCTCTCTCCGTTAAACTCACCAGATAACAGAGTCAAATCCACAGACAAACCGCCGTCTTACATCCCCGGTTTTGTGGCGTATTTCTGGAGAAAGCCAGCGGTCAGTGTCGCGCCACTCTTAACTGCAGCCAGCCGACGCTCAGCTGATGGGAGGGGGGCACTTCCTGAAAGAGCCGCGCTGCGTGTTTGTCAAAATGAAAACTAAAACCATCGCCAAACATTATCCAGAGCAGCTACTCATTTACAGAGGCAACACATGTCAACAAGTCTAGATTGAAAAGTAACACTGCTAAAAAAAAAAAACACATTAAAAGGAGTTTCACATTTTTTTTAGTCTGTCTTAAACAATATTCAGTTGTCATATAAACAATGAAAATGAAGATTTTACTATGTTCTATATTTAAAATATGCTTATGTAAATGATGGTGAAGAAAATCCAGACTTCTTTCTGTACAAAAAATAAATAAATCAGACAACAAAGTGTCTTCAACCTCCCAAATTGAGTAGACTTTATCCGGACCTAATTTATTTTTAAATTCCCTCTTGTTACTATCCTGCCATTGTAAATCAATTTAGATACTTTAGATACATATTTGAAACCATTTTGAAACAAGGACTGACAATTTGTCCTTCATCATTTTTACTGTAAAGGCTTTAAGAGATCGATTCATAGCCAGTATGGACAAAAGGGATGACTACAGAATTCAGTGTTAACATAAGCCCCTGACTATTGTTTTAAAACAAACTTAAAAATTTGTGAAGCTACCTTTTAACAGTACCAGACAGAAGTATGTTGAGGTCCATAAACTTAATGCAGTACTGCAGTTTCAGTAGGCATTAACAAAAGCTGTATGCCTCACTTTAATTCAGCTAAAGTTTTGTTTCTAGTGCAGACATTACAAACCAGTGACAGATTTGAGTCACACACATTATGCACTCGCACATAAAATGTCTTAACAGTATTGCTATAATCACTTCCCCATTTTGCTTCAGATTTTCAGGAACCTGGTTCCACAAATCGACAGTGCTCAGAGAGGCTCCTTGTATGTCCGAGCTCGTTTCTGTTCTGTGCACCGAGGAAAGACACGTTGACAGCCCTCTGCTTGCTTCTCACACCTCGGCCGGTTGTCCTGAGAACATTTTTCTGATTTCCATCTGATATTTGGTCATGTTACAATGTTTTAAAAAACCTGTTTAACCATTACTGACACCAATCTTTCAACCACTGAGAAAATACAAACAAAAGAGAAAGACACTAGTTACAGTTATTTGTGACTGAGATGCAATTAGTCTCTGCTGAAATTAGGGGATGTAGCAGCATCCTTCTATATCCTCATCATTAAGTCCTTGTGGACTATGTTCCATTAGGCTGTGCTCTACAGTCTCTTCACAGCAGTCGGGACCTTCACAGGTCATTCGTCCAGATACTTTAATGTCTTCCTCGTCTTCCTTGTCCTCTTTTGGGTAAGCCATCAGAGCTCAGGTTTTCCTCATCATCCGACGAGTTTGCCAGATGTGGAACTTGTTATAGGCTGTGTGCAACATCTCTTCCAAGTGCCCTGTAAGCTGTGGGAACATAAACAAAATTAATACAAGTGCTGGCTGGTATCAGCCACAGTGTCGTCATTAGTAGCCTGTAGACTTACATTTGTACTTAGGTACTGACGCTGAATCTTTTCCTGAAAAGGACAAAGCTTGGTCATCTGAAATCTCTCAAGGTTCGACTTCATTTTCATTACCTGAATAGTATGAGAAGGAAAAGAACCACAGGAAAATCAAACATCCACTGCTATAAAACAATTACATATGAGAAACACTGTATGATCTGTTTGCAGCATTGTTTCCACATTTTTTAAATCACAGAAATGATGTATTTAATATTAGGAGTGTAAATTAATTTTTTCCTTGCCGAAATCATGGGTGTCAACTCACAGAATAACTGTGACAATAAAAAAAAGACCTTCTTCCTATGAAGTGAAAAATAGTCACCTTCTCCTCCAAAAATGGTGTGTTAACAGGAAAACAGGACCAGAAGTGTCTTAACAACTCTCCAGCAGCGACATAAAGATGCTTCAACTCTCCCTGAACCTCTGTGGGTACCATCTCTGGAAAAAAACATGAAAAGTCTAATTATTTTAGGCTGACGCAACAGATTAGTTTGGAGACAGCAATCTTAAGGGAGCTTGAAGATCACTGTGTTGCTCAGCAGGATTTCAGCTTCCTCAGACACTTAAGGCAAGTTTCACAGTGAGTTACATTAATGTCAATTAGCAACACACTTACGATTTATGGCTTGCTGTGCTCCTGTCTGCATGAGGACACCGCCTGGAGAAAGAGCTGCAATGGCAGAACTAGCTGCTGTGCTGGACAACACCTGCAGATAACATTCTGTGGTGAAAACTGAAACTCTTGATCATTTCTAAATTACTTTAAAAGAAAAACAATGACATGCACATGATCTTGAATGTTTTTTGCTCTGTGGTTATAGTTAATATCTGTAATATTTTAAAGACTGGAATGAGAATTGGCAGACCCTGAATCCAAATCATGGACCTGGTACAATAAACATGAAGGAACTTTGGTAATTAATCATGTCCCATCAGTGATATTTTTATGCAGACTAGTTACTGAATGATTACAGAAAATGCATTTCTTTGTCAAAGTTATTTCTGTAGATTACAATTTGAGTAAACGTTCTTTGATTAGAAGATTATTGATTATTAATCTTTGTCCCAAAATAAGTGTTTGCCTGTCGAATCACCACATGGTCTCTGTTCTGGACACAGGTGAGAGGAAGTGTGTGACTTTGGTAGGAATGATTGATTCAGAATAACAATAAACATAAAAAAATACATTCAGTGTCCACTTTGGCCACACCTGTACCTGTACTGTTTTTTCACACCGTCATAGAGATGTTATTTAAATTTTAATGTTGTAGCACTGAGATTATTATTGTGTTTGTACTTTTTATTCAGATTTGTTTCTAATAATCTGCCCCAGCATGTGTGAAAATACCTCTCAAAATAATGTAATCCAGTACAACACCACCTGTAACTGCAACCTCAGGAGAAAACAAATTTCTGACAGAGGTGTTATTGCAGGGCGGCTGTATATGACTGCATTAAACTGCATACATCTTTATCCTAATAAAGTAGACCTTGAGTGTACAATGTATGATCTAACCTGAGTGAGGTTGGGTTTGTAATTGGCCATCTCATGCCGGATGTAGTTGACCGAGTTGATGATGTCCTGGCTTGTTGTATACTGTTGGGACTGAAGTGGCACAGGACCATGAGCATACCTTATAAAAAAATAAATAGAAAAAGAATCATTATATTAAGACACGTCACTTGGATATGATTAAGTAAGAGCCACACTGGCACATTTATTCTTAGCCACCTATAAAGGCAAAATATGCCTGTTTTATCAGCTTAAAATGCAAAGTAGCTGCAGAAGAGATGAGTGTCTTCTCCCCTCTCTGGAAATGTCTTAATTTTATCTTAGGTGCTTAAGTGACATTTTGATGTTTAAATAAAGTCACTAGCAGGACTTTTAACACAGATAAAGCAATCAATCAGCCCTTGAAAATGGACAACAAACAATACAAAGCGAGAGGGAAGTGAGACTCAAAAACAACACAAAAGCCTCTTCTCAAATTTTGTTGAGTTCATTTCTGACTACAAAGGCCTCAAAGTATTTTATATTGTACATCTGTTTTGAGCTGTCTATTGTAGTCATATAAAAAGTAGAAATTAAAACTATTTGGTGGTTGAATACTCTGAAATGCAAATAACTCCTTAGTTTTCTCTCTTTCATATATTATTAACTGAATTATTTGAGTTGTTTTAAAATGATGTATTATTTTAATAGACTTTTATAGAAAATAATAAATCTAAAGTAGGGGTGACTAACCATGGTCCTCGAGGGCCACTGTCCTGCTTGAACTATCCCTGCCCTACCACTATCCACTGCTGATTGGCCCTCGAGGACCATGGTTGGCCACACCTCATCTAAACAATGGGGTCATTAATCTCTGTGATAAATAGTTAAATGTAACCAACAAAGGAAAAAATAAAAATAAAAACAATACCTGTCGGATTTCTTGAGATTTAATGCAACAGTTTTTGGTCTGTTTTCCCTTTGCAGATCCTCATATTCTATGGCTTCTTGTAATTTGACCTAATAAACGTTTGCCAGGAGAAATAAACAACTTAGTCTAATAAAGATTAACAGTTATTTTGTATCATCTTGTTTATGTTTAGCTATCGAGTCCTCATACCTTCTTTAGCGGAGGCTGAAAGAAGTCAGAATCCCTCGAGTTTCCATCTGTACTGCTCGTCTCACTAGCTTGGTCAGTTGGCGTTTCACTATAGAGATTTGATGCAGTTAGCAAAAAAGTGAACAAAATGCGCAGGTCAGTTTTTAAATTGTATTTTCTTTACCCCTTGCGTGAGCCTGCTGCCAGCACCATGGCACTGTGATGGTTGAACCGCTTTATAATGGCATAGTTGCTGCTCTCCTTCACCGTCCTACTTGCATTGGAAGTTGAGGGTAGTGTTGTGCAAACTCCATAACCCTGTATCACAGAAAAATATTTGAGGCTGAAGAAAGAAGGAGTAAAGTGATGCTGCGGCTGCAGGTGGCAAATTATCTCACCTCATCTAATGTTTTATCCTCTAATGACAGGAGATCGACCAAAGGATTCTTCACTCCTTGAACCACCATAGACTTTAATCCTGAAAGAGATTTTTACATATAAAAACATACTAGTGACATTTACTGCAGTAAACAAATAATACATACACTACAAAATCCCCCTACCCTTTTCATCCTGCTTGGCACACTCTGAGAAGATATCCTGTGTTCCCGTGTTGATGCGGTCTCTGTGAAAATAGTGGGACTGGAAAAAGCGGGTCCAAAACTCCTTCTCCGTCAGGTTATGAGGCACATTTTCACTATATTTCTGCTTCACTGCAAGTACAATGCAATTTGACATATTAATATTAGTAACTGTAACTGATGAGGAGCAATAGTTGTATATTAAATATTAGCAACCAAGGTGAACAGAAAAGTACAAAATTGTCTAGCTAAGGACAAATACCAGCTAGTTTCACAAAGCAATTGTTCCTCTCTGGCTGACAGTTAATCAGTAAAATCACTGAAGTAAAAACATCATCTGAGATTGTGGAGAGAAAGTGGAACTTGATTTCTTTACCTGCAGGGTAAGTTCTGAAGATGGATTCAATAATGTCAGCAGTTAGATTATATCTCAGTCCATTGCAGCCATCCGTCTGAGGTCTAATGTCGGCCTGAAATGTATGATAATGAAGTCTGTTAACATTCAGCCATATAATGTTAATGCTGAGGTGTTGCTAAAGCTTAAATTATCAATAATTAGATCAGTTATGAAGTTTAAGATTAAATTAATGAAAGGCATAACTGTGAGTGGAATAATCTACTCACCAGAAAGGCTCCAGAGATACCAACTTCCTGTTTATTGTTGTATAATGCAGAGTCTGTGTTGTTTATGCCTCCTAATCTATTGGCCCAGAATTCCTCAGCACTGATCACCTGGCTCACTACGAGATCTTTATATAACTGAAAAAGCACGGGATCTTCTTGAAGCATCCTACAGGAGAAATAAATATTTATAATATATTATAATATATATAATAATATATTTATATTTATTTCTGCTTTAAGTTCAAAATGTAAAAAATTCTTAACAAATTGACCAAATAAAATTAGTTATTAATATCCATAAGGGTAATAATTGTTAATTTTCTAAATTCAAAGACAGGATCAGTTTACTGTAGTGCATCCCTAATATGTTATTTAAACTACACCATGGTATTATAAAAACAAAATCCTAAATAGATTATACTCTCATATAATAAAATGTATTGCGTCCTGTGCAAAAGTTAGTATCCCCTCTTTTTGTTTTTGGTTTAATTCTGTTTTTTGTGTGTAAAAACATAATGAAAATCATCTGATTGTTGTGGGCCTTAGTATTAGGCAAATACTAAGTGCCATGTTTGGCAAAAACCAAACACAAAATTTTAGCAGAAACACCTCATATTCACCCTTAAGTGGAGGAGGTGATGACAGGACCTAAGGAACTTGCAGTCATTGAGTTGACCGTGAACTCTCTGAGTGTTCTAAATGTGAGACCATCTGTCCATCTGGTTAAAATGGGGTCATGCAAAAGGACAATGATCTGAAGCACACCAGTAAATCTACATCAGAATGGCTGAAAAATAAAAGATGTTTTTGGAATGACCAAGTCAAAGTCCAGACCTCAACCCAACTGAAATGCTGTGGTGGGACCTTCAGAGAGCTGTGCATAAGAGCACGCTCAAAAACCTCAATGAACTTTCACAAAATTCCTCCACAATGATGTGAGAGACTGATACAATCATACAGGAAAATATTGCTGCTAAAGGTGGATCTACAATTAGCTGAATCATGAAGGGGTACTCAGTAATGCCCATGTTGTTTTTTATTTTTGTCTTCATTTTTGGTAAATAAATAGTATGGTACAGTGCATATGGTGAAGTCTGAGGTTGTATTTGCCTAATACTGGGATCCGCTACATTCAGATTGCTTTTATTATGTCCACACACAAAAAAAAGAATTAAAAGAAGTGTGTATTCTTGTTGTGGATCAATTTGGTGAGTTAGAAAGTTATACATCAACCAGAATGGTGTGGGACTAACATCAGAGGAAGAATCTATATTATGTAATGGTTGCACAGACAGTAAGTGTTAGTTGAATAAAGTAAATTTTTTGTTTTCTACTTTTCATGCTCTTGGCAATTGTAAAAATACAGAATATTACCAGACCTATCTTTACGGGACAATCTTGTTAAAATAGCCAAACCTCACCTGTTTTTCTCCTCCAGTTCCTTGTTGGCTTTCTTCTTGAACTTGGGCAGCAGCTGCTGCAGCAGTTCCTTAGCAGCATCTCGGTCTTTGAGTGCACTGCTCTCGTTGGCAAAGTGGAATGTGGTACTCTCACCAGTGTGGAGGACCAGCTGCAGCTGAATTTTGGCTTTACCATCTGGACTGATCTTCTGACCTGCACAGGGCAGAAATTAAACAAAACTTGAAAATACCACAACCAACATTTTATCACTATTATTGTAACTTGGTAGTCTCCAGTACTCACATCGAATATCTGCATATAAGTGGCTGACTGTGAAGCGGTCTTTGCCCTCTGGACCCCAGGCTATACGTTCAGCCATCAGATAAAGTGTGCCATCCTGTTTCCTCTGGCGAACCTTTTTTACCACCAGCAGCACCTCCTCCGAGAGTGATGCCATGGCTCAAAATAAGAACTGAAAAAACAAGTAAACTCTCAGTGATTATATACACTACTCCTGTCCTGCTGACAAGTATGGATCACACAAATAAAAGAATAATCACGACATTTGAAGTAAATGTGCGTTACCTCACAATCATCTATTTGACGTTTATTGACTGTTAGAGACTTTATAACAGCAGTAAGAAAAGCGAGCACCTACTGAAACATGAAGCACTTTGTTTGACATAGGAACAGGAATAATCTCATCTGATTGCACAACATCCTGAATTAATTAATTTCCTGTATCATCTGCTGCATCATCGACTCGTACATCATCATCATCATCATCTCAAATCAAGCAACCCATTACTGTGTTGACGGTTTTATCAAACCAACTTAGCTAAACGGTGGTACGTTAGCTAACGTTAACAGTCAAAAAGAGAAAAAAGCTGAGGGAGAAATCGGCAGGAAACTTACTTTACTTCAAAATGAATGAACACTGCAACGAAAACCTCACTTTCCCTCAACGCATAATCTCCAACAATTGTATTCTTGAATCCAAAAATTACAAAATGCGTTATTTGAAAGTGAATTTTGACTACTCTAACAGTGAGCGCCCTGACTTGAGCGCCGACATGACTGCCTAGCTGTGTGTTACACTAAAAACGTTCCGGTGGGATCAAGCGATAAAAGAAGTTCCACTCAGATCAAATGTAGTGGGGCAATACATTTGCTGAGTAAGTACAGTTTTGAAGTGCTTGAGTTTTTCCAATGTTTGCTTTTATTCCATTCCCATTAAGAGGAAAATGTACTTTTTACGACATTTGACACCTTTAATTGCTAGTCACTTTGCATATGTGGATTCTTAATACAAAATATCATTAACTAACAAATGACAATGTATTATTATGGATTAACCATCAATAATGGATTAATCATCAATACACCATCAGTGCATAAAGTGGCTAATACTTATATTATATCCTTAATACGTGATTAAGGATGACAAATAAAACCTTTACTTGGCAGTTAATGTTTTTGTTCAACACCAAGTCACTGCACTAAAAGCCCTTAGTTTTTTTGTTTTTTTTTAGCTATTTTTCTTTGTCCATTTTTTCAACTGAATGTTATTGCAGTTTACCTCACAAATGTGAAATTGTTTTTTTCTCCCTTTGAAGGGTTTACTTTCACTGGTCTGTATCCTTCATCGTTTGCTTTTTTATTGCTACTAACTAACTAACTAACTAAATGCTCTATTTCAGAATAGAAGAACTAAATGTTGGATGATTTTTTAAATAACCAGTGGCGGCTCGTCAATAGAGGGCGCTGGGGCGCCGCCCCACCTGTCTCAGATGCAGAAGAAGAAGAAGAAGATAGGAATCAAATAAAATAATTTTTAAAAAACATGAAAATTTAAATAAACGATCTATACATTATACAGACCATGAGTACTGTGTATTATCTGCATTCAAGTGTAATTTAAAAAGGTTCTCTCACTTGTTTACCGCGACTGTACGGTCGTGTGACGTGTTTCCTGTTTCGAGATGAGCAAGTTCTGCGCAGATTCGATCACCGGTGATCGGCGCGCAGTGCATGCCGGTTAGTTTTGTGTCCG
>JAUMHL010000027.1:15821216-15834365 GCA_032362345.1 Sandelia bainsii
GTTGGTGTGGTTGTAGACTGTGTGGTTGTGGTTGGCTCTTCAGTTGTAGTAGGAGTTGGTGTGGTTGTAGATTGTGTAGTTGTGGTTGGCTCTTCAGTTTTAGTTGTAGTTGTAGGTTTTGTGGTTGAGGTTGTTGGGGTTGTAGATTGTATGTCACATACATCTACACATATGTGGTTGTCCTCATCATAAAAGGGCTTATCTTCAGGACATACAGGGTAACAGCCTGTAAAAGTCGCATGATAAAACATAAAACTTTGTTTACACTGTTTTTTAAAGAATGCCGGTGTTAGCCAGGTGATCATTTTAAATTGTTGTCTAGTCACACAAAGTACAGTATTGATTAAATGTATATAGGGAGACATTGTAAATTAACCTCTTACCTTCCAGAGTGGGTAAGTGGTTGGTACAATTTCGATTATTACAGGTCTTGTAGCAAGTTCCACAAGGGTGATAGTGCCATATGCATTCATTGTGGTGGTTGTAGTAATCACAATAGACAGCTAGGGAAAAGACATGAATATGTCATATATTTGGATGAAGGAAATGTTAATTACAATAATTGCATTATTCTCTGTATAAAGTGCCATTTAACAAAAAGAGAAGTAAAAATTAAACTCCGCTTGACATGTTCATTCGTCGTTACATTTAGTTTTAGCAGAATTTGGGAAGTTATAACTCAGTCCAGTACATAGCAAACCATATTGACATATTCTGTTTGTAGATTACACATATCTTGATAAATCTAATTTAAATCTCTAAATGCGGTGGTCATAAGAACACTGTGATCTAAAAATAAGATATAAGGTTAAAAATAATCACTTTAATCTAAGAGTAAAATATTTCTTTACTTACGACAGATATCTGGACTTCTCCATGCAACACAGACGCCAGCCTCATTACAAGCTTGAGCATAAGCTGCAACTGATGTGCAGAAACACTCACAGTCTCCTCCAGCATCACAGGCACAAGAATCTCTCACACAGTTATAATGAAATGGACGAGGGTCTACCTGTTCAGTCATTAAAAATTTATTATAGATTTTTAAGAATGTGTTTAATATTTTCACTAATAATAAATTAGAAACAAATCTGCTGTTACCTGTTTGTGACATTCTTTAAATGTTTCTCCTGTGATAATGCTGCACATCATTTTTGCCCAGTGATGTCGATGTGGTCTGACTACACAAGGGTTAACGTTCACTTCCACATCTGGGCAGCTGCTCAACACTTTCCAGCTGTTTGCAAATTCAAGAAGACTGCTCACTGCCAGCTGACCCTGGGTGGTAAAGTCATTCTCGCCATCACCATCGAAATTTCCACACAGGCCACATACCTGTCCCTGAACAAAAAAAAGGAGTCAATTACTTTTTATGTGGGGACAATATTTCACTTGAATAGTTTTTGTCATTACAAGGATCAAGCATTTTCCAGGCATTACTATACTATTAGAATATTTTATTGTATCCACATAATACTTTTTGAATATTATAATTCATTAAGGATTTTTTAAGCAATGTTTCTGTATATCAATACCATCGCTGTCCCAAAGACAATTGCTGACTCACACTATGTTGTGGTTTCAGGAGGATCCGAACAGTTGTTCTGCGGTCCCACATCACTACCAGACCAATGTCAGATTCCACCACCAGATACAAGCCAATAATCCTTATTTTGTATTGAATCAGCGTGCCACTTCCCAGGTCCTCCTCTTCATATTTACCCTTTGACAGTTTGATTTCCCTTCGCTGTAATATAAAGGAGATTTCTGTTGCTTTTATTGTAATGAAAAACTGCAGTATAATATAAAAATGTATTTAGTTCGTATTCAATATTTTAGGCAAGAATAAAGAACATGTTACCCCCAGCTGGATTCGGACAGTTTTGGAGCATGTAGTGCCTGTAGTGCCACATGGAACATTTTCAGTGATAACTCCAAAGTTGTCCTTTACTGTTTTATTGCCACATTTGTTCTTAAAAGAGAAAAAAATCATTAAACATTTTGCATATTTGCTTTAAAGCAAACCATTGATCAAATCAACACTGATTGTTACTATCCTACAGTACTTGGATACAAACTAGAACATAAAACAAGATATTTGTGTGTGAAAAGTATATTTCATTCACCTGCCTTATTATTACAGGCAGTCGACTTAAAGTGAATGGTGGTAACATAACATAGTTTAGCCAACTTTATTTGTTGTGAGTCATTATATATTAATTTCTGAATGTTTAAGCTTAATAAGTTAGAATTAGTGTATGCACATATAGCGTATAAACCTAAATGACTGTGCAAAAGGCCACTATTGGATTCGTTCTACAGCAATGCTATGATGTCCATATATTATATATATACCTGATCAGGTTTTTTTACGGACTATTGAAGGAATAACTTGGCATCCAGATAAAGCTGCCAGATTCTGAGTCAGGTCCTTGCTGGACTTCTTCCGGAGTCTCAAAAAAGAAACCATGAGAAACGTCTCCTCAAATTTTAACAGGTGTCCCACTCCTATTTTTGTCCTTTACCTATCCAGATTCCTCTACAGAGATCACGCTCAATATATGTCACTTATGCAGTTTTTTAAAATATTTTTGAGTTTTTTAATACTGTTATACTATACTCTATATTTTCTAGTTTTATTCTAAAAAAGAGACTAAGAAATACACGCACACACACACAAACACACACACATATATATATATATATATATATTATAATATATGGTCATAATAGCATTTGCCAAAACAACAAATCTAATGGTGGCCTAAGACCTTTGCACAGTACTGTATAAATTATATATATCTGAGATGAGGCCTGGTAAAACATGAAAAGTGAAGCAAACATGTTGGCTGTGTCTAAAACAACTCCCAATGTACTATGTTGTGCTACATTTACTGTCCACCATTTTATTTGTGTGTCCAAATTCTGAATTTCTCAGTATACCTTCTCCTTGTCAGTATAGCTTTACAGTGCCTTTAAAAAAGGAGTGTCCATGGCAGATCAACTGTTTTCTACCAATAATATTAGCATGCATTTTCTTTATAGATGTCAGTAGCAAAATTATACCTGAAATGTCAGTTTATTATTGAGTAACCTACAAAGTGGCATATATATAAGGAGTAGTGAATAAATGGACAGGTTATGATTTCAGGCACAGACATTTGGATGATGGTGACATGGGTTATTTACCTTCATTGCAACATAGCCACAATGTCCTTGAAAGGCATAAGATCGCTGATCAAATGTACTATAATGACCACTCCCGTAAATAACACATGTTCCTGGACATTTTTTCTCTGTGCACTTCCATTTTCCACTCTTGCAGGTACTAGGTGTATCAGAAATGGTTAAATATAAAAGAATTTTTGTGGAATAATTAAATTCAGTAAAAACGTTCAGACAGTTGTGATAATATTTGTTTATCATGCTATACTATACATCTTATAAAACAGGGTCATACCAGGTGTTGCACTGAATTTGAATTTGTGCTCCATGAGCATATAGACGCCCATTGTGTTGACATGGACATTGATGTTTTTCCACACAGGAACCTTTACCATCATCCATTTTGCCCTCGGGGCACTGACAGCCAGATTTACACTCTGTGGCATCCTGGGTAGACAATTCAGTGATAAAAGAGAAAACATAACTTATAATGTTAAAAATAACTGTTCAAAACTGTCTAGAAACAACTGTAGGAACTGGTAGTCTCCAGTGTAACATATTGTGCAAGATACAATTCTGGAAATAAAACTTAGATCCAGTTATTTGAGAATGAGAAGTCTATTTGGACACAGCAGCAAAAACAACTTACACATTCACTGCTGTCTAGATTTAGACAAGTTCGCGCACACTGCACTCCAAGCTGTCGTGTGCCTGCTGTGGAGCAGTTGAAGAATACTTTTCCAGAGGGGCATGCTGAAACAGAAAAATAAACATACTGTATTTAATATACATTGCATCAACCAAATGCTTGCGTTGAGAAAAAAAACCAGAAAAGAAAAACTTACTTGATGAGTGGTCTTTCCAAGAATGACAATGAAGCTTTCCGCTAGTACACACACTAGAAAAAAACACCAAACACACTGTAAATTCTCCTTTCAGAATTTTGTGCAATAAGCTATTTTTTTTTATTTTTTTTTATTAAACTAATATAAATACTGTATATACACACAATTCCCCACTTTCCCCCTGGGGGAAGTGTTTGCCCTTAAAGGTCAGGTCCTCTACCAGAGGACTGGGTGCAGCCAGGGAGTATCTTAGGTGTTTCTAGCACTGCACTCTTCTGGACAGAGGTCTTGGATGTTGTTCCTGGAATATGCTGGAGCCACTCTCCCAGTGTGGGGCAAACAGCCCCAAGTGTTCCAGTTACCACAGGCATCACTGTTGCCTTTACGTTCTACATCTTTTCTAGCTCTTCTGTCAGCCCTTGGTATTTCTTGAACTTTACTCTGCTTGTTTATGACTAGTATGTCCGGTTGGTTAGCCATT
The DNA here is from genome assembly GCA_032362345.1 of Sandelia bainsii. Lineage (NCBI taxonomy): Eukaryota > Metazoa > Chordata > Actinopteri > Anabantiformes > Anabantidae > Sandelia > Sandelia bainsii. The sequence goes on from JAUMHL010000027.1 coordinate 15,825,708, forward strand.
ACCAGATTTTCAGTCTGTATCTGGAAGTCCCACAGGATTTTAGCTTGGTCATTTTCAACCACCTTTGGAAGTGTATCCTATTTTGACCTTGGGACTTCCAGCCCATACTCGGCACAGATGTTCCTTTACGCTTTGCCAGCCACTTGGTTAAGCGTTCCATGCCTGATAACAACTTGCACCCCACTGTTATGTGTTGGATTGTCTCAGGGCCATCTTTGCACAGCCTGCACGTGCAGTCTTGCCTGGTATGGTAGACCCCTGCCTCTATTGATCTTGTACTTGGAGCTTGTTCCCTGCCATGATAACCGCCTCTGTGCTGTCTTTCAGTGCAGCTTTGTACACTTAGAATTTGTAAATGTCACTGGGAGCAACCTAACTAGATCATTATACCTTGGTACATTTTGGCTGCAACAGAAGCCACTTCATCATGTTAGCTGGAGAACTATGGTTCTTTTTCTCAGTTTGAAAAGACAACTCTTCAAATGAACTGACAAAATTTTGGTGGGTGCCTAAGGTAACAGTTCAACATAATGTTAAATAAAAATTAAATCAAACAAGACTGACGTTCACACAACAGATTGTTCTAATGAAGCTGACCAAACAGCTACCTAACTGTGTTAGTAGAACAAATTCCATTTGTTGATTTGAATATTTTATGGCAGTCCTTCAACTGAAATTGCGAAACAAGTTATATTTTAGTGTATAAAAGATGCAACACAAAGAAACCAGTTATTTTCCATAACTCTAAATTCTACTGTGCACTTTAAATTATGCTGAATTTGTTGAATATGAACCAGCTAACTCACCAGTGGTCATTTTTGATGTTGATGGACTTTCCTGGTTTAATGTACACTTCGTTGTAGTAGCAGGGACATTTCTCCTTGGGGACGCAGATACCATTGTTGTCTAGGAAGAGACCTTCAGAGCAGGAGCAGCCATCCACAGGCAAGAAGTCAGACATGCAGCTCTGTTGTTCTGATCCAAGTGAACTGCAAGTCAACTGGCATCTCTGATGCTTGTAAGAGAAGGTCTGAGACTCTTGGCAGCTCCTTGTGTATTTATCTGTTTAGTATGCAAAAAGTAGTTTATGACTAACTAATGAATATGAAGATGTTCATCCAACTGCAGAAATCATTACTCAGCTTTACCACAACATAATGAAAGAAATCTTTACCGCACACATTCTCTCTCCAGTCTGTCAAGAGCACTCCCTTTGATGCACAAGCCCGTGCGTAAGAGGAGAGGACGGCACAGAGGCAGTCCTCGCTCTTCTCACAGTTACAGGTAGCATAAATACATCGCTGCCAAAGACAGCAAAGAGTTTTAGAGAATGTCTTATCAGCATTTAATTAAATGAAGGACAAACAGAAAGATTTTTCTGTACCTTGTAATACATCTCAGGATCCACCACTGAACGACACTGTGTGAAGGTACTGTTTTCACTCAGCAGCAGTGCACACCAGTGTTTGGCGTATAACTCTGAAAAGGAAGATAATCACTATTACACACAGGTGTTCAATCTAAGGCAAACACTAGACTAGCAAAAAAAGCAAATGCTGCTTTTTACCATTTTCCACACTGAGAGAACAAGGGTCATCAAGTCTTTCTTCTTTGTCTCTGCACATGAGACTAGCCTTCCAGGAGTTACTGAAAGTTGCTGCTGTTCCCTCCACAATCCCCTGAGGTGTCGTCATGTCATCAGAAAGGACCATGTTGTAGTTCCCACATAAACCTAAAAAAAACAAGTTTTATAAAAATTTAGTATCAGAAACAATGGGAACTGGAAGGTGGTGTATACTGTAGTGAAATTAACAAACTGGAGATGAGGACATGTAGAAGTAGTTAATTAATTAGTTAGAGTAACAATTTTGGAATTAGGGTGAAAACATCATATAATTATCTGTTTTATGTGTCTAGATTTTTGCTTTAATTAATATAACTTTCAAATAGAGTATTACCAAATCTGTTCAGCACTACTTTTTTTGTAAAATGTGTAAAATAATATTGTCCCAAACAACTGATTTTGTTGTAGCCTTTTTTCAGTTTAATTTCTTAACCAGCTAATAAATCAGCATTACTGTCATCATGATCTATCTATTGTAAATGCTTTTTTTGATGATACCAATGTTTCATGTTAACACAAATGTAAAACTCACCACGTGTCTTTGCTTTGTAGCTCTGGTCTAGCCTGACATAAACTTGCATGATCGGCACATGTTGGATCTGAATTTGTAACCCAAAAGAGGTCTGAAGCAGGATATGAAAGGATGACGCGTGGAATATGTTGATGTTACCTTTAGTCCAAAAAAAAAAAAAGTTCAAACAAGATCATTTGTCCTAGTTAAAGGAAGTAAGGTGTTTAATATCACACTTAGGAAGGAAAGGAAGCAGGTGTCATAGCACAAATGAAACATAATAATATGTTACATTCACAGTTTTTGTCTGAGCTGTTGTTTGACCTACCTGACTGATACGGCAAACTGATGGTCTGCATATTCTGCTTTACTGTGCCATCTGAAGTGAATGTTAATACCTGAACAAAACAGAATTTATCATTTGGGTGTTGCAGATATCAAAGTGAATTAATCGACTATAATCCTCTTAACTGACAGATTTTAACTCACGTTGTTTTTGTCATTATTCAGCAGGATTTTAAGGGTCTTAAGACAAGTGTCAAACTCTTGATTTGCACATGGAGCCAACTGGACCAGCATGGTAAACTTTGGACTTGCTTCATCCTGAAATACACAGTATGAGCAAAGATAAATAAATGCATGTTCTTTTTCAGTTGATTACATGTTTCTTGCCATTTAATTGTACTAAACAATTGTAACAATTGTATTTACCTTGCTTTCCACCTTGGCTAGAGTGTAATAACAGTCTCCGTGGAACGTGTAGGTTTTCCCATCAAAGGTAGTCACAAGTGAACCCTCTTCAACTGCACATGTAGCAGGTGTTTGTGGACTCTTACAAGCCCATCTACCCTCAAAACATGTACTGGAACAACCCAAACAATTTAATTAAATAATTAATGATTGCAAAATATATGAACACATAATAAATACATTGTGTTTAATTATGAAATTTGACATACCATTCAACTAGGTCCTGTCGGTAAACCTCACCAGAGTTATAGATTTTGTCATACTTGCATTGACATTCAGATTGAGCAATGCAGCCTCTCTTGGAAATATCATCAAATACAGTTCCTGGAGTAAACAGGCATATGTAAGGGTAATTGTAAGTGAAACAGATTTTTAACAAAGTTCAGTGTAGTAAGAAACAACAGTACACGTGTGATGAGTACTAACCTGGAGGACAAAAGCAGCCATCCATTTTGTGTTCCTCGCACAGTGAACTTGTGTCTAGATGTGTGCAAGTATCCATGCACGGGGAACCACTCTCTTCATAAACCATGTTGAAAGGGCATTGTATATCTGTGAAGATATGGCAGAATTAAAATAACCAAAATAAAATAATGATTTTTCCTGATTTTAAACTCCCACAGTTTAAATCACATCTGTATCATTGAAGCTACACATGTAGACATATCTGGCCTTACTTTATGCAGTTTTAAATATCTTTTCTTCTAAGTGAATATAATTAACCATCTTATCCTAGCGCTGCATGAGAAAATCTAGGTAATCTAAGGTAAATGATTTAAAAAGGAAGCTTTATACTGTCATCCAGGGGCATAATTGCCTTCCTCCAGGGATCAAAACACAGGTATGTTTTTGTGTATTTTTATAATGTAATAATTCATATTTTTTAAAGGGCTTTTATTTTAACCATCCACTTGTGTTGCCATCCCCATTTGGATGTTTAATGCCACAACAGACCCATTTCCCTTATTGGTTGTGAGGGATACCAGAATTACTTGTACTTTGAATAATTTCATCATTCAGTGCTGTAGGACACAAATTCAAAGATGATAACAAACCAGAAAAGAGACCACTAAACATTACCACAGAACTGAGGGCTCCTCCAGTTGGGTGGCTGTCCTCCTGCATGGGAACACTGTCTAGAAAACTCAGTCAGCGTGCTGCAGATACACAAGTCTTTTGTACTGTTGGTGCAGGCACACATGTCCTGCACACAGGCCTGGATGTACGGCTCAGTGTTAACCAGTTCTCTGCAGGAACTCCAGGACTCGGAACTCAGCATCTGTTCACAGTTGGTTTGCTAAAAGGAAAAATGACTCAGTTGAAAATTCTACATATTATTACATATCACTTTTTAAAAACAAGACAGATAATGAACTCACAAATTGCTTGCATGACTCCAGCATATTCAAAGCCTCCTCTTCCACTTCATATGGGTCCTCACAATCATCATTTGGTAGATGGACTTTGTGTTTGTTGCCAAACTCAATTGGGCTTATTTTGCGATCTGCATATAATTATATTCACACTGTCTCATGGAGCAGATACAGAGGAAAGGAAGAAAATAATGAATACAAAAAGTGAATAATCAAATACTATACCATTATTGATGAACTCATCATAAACTGGAATGCCATTGAAGTCTCCACAAAGTCCACAGGTACGATTTACATAGTCATGATCCAGTTCCACCTACAACACAGACAGAGATTATAATGAACACTAATGTACTATGAATATACTGAAAGGCAAATAAAAGTGAACTATAGTGAACTATAACTGCTTCATCAAATAACATGAATGGAATATGATCATGATTATTATTTTAATACTGTGAGCTAATGCATTTCTACATACTTATTATTTTTGTAAAGAATAAGCTTAAATTATTATTAAACTTGTATTATATTCTTTACAGCACCTTTCAAAGTGAGTTGTATTATGTTTCTGAGTAGTGCATCACACCACAAGAACTCTAATGTTCTTAATGTGACAACAAAATGCTTTGAAGCATCTATGAAAACTTTTATTGTAAGTTTTTACCATGACTGCATCATCACCGTTCCACATGACAGTGATGCCCACTTTGGATTGGAGCTTAATGTAAACAGCATTTTTTTCCACTTGAACCCCAGCATTGTAGTATGGAATTTTGATACTGTGAAAAAGTAAATGTGTTTTTAAATGTAATGCACAAATATCACAAAAGATAAGTTTATTTGCTATCATGGGCTAAAAGACTTTTACTTACGGCAGCTCATTCAAAGTGGCCAGACTCTTACTGAGGTGGAATAAAAGGTCATTGATGGTGACCACTACATATTTAACTGTAGGGTTTCCATTGTTCTCTTCCCTCTTCACATGCACAGAGAATTCCCTGTAGGTCTCGTGGCAGTCGGAAACCAAGTTGTATTCACACAGACCAGGGAACTGGTACACATCACCATCGAATGTCTTGAAGTGCTCTCTGCCCCATGTGCTGCAGATGCTGCTGACATGGTTGCGAGCTGAGAGAAATATAAAAGCGTAGAAAGTTACATTACAACAGACTGGAGACAGTGTAAAACATTATTCATTTGTACAGTGTGAAGTCCTGGAAAATGCTTAATAGAATTCAAAACAGCTGCAGTATTACCCAGTCTAGATTGTACATCGATGACCCCTGCAAAAGAGAAAGCAAGGAAACACAACCACACGCATTTCCACCTCATAGTTGCCACTGTGAGCTTGCAGTCCCCAAAGCAGGTAATAGTCAAGAGAGCACTCAGCAGCCCTTTATATGAAGATTGCACCTTTTTTTCTCACACCCTCCCTCCGACTGGGAATTGAAGTTTTATTGCCAAGACATGGCAAACATGTGCTGAATGGATGCCTGATGCCTTCCTCAAGTCCCATAGAATGAGTACGCCATTCTTCTTATCTCTTAATTGAACAAATATGTTTGCTCTTCAAGTAATAATTTTTATTCCTAGAAGAGTGGGCACCAATAAAACCAGTTTTCTGGTGTTTTCTCTTTGAAACATTCATAAAAGCAAAGCTACGTTGGGATAAATATCTAATAAATCAGTGTCACAGAGTAAGAAGGTTTTGCGAATGTCATGTTGTGACAAACTGCAGTAAACCTTTAATTTAAGTAATTTATTTAATTTTAATTTAAGTCTTATAGGTGAGTATACCATGACATGACTATTGTGTTCTGGTTAAACCGGAGATTAACAAATAATTGTTCAACCCAATCATTTAAAAATATTAAACAAGTATTAATAAATAAATTGAGGATCAGTTGTACAATTCTGTAGAATGTAGAGATTTTAGAAGTGCATAAAACCATTGTTAACTAACAATCATCCAGATAAAACAAAGCCTTAATCATAGCCTCCATTATCCTACCTGGCTGGATGTGTTTACCAGTACAGATTTTGCTATAGTGCTTTCCAAAGGGCTGCTAAAACTGTCATTCTTAATTAGCCAATTAGGCAATGTTGGAAATCGCATCCGAAAGGCAGCATGATAGCTCAGTGGGTAGAGCAGTCATCTCCCAACCCAAGGGTAAGTGGTTCAATTCTCAGTCCCAGCAAGCTACATGTCTAGGTGTCCTTTGGACAAGACACTGAAACCCTGTAGTAGTGCTGACACAGGTCTAGCAGTTGTCCAAACAACAATTTCCCCAAGGGTATAAATAAAGTATCAAATATTATTAAATACAAATTCAATTTTGAGGAAGCATCAGTCTAAACATGTTTGCATGGCTTTTGTAACTACTGACCTCAAGCTCATTGAAACTGGTGCTGTAATTTTAATTTTGTGACCTGTCTAATTGTGTAAAAAAATAAAAATTAAGATAAGCTAAGATAAGATAACACTTTATTGATCCCACGAAGGGGAAATTCACTTGTCACAGCAGCAAAGTAAAACTGACATCTGACAAAAGTTAAAAACAACATAACAAATCTTGAATTAATCAAAGATATACTACAAAAAATACAGAGTACATCAATAGTGTAATAGTAATAATATCAACTAGAGAGGTGAGATACAGTAGATACCAAAGTTTGTGAGTTCATGAGAGGCAATAACTGCACTGAATTGACAGCTGCCTTTATGCTGAGAACTTACGCAGATCAGTTTGATGTTATCCAGGTCACTTGAGTTTGTTGGAAGTGATGGAGACTAAGAAGTCCAATGGTAGCTGGGCTTTGTTTGCCTTTTCATCCATGCCAGCAGAAAACTGTCCAGTTCCAGTGAATCAGGACTGAGTTTCCTTAGCCATGTCCCGTTCTGGTCTGTGATTTGTCAGCACTTCTCCCCTGCTCCATCCGCCTCCTCAACTCCTGGTGGATTTCAGGTCTTTTTGGGAGATTTCTGGTAGATTCCAGGTCTTCCTCCTGGAACCAGACCTGTGTTTTGGAGAGCTATTAGCTAGTAGCTAATAGCAGGCTAGCTGTTGCCATATGTAAAAACAATGCTGTATCCATGGTAACGTGTTGCCTTCAGAGAAAGTCACCAAAAATCCTCTGACAATCACAGGAGATCAGAAAGATCCCAGTCAGTTCACTTCTGCCCATCACCTCAGAAAAGCACAAAACACGACACACAAGTTGGAGGAAGATAGATGACAAAAACTCAACAAAACAAACAAAAACAACACACAAAGAGAAGAGCTGCTGTAACAGGCTGCCACCCAACAGGCGCCATTCTAGAACTCTTAACAGGGGAAATATTAGTAGGTTTACCAATAAAGCTACTCTGAAACCCATTAAAGTTAACATGAGAATCTTTTTAGTGCTGTAATGGACTTTTTTATTTGACAGGCCTGTTTTGTTTGTATTTCATGCATACACACAAGGACGCACACATGCATACATGCACATTAAACATTCCTGTCAACAGTTTATTTCCAAAATACATAGCAATACATCAGCTAACTAGCAAACACAGATATTAAAAAGGTAGTTTTTAAATTATTTAAAATATATACATCAAAAACACAGTGCTTTTCAGGCCTCAACATGCACACAATATAATCGAAAAAACCCAAATTTATTTTTCTTTGTTTACAAAGCTTCATCTAAAAATCATAACCTTATCTTGATAAAACCATAAATAACATTACTTTCATAAAACAATGATTAATATTGTTTCACAGGTGTTGGCTTTACTGTTAGCTTAACTAGATGCTATAATAATCCACATACACATGATCTATTGTAGAGGCCAGAATCTTTATGCTATTTTCTGGTACTGGCGTTTATGGAAGTTTAAGTTTGAAAATGTTTAATTATGTTTTATGTTCGTTTGTAAACAAGTCATTGTCATTGTTAGGATTGTGTGTTTTTGTTTTCTCAATATGTGAAGCATTTATGTGATCAAATATATAAAAAGTCAAAATAACATTATATCTATATTAAAATCTAAATAAAACTATATTTAAAAACTCTTGACCAATAATGCAACCTATATATATTAAAAAACCATAAAATTATATTAGGCTACTTAGAGTTAATATTTGTTTTAACAGTAGGCTACATTGCATTATCTAAATTGCATCTGGATCATCTGGAATAATGCAGGATGTACTGCTGAACTGACTGTACTACATCCGTGATTGCAGTCATCCTTTACTTAAAGTGTCATTCTAATATACATAAAACTTTGCACCATGTTGAGCTGCAAACTTTACTACTATGAGACAAACGGAAATACACTGCTCAAAAAAATTTAAGGAACACTTTTTAATCAGAGTATAGTATCAAGTCAGTTAAACTTCTGGGATATT
>JAUMHL010000027.1:15834465-15845216 GCA_032362345.1 Sandelia bainsii
CAACACAATTCCATATTACTGCATGTATCCTGTATCAAGTCAGTTAAACTTCTGGGATATTGATCTGGTCAGTTAAGCAGCAGAGGGGGTTGTTAATCAGTGTCAGCTGTTTTGGTGTTAATGAAATTAACAACAGGTGCACTGAAGGGGCAACAACGAGACGAGCCCAAAAACAGGAATGGTTTTGCAGGTGGAGGCCACAGACATTTTTTCCCTCCTCATCTTTTTCTGACTGCTTTTCAGTAGTTTGCATTTGACTAAGGTCAGTGTCACTACTGGCAGCACGAGGCAATACCTGGACCCTACAGAGGTTGCACAGGCAGTCCCTGTGCTCACCACCCGGGACTGTGGAGCTCGACTGGCATTTGCCAGAGAACACCAGAATTGGCAGGTCCAGCACTGGCGCCATGTGCACAGATGAGAGCAGGTTCACTCTGATCTCATGTGACAGACGTGAAAGGGTCTGGAGAAGCCGTGGTGAACGTTACGCTGCCTGCAACATTGTTCAGCATGATCGGTTTGGTGGTGGGTCAGTGTTGGTCTGGGGAGGCATATCCATGGAGGAACACACAGACCTGTACAGGATAGACGATGGCACCCTGACTGCCATTAGGTATCGGGATGAAATCCTTAGACCCATTGTTAGACCCTTCACTGGTGCAGTGGGTCCTGGGTTCCTCCTGGTGCATGATAATGCCCGGCCTCATGTGGCAAGAGTATGCAGGCAGTTCCTGGAGGATGAAGAAATTGATACCATTGACTGGCCTCCTAAAAAACTATGCTGGCAGACATATGCACTACTGGACAACAATTTCTGCTGTTAGAAGAAAAATGTACCCCACTTATTTCTACAAAATATTGATACAAAACATAAAATACATTTTATAGACTTAATGTAAAATATAATAATATAATCATTAATAATATAATATGTAAATTAATCAAAATTAACACTTCACAACATCAGCTGCTGGGAAAAATAAAATAATGTCAAAGCAGTTGGTGAGTTGAAAGTTCTATAATAGTTTATATAGTTTAAGCTGTTTATTCATTTGTTTTATCTGTAGGTATACCTTGGAAACAAGCAAAGTCATTTTGCATGATCTAAAATAGTTATCCAGTGGAAACTCCTCCAAGTGTAAATAAGGCTTTGGGCCACTCCTACAGGAGGACAGCTGCATGATGAGGAAGGTGTATAGTTATTCCTGTTTGACAGCATACAGACTGTGTTGATTCAGGGAGGACAGCACACTCGCAAAATTTCCAGATAGTTTGATTAGAGGTGGGACCAGTCAAGGTTTCGACATCCATGTTGACATAATACTTGTCATCAATGTCGCTTGACATCATTTCCAATAAAAACTGAGAGAAATTACGCTTTTTAAAAGAGTCAGAACACAACACAGGCCATACTATTACAAATGTAAGGAGCCCTACACCACTGGAATAATTTTATACCTATACTTACAGGAAAACAAAACAACCTTTTTGTGGTAGTTCTGAGGCTCTGTGTCATAGTTTTGTATTTTTTGTGGATATTTGTTTTTATAAGTGATTTGAGTCTCTTTGTGCTAATCATTTTATTACCTTTTGAACAAAGTAAAATCAGTTCAAACAGTGGTTCTGGCCCTTGGACCCTCTAAACTCTTGAGTCCCTGAGCTTCTGCAACAGTAATCCAGCCATGTCTTAATCTTTGATAATGCATAATGATTTATCAGGATCTGCACGTCATCAACTGAACCTACACTGTAAAAAAGTGGGGTGTTTTTACAGAAATTTGCCAAGAAAAAACACAGATATTTTCCATATTTTTTGTTTTGCAAGCATATACCATTAAAATACAGTAAATCTGTTTTTTTAAATAGACATTCTGTAACATAAAAGTAAAAATGTGTAATTTACATTATAAGAATTTTCTTTTTTATGACATTTTTGTGTTGTTTTTTAATGATTCTGAGATGTAAATTACTATACAGTTACCATTAAATTACGGTAAAATACCAAATGTTACTTTACAGTGAGTTTCCCTAAAAACGTCTCTAAAATGCAAAGAAAAAGCAAGAAAATTATTCAAAATAAACCTGTAAGGTTCCAACAGGGAGATCTTGTAGGTAAACAGTGCATTAAGTTGTCAAGATTATCTGTTCTATATTATAGTGACCTGGGAGAAGTGGGTGTGTCTTGGGGCTTCTGGGTACTTTAGAGATGAGCACATAAACATAATTTCTCTATTTTCCTGCTTTTCATGTCACATTCTTTAAGTTATGAGTTCTACTATCTCTACTCTTCTATCTATCTGTTTTATTATTATTATTAATATTATTATTATTGTTATTATTATCTATATATTATATTTATAGTAGTTATCGATGGTCTAATTTTGACCAAAGACATACACTTCACACTAAATAAGCGACAGTGTACTATATTTAAAGAAGATATACCTTTAAATGAAGCAAGTCCAACTTTACCTTCAAGTGATTTCTTGCCTTTTTACATTTTGGAAATGTTTTTATTATGGTGCAGAACAACAACAACGATAGACTGTAAAATCACAGTGAGAAGCTACGGAAACAAACTGTAATTTTCAATGGAAACTTACCGCAAAATTTGGTATTATACCGTAATTTAACGGTAACTGTTTGGCAACTTTGCTGCCAGACTTTTTAACATTTTTTTTTACGATTGTATTTTTTTACAATGTAGTAAACAGCACGATATCTGCTTGAAGTAGAAGTATAAAGCAACTGAAAATAGAAATGAATGATGAATCAGCATACTCAACCCAGTCTCTATATCTGGCAACTGGAAAGTAGGACATTACTCATCTTAAACTGTTTATTTATACACTGAACTAGCAACAATGTTACACCCAAGTACAGATGAGCTGTGTAACATAAGCAAACAACAATTAATGTCAATCAGTCTGTTAACAACTTGTTATAACACCTGCAAGTTTGCATGCTTAGGAAGACTGTTGGTACATTTATGGCCTCATTTAGTTCAGCAAAGATACTCATAGACATAAGGTACAGCTAAAGAAAAGCCGAAACAAGACTTTACACTTTTACTGTTTTTAATTTCTTATACTAATATATACATAAATAATAATAATAAATAAAAACAGGACTTGCTTCTTGAAGTTCTTGAAGACATTTCACCTCCCAACCAGAAGGTTTCATCAGTTCTGACTGACTGGCTGGAAAAGCCTTAGATGGTCACCTTTGGATTGGTGGGTTGTTGTTCCACCTGGCTTTCATGTGGGTCACTGTGACCACCCAAGACGCCTGGTTTTAACTGTATTGTAAGTGGGTGATAGATTATACTTTTGGTCACCTCCTCTGTTTAATGAGGGTGTTTCACTCTTGCAATAAACAGCTTCCCTCACACCTCGTTTGAACAAGTTGTCTTCCATGTCCAGAATACGAACATTACTGCCTTCAAATGAGTGGCCTTTGTGTTTCAGGTGCAGATGTACTGCTGAGCCCTGTCCTGTGTTGGGGCTGTGATGTGTTCATGAAGCTGGTGTTTAGACTATGTACAAATCAGTACATTCTTTACTGCATTTAATCGCATATACTTTGATGCTCTGTTTGTGTGTGGGTGTTTTCACCTCAGCGTGTTGCTGGCTTTGAAATGTACACGGATGATCTGTTTGTTGAAGATCCTCCTGAGCCTTTCAGACACTCCCGCAAGTTAAGGAATGACAATTCTGTTTTCTCTGTTAATTCCTCCCTGTCTGTCGAAGGAGTGCTTCTATTCAATCACATTTCACACATTTCAAACCTAACATAGTTGCAGAACACAAGGCCAGTGTAAGTCAGTGTTGTCAGTATAATCAATCATGTAGACAGTAGTGAGGGCAGAAAAGCAATTTTTTTTTAAGAACAACTGGACTACTTACACTACAGTAAGAAAATTCTGGATTCCGAAAAGGTATAAGGTCAATGGGAGGCAGTAATGCAACATAAAGGATGCCAGCTGCTGTAAAACCTCATAGAAGAAGACGAAGAAGAAGGTGTACCTCATTAACCTGAAAAGCTTGACATTCCCTCTGCGACCTGCAGGTGGCGCCATTGTTTTTCAGTTGAGGCGTCGAAGCCAAGAAGAAAACTGCAGAGTGCTTACAGCGTCTACGCAGGCGCAGTCGCACAACGTGTTTTACATGGTGGTTGTTTGAAATGTCTGAAACTGAATCGTGACAATTTACATTTCCAAGTTATGGGCCTGTATTGATGTTATTATTTATTAGCTGGTTACATTTAGAAGGCGGACACTATGGGTAAGTTTTTTAATGAAAATTATGGCTGGATAGTAGTGCAAAGTGCAAAATGTAACCACTAGCTTAACGCTAACGTTAATTGTTAAATGTTAAAACGATGTAAATCTGTAGCGTAAAGTCAATGAACTGATGTCATTAGTGCCATTAACGTAAGCTGAAACTGTTATTTAGCAATATGAAAACATGAATTGAATGTGTCTGGGAGTCGAGATTGATCCAAACGAATATTTACGCAAATATTGAGTTAGTTTTTGTGTTAGCGTTAAGTAAAGCTAACGTTACTGTTTGGACTTTTTAGGTAAATACTGTATGCTAACTATTTTAACGACATACTTCTACTCCACTAGCTACATTTCAGAGGACAGTATTGTACTTCTTTCTCTACTACATTTCATGCATTTGTAATTTTAATCTATATAATATAGTTTAGGTATAGGTGCATTCTGCACAGTGAGTATCTTTACTTTTAGTTCTTTAAGTTCGTGTCTGTGCTACAAGTAAAATTTTGAATGCAGGACGTTTACTTGTAACAATGCAGTGTTGTATCAGTAGTTTTAAGTACCTCATAGTGCAAATATTAATATTATGACCTTCATGAAGGGAATAATTATTGCAGGACTGTTGTATTGGACCTAGGTGTTAATAGTTAATAAACTTTCACTTAGTGAAAACTGATGTTCTCGTAATAATTTAAACCATTAAGGCTGAAAGGACAAAAGATGTGTGTCTACTGTAATGCACTGAATTCAGTATGTGTGTAGGTCACAAGCTATTAAATGTATGTTTTATCATCAAGGTATCAGTTAGTAAATATTTTCTCTATAGATTAATCTGATGTTTATTCTTTTTAATTCATCTTTAACGCCTGTTATAATTTCTCAGAGCCAAAACTAATCAATTTAAATTCTTTGTTTTGCCTGATGATCAGTCCATTGTTGATGCCCAATACGAACATAAATCATTACCACTCACTGATGGTGTAATTAATGCTTTCTGATATATATATATTTTTGTTTGCAGATGATAGTGTTTATGGTGCTAAGAAGGTGGAGGATGAGAGATCCCCATCTCCAGCTGAGGTACAGTCTCCTGTAATAGACCGTAACCCATCACCACCCCCAGACACAGCTGATGGAGAGGAGGGTGAAGATCTGGACGCCATTGGAGAAACCATTTACAGCAAGCACTGGCTTTTCAGCACCTTGACTCGTCTCATCAATGTAAGCAACCTATTGTCACAACCTGATCCATCCAACCTCACACAACAGTAATGTAAATGGTTTCAAACACTACAGATGAGGCAGTGACAACACAGTTTGAATGGCATTTATTTTGTTTAGCTGTTTAACACTACCCTCTGCTGATCTGCAGATTTAAAGGGTACAAACCAAGTCTTCCAGTTACAGTTGATAGCTATAGCTGCTGTTAAGAGCTAAATCTGTTGCACATTGCCCCTTCATGCTGTCGCTCTGTGTTGCACACTGTCCATTATAGTAAACATGTCTTAATCTTTGTACAATGTTCATGTCTTGCAGATGGTCACAGAAAATACAGAGGGAGACTCTGAAGGTCAAATGCAGCTCTCTGAGGATGATGAGGAAGATCTATGTAAAGTCTGGGATATGGCAATGGATAAGGTTTGGAGTTTTTGATCTGTGTCCAGTAGGGCTGGGCAATATATCGATATTTTAAAATTATTGATATAATTCAAAATGAGATATAAAATGAGACAATATCGTAAAACTTGCTAGAGCTCTTTTAACTCTTTCCTGTTTTGCTCTCTGACAACTCAAAGCCCGCTGCGCTCCCCCTCTGAACACAACTCACAGCCCACCCCTTCACAGCGCTTTAAGAAAGCAGTGGAGAAGGAAGAAAGCAGGAGGGGCGGTGAGGAGGAGAGGAGCTGGTTGGTATATGTAGAGGCGGTGGCTCAGTCATCTGGAGGTAGTTTGGATTCCAAGCATCAGAATAATGTGTTTTGTAGAGAATGCCGAAAACAAGTTCCAATGAAAGCTTTGAGCATTTCAAATCTTTTTCCCCATTTACAACAGCGCCATGAGTACGAACAGTGTGTTAAACTGCGTGCTGCCACCGCGGCTGTGAAGCTGCCTCAACCCCCTGCCCCGAAACAAACCACGCCACAAAACTCTTACACTCGTGAAAAAGTGAGAGGTGGAATGACATTACCAAAACAGTAGCTCATCATATCGCTAAAGACATGGTTGCTACATTAACAGTGGAACAAGACAGCTTTATACGGTGCATAAAAGGGCACTTTCTTTTTTTAACAACTCTTAATTGATTAATCAACAATGTAGCTTCTTTTTTTTTTATTTACAAAACCGCTATCGATATCGCATATCGCCATTCAGCTTAAAAATATCGAGATATGAGTTTTGGTCCACATCGCCCAGCCCTAGTTTCCAGTATGCTTCACATTTTTCAGTTAGACAGGATTTTCCTTGCAAGGGAAATTGTATTGTGTTACAGAAATGTATCACTCATGAAACTTGTCATAAACAATGCTATTCCCACTAAATAATTTTTATTCAAAAACTAACTACAGCGCAGCTAAGAAAAAGAAAAAGTCTAATTATTTACCTACTGTGTATAGGATGTGGCTGGTTTTCTGCAGGAATTCAAAGCTACGGATATTCTTCTTGGAGTGATAGCCAAATCTCGTTGCCCACGTCTCACAGTGAGTGAAATAATGTCCATAATATGCATTCTGTGTCAAAGTGTTGTATTTAATGTGCTATGCTACATCTTTGTGCTTTTAGAATTCCTATGACCGGTCACTCTGTTTTGCTTCTCTAGGAAATTTGTGTAGGAATCCTTGGGAACATTGCTTGTTTTCCTGAGACTTGTCTGACTCTAAGCCAAAATGAAGACTTGGGGTGAGTAAAAGTCGTCACCCTGTAATAGATTTTGTTCACTGCGGCGATTCTTAATGTAACTCCCTGTGTGTCCACAGTGCTGTGCTGTTGCTTCTTCTTGGTGACACAGATCCTCCGACCCTTCTGGAAATGAGCAGGTGACATTTGCATTTTCTGTAGACATGTGAGACTGAGAGACAAGTATTCATCTTGTGTGATGATGTTTGCAGATTGCTGCTGACGTGTGTCTCCCAGGAAGATGTCTGTTCTTTGTGGCTTCAGCGAGTACGACAGCAGACATCCGTGTGCTCCAACCTCTGTTTCATCATGTGCAGCTCTACTAACAGTACTTTTGATTTTACTCAATTATTTTATATACTAAGCTGATGAAGTACCACTTGTGTATAAATAATATCTGTGTGACTCACCAAGATGACTTACATGAACTCTTTGTCCCTGTAAGCTTCTTGTCTTAACAGTCTGCTTTCTAATATGGTTATTATAAGTAAATACTTAAAGTGTTTTACAGCGGACCTGCTTGAGAAGGTTGGAGAGCTGGTTGACAAACTATTCGACCTTGACGAAGAGCTGATGAGGAGTTGGATCACAGCTCAGCCTAGTAAGGAGGATGATGCTGGTGAAAGCCATCTGGATGTGGCCTCATGCCTTCTTGAGGCAGCCAAGCAGCTTAGGTGGGAATCTGAAATTGTTGTTTGTATTTTCATGCACATGTTTAATCAGTAGTTTGGAATTATTAAAGAAAATTAAACCATTTAAGTCATGAAGACATAAATTAATGTTTTGTAGTGTATTTTACCAGCATGTTCACTTGTGCACATGCTGCACACACTTTGTGTCTTAATTCATTATGGAAGTTTTGTTGTTTGAGGTACCAACTAATTAATACTTACTTATTTAATTACTTTCTTTTTGAACACACCTGCAGTGCATATTCTTTCTGCCACTGTCTTGCTTATTGATGGAAAAAGGTTCAGGCTTTTCACTCTACATGCACATGAAAAATGAAAAAAAAAGTACATGCCTAAATTACTTAAATTATTTTGTTGTGAAGAAATGCTCCCATTCTCTATTTCTTCATATTTATGTATATTGAATTTAGTTGATGCAAGTCACTTGTCATTTGTTGTCATTGTGGTAAAATACATAAACATCTATAATTTATTATTGATCTGTTACAGCAGAATTCATATTAAATACACAATTTTGATAATGTTAACACCCAGCATTTAACAGTATTGAACTGTTTTCACAGATCAGAGAGTCCGAATGGCTTAGAGGTTTACCTTCACATCTTCCAGCTACTCACCACCATAGATGAGGGAATTCAGGTTTTAGGTAAGATTTATCATCATTGGCTGTTGGTCCATCATTACATAAGTTAAAGCTGTTCACTGCAGTTGATGACTCAGTGAAGTATAAAACAGTGTGTGGAGATTCTCAGGCGTCCAGGTTATGGTTGAAGTTTGTGGTTGAAAGTGGTTGAAAAGATGTTTTCACGTCTCATACCAAAGCTTCTTCAGTTCCAACACAAAGTATGGAGTCGTCAAGATTTAAACTCTGGGGTTTAAAAATTCAGTGTCTCAAAGATTTAACTCTACAGAAGCCTTTTGGATGAGAGGTGAAATGTCTTTCAGTATTTCAATTTCAAGTCCACTTGCCACTGAACAAGCACCTTTGGGATCTTTAACAATAATCTATTTGTTTCTTTTAGCTGACCCTGATGGACCTGGCAAAGCACTATGGGACTTCATCTGTGACGTTCTATGTGAAGACCTCTGCCAGCCAAGTGATCTTTCAGTTGTCCTGCAAGAACAGAAGAGCATGTTGGTCCAGGCATTTTCTGTGCTTCAGGCTCTTTATAGATGCCAAGAACAGTGGTGCAGCGAAATGGACACAAGTACGATTTATAACAGTTTTACTGTTGTTTCTAAATGCACCATTGAAATAACAAATGTCCAGAAACTGACAGGTTTGTTTTGGTTGCACATTTCATCCACAGCTGTTGCTTTTCTCACTAACCTACATTCAGACTTTTGTAATTTGCCCTTGCTGTCCAAAACCATTAGAGACTGGCAGACATCCATATGTGGATATTAAACCCAACATTGATGAGGACTACTACACTATGTCCTGCACAGTGTCTTAGTTTTTCATATTATAAATACTGTATAGTACAAAGCTATGAAACAAAAGCTTTGATACAGTCTAATATTAATATAGGTCACGACTAAAATATAGCTAGTACTGCTGGTGTTTGCTGTGGAATATTCAGAGGGAATTAAAACATAATAATAGTATCTGCTCACACTCTGTATTGACAATAGGTTTAAGTGTACTTGGATTTAGGGCAAATTTTACTAGGCCCTCCTTCCTGTTTTTATTTTTTAATGTAGCTGGTCTAATAAAGACATTTGTGCAAATATTATTGGGTTTTTCTAGATCTGCCCCTCACTGGGACCATTTTGCGAGTCCTCCAGTACCACAGTGAGGGTAAAGATGATGGCAGCAGCACAGAAGAGATCAAAGATGAACAGCTGCAAATTCTGGCAGCGATCACTGCAGAGTTTCTAGCTGACATCTGTGATCACATTTCGAAGGTAACGCCACCAAAGGAACATCGCTCACTTTCTTGTTGTTTACTGAGATTCTTAAATGCATCTGTATAGGGATTATGAAAATATGAACCAGTACCTTTTTGTTCTCTATTAAATGCCACTGCTTTTTGTTCCTTGTAGGATGCTGTGGCAGATTTGGTGAAGAAAGGTTTCCTGACAGAGAAGACCTGCCTCACAGCTGCGGCCAGTTTACATGCCAATTTTAAGACATCAGTAAGTGTTTTTTTCTAGAATAAATAAGAATATGTATATGTAGTATTCAGTTATGGAGTAAATAGGATAAAAGATTGCCAGTTTTTAATATAAGCATGAAGAGTAAGGCTTTATTCCTTTTGCTTGTACTGTACATACAGTGCTGTAAGTATTTAGCCCCTTCATGGTTTTTTTGGGTTTTTTTTGCATATTTTGCATATTTGTCCCACATAAATGATCATCAAGCAGATTTTAATATTCCACCAAGATATCCTAAGTAAATACAAATTGCACTTTTTAAATTATGATTTTAATATTTTTATTTGTGATTTAAGTTATTAAATATCAGACATTAGTTGGTTACAGCTTCTTGAGTGTAATTCCTTTTCTCAGTTTCACAGTGGTAGAATTGTTATACCTTTGGGTTTCTTGACTGGACGTGATACAAAATGAGCTATTTTTAAATATTGGAGACTTGCTTCGGCAACTGTATATTACGCTGTGTTTTAGAATTAATAACCTATAGATTTATTTATTTTTAAAGTGTTTTTGTCATTGAATTTTGCCCGTCATTCTCTTCCACCTGCGCAGGAACAATCTGTATGAAGATATCCAGTCAGGATTTAGAGTAAATCATGGTACAGAAACGGCACTGGTCAAAGTCACCAATGATCTTCTCATAACTTTAGACAACGGACTTCTCTCCATACTCGTCTTGTTAGATCTTAGTGCTGCATTCGACACTATAGATCATAACATTTTAT
>JAUMHL010000027.1:15845316-15869862 GCA_032362345.1 Sandelia bainsii
ACAATGTAAAGTGCCTCGAGATGACTTTTGTTGTGATTTGGCGCTATATAAATAAAACTGAATTGAATTGAATATATTTTCTCATGAGTATTCTAATCATCACGTGTGCAGCTCATCGCTAGTAATGCCATCATTTCACATAAATTATGTATTTTAGATCTTATATCATGTTAGGGCATGTGATGGACACTATACTACACCAGCTCCTGTAGAAAATAAATGTTTCCACCCCACCCTTGTTTCTCTTGTACAGTTTCAGCACCTGCACTCTCTGTTGTCAGAGACTGATCCCCAACTGGCAGATGTTGTGAGGAAACAGTTTCCTGTCTGAGGCGCCCAGCAGATCAGTGTTCAGCACTCATCCAGACTCTCAACACTGCTTTTTATAGTGGCCTCTGTTTCCTCTCTAAAGACCGTGCTTCAAGTCAGACTATTTGCATTTCCACTGGAAAGACTCAATGTCACACATCACACAAAGACTGTATATATTTGTTTTTTAACATTGGGAACCACTTTTGCCTGTATAATTGTAGTTGTGTATAGTTAATGTTTGGATTATTTCATTTTTCTGAGAATCCTATTTTTGTATGAAGTAATTGACAGTTTCTGTATCAAAAAGAGTTTGTGTTCTTACTGAATCATTATAATATTCAAACTTCAGTCAGCAGAACAGTCGATGAAGAGGTTTTTTTCAACCAAAACAATCTGGACACCAAACACATTTGTTATAGCGTTTAGCAGACTAATATTGTACAACATGTTATTTTTTCTTTTTTATGTAAATAAAACACTGCTACAATTAAGATTTTACTCCAGTTTTTATATGTTAAAATACACACTCAATTTTATAATGAAGTTTTTTTCTGTCAGATGTAGGTATGTGTCTCTGTCACATGTGCGTTCAGATAACTTCAAAAATAGACATGTCAGTCTTCACAAGAGCCAAATTTAACCAAAGCCGTTTCCATGCTCATTTCTTAAACTGTTAATACCTTAATCACAATGTATGACTGTTTTTAACTAATCTCAAATTTTTCATGATTGAAATATACAGTAAATATCTATGTAAGAAACTGCATGGAAAGTGTATTGAGTCACCTTTCCAAGCATATGAGTAATAGTGCTAATGCTGATGACAGCATCAAGTGTTTACCAGAGGGTGACAGTCACTCGGTAAGAACAATAAAATTAGATGAAAGGCTTCAGCTGACCAACAATGAACTCATTTGGTTTCCAAATGCACCAATTCGCCCACTCATGGAGAAGAGCGGGACAACCTGCGCATTTCCAGCAAGCTTGCGAAGGCTCTGAATATAGCAGCTTTTTAATTAAAGCTTGGATTGATATGTAGAACACTCTTTCTAATGGAAATCCCGAGATGGTCGGTGTGTGCATGTGACAGAAATCACCCTATGGGGGGAAAACGTGACGCTAATCTTGCTTTCTAGACACAACCTGAACCTAGATGTGTGATGCACATAGGTGTTTAGTGCCTTGACATGCATATCATGTCCTGTTTGTGATGTAAATAGTTAAAACAACATTGATGTAATCATGCTTGGTCTTTCAGGACTTCTTTTTGACAGCGACTTGCACTCTGCTTGCTGCTGTGTCTTCAGGCCTCACTGGCAGGCGTGTTATGTCACAGAGATTAGGGTGAAGCCCAGATGTTTCCTGCTGCCCTGCCAAACTTAATTGTCAGTCTGCCAGTCTTCACAGCAGCTTGATATGATCCGACTCTGTGAACACAACGCAGTAGGCTGTGCCTCATGCGGCGGGTGCTTTATACACATGAGTGATGCTGAGACATGTCATGCCTGTCTGATGCTGCATGTCAGTTCTTTCTTTTGACTTCTGCCCGTACAAATGACTCACTGTTTTAAATGACCTGATATTTTGCCTTACAGTTAAATGTGATCCATTTTTGTCTCACATCTGTGGGAAAATTGCCACTTGTGGATACGTCAGTGAAAAGGATTAGAAGACAGATGAACCTCTCTCTCGGTGTCCCACGACAGTGTGTCATTAAACATGGGTGAAGAGTTTTTTTGGAATTTCTTTGAGGTATTCATGTGTCTTGCCCTGTCCTGTAGTCTGATCTGTCCAGGATAACAAATTTATACAAGATGTAGAGGTTTGTCAAGTCTAGATCCTCTGAATTAAACCCTCCAGAGTGTGTGCAACACCCTCAACCCTGGTGTAGTCCCTGTTGCAGGGTGAGTAGGGGGGATAATGAAGGGATGAAGAATGCGTGTGCAGCGCCACGTTCCCTCTCCTTTGATTCCAAGGCCTGGCCCATTCACAACCACCTGGTCAAGGCATGTTAATAAAGACACATGATGCTATTGGGTGCAATCAAAGGCCTCTTCAACTCATTTCCTGAGTTCCCTGGCTTTCTATCTCTTGTCAACAGAATCACAATGAAACTTTCCCCTTCGTGATCCCTGAATATCAAAGACGCTGATGTTTCCTGCTCACAAAAAGTGATGTGGTGACGTTGATGTTTGCGCTTGTCTTAGCTGCTTAACTGTTCTGCTCCTTCAACTAGCTTATCTATTAGGATATTGTAATGATAAAACACAAAGCAAGTATGCTGTACAGTATGTAACCATTGTCAATAGCAGTGCAATAATACTTTTCTCACACTGTCACCAGGACAATATAATTTATGGAGAGGCAGAAATGTAAATAAATGGAAAATAAACAACAGTCTGTCTAAAAAATAATTAGAACTTCTGCTAAATGTGCAAACTAGTAATTTTTGCCTATACACCAACAAATAACAAAAGAAAAGTTTGTATTTTTAAACAAGCCAAGTCAGCCTTAGTTTTCTCCAAACACAGTAGCCATTTAGAGTGGTTTCCATATGCAAAAAAGATAATAAAATCAATTACAAAAAATAAAATTTGATCAACAAGAAGCTCAGACCATATGTGTGCAGCATAATAGCTGAAAGCAGTTTCCCCTTGAGTTCACTGTTTCCTAAAGATCTTTGTGCCTACTGGGTTTACAGTGGCAAGAAAATAAGTTAATCCCTGAGGAATTACCTGCATTTATGTCTAAGGTTGTCAGATAATATGGTCAGATCCTCGTCTAAGTTAAAATAGTGAACAAACATAAACTGGCTTAACTAATAACACACAAATTGTTGCGTTGTTTTTGTCCATAGCTACAATGATGTAGATATAAAGGATGTTGTCGGCGGAGCTGTGATAATTGCACAATCCTTTCCTTTCAATCCTTTGTTCTCTTTTGATCACTATAATTTTTAGCAAGAAGTAAATATTTTCTATTTTGAATGTGGCAGGTGTTTATGGCTGCAGCTCTATCCTGTCCTGTCCTTGTGTACACTGACGCCTGTCACCAAGTGGCATATGCTGCTGTTTGTCCTGCATTGAAAGAATTGGAGCTAATTAAAGACACACAGTCCAGTCACAGGAAGTGTACGTAAGCCGACCATTCACTGTTCTGATTAGTTAGTTGTTCAAACAAGGCTGAGGATCAGGTGAAAGACTGGAATTCTGTTCATGAAGTGATATTAGAAGACCTTGAATTATCTGGAAATTCAAATAACATCGGTGTTATAATCAGGACTGGAAAAGTTAGATAATGTAAAACCATTGAGTCTGATTTTGATGTAAAGTATAATATACAGCACATACCTATATAACTCATTTCTGAATGTATTCTTTAGTTATTAGTTTTAGCTTATATTGGAAGAACAGGAAAAACAAACAAATGTACTGTATCTGTATAGATGTCATCTATATACGTTCATAGATTAATTTGAGTGTTAAAGTTGCATCATGTTAACTGCAGTGCCTGCATATATTTAATTTCCAACTCTAAATAATCTATATTCTGCAAGAGATGACATTAGAATTTATAAAAGTAATTAATACTTAAGTTATTGTTTATATATTTATATAGCTTCATGTTTCGTTCATTTTGATTTTTTTTAATACCATGCCAAATAATTTCCCAATGACATTAAAAGATGTTGTTATGTATTAGCATACTTCTGGTAACACATATACAAAACCAAAACAAAATGCTATCAGTATATTGTCTGCATAGTTTGAACACATTTATGTGAAATTTATGTATGATTTGAAATTAAGTGCACTTGGAATAGCAGAATAAATAAATATGTAAGAATAAAGAATAAACACTCTTATCATTTTCCCGGTTTTCAGATATTACCAGTAAACACCTGATGGACTCTGCTGCATTTACAGTTTTATTTCATAAAAAATTTTTTTTACAGATAACATTTTATATTTAGTTAGTTAGTTTTATTTGTTAACCTTTTGCTCTGTTTTATATTCTGCAGTATTGCTGATCTCTTTGGTGTGTTTCCTGTGCTGCCAGAAACCCATAATTTGCAGCTGGAGGAGATTTGTCAGGATGTGTAACTGGTACTTTTGATAAAGAAAAAGAAAAATATTTAAACAAGTATATGATTATATTGACACATTTTACATTACCTTAGCCCTGGATTTGTTAACTAGTGAGGCTAATGCTCATGTTTCTTAGTACCATGGGTGAGATTAGCCAAAGAGATCTCTTGCAGCTTGATGCTCAGACAGAGTAAATCCCTCTGATTGAAGTGAACAGAACTGGGACAGACTGGTCACGGTGCAGCTCTCACACACTTATGTCTGTAACACAACATCTGCTCTTCAAAAACCTCCACAGAGTGATCAGAAATAACAGCATTATTTCTTTTCAAGTAATAAACTTTCTACGACCAAATGTCGTCTATTCCTTACATGTGAACATTAAAGACAATTTGGTTGCCTGGTTAGTCTGGCAGTGTTACCAGGGCTGGTTTCCTCAAAAGTGGGTTATGTTTCAGTAATGAGATGTGTGAATGTGCTGAGTACTCTCATTATCTGACTCTACTGCTGCATGAAGCACCTGATCTGGATCTGCAGTAGTATAACTGAATATTTTAGTTTAGCTACAACTAAGAAAAAATATTTTTGCAGTGCATAAACATGTATTTTGATAAATATATAGAAATATTTAGACAACATTTCTACTTTGCACCTTTTGAATGTTTTGAAAAATTGATGATTTTAACTTTGCACAATTTGTCAAATTTGATGTGATAGATATAGAGTTAAAAATACCTAAAAATTTTATCTCTTAATTATATCATTCTTGAAGCTAACTATCCAGAGACCAACATCCACATGTGGTAGCTGTGTTACCAGGAGAGTGAACCTAAGTGAGCCATTTTATTCATACTGCACTTTTGTCAAAGAACTCTTCGGCTTAAGGCATCTCAAAGCACCTACTGTCAATTAACCTTCTGAATGGCAGAGATGAGCTACATCAGATTATTTGAGTCAGTACTGTTTAGACACTTTAATCTGTTTAAACATACTTTAATTAGGTAAAAAGACAGTATTGCAGTTAGTATAGTTCATAATCACTTCTGGCAAAGCATGATTTGAATAGAGATTTGTAGACTGAATGCAGCATGAATCCTAATGAGCCTATCACGTTAAATAAAGGAGATCTGATCCAGGACCTGTCAAGACATGAGGAGATGAGACATGACCGGTGCATCTGCAGCATAAAACTGATGTTATAAAAATGTATTTCTAAGTAGATTTGGGATGTGCTTCATCCTGTTCTGTAGGAGCCCACCTCATTGTTTGGGCTTCACTGAATGGAACAGTTAATTTCTGAATGCTGAACAATACCATGGTCATACTATTGTCCATTTCCTGTCTTTTCTCTACAGTTGATAAAGAAACAAGCTACAATAGCTATTCTACAGAAAAAATCTACCTTTTTTCCATGTCTTAGTCATAAGGTTAATGTGTCACAGTGTTTGCCGATGTTCTTTGTTTTGCTTTATGCAGCAGCAGCATAGTAACGGTAACTATTTCTATGTTCAGTGACGTAATTTGGTGTCAGTGAGCTTCTGCAGAACAGGAAGAGTTTGTATCAAATAAGTCTAATTTCTTGCATAGTTAGATTAATTCCTATGCAAACAGAGGAACCTTAACAGAATCAATATTTACAAAATATACTACAAAATGAAAAATAAAAAACAGCAACAAAAAAAAATTGGGCTGCTACTGATGCTGTCCAGCTAGGAAGTAGCTGTATTATCTATAGTATTATCTTTATAATCAATAATGCTGCTGTTTTATAGTACTCACGATAGTAAATACTGTTATTCTTGCTTCTCTTCAGTTTGTGCTTTGTATTGTTTCATATTATTTATCATTGTTTTTGTCATTTTCTCACCATCTCCCTTATAATGGGTGTTATTTAAATAAAGTTGTATTATTATTACTATATAATAAAGAGTATAACATGTCACAAAAGGGAAATGATGTACATCATAGTTGTATCATAGAGGTGATTTTTCAAACTGCTTGACTTATTTGACAAAGAGTCCAAAACCCAGTGATATGTAATTTACAATCATATAGAAAAGTAGTAAAGTTGACAAAACCAGAAAATGTTAGACATTAATTAATTATTAATTATCTTTATATTAAACTACTGTTGCAAATGTCACCAATTCATTTTCTTTAAACAACAAAAATTATCTGCAGCTTCAGCTGTAATTTCTATTATAAGGTCAATAATATGATACAGACCACTGAGTTTCTGTAGCCCAGTCTTTGTATCGTCAGCTTTGGGATAATATACTGTAATATTTGTTTGCTGTGGTTATTGTTGCTATACTTATGGCAGAGATAACATGAAGGTGTATGTGCCACATATTGTGTTTGCACATTTAAGCATATGTGATTGCCTTCTATACATGTAGATGGTGGTGATAAGCTTACAGTCAGGTAAACATGGCCCCTCATGTTGCTCTTACAGTATAGGGCGTGGTTTCTCTAAATGCAGACTTTATGAGCAATGCATGCTGCCACATGTAGTCACTGTTAGAAAGACAGATTCATCTGTCAATGTAATTGTGTCAATTGTGTTTTAATGTAATACAGTGAACAGGAATTATTAGTAGTGAAATGCACCTTTAAATTGTTTTCTTTTCACAGCCCTGTACCAGTCGGAATAATGAAAACCCACAGCTGAATAATCAAAGAGTGAACTTGTTACTGTTCTGTCTTACAGAGAAGAGGAAGTTCCCTTCACCGCCTCCTTGCTTGTGTAAGGCATTTCTCCATGTCACGAGTGACAGAGGCCAGGACCACCTGAGACAAACAGCATGTGCATTAGCCACATGTATCACTGAATTAAGGCTGTGAGGAGCTAAAGGTAACAGCTAACAGACTGTAAGGTCCAAATCTTGGGGCAGAGTGCAAAACTTCAGTTGACCTTATCCTAGTTATCCTGTTATTCTATAAAAGCAGCTCACACTGAATCCTTTCTTAGGTGAAAGCAAAACTATTTATTTTCCACTTCTCCAAAGATGCAACAACAAAAATATTTCCACAGAAACTTCCACTGAATATCTAGTATCCACTAAGTGCACAATATGGTCCACACACAGCTCACTAAAAGACATGGTCAGAAAACTGTGTGGCTCCACTCTGCTCCTCCCACACTTACTCTCCCGTACGTATCCGGAGACCCTCAGCAGTCACTGCAAAAAGGTTACTTTATCCTATTTAAAAGAATTACAAATGAACATATACTTGAATCAGTATAAATACAGTGTTAAAGTAACTAAAACATATTAATTAATTACGTAAATATAAGAACATGTCAGAATGCAAATTTTACGTATATGAAGAACCAAAATTAAACTTGGCCCCCACACAGACAAAGATGTCTCACCTGTCCTATTTGTGAGGTGACCAAAGCTTAGAGAACAATGGTGTTTAAAGTAATGAAGTCTCTTAAGTGCATGTTGATTCTGCTTGCAGAGGCCTCTGAAGCCTTTTCCACTAATTGTCTTGATCTTATTAATAGGGTCAACATACAGATTACTCCTGCAGTGTACACAAGAGTTGCTTACAGTGCCAAGGAATGGATTTCAAAAGATGGCATGTTTAGATCACAATGAAGGCAGACAGGCCATGCCTGAATCCTGTTAAACCTTTATCTTTTGTTATGAAGATGTCAACAAATAAGAATTAACTAACTATGCCAACATGAGGAGGTGCACAGTATATTTTCAGGTTTGCATGCAGAGTAAATGGATCAGTCTCAATATGATTTTCCAATTTTCCATAATTGGTTTTAACTGTTAAATGAGTCTAACATAACAAAATGTAGAAAATTCCAGTTGTATGCCTTTTCCTGGCAGTGGAAGCTGTTTCAGGCCTTTAGGTGAAATGAAAGATGCCCCTTCCCCTAATGACGTGAGGGGTGCTGCTCTTTTTCGATTTGCTGCTCTGGGTGAGATTAATGCCCCCTCCTATTTCCCTCTGTGGTTAAATAGCAAAGCGCGCTGCTTCTCGTAGGTAGACAGCCAAAAGTAGCTTGGGTTATTTAAATAATCCACCTATAAAGCTACTGTACATATAAAGAAAAAAAAACTGCTGCACTTTAATATGTACTCAAACAAAGTTGAAGGACCACGCAGAGGAAGATCTTTCGACTCCATGAACATTGGCTTTGAAGAAAAACTGCTGAACAATGAGGTAGGAAATTTATCAGTAAAGATAAAAATGTAGATCTACCGACAGTGTTGATGTTTTCTCCTGATTTAAAAGTTTTGTCGTGTTGACTTGACTGTGGCCATGTTTGACTGAGGTGAAGAGGTTTTCCAGTATGTGATATGTTAAGACTACTTTTTTGACAGTGGAGAGATCGATCAGGTCATCTTAATGAATAAGCTTTCACTTTGTCGTCAGTGCAGATTAATTTAAGCCGTTTTGTTATACTGTAATTTACGTCAAAGGGTTAAGAGGGTTAAAGGTGGATATCACTGAACTTCATGCCATAAAACTCTTATTATTGCTGAACGTCGACATGTTTTGCTAATTTCCATAGTAAAAAATAGAAGAGACAAAGATTAATTGATCAGTTCAGCGTCTATATGTTTCCATTATGGGAAATGACACCGTGTCCTCCGAGGATAAGAAGGAATTTTGAATGGAGACACAGTAACGACACAAAAAATTATGATATCACTTAAATTTTACATATTCACACTCAGGACATCTGACTGTGTGTCACTTAAAACTTTTTCACAGCTTAACACAGAATATAATTTTTGATAAAGGTGGACATTGTAGAAATGTTGGCCTCAGACTGAATTAAATCCAAAAGAGAACGAACATTTTAAATTGGTTTAGGCTAATTGAGTAGCTGTATTTAACCGTGAAATAAAATGTGGATAAAGACAAACCAGATCTAAAGCGCTGTACATGTTACTCTTATAAAGGTGTGCGTAAAATCACCCCACGTTGCAGCCTAACCCCTGCGCGCTGCAGTGATTAAATGCTGCCTAATGTCTTGGTAGGATTTCAACTTGCAGGGAGCTAATAATAGGCTTCCCCGTTGTCTAAATGAGATTTCACTAAGGCGACTCTTTGAGACAGAGACAAGTTCATCTTCGCTAAACCTAGACGCAAAGAGCTGACCCCGGAGCGTCCTGATCCATGCGTCCTGTCTCCATGCACTAATGCTTTCAGGGATACTACCAACAAGGGTCCACCGAAAACTGGTCTGCAGCGCGATCTATACAATGCTCGAAAGGCGAAATATGGTAGGAAGTGACTGAACTGAATTTAACTGATTCTTGTGAGCGGCTTTTATCCTCCCTGAAAATCAGGTTTACCCATTAAATCTTATAGATATTTTGTTTCGAAAGCAAATTATTGCATAATTTTGTTGCGCATTACAGAAAGAAACAGTTTGAATCAGATGTACATTACAGCTAAAGTAAATGAGAAAACCCTGCGGCCAGTCAGAACAGATTAGCTCTTCTGTGATGCTGGCATGCTATAGTCTTACTTCTCAAATCTGATGCGGGATTATATCAATTTTCCCCTGGCGTGTGCAGCGCGCACAGCCTTGAGTCTACGTGTGAGCGCTGCCCAGGGTGCTGAATTAGAGAAAACGGGTTGCTCGCTAGTCTCAGACCTGTCTCTACTTAAATCTGTTGCATTTTTCATAACTTATTTCATCTATGTGCATGTAAAGAAACAACCCATGTTTTTTTGCAGAGTGACCTAAGTATATGGGGCTTTATAAAAGCTGAGATTTCTCTGTGACTCTACTGCTTAGTTCTTGTTGCGAGCGGTGCATGTTCATAAGATAAGATGTTCATGGGATTTTTGGATGGTTAGTTGTTGTTGAGGTTAGAAGTTATGCAGTATAACAAATCAGTGAATTTTAAAAGCGCACTTACTTTTTGAAACTATGCAGCACAGAATATGATAATTTCCCATAAAGTACTTTTCTCACTCCATTATTGTTCATACCACATTCTTATTTCTCTCTTTGCATTAATTCGTTACTTTTATTGCCTAACACGAACATGATAGGTGGAATTTCTATACATTTATTCAGTTGAAACTGTATCATCACATATGCATTTTAAAGAGCTGATGATAGTATAGATTATCTCCTCACATGATAATTATAGAAGAGCCACTAGTTGTGGAACTATATCTTGCTATTATACAAATTAAAATAAAATTATTTAAAATGTTATTATTATTTTCAGATAAACAAATCAACCTTCACAAAAATTGAAGAAAACACTGAAAAGAAGAATACATCAGAGAAAGGGAGAGCAACAATCATCTTTTCTCTCAAGAATGAAGTGGGAGGACTTGTAAAAGCACTCAAACTCTTCCAAGTATGGACAAAGTTGCACATTTTAAATTCTTAAATATCTATAAGTATTTACCCTTAACCCTTTCAGTAAAATACATTTGGATTTTTCTTTAGTTAACCTCCAGATGATAAACTAAATAATTTAAAAAATAATCTTATTGTTTCTTGCAGGAAAACCATGTCAACCTCGTACACATAGAGTCCAGAAAATCCAAAAGACGCAACTCTGAGTTTGACATATTTGTGGACTGCGACAGCAACCACGAACAACTGAACGAAATCATTCAGCTGCTTCAGAAGCATGTGAACGTGGTGGATATGGAGCCTCCAGATAACTCCTGTCTACATGATGGAGGTAGGAAAACACTCAGTGACTTTCTCCACATATACAGTATACTATTAAACATGATTTACAGTTGTAACTGTTCTCTTCTTCTCTCTCAGATATGTATAATGTACCTTGGTTCCCAAAGAAAATTTCAGACTTGGACAAGTGCGCTAATCGTGTCCTGATGTATGGCTCTGAGTTGGATGCAGACCATCCGGTATGCAGACTCAAATAAACCTGCATATGTTTAAAATGCTATTTTACTTTGAAGCACTGACATATCTTTTGTATGTTCCTCTCCATCAGGGTTTCAAGGACAATGTCTACCGGAAAAGGAGAAAGTACTTTGCTGATCTTGCCATGGCCTACAAACAGTATGTTTTTGCTGTAAATTGTAATGGTTATTTTGAAAATTTGTTTTGTTTTTACTTTAAACTTAAGAGATTCTCTCTATTTTGTTCCAGTGGGGATCCCATTCCTCGTATTGAGTTCACAGAGGAGGAAGTGAAGACTTGGGGTGTTGTGTACAGGGAGCTTAACAAGTTGTACCCCACCCATGCCTGCCGGGAATACTTGAAGAACCTTCCACTGCTGTCCAAATACTGTGAATGTCGGGAGGACAACATCCCTCAGCTGGAAGATGTCTCACGCTTCCTCAAGGGTAGGTTATAATTTCCTTAATAAATGTGTATTATTTTGCTTAAAACACACAACTCGATTTTGTCTTTCACTTTTGTAAATGTAATTACTCACATCTGTGTTTCAAATGTTACATCTTTGCAGAACGTACTGGATTTACCATCAGGCCTGTGGCAGGTTATCTGTCCCCACGCGACTTCCTTGCTGGTTTGGCCTTCCGTGTTTTCCATTGCACCCAGTACGTGCGGCACAGCTCTGACCCCTTATACACCCCAGAGCCGTGAGTAATATTCTATACTACAGTATATTAAGAAAGGAGAGTCCATGTTCATACAATAATTTTAGACTAATATTGCGTGGTCTTTTATCATCAAGGGACACATGCCATGAGCTGCTGGGTCACGTCCCGCTGCTAGCAGAGCCCAGCTTTGCCCAGTTTTCTCAGGAGATTGGTCTTGCTTCACTTGGGGCCTCCGATGACTCAGTTCAGAAACTAGCCACGGTAAGTGACACTTGCACTTCAAACTTCAATCAAATCAAATTCAATAAATCCAGAATAACTGTCATAATTTTTCCATGTTACTCACTCCTGTGTTACAGTGCTATTTCTTCACAGTGGAGTTTGGCCTATGCAAACAAGAGGGGCAGCTGCGAGCATATGGGGCGGGACTGCTGTCATCTATCAGTGAGCTTAAGGTAAATACATTTTACCAGGGCTTAACACAGTCCTACTTCTGACATATTCTAATATATGATAAGACAACTTTTCCAATAGAACCTCTCTTTCATATGAAATAACAAAATACAGATGAATTATAATTTAATTCAAACCATGTGAGTATTGTTTCTAACATCTGTGCTGGATTTCTCTCTTACAGCATGCACTCTCCGGTAATGCAAGGATAATGCCTTTTGACCCCAAAGTTACATCCAAACAAGAATGTATCATCACAACCTTTCAGGATGTTTACTTTGTGTCAGACAGCTTTGAGGAGGCCAAAGTCAAGATGAGGTGAGCTTGCATGTTCTTCGATGCTATTTTAATGTCAGATATCTAAATGACAAATCTTACCATTATCTACAAGTTACACTGGTGGTTTACACATATGTAAATATCTACTACATCTTACTAAATTATGATATTATGTTCATTTCAGGGAGTTTGCCAAGACTATCAAACGTCCCTTTACAGTCCGCTACAACCCCTACACCCAGAGTGTTGATGTGCTAAAGGACACTCCCAGCATCAACAGCGTTGTGGAGGATCTTCGACATGAGCTTGACATTGTTGGTGACGCTCTCAGCCGACTGAACAAGCACCTGGGTGTCTAACTGCTCATGTTCCGGTTGAAGTTAACCACCTACAGTCCATCAATGCTCACTGTGTCATCCCCCAAGCACTGCTGTAAAGATACTGCCCGTGTATCACCTTTGATCAGTACAATGAATGTGCATTGCTTTGGCAAAATGCCCTGTTGTCCCCACTGCATGGTAAATGGTGTATACGACTTACAGAGGTGCATTAGATATATTTAGCCACTGATTTCAGTACATTGCACAAACCTTAAGAGCTGCTTAAACTGAGACACTGTTTTGCTTCACTTATACTTGGCTGAACTGGCTTCTGTGTCACAAACTTCTGTGCTTTCATTGTAGGCTAGTAACATTTTAAACATCCCAAGCTGTTAAAAACACAGTCGTGGTTTCTGCCTCCCATTGTTAACCCTGCTGTTGTATATGACCATGTGAATTTTTTGTAATTCATTTCATTCTTCTTATTCTTCACATATAAGCTTCCTCACTTCAGTGATACGTATAAAATGTACCTTATTCTGTTGGTGTATGTATCATGTTCCCTTTCGTGCTGAACTAATGAAAGTGAAAACTGGTGTTAAAAGAATGTTTATGACAGACGTGGCCCATGTACCCAACCTATTTTATTTTACAATGATGATTTTAAATACCTCCTCTTGAAGTGAAAATTATTGTAGTACTCTTGAAATCAAAACATTATTTTTCTACTGTAAAGAAACATGGACATTATGAGTAGGCTATGTATCAAACTACTGAGAAAAATAAAATAAAAATGTTTATTGTGTTTTCAACGCATTTCAGATGGTTTGTCTAGAAACATAATTTTTAGGAGACTGGGTTGCAACCCAACTACAGGCTGTAGTTTGTGGTTTTATTTAATTGTGTGGTGTTATACTGCAATATTTCTAATATTTTGTCCATCCCATTGATATCAATGAAAGTAGATAAAATATTTTTACATCTAGGTGTTACTTAAATTACTGTACTAAAGTGCAAAATAAGTGTATGACCGTGATTCAGTTGGTAGGGCAGTTGTCTATGAACCCCAGGGTTGGTGGTTTGATTCCCCCGGATTCTTGGCGACAACCTGAACCCTTGGCGCCTTAAGGCCTGTCCACAAGAATCTCCCCAAGTGGCTTAATAAAGTATAAGTTATTGTTTGTGATTGGTAAAATGATATTTTACCATTATGGCTATGAAGTAATGAACTAATAGCCTACATCACTTTGTGTGCATTTATATATGATACACTAGATTTTGGTCTGAATGTCCTACAGCTCTTTTACAGAAGGTGGTTGGTCAAATACTATTTGACAAATAGTAAATCAGAAGGTTCTCCTTGATGATTCAAAGAGCTAAAAATAAATATACCATGATGGAGGAGAATTTCGTACGATTTGAATCAGAAATTGCTCCTTTAAATACAACATTTTCAAAGATGTGCTTTTGCTAGCACTATGAGAAGTAGTTCAAAATGTTTTTGCTTTACGATAGTGTCGCAAATCACAGTGGCCTCATTGGTAGCTAGGGTACCCCATGGAAACGAGCTCACGACTGGACTTTTGTTTACAGTCTTGGGTAAGTTCGTTGTCTTCACAGTTAAAAGTGTTTAAGTTGTTTGTGTCTGTACATGCAGTTTTGTGTTTTCAAATACTCACCACCACTAGATTGACACTTCACCAGACAACGTTCGCATATAACTTTCGCTAGCGTTAGCTTAACAGCGAACTAGTTAGCTCCGATATACAAGTGCAGCGACAACAAACTGCCATTAAACTTAGGCTAACGGCTAACGGACCACTGATAGCATTAGCATATCTGCATCGGTGTCCTGCACAGTTAGTGATTAATATTGTTTTTTTCAGGGAGCCAACAGCTACGGACAGCTGGGACAGGGACATGTGGAGGACCAGACAGTACCGCAGCTCTCTGACACCGCTGCTTTACAACACAGGGCAGTCCGGACTCTCAGAGGCGGCGGCGGTCACTCCGTGGTTGTCACCGGTAGGTTAACCTTACCGTTTGCTCACAAACTGCACATATCCCCACTGAAATAAAATACTCCCTTAACCTAGTAGATAACATGTGCTTAGCCAGTAATGTGAAAGAAGTCTGAACCAGCCTGTCAGAGGTCAAGCAGCACCCCCTCCTGGTCAAATAAACCAACTCGGTAATTGTTGACGTCTGTATTTAAATCCCTTCAGATAAATATATAGTTCTGTGTTTTGAATAATAAACAACAAGTTAAGACTCTTTAAGACGGTCAGTTTTCAGTGATGTGAACTGTAGAAGTTAGATTTCCACACCAATCCTGGCCTATGGCTGAAATTAAGCTCATACATAACTTACAAGTTTTAAACTTTCATCCTTCCATCCATCCTTTAAGATTTCCTACTTCAGCAGATGAATGTGAATACAGCCTTCTATACAGCCTCTGTTATTTCTATATTCTATATTATTTCTATATTCTATAGAAATAACATTAAGCAACATGCACTTTTGACTGGAGGGTACTTTAAGCTAGTTTGTTGGTTTATATTTATTTCCATGTGAGGCCAAACCTAATTTACCCCATGTGGCATTATACAGTCCCCTCCCAAAGTATTGGAATGGCAAGTTTAACACTGAAGACAATTGCATGTTATGCCCAAAAGTTCTGAATTTCAGATTTCATTTAATGGTATTTAACATTTAGAACATGCACTTTTTGTGTCAGATCATCCACACTGTGAGAGAGCAAATGTATTATAAGAAATAGTTTTGAAGTAAATTAAATACAACTTAATATTTGGTTGCATATAATTTGTTTGCAATAAATGCATTAAGCCCAGGATTCACTGACACTGGTTTCTTCTTTTCATATGCTTTTCCAAATTTTTACTGCAGCATCCTTCCGTTGTTGTTTGTTTTGGGGGGATTCTTCCCACGTTCAGCTGGTTTAAGGACTGGTGATTGATTTGGCCCGTCTAAAATCTTCCACTTTTTCCTATGTTGAGTTGGCAGTATGTTTTGGATCATCTTCAAATGTTTCATATGTGAATAACCAACTTAGTTTTATGCATTATTCATGGTTAAAGCATTAATTTCTGTTTTAGCTTACTAAACAATATATTGCACAATCTCCTAATGTTTGTGATGTATTTTTTGTATAACAGAGAGTGGAGAGGTGTTTGTGTGTGGACAGAATCACAAAGGCCAGCTGGGACTTGGCCACAGTGCAGACGTCTTAACTCTTCAGCTCTGCCCCAGCCTGAATCGGACGGTCACAAATGTAGCCTGTGGTTGGGATTTTACTCTTCTTCTCACTGGTGAGCACTATTTGAGACCAGGAACTGATACTCAGTTTTACGCATGCACTAGATTCAGAAATAGGTGACCTTTTCATGAGAGCGTAATAAGCATTTCCCTGAGGTTGTCCTAGGCAGGGACGATATGATGGGATGGCAGGATGACATTTTATTTATCCTTGAGGGAATAATTTCCATGGTACAACAGCCAAACCTTAGACAGGACACAAAGAGAAAAGTGTTGGAAAAAACAGATTATACTGTGTGAAAATGATATGTATAAAGTAAAGAACAATTAGTGCAATGGAATGTGAACAGAATAACTGGTACATATATGTAAGAATGAAACCAAATTATAGTAGATGGCAGTAAGTGAACAATGGGAGAAGTCTTCAAGGATCTTCAGACCACATTGATGTCACAAGGGAGTTACTGTAATTACCAGTTTCTGATTTTTAAATACCATCGTGGTAAAGTCAAGTTTGTAATTACGACTGATTTTTTATTTTTCTGGGTTGGCATTGGCACAATGATACAGAAGTGCCTGAAATAGCAATAATACAGACACATGTCATTATGTCAAATCTGCCATTGAAGGCAGTTGAACTAAACTGTTTTGAATATAGAGCTACATTGTGAGTGCACAGTGTTTTTAACCCTCACATAACCAACTTTGCAATCATAAAACTATGTGTGGATGTCTGTGTTTGCCCTTGAACTCACATTTTATGTATCTTTGCAAACTTGCAGGCTTTGCTTAAGGGAGTTCCCCAGAATTCATACAATATTTTTTATTTACCAAGATCTTTATTTTCTTTTTATGTCACACTGTCAGATTGTGGTCAAGTGCTGGCATGTGGCTCCAATGCATTTGGACAATTGGGTGTTGGACCAACAGTTGCACACTCTGCAGATCTACTGGCTGTTGAGGTGAGAACATGATTAGGCTTTTAAGTTACTTTAAGAAATACAATTTAGCCTCTGTAAGTTGTGGCTATATTTATGTTATTTAATCACACATAATCAGTTTGATCATGCTTATAATTTTAAATACATGTCACATGTCATACATGTGTTGTTTGTTCTCAGTGTCTGAAGGAGCTAGTGGTAAGTGTAGCAGCAGGACTCAGACACTCTCTTGCTGTTACTGGTAAGTTAGCACTATGCAACTCTCCTCAGTATGTATTCTTTTGCTAGTCAATCCACGCATCCTAATTTTTTCTTCTGCCTTCAGACTCAGGTTGTGTGTATCAGTGGGGAACCGGTCTTTTCAGTCAGGCTAAGAGGGCATTAAATCCATACCCTGTCCCAGCACACCTCAGGTCTGAGGTGCCCACACTGGTACCATGTAAGTGAAAATGGGCAGGAACAGTAAAAAAAAACTGTGTTTTTGACTTATTCATTAATATGACCGGATATTTATGCCAATGTTGCAGGTTTAGATCAGGAAACATCACGTCTGGTAACTGCAGGCTCAGCGCATTGTATGTGTCTTACAGGTATGACATAAGTAAATTCTATATGACAGCCATGATGATATGTTTATGTCATTTTTGGTTTAACTTAAATATGAACTACTGATTAAAAACATTCCTATCAGCCTAGAAATTTCAAATAAGAACATTTTAAGTATCTTCACTTGAAGAATTTTGGTAGCACAGAAAACATAAAGCAGTAGAAGAACTGGATTTTGCAGTGAGTCGTCTCCCACTTCATGATCATACATCATTATAGCTAGGCACCCTTCTGTCTTGTACTTTGTATGCTCTTCTGGTGCTGCCTCTGTTGGATGAAGAGTAATGTTTTTTCCTGTCTTGTGTTTAGTAGATGGAGATGTGTTTCTATGGGGAAGCAACAGGCATGGTCAGCTGACCACGACAGACCCATTCCTGTCCTCTCCCACTCTTCTGAAGCGCTCGCTGCTGAATGGAGAGAAGTTTATGAATGTGTGGAGTGGTTGGACACACATTGTTGCACAAACAGGTAAAACATAATAACTCAAATTACATCTGTGATGCTCAGTTCTAACAGGATTCAAAGGACATCTGCCATATCTGAACAAGGGCTTCATCCATTTCAGAGAGTGGGAGAGTGTTTACATGGGGCAGAGGAGATTATGGGCAGCTGGGCCGACAAGGATCAACCAGTCAGAAACCAGAGCAGCAGTCAGATGGTCTTTTAGCAGAAGGTGAAAACCAAGAATTTAACCTCCCTACGGAGGTTAAATTACTCAGAGGAGCAACACAGGTAATATATCTCAGTGTTTCTATCTGTCAGTGTTTGGCAATTCTACATACTGCATTGCCTAGAAGACAAAAATCAATAACAATGAAGTCTTCATTAGATTTAGCATTAGTATTGATGATGTTCTCTATAGACTCTTATTAGTGTGTCTCTGAAAAATGGCTGTGCCATACCAGCAGGGGGCAGCAGATATCCATACAAAAAGCAAGTAGCTGAACGTTGTTTAGGGTGAAGGAAAAGACAGTGCAGCTTAATGAGAGCCAGGCCCACTAAGAGTACATTCTTAATGATTTGCACCACTGTATCTAGTGCATAATGTGCACACACTCACACAGCCATTATCTTCTACTTGGGAGAGAGCCTCTTACATTTAGTGAAGGCAGAGGTTTTTTCTCCCATAAGGGCAATTATGTGTGAGCATCATGGGATTGCTGCGGTTAACCTGTAGTCTTAAATGGCAGCTGTATGGTAGGGGATTGTTGCCGTAGATGTCAGGGACGGCCAAGGGCAAGCTCTGGACTACTCTTACACTGCACACAGATCATTGCAGCAGCAAATGGTGTATGTTAAGGTGTTGTCAACTTGTATGTGTAAAGCAAAAGATAAGATGGATTAGCTGAGTGGACTATGAATCTCACAGTCCACCCCGTTACGTTAGTACTTCTACAGAGACAGTATTTAGAAAACTGTCACGTATTTATGAGGCATGTGAACATTACTGGAGTGACAAATTATAAATTTTTTGTACTTAAGGAATAACTGTGTCAGTTTATTGGTTGGTACAGCTATATGATTTATTACTAATACTACATCTTCAAAGCACTACAACTGCATTAGCAAGGATACACATACAACTCAATAGGTTTAATTGCTAGGAAGAATTTTATAGAAATCTAAACCGCCATCTAAAGAGCTCAGCATGTTTTTACTCTCATTGAGATTTATAGAGTTTAGGATCAGAATTTCAATGTGTGCATTCCTTTCCTGTTGCTGTTATGAAGGGAAGAGTTTGTGGATAAAGGGCCATTAAACTGTAAAATGCTTGATCAACAAAGTCAGGGCCTTGCATCCACCCTGAAACATTTGCGTTAATTCCTCCAGACAGGCCAGCAGTGTGGTTCAGCTTTTATGAATGAAACAGTATTTACTGAATGTTACAGTTGTCTGCTCTTCGTGAGTGAGTGATTTTATATTGCAGTGTTGCATGCATTTTTGAATAAAAGCTTTATGACATCATCTTGACACATGTAATTTAATTTAATTTTTAGAGCAGGTTTGGTTACAGAGTATCTCAGTATCCATGTCGCCATAGCAAATCTAAAATATTACAGTCTTAAAATTGTCTGTGTACTTGAACATGCATTTTAAACACTTTTCAAATCTTTTTCTCTACAGATTGCATGTGGATCTGAACATAGTCTTGCCATTGTAGGTATGTGTAGTCTCTAAGATAAGAACAAAACATTTTCATAGTTTATCTATCATTTAGCTCATGTTGTGCTTATCATTTTCTTTGTGAATATTAACTCAAAAACTCTCTTATTTACTAAAACCAGAACCTGTAATGTTGCAGAAAAATAGAAGCATAAACATAAGACAACATAATACACAACCGCACTGGAAATGTAAATGAATGAAGAAAGTTTTCAGAGA
Organism: Sandelia bainsii; assembly: GCA_032362345.1. Lineage (NCBI taxonomy): Eukaryota > Metazoa > Chordata > Actinopteri > Anabantiformes > Anabantidae > Sandelia > Sandelia bainsii. The sequence continues at coordinate 15,865,513 of JAUMHL010000027.1, forward strand.
AATGTATTATTATAACTTATTAATTTCAGTTGAAATGACTGAAACAAAAGTCATAACTTCTGGGCTGACGTGACTCTGGCTCTGACTACATAAAGGTAGAGGGAATACACATAGGTAAACTACTTTTAAGTCATCCTCCTCTCTGTACCCACAAATTAGTAAGAGAACTGTCTAATACATTACAGTTAAACATCAGTGTGAAATATTAATCCTTCTGGTCATGCTGCAGAGGATTTCTGAGGTCAGCTCATTGCTCTATGGCCTTTGCATCAGGAAGTAATTACTACATGGATAGATGGGTATCATTGACAGAAGCAATTACCCGAACAGGCCTGTAAAGGAGCTGAATTAACCACGCACACATTTACAGGCATGTTTTTCCAGTCAAATGTTTGGAGAGCAATCTCCCTTTATCCACAGAAGAATAGAACATAGGCACTGCAGTCACACACATCCCTGAAAGAATACTAAACAAACACAGACACATCTGAGTGTTTGTGATTCCTCATCAGCTTTATAAAGAGATTAAATGTGCTTTTATTCTTTCCAGGCTTACCAAAGGTTTTCTGCTCTCCCATAGTCACCCACTAGCAAAAAATAAATAAATTTTGGAAGTAAAATCTTTTGCATCAAATTTTGAACACTGACCCAGTTTTTCACATCAGCATGAATTTGAATAACGCAAATAAACACTGAAACACACACGCAGAGTTCCACTAGCAAGGAACACTGAACATTGCTCGTATATTTATAAGAAAATGGCATTTCATTTTTTATGTTTGATGAATGTGCTATTATATTTAGGAAATTAACCAAGACAGTAAAATAACAGTTCCCACAAAGCACTGCTCTGCGCTTGCAGAAGTTCAGTTCTGTGATGAGAAAGCAGGACGAGTAAAGGGAGAGCTCGTGTGAATCTCCTGCACCTTGCTTCTCTGCTTTGCTCTCCTCTTTTTCTTCTCCTCTCTCGAGCACAGTGGCAGGAGCAATGAAATAGCAAAACAGGATTGGAAGCAGAGACCTGAGTGCTGCTATTTCTGGTGCTGAAGTAGGTCAGGCGGAAAGGAACGGAGAGCATTGCATGCTGCTTATATCTGTTGCCTGTTCAGCCCTTGCCCATTTGCACCTGAGGAAGTGCTCCTCATGTATGAAATTCATCATCAGTGGTCAGAGGTGGGAGAGAGGCCAAAGACGCTGTGGGCACAGCTCATCCAATCTGAGGAAAGATTTTCGTTAATGTGAACATTTTGAACTTGATAGAGGTTTGTAAGGAGAAACATCTTAGATCAGATCTGCTTTTAACTTGTACCTATAGTATGACGTCATGCTTTAAAACATGCCTCCTGCAGATTGTGTCAGTGTTTAATTAAGTGTGAAATTTTAAACTGTTGAATGTAAAACCAAATGACAGTATTCAATTACAGGGAAATGGCTTTGGTTTGAGTGTCTCGATTTGTATCCTTGTACAGAATATTGTGCAGGCACTTTGTTGCCATGGAAACACTGATGTGCTGTACTCCAGTCAGTGAGTCCATGAATTAAGCACAGCACCAAGATAATGCTTTTTCCCCAGTGAATGAAACATTTCAGCAGATTAAGTTCACTAATACAGTAAAAAATAACCACAGTGTTTACTAAATAATCTTAATTAAAATTTAAGACAGATACGGTCTACTTATAAATACATGCAAAATCTTAAAGACGCTGCTACGTGTGTTTGTAATGCATCAGCCGTGTTGAGCAGAATGTTACATAGTCATAAGCTGTTGGCATGATATGTTGGTCTGTTAACAACATGTCTGTTGGCAAATCCAAATCTTTGACGCCACAACATTTAAGAAACCAGCTACAGACACAAAAGACAAAGAAACCTCTTTATGACATAAATGAAAAAATGGAAAGACAAGTGCAGGATGGGGAAAGCTTAAAGATGTGTTACCCTTGAGAAAGCAAGCTCGCTTTTGTTGCCATGGCAATGGAGCCTATTAGGTAACTGTGTTGCCATGGCACGTGTCTCCTTGGCGATGCAGCCCTGACCACACCCACCAACAAGCTCACCAGCTGTGAAGAGCAGGGAACCTTTATTGCTGGCCAAGTGTCAGTGCTGGGAACAGAAACGTGTGTGTGTGTGTGTGTGTGTAATCGTGTGCTTTCGGTGTTTTGTTTTTTGCATCCAGCCGTTTTTTCCTCCTGCTAATTTTAGCCTACATGCTACATTGCTGCATACATTGCTGCCCAGTCTTTCTAGTGTCAGCTTCACTGACCCATGACCCCTCTCCTTTTTCAGGGGGGTGTCTCCTCTCCTGGGGCTGGAACGAACATGGAATGTGTGGAGATGGTTCAACGACCAACGTCTTTCAGCCTCATCTCATATCTGGTCTGAGACCTCTTCTGATTGGCTGTGGAGCTGGACACTCTGTGGCCGTGTGTTCTGCAACAACTAGCTCAAGATAAAACTCTGCACCATCAACACCTCATTAGATCAGGAACATTTAGTCTATGCAGCATATGGCAATTGTAGACTAGAAGAACAGAATGACTGTGTATTTAGTGACTAATTGGTGCTTTGCAAAGCTCAAAAAGTTTATTTTAAGTGCTTTTGAATATAGAGTAACTTTCACCTTCTGAAAGTCGATCTGAGCTCATTGAACAGGTCAGACGTTAACTGCAGTTGTCATAAATACAGTTCTGAGCTTGGACACAGGATGAGTTATGTTTCATGTGGGCAGAGGCCATCATTTCTCTGACCAGCCTGTCACTTTGATGGACATGTCTGGAGGTGATGGCTTTGCAGGACATGGCCATGCTAATGGATCCTGGTCCTCCTGCCATGTTTATCTTTGTGAATGAAGCTGTTATGGATCATGTGAGGGATTGACTAGACTAGTACTATACCTCCATCTTCCCATGTCAGCGGTTTTATTGCAATGATCTTGAGTGTCAGTGGGCAGTCAATCTCTACATACCATACTGAAAATCTGTCATCTCACAATTTATCACTTACATATAGGACTGTATTTTTTCTTTGCTAGCTGTTGACATAGTCTTTGATATTATGCTTCTCTTATTTGCACTGCTTCCATACCAGATATTTCATTTATCCCCCATGGGAAAAACTGCATTTGGCCCATATTTATAAGCTGTGGGCATTGACAGGGGCAGCACCTGGGAAACAAGTTGCTGCAAGCCAGTGCCTTGGTCAAGGGCAAACGTAGGATGGCTCAAGAGTGATATGTTTGCATAATGTTTGTCCTTTTAATATAAATTTTTTTTTTTGTAATTCTGGTTTATGCAAATTAAATGTGGAAGACATCTGTCACTGAAGTTATGCATTAATGAAACCTAAATTAATGCCTTTTACTTGGATTAGTTTGTAAAAATAAATAAACACTCATTGAAAAATCATTTCTGTGTTTTTTTTATTTATCACTATTTATTGTACAAGCCTGAACTGTATTGGTCAAAAAAGACAAAAAAAAATCCCTAAACAACAAACCAGTCATAACGATCACTGAACACCTTATTGAGTTAACTAACCACAAAATGCACGGTGTTCAAAACAGACACGCTGAAGTCTCACTAAACGGCACACATTAGTTGCCTCTTAGTTGTGTTATTGATTTCATCAATGATAACTGCTGCTGTTTTCTTTTAATGTGTGTTGGACAATGATCAGCACACTGTCCCCCCGTTTGTGCTCATGTACTCTACCTGACTACGCACAGATCTCAGCAAGTTGTTGGCAGTGTGTTTGCAGTTCTGTAAAAAGTTGGTCCCTTTTCCCGAACTTTTCCACGCAAACAATGAATCTGTTCTTCATACCCAATGTCTGTTCTGTGTGTTTTTGAATTAGGTATGCTCACATTTTCCCTTAGAAGCTGATCTGTACGGGGGTCCTTGTTGTTTCTGTGTGCTTTTTGAGTACTGAACTCATGCTTGTTTTCAAGTCCTGGTAACTGATGGCTAATTTGAAATAAAATGTATTAGTGCATCATGTTGGTTAAGCTACTCCTGAATGGTAAGAAGGATTTGCATAACAGAGGCACTTGTCCAGTATGATGTGTATAAAGTTTTGGCATTAGTTAGTAATACATACTAATACACCAATTTGCAGAAAAAGAAGAATAATCCAATTCTACATGATTGTCAATTAAAATGTACTACAGAATAATTATCAATGCTGTGATATGAATCAATATACAGCTCTGGAAAAAAGTAAAAGACCATGCTGCATGAAAGCTGTGATTGCAAATCAGGGTTATTCCACCAAATGTTGATTTCTGAACACTTTCTAAGTTAAAACATTAGTAATGTGTTGTGTAAAAATGAATATGAACTTGTTTTGTTTTG
>JAUMHL010000027.1:15869962-15882707 GCA_032362345.1 Sandelia bainsii
ATATTTGTATTTGGAATTTGGGAGTTATGTTGTCAGTAGTTTATAGAATAAAACAAAAATGTTAATTTTACTCAAACGTATACCTTTAAATAACAAAATCAGAGAAACTGAGAATTTTGCAGTGGTCTCTTAATTTTTTCCAGAGCTGTATTTTAATGTTTAAATTGTCTTTGTTAATCAAAGTACAGCTACATGTAAAGATATATCAACATTCAATTAATGTTGTATATTAGTTATTTATTTCTAAATAATCCTAAAAATTATTATATTTAATATATATACAATATTTTACCAATTCCTAATAGCACACTTTGTCATTTAAATAAGATTAAGATAAGGTTAAGAGTGGTGTTTTTTGAAAGTGTGACCTTTTTGTTTTCTTTTTTTTTGTCGATGTTATCTCTTTGATGATATGAAAACATATCAAAGGAATGTTATAAGTCCACTGGTGAAAAACAGTGCAAAAGTCTACATAGATGTGACCATGACAGTGCAAAGTTAACTATTTGTTTTCTACTGTTTAGTCTGGCAGACATGACAAGTGACAAGTGGTTTTGCTGGGGGGGTGATTAAAATCGGAGCAACATTTTTTTTTTTCTCAACAGAAGAAGCACACAGATATTTGATGATCACTCAAAAACATTGGTACACACAACTTCAGCACACATAAAAGCATATTTACAGCACTGGCACACACCAAAAATAGGCACACAGATTACAACACAGTAACCAGTCACAGATACTGAGCTACATAAGGCTTGACAACAAAACTTCCTCAGTGCTACATTTATGCTGAGTTTGTGATGTACAGGTTGTCACTGTCACACCCATTTAAAAATACTAAGTAATACACACAACAATGTTACAGCACTATCAAGTGGGTGATGGGCCATTATGGGTCATACACATAGTGGTTGGTACACCATGGTTCATAACACAAACTGACTCTGTTGGTTGTCTGCTCCGGTGCTGTCGCTGGGTCTCTATAAACATATAAAAAAAAACAATAATAAAAAGAAATTATTACACAAATTATGTATAATGGTGGAAATGATAGCGATGATCGATACCTCTGAGGTGCAGGGCGAGATGAGAAATGACACTAGTTTGGAGTGTAAAGAAAATGTGCTCCGTTAGTTCCTCATGGTAAACAACAGGTTTACCATGTATTTCCCATGCGTAGCCAAGACATCAGACAACAATGTTCTGTCTGTGTACAAATGTTGGACTCTGAGTTGGTTAATAAACATGCCCAATCATGCTGCGTTTTACAGGTTGATGTACTGTAGTTCGGTCATTGTCATGCGTTTGTAACCTTTGCGTCATGCTCTCACAGTCACCTCATTTTTTATGCTCTCTTTGACCCGTACACACGCAGACAGAGGGTCAAACAGCAGTTGAAAGCACTAGCCATAAGCTAGTGGGAAAGGAAAGATGTATGTATGCATGTGCTGTTGAATAAAAACGGAGTCTAAACGCTCATTGTGTATAAAATTTATTTCATGCAAGGACTTATATTTACACATTTTATTTGAATACTTTTCTGTTGCATAAATGTAAAATACATGCATTTACCTTTCCCCAAGTAGACCCACATCCCGAGCTGCGTCATTATGTACTTTTTTTTCCACTTGAATTGCATGAGCATATAATTCACCTGTATCTCTTCACATCAAATCTTCACAAGTTTTTTTTAATTTTTTTATATATTTTTTAAATATATAACGTTCATTAATTACCACAAGAGACATGACTTGAAATGTAAAACTCTGGTCATTCAGAATAAAAACAAAACTTAGATGACTTGCTATACTTATATCTTCTACAAGAAATTAACATTTCTGATTGGTCAACATGAAATTTGTTAAAGTGCCCTGAAAAATTGTGCATAATTATTGGGGCGGAATCAATACATGTAATAGTAACAGTATTGATGTTTTAAATTAATAGACATACATACTGCAGGAGTCACCATGACATTTCTGGTTTATCTTAACTCAATATATTTTGGCTCTATAGAGTTGCCTGGCCCCCTTTAACATTTTGTGCTTTATCATACAAAACTTTTTCAGGCTGGGGACTGTTAGGTCAGTGTTTTTTGCTTGGAGTTATGTATCCTAGTAAAAGTTAAATTCTACTATACATTGGATGGTGTAACAATAATAATCAAGAGGGCATTTTTATTGTGATTAACGGTACGAAGGTGGTGCAAAAGGTACAACGTGCACCTTATAAAATAAAGCTTCTGTACACTGTTATGAGCATGGTATAAGGTGTACTGATGCTACACTGGGAGCACTTATGTAATATCATGTCAATTTATTACTCGCTTATACTTTGCCTCACCCGGTTTGAAGGCACCATTGTTTTATAATTCACGAGTCTCGCCTTATTTTAGGCATCACAGCAGTAGTAGAAGTTGCTGCAAACTACTGACACTGTTTAAAAACTCAATACTACCACTAATATATTGATATAAAAACTATTTATGCTCATAACAGCATTAGTTGGCTTTATGACAGGTTGTTCAAGTTAAATCACACTATTTTAGTTGGAGGCCCCAGTCAAATAAATACAAGAAAATAAATATATGAATTTGGGGAAAGGCAAAGAATGGCAGCTACATAAAAATCTCTGCTATGACTGAGTCTCTTGTAAAGCTGTCTCAAAATGCATAAAAATGACAAAGCTTCAGAAGCTTTTGAAAGGAAAATGTTTTTTTCTTACAGGTACTGCAATACAGCTTCTTGTTAAACAGAATTTTTCATGCAGTTCATGCAAATGAACAAACAGTTTTAGTTCTGTTGGCCCAGGAATTGTCATCATCTCCATATTGCATTGGACATCATGAACATCATGTTCAAATATTTTTTTAATGGCCACCCAAAAAACATTTAAATCTTGTCTGGATTGCACTTTCACAATGGTAACGTCTCTACTTTGCAACACACAAAGCACTTAAGAGGAGTTTCCTTAACAGCTGGCAATGGCACCTTTTGGATATGTTTAAAAGCAATGTGTTGTTAATGTCCAGCATATTATTAGCAGGGGTTACATCTTATGAAAAATTCTTTCACAAAATTGTAAAAAGCAGATGAGATAAAGAGTTATTGGCAGAAGAGTATGTGAGATCAAAAGCAACAGAGCAACAGGCAATGATGTAAACACAGGGAAAGAGTGGGGTTAGCCTGTGGTAGAAGTAGAACAGTGCTTTGTCTGCAACTGAGGTGACCCATGCAGAGTGGCATGTCCCAATGTTTTCTAGTCTAGGATATGATGACACACCCAAGGAGAACACTTGGGAAGCTTGAGTATCAGCACAGTTAAGATACAGTTTTCCAGAAAAATAAAGAAATAAAAATGAAAAAAAGCAGGAGCGAAGGCAAGTGTAAAAGCAAAATCTGACAGGAAAGATTAGAAGGAGGAGAGTGGACTGGCCTTCCAATGGCATTGTGTCTGCTACTCAACCATGCTACATAATGGATGGGATGGGAGAATGTGAGTGCTGCATTAGACAGGGTGGGCTGCAGGGCAGGGCGGACACTGAGGACACTCCAGAGGCATCCCCGCTCATGCCAGACATGCTGTTAAGGCTCCAAGGCTTTTCATAACCTTCAGTTGAAAAACAGAGAACGTTCTGAGTACACTGCAGCACTGAATCCATGACAAAATGTTTTGGTGTTCCTCACTAATACTACACCTGTTGCTTTCTTGTTTTTGTCTCCAAAGAAACAGGTCAACACAGACAGGTCAACCAGACAGATTACTATTCTCCATGCATTGAGTGCTTTAGGAGTACAACAGCATGCACCGGGTGGTACTGGAATGGTCTGGAGTATAACACTATAAAAGACTCTAAAAGGTAGGCACCTCAGGCAGGGAATGTTTTCTCAGCTACAGGTAGAATTTCGTACCATATGGTGCTTACTGCTGATGTGCTAGCTGCACACAGCTGGACACTAACATGACTTTCTTAGGAATGTTTTTCAACATTGATATTAAAAAAACAAAAAGGGTATGACCCTGCTTTTAAAGTGTAAAAATCAGTAAACTAGAATTTGGCTGTTCATAATATTGATAATAATACTTGACATTAGCCTTCCTCTATTTGTGTTGTTCTCCTTCACCATACTGATAGCACCCATCAGCAAGACACTTCATGCACCGTTATGGTCAAGAGCAATGTACTCATAAATCAGGATCCCGCATGGTATTTATCATTAAAACACATATACATACATGGTACACGCATAACACATAAGTACTTTCTTAGGCATGTAAGACAACACATTCTAGATCATATAAATCTTGAAAATAGCTTTCTTACTGGTAAATAAATAGTGGTATTACATTATGCATGGTATCAAAAAATATATTATGTAGATGTGGACAATTATTTTTGACATTTGTGGTGATTGTGCTTGGCCTTAACAGATGTTATTGTGACTTGGAATATATACAATTCCCAAAGGAATAATTGAGGAGAAGCAGCTGCTGTGAAAGGGTGTGAAGGTTGTAGAGGTTTGTAGTTGTGTGTGTTTTCTGTTTGTGTGCCTGTGTAAAACTGAGGTGTAACACTCAGCAAAAAGAGAAAAGGACTTTGTCCTGCCTATGGTCTACAGGGTTTCAGTGTCGTACGGGGGCCTGTGATTGGCTGTTACTGTACGTACCCCTCCTCACTCTGCCCCCTGTGTGGTTGGGGCGTTCAGCAGTGGTGACCAGGAAGCAGGGTCGCTCTCTCTCACTGGGGCTGAAGATTTCCTCCGGAGATATGGCCTGGTCTATATGAGGGCAATCTTCATTGGCCAGAGCTGCGTTAGCTGCCTCACCGTTCAGTTTGGAATCTTATAGTAAAACATTTTTTTTTTAAAGGAAAGAAACAGAAAATGTGGTTTCATATACACGTTTTTTGAGCACTATGTTTTTTTTAATATAGCTGCCATTTCCATGCTTTACAACTTCAATGCAAATAGGAATAAGCCCATGCAATAATACTAAAGGTATAGTTGCTGTGTAATGTTTGCACACTCTCCCCTTTGCAGTCTGTTGTTCTATATGTGTTTGAGCTCAAACTGTAAAATATGTCAATGTATCTATGTACTAATGCCACCAAAGGATTTGGCATTTAGTTACATGTTCTTAACATTACAAAGACATAAGTGAAAACAGACTCACAGTTAGTCTTAAAGAGAAGCAGTGAATCACTGCATTAAGAAGTTCAAAATCAATAGCAAGATTACTCATAGTCTGCCTCAACCTCTTTATTCTTTTATGCAGAGTCAGATATGCTTTTCATCACACATTTACTGATTGTTTTCAGTAGGAACTCATTTGTTTAATCTCATGCCTGAATCATCGGCTGATTAAAGTGTGGGAACAGACAAACAATGAAAACAGTTGAGTGGTGATACGGCTGCTTCAGGAGGACAGAGAAGTGATGAGACACCAAAATATCAGAATATATATTAACTTTGTTTCTTACCTTGAAACTTTATCTCAAAAACGTCGTCATGGGGGATGGGGCTCGGGTGTTGGGAGCTGATGCTTGACTTACAGAAGTTAGGAGAACCTGGCTGGGGTGCCCGAGGGATATGCCTATTTTTTTTCTTTGGTAGTTTCTGTTTTGCCATGGCCAGTGAGTAGTACATTCCAAAGTTGTTGACAATCACAGGAACGGGCATGGCGATGGTCAGCACACCTGCCAGGGCGCACAGGGCTCCAACCAGCATACCAGAAGTTGTCTGAGGGTACATGTCTCCATAGCCAAGGGTCGTCATGGTCACTACAGCCCACCAGAATCCGATCGGGATATTCTTGAAGTGTGTGTGATCGCTGGCTCGAGGGTCGTTGGGGTTAGCTCCAATCCGTTCAGCGTAGTAGATCATAGTAGCAAAGATGAGAACACCGAGAGCAAGAAAGATGATAAGGAGCAAGAACTCATTGGTGCTGGCCCTTAACGTGTGGCCCAGCACCCTCAGCCCTACAAAGTGACGTGTCAGCTTGAAGATACGCAGGATCCGCACAAAACGGACCACTCTCAGGAAACCCAGTACGTCCTTAGCTGCCTTGGAGGAGAGTCCGCTGAGGCCAACCTCCAGGTAGAAGGGCAGGATGGCCACAAAGTCGATGATGTTCAGGGCATTCCGAATGAAGTCAAATTTATTTGGGCAGAAAGTTATTCGCATTAGAAATTCAAACGTGAACCACACCACACAAACACCCTCAATGTAGGTGAGGTAGGCCGCAGTCTCCGTTTCTTGGTAAGTGTGCACCACTGTGATATTGTCCACCTGCTCGTAGTAAGTGCGATTGATGATGGGGTTGAAGGCCTCGTGGGTCTCCAGACAGAAGGTGGTGATGGACACCAGAATAAAGAACAGCGAGGCCAGAGCAATCCACTGTGCAGGAATCATACAGAGGATGCAGAAAAAGAGTTAGAGGAGAGGGGGACAAAAGAAGGACAGAGAGGAGAGCACAGTAATAAATGCCATGTAATCAAGCTTGACGGCCTGGTAACCATTCTTAGCACAGCCCAATGCAATTCAATCTATTATCTGAGACAATGGCATCTGGTTTAACAGTGACAGTGGCATTAACACCCTCCCCATCTCCTCCTTGTATCTTGATTCACATGTCATTGTAAAAGGGACAATCAATACAAGCTTTCCGTTCTTCCTTCCCATGCCTCTACTGTGTCTCAAGGTCATTGCATTTTCAAGTGCACACTACATGCAGAATTACAAAGAGCCAGCAGCAGCAGGGACATTAGTGTCAACCTCCATGACTAAATTTAGCTGGGGTTCTTCCCTTCAGCACCATCGCTACAGTGGGTCTTTGTCCAGGTGATCAGCTTTTGGGAATTGCAGTGAGCTGAGAGGCTTACAGACCCCTATGAAAAAACTATATTTCCCTTAATGGCAAAAGAGTACTTCAGCCTCCATCATGTATTGATTGGATGATCTCATTTCATCACATTTAGGTTCAGATATTTCTACATGTTACATGGATGTAACAGTATTCTCTCCTGAGGATTGATAGCTGTCAGCCTGTCCTCATGCTATCCTCCTCTCAACATGCTGGTTTACAGTGTTACCGCTCATGTAAAAAAAAAAAGCTATATCTTTTTATGGGAAACTGATTAGGTTAGGTGGTGGACAAAGAGGCAGAAGGGAAGAGCAGATAGCGACTTCATCAGCTTTTGTGGTTCATAAGTTGATCCAGCTTATGAATCACGAAAGATAGATCAATAGAACTACAAACAATAGAAGCATCCAGATGTCTTTATGAGAGGCTCTGCAGTGCTTCTTCAAAATAATGCACAGCAATGTTAAGTAGCTGGAAGAAGTAATGAATGGCATCAGGGAGGCGTTAAGCTGGACTAGCACATGTCTGGGCATGAGGAAGTCTCATATATGTATATTCTATATCCTATAATAAGGCAGGCACTGAGCACAAGATGTAAAACAGGCCCTCATCGTAACATCTCATCACTGCCAGTTTATTGCACCGGTCTGAGGAAATCACTACTGTTTATGAAAGTCTGCTTCCCCTCCACGTCAGTGTAATGGTCAGATTGGATACTGAATGTAAGAACTGCACACAACTGTGACAGCAGCTGCGTCTACAACAATCTAGAGCTCAAACATCAGTTTCTATGAGTACAAATTGAGAACTGTGTAATATTGAATGTTTGGTGGGGTTTTAAGTTACCTTTAAATTCACGCCAAAATATTGATCTTTTAAACAAACAACTATAATGTGAATAAAAGGAGCGACTGAGACTTTAACGCTGTCAATAATGTAGCTTTGTCCTGTTAATTGTTTTCAGCTTGTGTTTATACCGTGGAAGAGAGATATTCTGTCAGTTTTTAAGGCATTAGTATGCGGTGTTGTTTTATCAGATTGCATAATATTGTTTTGTCCACCCCCTCTACAGTATGTGCTATTCACAATAACAAGTGCACCCTAGACTAAAATACAATCCAATACAACCACACTGCAAACTACGACCTCAAAAAATAACAATGCAATGTAACAATGACACTGTAATGTAAATAACACTGAAGACTGGATTACTACCTGGGAAGAGCATGCAGCTGTTCTGTGATCCCCAGACCATCAAGGGTCTGAAAAACCACAGATTCATTGCCACTTTGCTTGTGCCAAGTTTACATATTACATATTCATTAATACATTTGCATTTAACTAAATTCCAACAAAAATTTATTTTGCCCTGGAGCACTTTAGTGATTTTATTCCGTTCAATCAACACTTTACAGATGCAGTCTAAGGATATGTGTTTGCATTATGCGCTTAAACATTTAACCGGCAATTATTTTGATAATTAAATAGTTGTCTGAGTCATTTTAAATACAAATGCTTAAAACTGAGAATCCGTCCTAGTTTTTGTTTATTTTTCTAACCTTGTAAACATAAGCTCTATGAATTTTGGTTTATTAGTCCGACAGAACAACAGTTGTTTAAATATGTTAACTTGGACTTTGGAAATTGTGATGGGCATTTCTATCATTTCTGTCATTTTAAGGCCCAAATTATTGTTCAGATTGTCCATAAAATAATCACATAAAGACAGAAGACCTTAGATGCAGTCAACTGACTCTTGTTATTTTGTCCAGCTCTTTTACCTTAGTTAAAGAGATTTTTTAAAATCCCTGTAACTGCATGCACCCTCTAATGTTATAAAACACATTATATTATAAGCTACTTTCATGTCGTCTGCTGATGCCTCATGATACACTGGCTCACTCAGCCCTGTGAACATACCACCCTTCAAACTGTTAAACAAACGCTGCATCTTATCAGACCGCCTCCTAAATTATGTGTCTGTGTGACACTTAGGAACAGTGTGGCCTGGAGAGAGGTGAAAATTGTTTGCTCCTTATTGGCTAATTCTCACTGTTGCTGGCAAACCAAAGGCCTACAGTGATATGCAGTGACAATGGTCCACTGATGTATCCACTGTGAATGGAGTCTGTAATTAACTCTGAGGCTCACGAGGCTCATTTCTAATTAATGTTCTTGCCAGTCAGAGCTTAGTCAATGCTCTGCTTTAATCTTGCCCACTGTTAAATTTAGGACACATCTGAAGGGTTTTCTGCTTTGGGAAATTTCCCTGCCTGAAGAGAAAGTGAAAGACGTGTGTGTGTTGGTTAAACCACTGTGCCTAATACTTTCTGTAAGAGTGAGAATGTGTTAATACAGTTTACGCTTTCTGGATGGGGCCTGATAAATAATTACAACATTCAGGCTGCAACAGCTGTTAAAGCAGCATGCAGAACTTTGTAGGGGGCAGTGCTCAAAAAACAAAAAAATCAGACAGTGTAAAGTCATTTCATTGTCACCAATGAGAGGCTTTGGCCCCAGATGGAAGACTGCTTATAGCAAAGACCAAAAATGTCACCTCTAACAGCAACCCATTTTTGTCTGGAGGTCTGCCACTAAACTTCTGGTGGTGCCAAAGATCTGTTTTCCTAATGTGTAGCTGACCTATTTAACCAAAGAGCCAGTCTGCACAGGGACTCGTGTGTCCTGGAAATATCAATCCAAAGACCTGTGAGAGTCAGAATGAGTTTCTTTATCTTCTCCTGTGAGCTAGAGGAGGGTGGCAGTAATGATTTGCATGTAAATGACTTTCACAGACTTTGGTTTATTTTTTTCTACCTCATTCTCTGTATAGCCACATCTCTGCTATGGAGACCCTGAGAGCAATTTCAAGGTCATCTGAAGCTTCTCCAAAGTCTGAAAACTGGATTCCTTGTTGAGTCCACATCTATGACTGTTTCCAACCAATGATACATTTTGTAGTTTTATTTTAGTTCAGAATGAACCTTTAGTAGCCAATCATGAGGTTCACACGTGTAAAGTGAAACAGAAATATCGAGGAAGTGGTTTAACACAAGAAACTTATCTTATCAATCAACTCACCCTTGCATATTTAGAGGAATAAGGGTCCTCAAACAGAGCCCAAACACGTCTCTGCCACCGGCTCCACAGGCTCCCACTCCTGGCATCAGGAGAGTCTCCCTGCGCCAGCCTCCTTGTCATTTCATCCACATCATCCTCAGCATGCTCCGGCTCTGGCTCCGGATCATCGCTCCCCAGGTCTAACAGCCCCCCCCCGCCGAAACTATCAAGGGCCTCTTCTGCGTCCCGGTGCTGGCGATAGGTCATCCAGCAGCATGGTTCCACGTCTGTCTCATCAATGCCCCAGAAAGCCAGTTCTTCCTCATAGAGGGGCCCGCAGACATCAGCTGGGCAGTGCAGTTTACCTGTCCTGTAATAATTAAGGATATGTGCAAACACGCCAGGGTGGCGGTCGAAGAAAAATTCCTCGATCTTGGCATCATAGTCAAAGTGGTTGGGTGCATCAGGCTCGGCCAGCCAGGACAAGCGAGTGCCAGGTAGAGTGCGCAGGGTGCTGCGGTATGTCTGATGTCTGATCCCTCCCACGTTTATCACAATGCGATCCTTGTCGTCGCTCAGGCCCATTGCGTCCCCTAGGCATTTCTCCAATAAGTTCCCTTCATCGCAAAGGTAAGTCTAGGCGCACCGTGCAACCATGCACAGCAGTGATAAGACTGAAGGAAACAATTAAACAAGGGAAACAGCGCGCAAAGCAACCTGTCGTTTCTCACCAACTAGAAAAAATCAGGGCTGCTTGACACGCATCAGGCTACATTCCTCCTAAACCCTGTATTTTCTACACGCACCTGCCATGCAACTGGGGGATCATAAACGCTTAGAGCTGCCACGCTCACTGGAGGGTATCGAATCGAAATCCAAAACGACTGCAGCCAATGGCATCACATTAGCAATGGACGTCACATCGTCGGTAAATCCAAGATGTCGAGATAAAAAAGACAAACGCTGGCCATTTTCCCCGCGCCAACAGAATAAATCCAGCTCATTGGACTCCACAGGTTGAGGTAATTGGTTAGATCAGTTCTGAGCAGGTTTGTGACTTTCACAGCAAGGTGACTGCGGTGGTGCTGAGCGGACAGCGCCTGTCCTGGCTCCTGGCTGCTTCAGTGCCCCCTCTGTTGCTGCCTACAGACTCACCTCCTTCACACCGACGCTCATCCCGCTCCCTCTCTGCGTTTAAAGACACTCCGCCACTGTACAGCGTGTCTTTGTCTCACATCACAGATGCTCTCCTGCTCTGAGGCTTCTCTTACCTTTCATTGATGCATTGCTGAGAAGAAAACATCTACAGCTGGAAAAGAGGAAAATGTTCTCTGTGCTGCGTGATTAAATAAAGAAAAAAAAAGAAATAGAGATGAGAGGGCGACAAACCTCCAAAACGCCCAGACTGCCTGTTAATCACACAGCATACCCAGCTCTTCTGTCAGATCAGATGGAGCATGCCCAGTGGAGCTGCATTTGTTAAAACGAAGTTCTCCAATTAAGACAGTTGAAACTGTCATCACTGCACAGTGCTGCTTCTCCCTCTCACTTAACGTTTACAGTCGGTGTGTGTGAGTTGTGGGTGGGTGTTCATCATCTTCATGCGCTAATGGTTGGAGATGGTGCGACCCTGGATCCATGTACGCGAAGATCCGCCCCTAACATCAAAGAGTCTGGTAATGTTGTCATCTTGCCATAGATTTACGGATGTAAAAAAAAAATCTCTGCGCAACTCCATGTGCGCCCGGCCAATGGGGGCCAGCAGGTGGCGCCCGTGCTCGCTGCAAAAATGTTTTTGGCCTTTTTAATTTGCAAGTTTAATGATCGTGTCAATACGAGTTTAATTTTTGGCGCAGATTCGGGTCCAGGATGAATCACATAGTTTTGTATGTAACTTTTAGCACATTTTCTAATGAGATACTGTGCTAAGCCTAAAAAGATCATCTAAATGAGGAAAGATAAAACAATGCTGCACACATGGGGTGTATGGCATATATTTCTTTCTTTCTTTCTTTCTTTCTTTCTTTCTTTGTTTCCTCTCTTTCTTTCGTTCCTTTCTTTCTTTCTATCAGACAAAACATGGCTCTGAGTTCACCCTACATTTTATCTGTCCAAACTAAATTGTCAAACTTGCAGAAGAACTAAGTAGGGCTTCCTCCTCGCTCTTACAGATGGGGAGCTTGTTGTTTCCTCAGCCGCCTTCTCCTCCTGTCCTCTTCACTTAGTGGGCAGTTCTCCGTCTCGGTTTTCACTCTTCATTATAAAGGAGGGGTTTCCAGTATAGAGGCGCTTATCCCGGACAGCAGACTGCTGCCACAAAGTGTCTGATTAGGCAAAAGGACGAGCAGATAAAACAATACTAACAACATGGCTGTGGCGGGCTGCACGCAATGCATTAAATATATGTTATTCTTCTTTAATTTTATTTTCTGGGTGAGTTGAACTCATTTTTTCTTAAGTAGCTTTTGACTCTGCGCTTTTGTTGTGTGATTAACATAGACTTAATCTACTTTCCTAAAACTTTATTTCTTCTTTTTTTTTTTTGATTAACAGACACACACGACTTAGGCCAGGCATAGGTGAAAATGCTCTTACCCTTCATCAACTGCTATTTTCTGCATGATCAAGCACCAGTGCAGGGACAGAGAAAGAGTGGGGAGCACTTCAGCCTAGGGGGAGGGAGGGCTTCAGTTTCCACAATCTTCTCATGTGATAGAAGTGCTTTTTATTTTTAATATACACTGCCAGTCAAAAGTTTGGACACGCATAGAAATGACCATGTTTGTGAAAGAAAAGCAGATTTCATAACATCAAATTGATC
>JAUMHL010000027.1:15882807-15903249 GCA_032362345.1 Sandelia bainsii
TGATCATTAGAAAACCATGTGCAATGATGGTAACACAACTGAAGACGTATCTTTTCATGAAAAACATGGTCATTCCTGTCTGTCCAAACTTTTGACTGGTAGTGTATCTCACATTAATCCTGGACAGGACATCCCTGACAGGAAGGTTTGATTTCTGAAGCTTATTTGGAAGAAAAAACAAACAAAACTCAATACTAGATTATTTCTTGTTGTTCAGATGAATTAAAACACACAAAGAGAGATATTAAACAGAACTAATAGAGCTTCTGGGGGAGGGAAACCTATTTCCCTCTCACATTTCCTTTGTTCCTACCTGATCACCGGACTGTAGTAGTTGCTTCCTTTAAACCTTTGGAGAGCTCAGGAAACCGCTCATCCGATGGTCCAGTTTTATTATTAATTTACTATATGTTCATCCTGAAAACTGAACTCTCCTCCAAATCCATCTTATTTTATGAAAAGTTATTTCAGTGATGTAGCAGCTGTCTGCATTTTACGCTTCATTATTCATCCGACTTCTTGCAGATGTGTCGTTCACTTCATGTGTTCCCTCTTGGCCTTGCACAGTCAGAATTGATCACTCGTTCGTGAATTTACACTTGGTTTGTCTCTACAGAACAGACATCTTTTTTAGGTATGCACTGAGTCACCATATCCTGGACGCTCCACATTTGATTGAATGTTTCCTCTGTTGTGTTTGCTGCTGTGCCTGTGATTGTGAATACTCTAAGCTGTCTCTTCCTTATTTGCTGTTTTTCATGTCAAGAACAATGGAGGGCAGTCATGACACTAAATGTGCAGATATCTTGATAAACATTGGCATAAAGGGCCTAAAGGATATCAGCCTGTGACCAGAAAAATGAATGTGACCCTTCACTATTTATATCAGCTTTTCATATGATAGCACTTATATCAGAATATTTTTCTTCATTAGAATAGAACAGAGATAAGGGGAGACAAAGTTGAACGACAAAGTTGCTGAGTTGACTTAACAATGCTATGAGGACACATCTGTCCTGTAGGTCACTGAGGTGTCAGGATATCCTTTCATCGAAGCACACAGTTCACTGCTTCACAGCGGAGCTGGGCAGAGAAAAACATTAATAGAAAGGTTCGGACACTGATTTGATCTTAGGAACGTCAGGTTTTGCGCCATCTGAGATGTCATGGCACTCTCTGTTGCTGTCATATAAAATATTTTAAAAGCCTTTTTAAATAGTCTTAAAAATTAATAACTACATGTTTGGTTTAATATTCATCCCAGCATCTCTCCTGACATTTGAAATGGCTTTGATCCCCCTCAAGGTTTCACCAAAGTAAAGAAACATGCAACAGAATAATTAAAACCTTGTTCTCTTTGGGACAGCTGGCCGGAGGTGTGATCTTAGGAGTGGCTCTGTGGCTCCGCCATGACAGTCAAACCAGCAATCTCCTCACACTGCAGCTTGAAGACAAGCAGGCACCAGGCACTTTTTATATCAGTGAGTATACACAGTATACACATAAGTAGCATAAAGATGATTCTTTCGCCCACACAGCATTAATGTAAATCTGTTGTTTTGAGTTGGTCATTTAAAATTTAAAAGTAGCTTCATTGTGGTTCAGCGTTACACCATCATCTTATTGTTAGGATTTCTGGAATTAAAGTTGATTTAAAAAAACCAACTGCTGAGAATATTTCCATCACTGCGTCACAGGATGTACTTTTTATGGATGAGAAAGCTGCTATTTCACACTTCAATGCATAATGTCCACTGAGTGCACTGGTCTTAACTTAGTTATAAAGAAGAAGGGAAATAGAAGAGGGAAATAGTCTCCATAATCCTGTGAGTAAGCTCAGTCATCAAGTGTCCCACCTATTTTCACATAAGCATATGTCCTTGAGACATAGCTCACCACAGGAAGCTCATTGTTAACATATTGATGACAGTTAAGTAATTAACAGAAATATAATGGAGTTACCAGTCTTTCACACTCAGCTGGGACCATGTGAGTAAAATCCAGAAATAGTAGGATCTCTGTGACCTCTAAGAAAAGACCAGGAAACAGGACCTGCGTAAATCCGCACCACAAGTAGCACAGCCAGCGTCTCACCACTGTTCTTACTCAGCCATTAATATTAATCTGATAACCACATAGGTGATGATCTCAAAATCAGATAAATCTACATGTTTATGGCTTCAAAAAGTCCCATCCTCGAGGGTCTTTCAGGAGCGATACCAGACGCTTCAGACAGATGTTGAGACATATGTGGGCTCTGAGGAAATTAACTGTCAGTGAACATGGTGCTCAAATAGAGGCATCATGTTCCTTCTGTTACTCGCACTTTAAAGTATTAGATCCACAACTATTTTCAGGAGTTTTGTGTTACTGTAGTGTACCATGCTCTCTGTATATCTTGCAAAAGTCCTAAAGTTTTTTTTTTGCCTCATGCAGGAACTACAGTCATAAATCATCATTATGTCTCCTCGACTGCCTTCAGCAGTCCGCAGATTGGCCCTAAAACCTACAATGCATGCATTTCAAAGGTCCATCGTCTCAGTTTGTTGTGGTGATGAACTCTAGTGAGCCCATTAATTTACATTTGGGCTCCTGTTGCTCTCCCATACTTACCCCTCAGTAAGTATACAGAGCAAAAGCAAACCCATGCTTTTTATAGAGGTGAGGCACATTTGTGATTTTAGAGGCAGGCCGGCAAGAGAGGCCCACCCAAGCGAGATCAAGGGAATGCTTCTTTTTTTCCCTCTCTTGAACATACGCCCTTGCATAATTTAAATAACCTTGTACATCTGCACATTACCCCTGAAATTAGAGTTTTGGGGTGGATGTTTTTAGCATGCTGGCACACCAAAGTGGTATTTATGTAAGGCTGGAAATACACATTCTCCTACCCCTTAACCAGCGCCTGAAATCAGTTGTCAGTAGTTCATTCTGGTTAGTGACTCACATAGTGTAGAAGAAGTAAGTAAGTTTGATAGATTTTATTACACAAAACAGATAATTCCAGTTTTTCTAAACTGTATGTGTAGAGAGCTTGAATATTTTCATGTCCCTAAAAGCATATATAAAGTTTGTATTGTGGGTAAGCAAGCTGAAGAAAGGCAAACATGTTGATATGATGTTTACATGATTGTACACAATGGGACAGATGTTATGTCCTCCCAGTTAGTGAAACCTACTTTGTTGCTACATTAACTCCTTTGTATAAACAGGAAGTTTGTCCCACAGGAAGATACTAATAAACAAAGATATGCTGGGTTTAAAGTCGTATCTAAAGCAACTCTGTTTGCTATATTTATTCAGTAATAAAGCTGTTTATTAAAGTTCAACAGCAGCTCACATTGGGGATCCAGCAGATCTTCCCTCAGCCTCTTCAGCTTACAGTTCAACTTTTGAGTTTCTGACATTTCCCCAGTTTATACTAATATACTAGTACTTCAAGTACTTTTACTGACATTTTAAATGAATAGTTGAGTGAAATGAGGAAATCAATACAACCCTCATATATGTTTGGTAAATATGGAGCCACAGCCAGGAGATATTAGCCTAGTATAAAGACGGCAAATAGGTTAATTAGCTAGTCTGGCTCCATACATACAGTACAACATGTAGAGGCCACACTGGCTGCTTTGGCCTGTTGCACTAATATGTCATCACCACTACAATGTACATGGTAAGACTGGCCTGTAAACAAATATAAGTAAACAGGAACACTATAAAAAGCCCTATAACATTTACATTTCTTTTTAGATTCAAGAGTCTATGTATGGTGAAAAAAAAAATAATTTTTACCTTATTAAAACATAAAAACTACAAGCTGTGATATCTTGAGGTGCTGGTAGGCAGATCTGTTACAGAACCTTAAACAGAGAGAGTTTCTGATCCTTATGCTAAGCTAATCTAACTGGTTGCTGGGTCCATTAATATACATAACAGACAGATATTAGTAGTAGTGGAAGGAAAGAAGTGTTGGAGAAAACAAGTAGCCTGACTCTATCAAAGCATAACATCTCCCAACCCCTTTACGCACATCTTGTGCTTGCAAATAGTTGTTTTTACACTTTGTACTGGTTTAACAAACAATTTATAGTGTTAATTAGCATGGATTTAATTGTCGTTTGACAGACCCATGTTAGCTGTGTCCCATGTTTTTAATTATGCTAAATCTAATCTGTTCCTGGCTCCTGCTGAGTTGGTGAAGAGATGAGTTTGTTCTATTTGTTGATCATATCAGTTTGAAACACAATTGTAATTTCCATTGCAGGTGGAAACAACAGACACAGGCATGCAGTTCAACCAATTTTTTGCAAACCCATCAGCGATGTGAATATTTACTTTTTAAATTTGATCTTTAATGTATGGCAGCTCAAAGTCATGAGTGTTTATTAGTGTTTCCTGGAAACTCTCTCTGGACCATTGTTTATGAACTACTGTAATTTTCACTTACCTACTACATAAATTTACTTTTTTTCTTAAAAACCCAACTATAACAAAGTGATACTTCATAACTAAAGTAAATAGTACTTTCTACGTTTCATGCTTTTTTGTTTGTTTTTGTTGGAAATATCCAAGTAATTACCATCTGAATACCAGCTAATTTTTAGAAAAGTGTGAGGAAAATCCAGAACCTATAAAACAAAGTGTTACCATGTATTTCTCCAAAATGACTATTTCTCTAAACATGTCTGTGTTTACATACTAAGAGACACTTAAGTTAAAACATAATGTATCTCTGCTCACTTATTTTCTTACTGTTAACAAAATTACATAATGAAATGTTTCTGTATGTACGCTGCCTTTTTATGAGTAATTGACCGAGTTCTTCTCAGTATACTATGAAGGCCTAACAGCGTGCACGTGGCTTCAAAGCTCTTGCCTTTTTTGTTTTGTTTTTTAAAAATATATAAGAAGAAAGTAAGTCCAAGTAGGGCTTTTAGCTAGTGTTCAACTCCCCCTTTTCCCCTCTCTGGAGATTACACTCAGAAACAAGAAATAAATGAACTTCCCCAGTGGTATAAAATTGCCTGTCTCCCTTAAAGTCTCAATAGTTTTCAAACCTCAGAGGGTGTTGTCATAGAAATGGAAGGCAGTGGAAATAATGCCTGCTTTGCTGCATTGCTGGGTTACTGGCCCTGGCAGCCGTTTCTCACTACAACATAAACATCACATCCTAAAACCGAAAGGGGGGTGGAGTTGAGACAGAGAAAGAAAGACAGAGTGTAGATGT
Source organism: Sandelia bainsii (assembly GCA_032362345.1). Lineage (NCBI taxonomy): Eukaryota > Metazoa > Chordata > Actinopteri > Anabantiformes > Anabantidae > Sandelia > Sandelia bainsii. Next base: position 15,888,035 of record JAUMHL010000027.1, read on the forward strand.
AAGTTTGAGGAAGGGTTGTGCGTGATATGTGAGGTACAATGTAAGGAGCTGTGAGGTGGCCTGTGTACACAAGAGTCTCCTACTGTCTGTCTGTTTTAGACCGTTCTGTCTACATTAGAGGCTGTGTGTGTTTTCTTTGCGTGTGGGTAAGAATAGAAAAGCCAGAAACAGACTCAGACGTTCTCTCTAAAAGCAGTGGGTTAGATACACATCCTTTACTTAAGTAAAAGTACCAGTGTACAGTTAGTTTGTTTAGCCTAGTGTTTCCAAACCTAAGGTTGGGTCACCTAAAAAGGGTCACAAGAGAAATCTGAGGGATTGTGAAATGATTAACGGAATAGAAAAGAAAGAGTCATGACACAAATGTTTGACTTTGTTGGCTTTTTTGTGAAATATTGGGCAGTTATTGAGCAGTTATTGAAATGAAAGAATTTGAGAAATTTAGAAATGAAGAAGAACTCGAAGAAATCAGAAACATGTCAAGCAGTCCCACCTTTTTTCCAAGGCAAATATTATGAGAACTACTGATTTAATCATTAGCAATACATTGCATTTTATTATGTAAAAACCTGATCAGGAAAGTATATCTGTAAAATAAATAGGCCAGTAAAAATACAGTAGTTCCCTTTGAAATAGAGTTACATAGAAGTACATATATAAAGTAGCATAAAATGTGCATGTGCATATAATTTGTTTTAGTGTCACAGCATTAAGATAAAGGATAAGAAATTATTCTAGAATAAGTGATGTATAATATGAAGGGGGTAGGGCCAAATAAGTTTATACTTCTGCCTACTCCTTTTCAAACAGAAGATAGTAATGGTGATATGTAATTATAGTGAAAGTACATATGTTTGAAATAAATTCACTAAGACTAAGACTAAGACTAAGGGTAAAAATTGCTGTGGATTGACTGAAGTCATTAAATTACTCTCAAACAAACATAAACTAATGTGCACTGCAGTTTATTTATGCAGGTAATTTATGTTTATGAATACATGTCAGAGTTCAGCCACACAGCTTCTAATCTCTGCCAAGCCAGACTCTTCCTGTAATCACTCAGACAAAAACAAGAAGGACCCAATTGCAGGAATTTGTATTTTGCCTCCTTAAATAGGCTGCACATTCAAACACACACTGAGTTCCTGCTGACAAAAAACTAATCTCACCTTATGGTCGATTTATGAACTAACTGTTGTTGAGCTTCCAATCATGTTGTTCTCAAAAATGGAATCTGAGGTGAGATTGTTTTGTCAGTTGCTCTGAATAGTTTTAGTCACTTGCCGCACAAACTTTCAACAATACGTATGTGAAAATGTTTTTAATCCATTTTATTTTCTGCTATGTGTTTCCTTAATTCGCTTTGCAAGTACAATGTGCAGTGAAATGCATTTCATCTGGTCCATCATCATGCAGTAAAAAATTATACAACACAAATGCTATGGTGTTTTAAATAATATGTATGTAATGTATTATGTAATCTTATTATTATAATATATAATAATGATAATAATAATAATAATAATAATAATAATAATAATAATAATAAAAAAGTAAAATTGACTTTGCAACAATAACATTAGCATGGTGGTTATAGATGGTTATACAATAACACATGAGTAAACCAGTAAGGTAACAGCAGTAAGTCTGAAGGGCTGCATAATCAGTATTGTTACTTTTGTTAATCATTTTTTTCCGATAATAACTAATTATAAAAGAATTTTTTTGAAAACATTTTGAATGAATAACTTACTTTTACTTTGTAATTGATGAGTTTTATATAGTATACTGATACTTTTGCTTTTAAGGATCTGAATATTTCATTCACTACTTCTAAATAACCATTAATTAACTATGGCATTTTAATTAGTGAATGTCATTATGACACCACCATTCAAACAAATACAAACAATACAAACACAGCTTTTTGAACTTCTACTATGTCCAGTGTTTTTTTCTTTAAGATGCATAAAATACAAGCACGTCTCTGCTGTCACTGGTGCTTTATTGTTCTTCATTGACTTTTTCCTGCAACAGGACGACCTGCATTGATTCCAGCTTCACATTTCTGGTTGCCATTAAAAGTTGTGGGAACTGTGTATATCTGTGTTTACCAGGGATAATGGTAAAAAATGATTTTTTAAATTAAATTTCTTGAGCTTTTAGTGTAAATAATTCATCTTTATCAGATGAATCACACAAAGATTTGTGTGTGTATGTAGGTGGGTACCCGTGTATTCACATGGTTCCCACTGTTTCCTGGGGAAGGATAGTACTCGGAGTTGGGGCAGAGGGCATTTGCAGGAGTTAGGAGGCGTTCGAAAGGCATTTCCTGCTCTGACAGCTGAACAGCATCAGCTAAACCTCTCTCTTATGACCTGGGAACCGTTTATCTCCAGGATGTCAATAATGGCATGTCATCCTACAGGGAAGGCAAAAGAAACATCCAGGAAGTCCATTAACAGACAATATGTGGATCAATGAGCAGCAGGCACTCAGACACTGCTCTGACACTGCTGCCCCCTAGTGGATCCGAGGACACAGTTCAGACACAATGAACCACATTTCTTTAAATTCTCTTTGTCAGTTTTCTGTTGTGTCTGTGTTTACAGGTGTGTACATACTAATAGCTGTTGGGGCCGTGATGATGCTTGTGGGCTTCCTCGGATGTTATGGTGCCATTCAGGAATCGCAGTGTCTGCTGGGGACAGTGAGTGTCTCTCTTTGTGACTCTGCAACTTCCACACCTGTTTTTTTTGTCTAATTATATCATATAAGTTATTTTCTTTTTTAAAGAGGGTTTGAGATTCCAACACACTGACTCAATTTCTTTGCTTAGTTTTTCTTCTTTTTGGTGATCCTCTTTGCCTGTGAAGTGGCTGCAGCAATCTGGGGTTTCATGAACAGGGACACAGTAAGAAAAAACACACACCTACAGACATCCTACATTTCACCTCTGCACCAGTGAACCTGTGTGTTGCTGTGTTTCCAAAACAATCATTCTTATCCCTGCTGTCCACAGATCTCCAAAGAACTGATTAACTTCTACGATACTGCCTACATTAAGGCAGTGGATGTCTCAGGGTCTCCCAGTAAAGATGCAGCTATCAAGGTGCTGGAGGTTTTCCACAAAACAGTAAGTCAGGATGGAAAATCTTCACTTCATTTGGCTCTGACGTGGCATTATGAATAGAAATGTATTTTATTATGCATCTATTGAGCGAGTGATCTTTTGCTTTTCCTTCTGTTTCCTCAGCTCGACTGCTGTGGTAAAGGAGATGACACTGTGCTTTTTAAACAAGTCGTCAGCACCTTGTGTCCCACAAAGTCTCCAGCAGACTTTGTGACAGGTAGTCAGGTAAACACACATTTCTAATAGAATTCAGTGGTGGTTTTTATTGACTTTATCTATACTTCCAAACTCAACTTAATTTCAGAGGCTAAAGAATAGACAAGAAATAACTGTTTTTATGCATCTTTAGAAAGTGGAGCAAATCTAGTATCTAATCTCTGAACACGAGTCTCTATTCTTTTAGGAAGTAGTTTTGGATTGAAACACAAGAATCAAATACAATTGGGTGTGAACTGAACTGTGTGAATAGAGGATATAAAGGAAAAAAGAAATTTCCTCTGTCCTTAGACCCTCAAATCAGATGAGGAAAAACTCCCTATAAAAAATGAAAATATGTTAGGAAGAGTAACTGAGGAGAAATCAGGATGACAAAATTATAGATTATAAATATGAATAATATGATCCAGGATGACAGAATTACTATTGGATTTTTCCATTGTTGCGATTATGTGCCCTTATATGTCAAATATTTACTTCAGTATCTAGAACATAATTAGTTCATTAGTTTAACTTCATTTGGTACCAAAAGGTAGTTTGAAATTATGTTAGTGTTGATTGCTGTTAGTTTACATATCCAAACTATAATATGAACACACTGACCAACCTCTGGCCAAGTTTTATTTTCAACAAGCTAAAATTTGTCATCAGAACTGTTACAAATTCATTGTTAGTTGTCCTAACTGATGTGCACATTAAACTGAAACCTGCAAAAGATGCTCACATTACTAATCTGATGTGTACATTTAAAAGGAGCTAGAGTAGTTCATCATGAACATATTTAGTTTGTGTAAATAACCCAACAATAATAATAATAATATTCTCAATAATAACCCTAATGCACCAACTGTATCATTTTCAAGCTGTAGATAGTATTTACACTATGTTTCTAATAAATAACATATGACATAATTAATTATTCAGAAATGTGTGGCCAGAACCGGAGGATATTCTGCACCTTGTTTTGACAGCAGACCAGCTCTCACTTACATATAATCCAAGACAGTGTGTGTACAGTGTGAGGGGTTCTCATTCATCACTGTTGGCATGGTCAGCGTTTTTATTCCATCCCTGGCTTCTTGCAGAGCTGTCACGATAAACTGATCGAGCTGTTCTCGGAGAAGCTCTACCTGATTGGTCTGGCTGCCTTGGTAGTTGCTGTCATCATGGTGAGTGTCACATGGTGAAAATGTTGTGTTGTCGTATATATTTCACACTACTGTGTTTTGTTAGGACTCACAACATTTCCCTGAAGCTCCTGCTTTTATCAGCTGTGATTATGATGCAGGATCTGGACCAGAGACATATTAAATTAAGCTCTTCTGTCCTTTTTCCCTTTTAGATCTTTGAGATGATCTTCACCATGGTGCTCTGCTGTGGGATCCGTAACAGCCCTGGAGCATATTAGGGTTCCCGCCAACAAGCAGCAAAAGTCCACATCTGCTTACAACGAGATTATTTTATTATTATACACATCAGTTCCTTTTCCTTTTGATTATAAAAACAAGATGGATATCTCTCCTCTTCTTTTAGATTAGATTAGAAACTACTAGAAATAGTTTTAAATATTTGTAATCTATCAGCACTCATCTTTCTTATGCAATCGTTTAGCTGTCAGATGTTTTTATTTATCATTAAACACTTCATATGAATATTTTATATATACAGTATGTTGTGAAGTATTTCTCTGAAGTCATTGAGCTTAATGCTATTTTCATAGATGTATAAATTGTACATACACTTGTCATATGTTAATAACACTCAGGAGGCTCCATGTATTCCCTGATTGATTGTTTGTGATGCATCTCACTGCAATTTTAGTGTTACCATTTTAATTTAACAGCAGGGTAATATTCTTTCTTAATGTAATAATTATCCATATAGTGAGTTAACCTGTGAGTTTTTTAGTTTACCTTTAGTAACATGTGAAACACCCGTCTTTAAATAATGACAAAAACACTATTTTTACTTAATCTGTCTTAATAATGCTAATAAATTATGTCACCTATGTTGTATTATTGATTTTCAACCTTTCTGTCCATTTAGATGAAATTGTGAATTTTTCACCATCTGTAAGTTTTGAGCAATTTCAAAAGGAAGGAAACCTGCAAAGGTAAAACTATTGTATTTTGCTAAACAACAGAGAAAAGTAAACACAGTTTGTGTATCAGAATAGAGTTTTTCTTCATCCTGTGATCCCTTGTAAGGGTGAAGACCTCTAGGTTGGGACCAACTCTATTAAAGAGATGGTTCGCAGTGATAATTAGATCAATACTTTTTGTTTCACGCATCTAATTCTAATAATCTAGCTCTCAAAGTCCTGTGTTTTACAGTATGCTACTTAATCCATGCATGATACATGTTCCTCTACACTTTCCTCTGATAGTTCCATTATTTCCAACCTGCACAGCACAGGTTTTCAGTGTGTTGCCACAGGTGGGCAGTGTGGTATCAACACTCCTCTTGCTCAGTCAACACCATCTTTCCCACTGCAGCAGAGCTGAATACAGCAAATGTTCAATTGACTTGTATTTCTTGCACTGAGCAGACACACCCATTGCATGTTTGTTCTGCCAACAGGTTTACATTCTCATCAGAGGACACAGCACTTACGTAATGAGCATTGGTTATTGGTATCCTTTTTATATGTTTGCTCTAATTTGATTGGTCTCTTACTTTTAATTAGAGACAAGTTTAATGCAACACAATCCAATCATATTTAGACAATAGTGTGTTGTGCTCAGTATTCTGGAAACACTAGTATTCTGTGCAGAAGCCCCTTTCCTGTTTTAACATGTCAGTGTCCTATTGCAACAAGCTAGACCCACAAAGCAGTGTTTTTTCCCCAGTTTGATGTGTTGTATGGCCTGCACATAGCCCCAGTTTCAACCCCACCCAGCACCTTTATAATGAACAAGAACACCAACATCAGCTAACATGAGTGCCCAACCTCACTAAAGTCTGAATGGGAGTAAATCCCTGCAAACAAAATGTAATGGAAAGTCTTACCAAATGAGTAGAGGCTGTGTTAGCAAGACATTAATACCCCTGAAATACTCAGAAATTACATATGGGTGTAATTAACAGTCATCAGTCACATATGGAGTCGTGAAGTTCAGCAAACAAATAAATCCGGTTGTCACAATAAGATTCAGCTTTAGTAAGCCCACATTTTTATATCCACCTGACTAGATTACTGTAACTCTGCCCCAACCCTGTTTTTATATGTTTTTTTTATCTTGTCTCCAAGATCTCAAAGATCCTCCAGTACTTGACAACACTTGTATAAAAACACTACAACTGCCAAATATTAAATAGGCCTATTTGTACATCTAACAAGCAATTTGACTTTTTGTGGTCAGTAAATGTATTATAGGATGACATCCACTACTTCATGTATAACCTGTGAAACCTTATGAAAAACGTTAAATCTATATTTTGTGTAATAGCAGTGTGTTGTGGTACTTTCTGGTATTGTCCTCAACATTTACAAGCGTGAGAATATTATAAGCCCATTACAATCTGCACAATTAACCTTCAGTTATAACAATTTAGTTGAATGAACACTTTTGTGTCACAAACTGGAACATTATAATATTCCTAAATCAGAATTTGTGCCAAATCTGATGTCTTGGATTGCTATAGATTGTATTTGTAAACAAACTGACTCTCAGGCTTGAAAGCTTCTGATTAATGCTTTAGCTGAGACAGCGAACACAATAAGGTTGTAGGGTAAAGAACTCGAGGGAGAGTAATGGATCAGAGAAAGTCAGGGAGGAGTGGAGTGGTTTGCTTTTACAGCTCATGTTAACACCAGCTTGACTTCCAGACCTTATTACTGTAGTTGTAACAGTGTGTTTGAAGTGAAAATAACAGTAATAATAATGGTTTAGCAATAATGCATTTATAGCACTTATCAATGAATGTGTGATTCATTTAAAGATTTTAGGGCCTGGATCCCACTGAAACTAGAACCTGATCTAAGGATTAACCTAATAACACACAGATTAATGCACATTATTCTATTTGGGCTTAATTACGTTGATTTATGTTTGTGTTCTGTTGAAACAACAACTTATTTTGTAATGTTTCATATTTTTTCACACTTTCACTATAACTGAAATGAGCCCTGTAAGTGCATCTTGTAAATTACTTTGGATTAAATCACCTGACAAATTACTAAATGTGTTGCTCAACGTGCTTCAGTGCTTCAACAATGAGCTACAAATTGAGCTGGTCTTGTGTGAAGACAAGGTGTAAAAACAGCGTGAGTCAAAATCTGGGCAAGTGGAGATAAAATAGTGCTTACTTTGTAAAAAAAAATAAAAATACACATACACACAGACAGAAGCAGCTATCAACAGAAGCAAAAAAAACACGCAATGGCAAAATCAGGAAAAATTTAGATGTTAAAAGTTCTTTCTTAGATTTCAGAACTGCTGTCCTCATATCACACTGTCAGATACCTGAGACCCTGCAGTGGTGGAAGCGGTACTCAAAGGTTTTACTTAAGTTAAAGTACCACAGTGTAAAGATAATGCAAGTAATGCTCTGTGTGTGTTTCCATTAATAGGTTAGTTTTTGTAGGTAAAAATACACAGTGTCTTAAAAGCTGAGATGTCTGAAATGGAAAAAATGCACAGATGAAACATGGAGAAGCAGAACATCTACACAAATGAGATGTTGGAACTAAAGAAGTTTGGCTTGGCTTAATTTTTTTCTCCACTACTGACTATGTACTGACATTTACAGATGGGTGTAATTTTTAAATTAATAATAGCAGCTATTGAGGATTCTGCCTTATCTGCTAAATGAACTAAAACAACAGTCAACAGTTGTTGATTGTTGTTTCCATGCATATTTTTTTATTTTTGTGTTTTTGTTATATTTGTGTATCCACATGGTTTTGACCTTGTAGCCACAGTGATTACGTCAGCAGACAGAGAAGTTGACTCCTGACGCATGAGACAGGTTGAACAAGGGTGTCACTCTCATTTACTCATGCAATCACTTTCTCTGACAGACGCGCGCACACGCACACACACACACGCGCACACACGTCTTTGGGATTATTTTGTTCCAAAAAGTGCCCTCACTAGCCCCTTACTCTTCCACCACTTACTAAATGTCTAACCAGACCATCACCTAAAACAGCCATTTTAAGTCAAAATGCCCTCATTTTTCAAAAGTGTCCTCTCTCAGGTCCTCTGTCCCAAGGTTACAACCCAAATTGATACTCGTAAAAACACACACGCAGATATCCATGTGTCATAACTTTTACTCTGACTTCTGTCACTCAGTACACCCAGTACTCCTGAACAGGGCTGGGAATTCAGAAAAACAGCTGCTCTGATGCTGCAGACTCAGTGACTCATGAGCGACATGTTGCAACATCCTGTCAAAAAAAAATCAGTGCAGTTGTCGGATCACAGAAAATGTTGAACTACATAGGTACTAAACAATGGAATATCTAAATAGTATGACATTTTTAAAAATTTTATGAAATACTGTACTTTGAAAAACTCCCCTGACTTTTCAGGGGAACCTCCGCCTCAGTTGCCAAAAATGTCAAACTTACTCACAAGTGACATTTTCGGGAGTAAGTACAAAACCAATAGCTCACCTAAACTGCTTGATTTTTCACTCGTCCTGTGTCACAGTCAGACCCCCCCCCACCCCACCATTTTCTGAAACACACCCTGTAGTGTCATAGGGTGTCTCTTTGACTCATTTCTTTTGTTTTGTGTATGCCCTGCTTGTACCTGCAAGGCAAAAGCAGAAGGGTAATTGTCAGGGCGGCGACTGTTGAAATGTTCTATAAGTTTTAATACTTTCTAAAAGCAGATCAGATCCCCTTGTTAGACAAGCAGGTGAGCAACTTCAGAGAGACGAGAACACCTACAATCGGCTCAGCTTCAATGGTAATGGTAAGTCAAAATCTATCATTTTTATACCAGATTAATCAGCTTTATTGCTCTTTGGATTATAAAGTAAAATTAATTTCAACACCTCAGTTTTACTGCAGTACATCAGGTGCGTGCATGATTTTGCTGAAATGTGCTAAAGTTCTGATTGTTTCTACTTACAAATAAGCTGTGACAATTAAGATGAAATCTTCATTGTAACCTGAGGAAAGAGGTCATGTTTCTATAGATCTCCTACTGCATCCTGTTCGGTGTAAACGTATTGACTTTGATCCACTTGGGGTAAATGAAATCCTCAGCTATCCTCGAGGGAACTTATATGAATAGCCTTTAGACAGGCTGCGGCGCATCTCTTGTTTGTCTTCTCAAATGCATTCAAAGAAAGAAAGACAGTGAGAAATCCAGGAAACAAAAAGACACAGTAGATGTTTATTTATGCTTTGATTCAGTGAGATAGAGATGTTTATTCTGCTGCGACACGGATTTTTCTACCCTCATGTCCTGTATCCAGACAGGTACAGATACCACAGACATGAAGCAGGTAACATGCATCACTCCCATGCTTTATATCACTTCAGCATTACAATGACTCACAGTTGCTAAGCTCAAATAAAACAAAGCAGATAAAACTTAGGTGTGGCTCCAACATAATAAGAGAGTGAGACTGTGCCACACCTTGTAACAGTCCTCCATTCATACTTAACAACATTTGCAAGACTCAACTTAATAGCTCGTCAATTTGTGAAAACATTATAGATGAAGCTCTTAAAGTACTTAGAACTCATATACTTTTTCTGCTGCAGACTGAAACAGTCTCTCTCTTTGTTCTGTTGAGCAAAAGGCAGAACAAATTCCAGTGTAAGCTATAGTGAAAATATGTTTTTTAACCTGCTTTAACATACCTTAAGTGTCATTTGTCATCTGCTTGTCAAACACATCCAGAGTTTGCACAGTAGCGCAATGCTTTACAGAAGCCCTGTAATAAAGAGAAACTTAAAGAAGCTTTTTGTGTTTACAGTGTCACAGAGGTGTTAATTTAGCCTTACGGCATTTTTTAAGCGTTGCTGCTGGACAAGACTGCATCATAAGATGTGTTTTTATTTTGTTTGCCTTTTGTGCATAAAGAACTAAATAAATAGTAAAATTAAATATGAATATAAATAATAAAATAAATATGTGCCTCTTAAATTACCTCAGAGTGGCTTTTTCAGACTTGATGCATCAACTAAATACAGTGTATTTATAAAAGTCTGCAAAAAAACTGCATATGCAATTTAAGAAACGTGCTATTTCTAGCACACTGGAAGATGTGTGGTGTAGTTACTGTTAAACAAAAAAGAAAAACATCCCTATCGCAGTCAGACCCGTTCACTAAGCACTATATCGTTTTATCCAAAGCAACTTACAAGTGAGGAACACACACACACACACACACACACACACACACACACACACACACACACACACACACCAGGAGCAACTTGGGGGTTGAACCGCCAAACCTACAGTTAGTTGAAGTCGCTCTACCTCCTGAGCTAAACCTGCCCCCATGTTATCTGTTATTCACATTAATGTTGCACCAATTATATTTATAATGCCTAAAATCACAAATTTGCCTCATAGATCAGAATTTAAATATCCCCTGTCTTCATTATAAGTTTGTGAAACACAGTTGTGACAATAATAAGTACTCAGGAATTTTTAATCCACTACTGACGTAAACATTAGACAGCTTCATTAATTTCAACTGTAGTTTCTACTTTTCAATCCAATAATACAATAATGATACAAAACATTTTATAACATATATGTGTTATTTTAAGCTACTAAACAATAAAGTTGTTAAATAGTCTCCACTCTGACATCATTAAGATTCTGCTACTGTAACATATACACAGCAATTCATTATTACACAGACACATACGTGATACATACATTTACTGCACTTTTTGCTTTATACTTGTTGTGTCTCATATGTTTTTAACACACACAAAAACTCAATTATACTCGTTTAAAATACCTTAAAGAAAATCTCCCTCTCTCGTTATTAGAATAAGAAATAAGAAAAAATAAACATCGATCATTTTCAAAGTTAAACTCTATTGATAGCGTTTTGAAATCTTTTCCAGTAAAACACAACCTCACAAACATTTTGCAATCTCTGTTATGACGGCTTTTTATCGGGAAATCTCACATAAATTGTTTTCAAGAAACATTTACCTGAGAGAAAAGTGCGTAATGTTGGTTGTTATCTGACCGGAGAGCAGCTCACCTGTGAGTCAGGTGGTCCAGACTCACTGAGGCTCCACCTCCCGCTGATGTGCGACTCCGCTCGCTTCGCAAGAGACGCTTCGTGCTGCCACGACACAAACAGCGAGTCCGCGCCAGCGTTTAGTGTAGTCCAGGCGCCGTTTCGCTTCTTAACTTCTCACTATCAGTACCATGGCCTCAGAGACCGTGTTTTTGTCCGCTTTACAGCCCAACACCTCGGTCACCACCTACGGGCTCCCGTCGGACATCCAGCTCGGGAACGAGGTGGCCAAAGCGCGGCGCGTCCAGCAGCAGGTCCAGATGAGACTGGCGGAGAAGTCCACACTTCCGCGTCAAAATGGATCTGCCTCACACTACGCCATGTCAGGTAAACGTCAATAAGTGTCTTTATTTATTTGGATGAGGAACTACGCCGGATTTCTCTTCTGCTTTGTGACATTTTCGTGTGTCTCTGCGTCATGAGCTGGTTTGTGGTGAAGTGGAGGAATTAAGGTGAAACACTGTAGGTCCCGACACAGACACAGGTGCAGGTGCAGGTGACATTACCTGGCTGTAGTACTAAGTTTATACATTAGCTGGTCATATATCTGTGCTGTAATCGGGGGATTGAAGCTCTTGAAGTTCAAACCAGTCAGTCCTTTCGCTTTACTCTAAATAACAAGTATAGTATAGTTGAAGTAACATGAGTCCAGGTTTGTTTTTCAGTCGGTGAAGAGTTGTGAGATTGAGCATCAAATACGAATCATCCTGGTTATATTTTCAAAAATGAATGTTTTCCCTTTAGAGTCACACCACACAAACATATTCATAGACAATGCAGTCACACAGACTAATAGGACGAAAATGATTAAATTCAATATGATTTGACCTAATTTCACCAAACAGCACAAAATGTCCAATACAAGTTCCCAGAACTCAAGATGATGTCTTCAGGTGTCTTGTTTTGTCTGATCAACTGTCCAAAGCCCAAAGAGATCCAGTTTACTAAAACACCGTAAGTAGCGCATTCTCTGTTGATTGAGTGATTTGTGTGCTGGAGAAAAAGTTTCAGCTCTGAAGATTACATGGAGTTTTTCTTTTCATTTATTTTACAGGAGCCCAATAGAAAAATCCTCAGCATGATAGACTAGCGGTATAGCTTTTATTTTTGTGTGCAAGATTGTGCCTGCCTCGCTCCTGGTGTGTGTTTTTTTTTTTTTTTTGCTTGTGTCCCTGCTGCATTCCTGCGAAATTGTTTCTCATCTGGGGACTTGTTCATTCAGCTTCTGTGCTGGTTCGTTGCAGATGAACCTGAGCAGCAGCTATAGTGGCGATCTTCCGTTGTGCTCACTAGAAGGGGTTAATGTGTAACAGGCCCAAACAAGAACTGCTTTCATGAACTTGTCTGATAGAAGCTTTCACCTCAGTCTACTCTCTGTGGGATTGGGTTTCAGGTGTTACTCAGCTCTAAGAGAGGTGACGGTTCAGGAGATTCCTGGGTGATGGCAGTAGGGCCGTGAGAACCAACTGTTGTCTGTTTAAGACGTCATATTGTGAAAAGGTGTCTGTCTGCGTTGTCTCGACACAGAAAAAGTCGAGGTGGGATTGTTATGTAAGCAGCAGTGAGACTCCTGCAGGGTGAATTAAAGGTTGTCAGGAGCGTTAAGTTCACTCAGCTCTTACGACACATTTGTTGAGTTGTGGTTAAGAAGCAGAATTTATGTCAAACGTGGAGCTGCTTCGAATAGTCTTGTATTGTTTCTGAAAACTAGTGGCAAAACTTGTAAACCTGCCTGATGCACAAAAACAATCCCCATAATCCTTTGTATTAACCAAACCACAGGGAGCTGGCTGAGCAGCTATGGCATCAGGACCTTGTTTATGTGATCAATACATTTTTGTTGTGTGGTGGCAGAATAAGAATATTTTTCCCACTCTTCCAGTGTCCGCTTTTTCCCTGAGGCACCAACACTGTCTGCTTCAACAAACAAACGACTGTTCATCAAACACTTCAGTCAAACATGGCCGCTCTGCATGAAAAACTAGACTCATCCTGTTATCTCTGCTCGTCCTTTGCTCTGGGCTTAGCTGGGAGGACAACATACAGTAATAAAATGTTGTCATGTCATATCCACCTTCTTTTAAAACTTGTTCAAGAGGTCGTGAAGAACTCCCACAACAACACAACAATGAACGTTACCATTTCAGTAGCTTGTGGCTTTAGATAAGTTAATTATGAATGCATGAATATTCACACATGAGGAAAACGCACAGAGGATTCTGCAAGGAACGCCTCCGCTGTCTCTAAACGCTGCAGCAACTGTGCATTTATGACAGTGACTAGTTGGTGTTCATTAGTGGGCAAGGCTCAGCAGAAAGTGAGACCAGAAAATCAGGAATATTTACCTGCACTCTGCAGTGTGCATATGTGGACTTATGTGTTTTATGACCAAAGTTAATATTTCAAAAGATATCAGGGGAAGAAAAAAAGTTCAGTGTCCTTGCTGAAGGAGTTTTCAGGGTGTGTTTGCAGCGTATTGCGATTGTGAAGGTGGGTTGGGCGTTGCCGTGGTTGGGCTGGGTCCAGGCCAAAGGATGTGTCGTCATTCTCTCCTATACCAACTGGTTTGGTGTGTGTGTGTGTGCGCGCGCGTGTGAGTGCATGCAAACATGTGCACATTGCAGAAATTAAGCATGAATGCATCCTCCAACATGAAATACTGTTCGGGGTCAACACACAGAAACACATACAGTACACTCACACATATGGACTTTTTGCTTTTTTTTATATAGTTTCCTCAAGGTATTTTGTTGTTGCCTTTATCAGATCTTTTTATTTTATGAGCACCGTCAGGTTCAGTTGCATTCTGAAGTAATACTGTCAAATGTTAGCACGCAAACATGCAAAATTAAGATGGTGAACATGGTAAACATTAAACCAGGTAAACATCAGTATGTTGGCATCGTCAGTGTTAGCGTTATAAGTGTGTTGTAAGAAAACAAAGAAAGCTGAATGATTTTCCCATCATCCTCAGCAGAAGTTTAGTCCTAGTAACAAATATTAACATGCTGAAACATTAAATTAAAAAATGTTAGTGTAAATCTTTACATTTAGCCTCATAAAGACTGATGCCAGCATGGCTGTTGAATGTAACATTGTTTGTAACATGTTCTTGTGTAACATTTGTTTGCATTATACTGTACCTGGGAAAACCAATTCTCTGAACGTCAATGGCTGTATATATTTCATTTCTAAGAAAATCCTTTGGCAAATGATGATCAATTACATAAACCAAATTAAACACTTATAATGTAGAGAGTAGGGTTTTGAGTTGACCTATGATATCACGAGTCAACAAACAGTTTTTCCAGCCATAGTGAGAATCTTGCTGCATACCTCTTATCCCCACTCACCTTTCAGGTCAGTAAAACATTCTGCCTGTGCTGAGCGAGAATGTGTGTGTTTGTCACATATAACCTGTTCTCCAGCTGAACAGTAACCAGAGACATCAGACCCTGTGACTGGTCAGGTCCTTCTGTGTGCAGTCTTACGTGCAATAGGACACCTGCTGTTCCGTCTATATACACTACTCACAAAAAGTTAGGGATATTTGTCTTTCGGGTGAAATGTATGGAAAACGTAAAAAGTTCACACTACAGTGATATTATATCATGAAAGTAGGGCATTTAAG
>JAUMHL010000027.1:15903580-15932274 GCA_032362345.1 Sandelia bainsii
GGTTATAGTGCATTTTAGGTTCATCCTGAAATTTCACCCAAAAGCCAAATATCCCTAAGTTTTTGTGAGTAGTGTATTTTGCATGCTAATCATTATTGTAAATGAATGAGGCGCAACACCTACTTATGGCTGCCACACTGTGGTTAAATCTGCCTTCAATGTGCCTGAGAATGTTCTTGATTATTTTACTTTTTGACTTTTATTTTTCAGTGTTTAAGTCTTGCTTATGAAAAGGTCAGTCTGAGATGAACATATTTTAATTAATTTTAAAACCACAAACCAAAGAAATGTGTTTAATTGGCAAACATGAGCTTGTAAAAGTAAACAGTTATAAATGTTCATTGTTTCCATGACTGTACAGGCCGTAACACTGTCAAAGGTCAGGTTTGACTTGATGCTGAATTATATGTGGCAGAGTTAGCACAACAAACTTAATTAACAGCATTAATGTAAGGGAATTTAAATTATTCTCTTGGCCTGGTATTAGCAGTAGAGCCAACTTTATTCTGCTTCTACATAAAATCCAAAAGATATTTATCAAAAAATTTTGAAATTTGAAATGATAAAGAAAAATTCCTACATTTGTCATTGCTGACCTCACAAGAACTATAAAATGGAAGGACACTTCTCCCATTTTCTGTAAGCACATGACCTCTTAGTAGTCTGTTCAGGAACACAGTCATCAGTTGAGTCAAGTTGAGTTTACTTTCATAATAAGAACATTTGGGAACTCCTTGTTTGCAAAAAGTAAAATGAATGCTTAAAAAAAAATGCTCATGATTAAGATTTTGTAATGTAACAAGTAAACCTGTTTTTCACATGTGAAATAAGGTTTTCCGTGAAGTTTAAATTAAATTCAACATGTAGAATGGTGGATTAAGGGCACATTAGGAATATGGTAATTTTTTTAGCAGAATAGATTTAGTGGGTTAGATATATAGTTAGATATAGTTTTGTCATCTGTTTTTAGTGTTTAGTGACTGTTATAAATGTGATATTACTGTATATGTAGTTAATTATTTTTCTTCCTTTTCTTTGCTTTACTCCAGATTACGGTGGTTCTTCAACAATGAAATATCAAACCTATCAGCCTCCAAGTCTCAGCTCTAAATCATCCTATGTGTACTCAGGCTCCAGAACAATGGTGAGTACGGCAGTATGGTCTCACTGTTTCAGCACAAATTTGCACATATCCTTGACATATCTGCTCATCTTACTGACGCAGCATCACTGGCACTGGCCTTTTGCCGGTGCCAAATTGAGTCGTCCAGGTCGTAACATGTGGTATTTCACAGTAGGTTGTGATCAGGGTTTTCAAGTCCACCTTCTAGATTCCTTAATTTGTTGTAAGTGAAGAGCAACACACTGCTCAGATATCTGAGCTCTGACTAAGAGAGCTGAAGTTACATTTCATACTTCTAAATTCTCATCTACACTATTTTTATTTGAGCCAGTAATTACTCATATTTCAGCCAGTGATAAATTACTCCCAGTTTTTGTCAGGGCAATGGAATTAGCATGACAAAGTAAGTACTCAGTACTTATTCTGAGTAAGTACTGAGGCCGTGACCTTCTGTCTGTCTGTTTCTATGTCATCATAGTCACATCCGTGCAGTCAAATTTAGAAAGCTCTTTATTGATACATAATGACTCACAACAATTTCACACACACATTTAATATAACACATACACGAACATTATGGGTAGTTTATTTACACTTGTAATTGTAACAGTTAGTTTTCTCTTTGTCCTCAGGGTCCACGTGTATCCCAGAGGTCAGGCTTCAGCTGCCAGTCTGCTGCACCAGATATGTCCCAGTTCCAGAGGATCAGTGTCGGAGGTGGTGGAACTGGTGGAGGAGTCGGTGTTGTTGGTGGTGTTGGTGTTGTCAGTGGTGGCGGTGGCGGTGGCGGTTTTTACAGAGAAGACATGCGCATGGGCAGCTACCAAGCAAACCCCAGACAGCAGATTCGAATGGACCCAGAGATCCTCTCTGTGCATTCAGTGCGGCAGCAGACAGTGCAGCCCTGGATGGTTGATAACAGTGATGCTGGCAGCATCATCTCTGACCGGGACGCCACCTACAGCCCTCAGTACAGTCAGAGTGTAGTCAACGGCTACGCCAGCCAGATGAGGCAAGGAGGAGGGTCCATGACCTTCCCCATGCGCCGATCTCTTAGTGGCACTCTTTCTCGCGGTGGAGGGATGGCTGGAGGTGAGGCGGAGATCGTCCAGCAACATTCCTTCAAAGGCCCAGCCCACCGCACCATCAGTAGGATTACAAACCGAAACCGGATGAGCATGGGGTCTGTGTCTGGAACCCTGCAGCATCAGATGTCCTCAGGTGAAAGCACCTATGGTGGAGGAGGAGACAGAGTGGACAGGGGGTTCATCGCATCTGGAGTGTCCTCTGCTTCTCAAGGGAACATGTATATGCAGCGTCAAGGCACCTTGTCTCGTGCCATGTCAATCAAAAGCATGCATAGTGTGGGCAAAGGCGCAGACATCTATGGTGGGCAGATGGACATGGGAGCCAGCATGGGCAACCTCAGCGGGTGAGAAATTCACACGACCAACAAAGTCTCCAGTTATTTTTTAATTCACAAGGACAATATTTTAGGCTCTCTGATATACAGGAGCTTAATCTTATGTTCCTCCATTGTCCAAAAATGACTAAAAGCACATAAATGTTCCACGCTTTTGTGCTTGATGACATGTTACTATGATAATGAGCACTTTAGTTTATTTTTAATCAATCCCACATACACTGCCCTGCTGCTGAAAATACTCAATAGTGCATCAGATGTGTATTAATCCAGCACAGAAAATAGTTCCCAACAAATGCTCTATTTTCTCCAGTTTGAGGGATGTTTGCTAAAAACTGCAGTGCCCAGCTGTTTTAGAAAATTACTTAGCTATTTTTTAATAAGGAAATGTGGTATTTGCAAGCAGTATTAAGCAATACAATAAAATATTGTCATTTAGTCTTTTTATGGGTATTTTTTTTGACAAAAAGAAAATATAGATTAATAGCTGTCAAAGCCTATACCTAAGTCATGATACTTATGGCTCTACTCATTTTGGTGTCTCAGTTGAGCTCAATATTTCTTCTTTGCCTCAGTGACATTTAAGTGAATGCAGTGTACCAGTATGTACTATGTCACATCTTTCCTGCGTCAGGAGATTTTTGTGAGGGAGTGTGTGATGTGAACACTGTATTTCCTAAGAGCTGTACATTGGGAGGTGGCTGCATAGTGGCAGGACTGGTTTTGGGTGTGGCAGCTTAGTTGCAGTCCTCACATTTCACACATCCCACAGCTTGTGGTTAGATGATGGGATTTGCAGACCACTGTGTGATTTGGAAGAAATTCAACAAGCTGAATTTTGCAGATAAGAAACAAATTAGCTATGAATTATGGCTGCTCTGTTACTTTACATTGAAACATTACATTACAACGTTACATTTTGCAACCACACAACAGCATAATTAAATGTTTTTCATTCTTTGATTGATTTTGTTCATTTGCTCCTTTGATAGGATCCACTCCTTGGACATGGTCACTGCAGTGCAACACCTGAGAGATACTGACCATGATTTTCAGGTCCTGGGTGCTGCTTACATTCAACATGAGTGTTACAATGACAGCGAGGCCAAAAATGAGGTACTCCATACAGATTAAACTTGTGGTTAGAATTCCTCTGGGTCTTTCCTCTGTGCAATCTCTTATTGAGGCATTCAGTCATGAGAATTGTTTTCCTTCGAGTGAAGGCATCCATTGATAGATGTTTCTACATTTATGGTTACATAAAGTAGCCACTTTGCTTCTGTTCTGCTGTGCCTCAGTTGTTCCACATATTGCTGAAGTTTTATAATTGCAGTAAAAGTATCTGGACTCTGACCTTTATAGGTGTTGAGTAGCAGACACACTGTACAGATTAAAATTCTGGCATGTCTTAGTTGGCCAAGTTGCTGAGTGTATTTCCAGCTCTCTGCTTTATCTCTACACTTATGCATCATGGATGCAGCACGGGGAAACTGGGCTGAGTGGGATCAAGCTGCACCAATTTTTCTTATAGAAAAATAAATGAATAAATAAAAAATGCACATCTCTTAAGCAGAAATTGTTTTGTCTTTAGGTGCGTCGTCTGAGGGGCATTGGTGATCTGGTGAAGCTGTTCAACAGCGACAGCCAGGATGTGCAGCGTTATGCCACTGGTGCCACACGCAACCTCATCTATGAGAATATGGAAAACAAGGTGGCCCTGATCGATGAGGGAGGCATCCCACAGCTGGTCGAGGCCCTAAAGGAGTCCGACGATGAGCTCCACAAAAACATCACAGGTAGAAAAATCAAGTTGTCAGCCGTTAAAGCAAAAGCATGACACAACAAGCAGAAATAATCTCAGTCAGTTTGTTGTGGATTTTTGCCTCAAGCTGAGATGAATGCTAAGGAGTTAATACTTGGATGCAACACGATCTTGGCAGAGATGTCCTTAGAATTCTTTGAGCAAACAGTAGCCTTTGAAATTGATATTATTCCATACCAAACAAATAGGAGGATGGCAAGCTGAGACCACAAGAATGCAAATTGTTAGTATTGTAACTAAATTATAGTTTGGTTTAGTTTAGAAATGGTGAGAAACAGCATTGTTAAATCACTGTTCCTTCTTTTAGTCAGTGTGCCGTTTCTCATAAATTATGATGTCAATATCTGTGGGTCAGGTTTTGTTTCCACTTGACTCAGCCTTCAGTGCTCATTCATTCTCACAAGTTCATCCTGCTGTCACATTTGTCTGTTGTCAGCAGAACTGACAGTCATGCATTCACATGAAATTTCATAAAATTTATGTTGTAACTCGTACTTCATAGTGTGGAAATCTGTAGGGCATGTAGTCTGAATCCAAAGAGTCTACGGTATTTTCTATATGGTAACACTTAAAGTGTTAAGGGAATGTGGGGGCGTTGTCTGGGCCTGTGAGCCAACAGTACATCTGTCTTGTCAGTCTTTCCTTCAGCCGTTACGCCTTGATTTGCCTTTGACTTTGGGAAAGGCATAAATAAAAGTAAAGTTGCATACTTAACTTTTTCTGGGTAGTTTGCCAAAATGTAATATAGATATCTTATCTTACCCACGTAGTGACAACTAATATTAAAGGGTTGTCACCATTTGAGTTTCTTTCATAGGTTTTGATTTATAGGTCCAAGTGTTATAGAATCTTTTCAACACATGCTGGACAATTAAATCTCAGATGAGTAGTTTTTGGGAAAACTTTAATTTGATTTGTAGTTGAGAGTTAGATGAGAATATTGTAACTACTCTTGTCTCTATAAAGGAAATATGACCTGCAGCAAGTTACCTTAGCTTAGCACAAAGACTGGAAATAGGGAAATAACTAGCTTGGCTCTGCTTAAAGGTAACAAAATGTAACCTTTCTAAAGCTGCAGGAAGTAACTGTGACTGGCCAGGAAATACTCGCATATTATCCTGTAAAACCAACCTGTTCTTTGGATTTTGTGAGCTTTGAAGAGCCAGGTGAGCTGCCTCTTCCCTGTTTCCAGTCTGTATGTTAAGTTGACCACATGCTGGTTATAGCTTCATATTCGATGGATACATGTGAGCGCTGTATAAATCTTTTCATCTAACTTTTGGCAAGAAAGACAATGAATGTATTTCCCAAAATACTGAACCCTCACCAAGATTTATGTTGTCTACAGCAAATGTTTTGACATTCAGGTTCAGAAGTAAAACACCAAAGAAACTACAAATTTTTTCTGTGTATTTGTGCAGGTATCCTGTGGAACCTTTCATCCAAAGACAACCTGAAGGAGAAACTAGCCAAGGAGACACTTCCTGAACTGATGGACAAGATCCTGACTCCCCTGACAAACAAGCTGGACTCTGATGGCATCCATCTGTCCCCCTCTGAGGCGGATATTTTCAACAACACCACAGGATGCCTCAGGTGCACCTCACTTATTTGTCTCTTATCTTCAGTTGCGACATGCTCATTCATTATAATGTACATTTTCTGACTCGGTTGTGCCTGGTTTTTCTCCCATGACCACATTAGCATTTGTAGAACTTGTTCTGGCAGGACACTCCAACTCATATGTCAGCTTACAGCTACTGGAGCTTTTTTTTTTACCACACCCTACACTTTTAGTGTTGTTTGAAAAAGGCTGCATCACTCCAGCCCCTGCCTGCTTTGGTTCTGCTCTGTTTGTGGAAACCCTGCAGGGGTTTAAATAAAAATTTTAATAGCGAATTACAGTAGCACAGTGGCAGGAGTAAAAACTCCTCCAAATGACAGCGTACTTCCATCTCTGTTTCCACCACCTGGTCAAAAATAATGACATGCCTGATATCTGACCTCTGACATCTCAGTTTCTCTGTGTGTGCTCAGGAATCTGAGCTCTGTGAACGACAAAACCCGTCAGATGATGAGAGAAACACATGATCTGGTCAATTCTTTGGTGAAGTACATCAAAGCTTCCCTTGATGATAACAAGGCAGAAGACAAGGTGAGAAAAGAGGAGAAGGAAGCTGAATTAAAGCTGGTCCAAGCCTTATCTTTACTGTGTGTTTTAATTTATCTGTGTGTGTGTATTTTTATAGGGGGTGGAAAATGCAGTGTGTGTCTTGAGGAACCTCTCCTTTCAGATCTACAGTGAGATGCCTCCATCTGCTATGTTGCGCTTAGAAGGAGAAACCAGAGCTCAAGACCCAAAGAAGGGTGAAGCCATTGGTTGTTTTACACCTCAGAGCAGGAAAGCCAAAAATGTACGCACAAGTAAGATTTATTCATCCGCTATTGTTTTGTATGGACCAGACGTCCACCTTAACACTTTCTTGTGTATTCCTTCTCATGGCAGACCAAGAACCAGGATCTCACCACTTTCACTGAGGTTGCTCGGATTCCAAAGGGAGTAGAGTGGCTGTGGCACCCTCAGATAGTGGGGGTGTACAGCCGCGTGCTGCATCAGTGTGAGATTAAATCCACCACCCGTGAAGCAGCTGCCGGGGCTATGCAGAACATCACAGCTGGAGACAGGAGGGTGAGTAGCACATTTATCAGATTCAAATGCAATAATCAAAGGCTGACTTGTATCTGAACTGTGTCTTTCTTTTTGTCCTGCAGTGGGCTTCAGTGCTGAGCCGAGTGGCTCTGGAACAGGAGCGTATGCTGCCAGTGCTGATGGACCACATGCGCACCAACAATGAGACTGAGCTGCGCTCCATCACAAGCTTGCTCCGAAATCTAACCCGCCATGCTAGGAATAAGGATGACATAGGTCAGTGTTACATTTTTAATTCTTGTTCTGAATAGAGTATTTATTTCCCCAAGCTACTAGTTACTTTAGTGTACCGACAGTATGACATACTAAGATAAGATACTTCGTTACTGTATCACATTTGAGACAAACTGCAGTAATCAGTGCCTGGTTATGGTCTGTTTGCATATGGAAGCAAATAATAACTTAAATCTTAGGAGCCACTGAATATATATTTTTAGAAATACAATTATTTACTTAATGTTTAAATGTAATTGCAACAAAGCTAGCTGATTTGTGTGGATCTGGTTTTATCAGATTTCACGACAACAGCCTGTCAAAATAAACAAGCACCGCCACAACAGTCACTGCACTTTGATTTAAAGGTTTCTAAATCCTAAATAGTTCTGTGACATCATCTTTTTGCAAATAGGTCCTGCCCATTTCAAACCAGTGAGAGAGACAGAGAGGGAAAAGAAAATATACACAAAATCCTTGTGTGTGTATGTGTGAAATCTGACTGGTCAAACACTGGCATAAAATTGTATTTTCACTTAGGAAATACTAGAGATGTGAACCAACAAATGTGTCCATGTCTGTACCACTGCTGATTGAAACAGGTGTTAATATGTTATCTTAACAATACATATTGGTTTATCCAGCTGTAAAGTTGGTGAACAACCTGGTGACTAAGCTGCCTGTTGATGGACGGGAGAAGGAGCCCCCCAGCGATGTGGTGGTCAACATCTGTGGTATCCTCAATAACTTGGTGACAGGCAGCTCTATAGCTGCCAGAGACATCACCTACTTTGAAGGCCTGCCAAAACTGGTCGGCATCAAAGATTCACATGATAACAGGTGTGTTCTGTACTTGATCAAACATACTGTACTTGTTAAATGTGTATTTACATTAGACCAGAAGTACACATTAACATGTGTATGTTATTTGATGTTAAATGTTGCACAACATATTGCAACTATTGTCTGGTGTAAGGTAATTTCTACCAAGCGTCAATGAATCTTGGATGAATCTTCTTGTTGTAGTCCTGGGAATCTAAAAGCAGCCAAAGCAGCAGCCACAGTTCTCTGCAATATGTTCCAGTACAAGAAACTGCACAAATCATACAAACAGGTAAGACACTGCAGAAACTACTGAAAAAAAGGAGATGTGTGTGATTCATGATAGGCAAAAAAATTTAAGGAGTAAAATCAATACTACATCAATTGTGAAAATGTTTTTTTTCTTATTGTCTTTTGTGGGTGGGTGTAGGCAGGCAGAATGAGTATGTCACTATGACACAAAAGCCAAAGATCGCTGGAAAACTTTATCTTTGTGGTGCCCCACCCTCATTTTGAGTATGTGTGGTGTGTTTGAGTGTGAAAAACAGTGAGAGTGATTGTTTTTGTGTTTGTGTGTGTGTGTGTGTGTGTGTGTGTGTGTGTGTGTGTGTGTGTGTGTGTGTGTGATGGCATTCCTCACTCTCTGCAGTTCTCTTGTCAGTGGGGCGGGGTCATGTTCAAAAACGTGTATGTTTTTGACTGTTGCTCCTTCCACACACACGCATACACACACCTAGTCGGGCAGGCCCACCCCTTGGGCAGGCCCAGGTAGGTTTACTGCCTTCTGCATATCACGACTTGCCCCTCACAAGGGTGCGGTGTTCAGTTTATTTCTTCTGTTCTCGTTCCAACAGAACAAAAAATGTGGTAATGCTTGTCTTACATACAGTTGTGATATTAATACTGACATACTTGCATCATATATTACAAAGATAAGCACATATGCAGAAAGTAAACAGTTTGAACACTGGAGTTCGTAACTGTGTAATGGATTGCAGTGTATTGTGAGCTCAGTTTTTTTTCTGTGGGGACTGGTTCATTAGAAAACTAGCTGAACAGACACCTGTGGTTAATTCATATGAATGCAGTAAACATATACTTAACTAAATTAAGCACAATTTATCTGTCTGATTTCCATACAGTGTTGTAACACTTTCCATTTTTCTTTGCTTTACAGAAAGGGTATACAAAAGAGAATTTTGCAGATATAATAATCTAAAACAAAGGTAAACAGTGCAGCTGATCAGTCGTACACTTGATCACCTCCCAATGGAAGAAATCTTTTCAAGGTGTGCATGAGTAAATAAACTCTTTATATTATGCAACATTAACATAGGCTCAGTCTTTGTCTGGCATACTTTGTGATAACTACCTGATCACAAGTGACGGAGGATCTACCCAACGGAAAATAACTTCCAGTATATTTTATAACTTTATGGACATCAGCACAGTGCAAGAATTGTGGACTCTTGATGGTTTCTTAACACGAATGTGTGCACCTTATCCATTTTTTCTCTTTGTTTGAACACATTATGTGCTTAGTGTGGATTTATTCAGGGATTTGTTTTCGGTCAGAGCAATGTGTATCCTGATGAAACCACAGCTGTTCGTGTTTCTGCCGTTTAGAAACAGTGTGAAACTGTTGATGGACAATATGATGGACACTTGTGCCTTATCTGCTTGCTGTTGCACTTAATCTGCTGCATAGATGCAACAATTGTGGTACTAAAATGAAATTTTTTGTAAATAGCGCTTTCTCTTTTATACAGAAATCATGTTAAATATTTTATATACTGTAGCTATGTACTTTGTAGTTTTTGGATAGATAAATGTGTTTCTATATGAGTCAACATGATAACGTAGTTATAACTGAATGTAAACCAGACGACATTTACAGAGATATGGCTTGCTGAAATTTGGATGTTAATACATTGATTCAGAAATGTGGGGATAATGATTGTGTTTTGAAATCCGACATTTACCTATGAACTGATGTCATTTGTTACTTCTGTAACAGGCTGTTGCAACTGCTGTTTGCTTAATGTGAGAGTGTGAATCACAGGGGTGAAAGTATTATCTTTTGTTTATTGTGAGATATTTGTTTATTAACGACCACTGTTCTGATTGCGACTCCATTGACTTATTTAGATTGGCAAATTTAATAATTTTTAAATCTATTTGTGTAACTTGTTTATAATCATACAAAAAGTTTGGTTCAAAAAAACTAAATTGTATCATTTTACTAACCTGTGGCATAAAAGATGACCTTGTGTTTCGATGTGGGAGTTTGAAAACACAGACTGTCTTAATAATTTCTTTTGTTTTGTGTCCAGGCAGATGTATCGCCTGGATATTGTTTAGCTAATAAAGAAACAGATTTGGAAATGAAATGTCATTTTGGAAGTGTTTCTCGAGCATGTGCTGCAGTGCATTTTGTAGCTGTAACAGACTGACACTAATGTGTTAAAATGTTAGCCACTCCTTGTTTACATAGTTGCTCCTGCTCAGACAGGAACAGTACCAGACTTTCCCTGCTGCACCCTTTACCCCTACTTATTTCACCACAGGTAGTCATTACTCTGTGAGAATGAGGACATCAGTGAAAGAAACATCCTGGTATTTTGTTAAACTGCTTTATTATCATGATTGCCATGTTTTTACCAGAATTGGTTTACATCACACACAATGTCCACACCTGTACAGAAATGTTAGAAACTGTAGGTTCTTCAGTCACTGACATCCTGCTGTTTCAGATGACTGGAGTGCAAAGGGTTCAGATCTGACTTTGACACTCTCTTTCCCAACAATCTGTCAGCTGTCAAGAAGACAAACTGCTCAACAAGCAGATTTTCTCCATGTTAATCACATACTTTTTGACATTATTCCGCCCTCTGCTGGAGGACTAGTAACCTGTGGGAAGACAATCAAAACTTTCACATATACAGTATATAGTAAACTACTTATTTCCCTGATTGACACAAAGGTTTCAGATAATTTCTTATTCAATTTCTCAGAAAATAATTTAACAGTACAAAATACAAAAGCATTAAATGTGTCTTTGGTAAATGGGGATAGAAAAGGTAAAACTTTTACCAACACACAACAAAGGAAACAAAAACATTTAACTACTGACACAAATATAAAGCAATGCTAACGGGGATTTCCAGGTAGGTGGTAATTTTTACAGATCAGCAGAAGTTAGGAAAGTGTAAGATCACTCTCCCAGCTCAAATGTCCTCAGTAACCAGGCAGTAGAAGTCTGAACGCGCTCCATAGTTGCGTGACCCCAGATCTGACACATCAATGTCAGAGGATTTGGCCTCAGCCATTGTGACGGGAGCCGGGGGGAGGACAGGAGCTTTACAGGCCATAGCCTTGTACACAGGGAGACGGAGCCCTGCAACAGAGAGAGGTATATAACATATGAAGTATTGCAAATGCATAATATCTGAGCAATGAGTGCTTCAACTCCCCTGATTCTGGTTTTGGTCTTATATGCACCAATAGGAAAAGATCACATTAGTGCAAGACAGTACAACTTTATGTGTGTGTACAAATGAGTATGTGAGGACTTGGCTAGACCGGTGACTAATGCTCTTACCCAGATCTCCAGCAGGGTCCGTGTCTGAGCGGCAGTCCAGGTAATCTGGGTCCACAGTGAGCATGGGGTCTTTGTCATCTTGCAGCACAGTCTGAGGGTCTCCTGCAGACTCATTGTGGAAGGTGGCTCTGCGAGGCATAGCTAAGGCCAGCTCCTTCCAAAAGACTGAAGAAGGAGTCTGTGGACACAGAGCACACAGCAAACAAACACATTATAACACACTGTTAGAGTCAAACAGGGCTTTGAACTGGAGACACTTTGCTTGGATGAATCATATTAAAGAATACAGTATATAGTGTACATAATATCAATATATATGTATTTAAATAGACCAAAACAGATTATTTTATCAAAATATTTATTAATTTTAATAAACAATATCACAAATGCTGGAAAATAATTTAAATATTTTTTTTCAACTTCAACACTCAAAAGCCTCACCGTTCTTTTTTTGCAGGTGGCTGGGCACATTTAGAAAAAGGTGGCTTACATGATGTACTTTTGCGCACCAATCAGAACTCAGCAACATTCAAATCAAAATGTGATGACTCTCCCTGTAAACCAAATCTGATCAAACCACACCCACATAGTCCACTGACTGTTGCTTATTTAGTCATGAATATTAAATGTAAAAAAAAAAAGATTTTGCCCCAACTGTTGTGCAACACTCAACATTTTCATGATAGTCTTACTGTAATACCAGCTTTAAGAAAAATACTACATGTTCCATGAGGTGAGGTGTAGATTTTAGGTAATAATTATGCAAAAATAAAGAAAAAAAACGGTTCATATAAGTATTCACATAACATATTCTCCACAGGTAAGTTAGCTAAAATTTAACTTACCTTTGTTTTTTTTCTTGCCAAAATAAAAACCTAATGGTGTTTAAAATTAGTATTATTAATACAACATAACTATTAAGGCAGTATCACTGTGGTACTTACCACAGAGTTGTGCCTCCAGGTGAGTACAGTGAGGCAGTACTGGTGCTCGCTAAGTTGCTGCTTTATCTCAGGCCTCAAGCGTTTGCACTGACCTTCCAACATGATGAAGATGGGCTGCTTGCATATCTCCAACAAGTGCAGAAGACCCTGTCTGAAAACAAACACATACAGGCAGTAGGAGACGATTGGACACTGCAGCATAATGCAGCAACACCGACCTCAAGTGGTACAAACTGCAACGATGCCACAAGTTTGATTCTAAATGTAGCGTGTGTGAATCTGACCTGAAGTTATTGTCGCACCAGTCCTGCTCAAGGTAAGCGTGAGAAAGCAACACGATGAGACGCCGAGAACGACTCATGTTCATTAGCAACTCTGCAGAAGGTTCTGGAGACACATTGTGAATTTTTTAAATGCTAAAATTGGCCACACAGAGTAACAGGTAATAAATCAAGCATCCTGGACAGTGAATTAACAATATCACCATAGATCAATATATTACAACAGTGGTTCTCAAACTTTTTACATTGAGTACCACCTCAAAAAATATTTTACCATTACGACCAGAGGTGGGTAGTAATGAGTTACATTTACTCCGTTACATTTAATTAAGTAACTTTTTGAAAAAAAGAGACTGACAGTCAGACGTTGTCCAGTGAGTGGAAACACCTGTAAACTAGGATGATTTTGTGGCTTTATTTGAGCTGCCAGAGAGGAACACACTGGGCTTCAAAGCGGCTGTATGACACACTTAATAATCCATGCTCTCCATTTATTAACCAACAGACTTTAGCGACTAGATTTCAGCGATGTCTGTGAATAAGGCTGTTTCTGTCCATGTGACCGAGCGTAAAAACAGCCTGAGACATCAAACGGGTGAAGTGTGCGCATCGGAACACAGCTGTACAGCTGTCAGACTTAGCGACGTTACCGACCTGTGTTTTGTCTGCTCACATGTGTCTGAATTAAACATCCTCAACAAAACTGGACATGGTTCTAATTTATGACAGACATTCAGATATCAGATTTCCGCTACAACATCATGTGAATGAAAACATTGTATAGTTTAAACTAACACTTTTAATTCGGGATGCCGTGTTGTGACTCTAAAGTCGTTAGTAATGTTTCTGGAGATGTAAAGTGTATAACAGTCTGACGGTCAGTCGTTGTGCAGTGAGCGGAGACAGTTCACCTGTAAACTATAGTAGTATTATGTCTTTGTTATTATTTAATTTTCGTAAAAAAATTCTCAGGTGTTCTTGCGTACCACTAGAGGGAATTTGCGTACCACTAGAGGGAACCTGCGTACCATAGTTTGAGAACCAATGTATTACAAAATCTCCCTGTAATAGTTATAAGTAAGAAGGACCAGCAAGAAACTACAAGAGGGGAGTCTGGTTATACAGTACTCATCCTCGTAACACAGCAAACCTTGTACAATATATGTACAGTTTATAGTATGACAATGTGAGCTCACCTCCCCCAGGTAGGATATCATTGTCATTGAGATGCACTTTGTAACCATTTTTATTTTCTAGATGAGGTTTGAGAATAAAGTTGACAAACTTCCTGTCATAGTCATTGTTCACATAGGAGATGTAGGCATCGTATAATTTCCCACCTGGAGGCAGAAAAACACAAACTGTCACATGGCACTCATGTTTATAGCTACAGTACATTATATTACTTCCACTGAGGTCTCACCATTGAGTTCATACTCTCCGTAAGAGTTTCTGTACCACAGTTTAATGTTCAGGTGACACCTGGAGTATATGAGAGCAGCAACGCCCAGAAAGAGGAGGAATATTATGGCAGCAACAACAGCAGCTGTGTGGCTGGGGCTGTCTGTCCATACACACAGAAACAATAGAAAAATAAGCAAAAATAATCAAACAACACATTTAAAATTAATGATCACAAACTACAAATGTGGATTCTGGCAGTATAGTGTATCCATACAACTGTGCACTTAAAACATTTTTTTAAAAGAAATTAAGAACATTTTGAATGTATTTTCTATTCTGACTATTCTGAACTAGTTTACTGTGTCAACAGATTAAAGTAGATGCTGCACCAGGCTCTTCGCCAAATTACTAGATTATAAATACTGGATGTAAGATTATAAATACTGGATGTATTTGTGTACGTGGCATAAACATTCTCTACTGTATTTTACACTAGTTGATGTGTATGTACATTAATACAAAATCTCTAATTATACATTCTAATTATGACACAATGGAGCTGTGAAAGAAGGACTGATATACACTGATCATGTCTAAAGTGTATTCCATATGATTTTTTGTGCAGGTCCTGGACATATTCTATCCATTTAAATATTCCTGTTTCTGCATTTTTTTCCTATCTGCTTTATGACTTGTTGCCTTTTCTAGTTTTTTGGTCGGCACATATTTTCTTACTTGAATTCTGTAGGCTGAAATCAGATGAACTGTTCCTCACTGTGCAGCTGTAGAGCCCAAAATCTTCCACCTTTGTGAGGGTGATCACCAACAAACTGTTTACCATCAGTTGGCCGGTAACAGGAGACCTGATGAACGAGACAGAAAACTTGATCTTACCTTCACATTAAAATGTTCTCATTGAACCAGGAATGTCGTGAATAATGGAAATCTCCTGTTTTAAAGCTCCACATACAATGAGGTGTTCTGCACATAAAGTGTGTGGTTGGTGAGGGGCTGGCCATCTTTTCTCCACTGCAGTGTGGTGTCACATTGCTCCTCATTTGGGTCCCAGTGGATTAGAGCAGTGCAGTTCATTTTCACAGTGGAACCGACATTACTCCATAGTCTGGTCGGGCCATTACTGGGTTTAAATTCTGGTGGTTTTGAACACTGCAACTCTGTGCAAAGACATACCATGGTTATCTATGTTCACAACAAGAGCTGCAGACAACATGTACAATGCCACTGCTGGAGGGCATACTGAAACAAAATACCTCCTTGCAGGTGTAAAACTAGCCCCACTCTGCATACAAATTCTTTGTTTACGGTAGAGTCTGCAGCATCAGGTTTTAAGTGACTTAATCACACTTAACCTGGAAATATTACTTACCTTTAATGATGAGACACACGGTGAATGAGGCCGTGTTGTTGCCCTGTTGTATACAGGTGTAATTCCCTTGATCTTCCAAGCTGAGGCTGGCAAACTCCAGGTAGGTCTTCCCTTCCTGACTGTGGATCTGCTGACAGTCCTTCTGCCAGGTCAGCTGGATTTGTGGGGAGCTCTGGGGTTGAACAGGTTGTAGCGGGCAGTTTAGCTGATATGGAGGCCCCTGCTGCCCCACATAGAGCACCTGCTCCTTAAATCTGCTTTCATCTACACAGGTCTGAGCTGTAAATGGAGACACAAGTGTGCACATACATTAGAAATGCAGCAATCCAATACCTTCTTTCCCACAGCTCAAGGATGGGAATTATTTGACCACATAGCAGGGCTCTCTTCTCACTGTATGGTAGTCACTAGGGTCATATTCAATTGATGTAAAATGAGACTCCGGAGGCATATAAGGAAACTAACAGATAAAACTAAATTGAAATATTGAATAGGATCAGTTGCAACGCTGCCAGTACCACGTCTAGCCGTGTACCACGTAGTAAGGATAGTACTGAGACCAGTGCATCTCCACTTCATGTTATGTGATAAAACACAGTCAGTAAGCAAATTTCTAGAATGTGAAAAATGACGTTGCTTCCTTTTGAGAAAACACTTTGCATACAGTCCGTGAATGTAAACAGTTTGCATACACTTTTAGTGTGCTTGAATAGTGCATGAAGGTCAACTTGTTTATTCTTTCCACCTGGCAAACTCGCAAATGTTTGTATTGCTAATTTGGAAACTTACAATCACATGTAACTGATCCTGCCAGAGCAGAATTCAATAATATCATCTTAACAAATGAAAACTGCACATTTTATATCCGGATCGGTTGTTCTAGATGTTTAGCGCATGCGCATCTTGACTATATAGCCAAATATCCTGCACAACTACCTCCTGGTTCCTCTTCGGATTTCCCTTTGCTTTAATTTTCTTTTTTCACAGTTTTTCAAACAGGGACACACATCCGGGTCCGAAGTCCGGGCCTGGTCCTCATGTTGCCAGGCAACATCATGTGACTGCCTGAAACTGTGACCCAGTCCACACTGGCCACATGTGCACTGCCCTGGTATTATTTACCCATCCAACATCCCCCATATCTCACTGTGACTACAGGTTTATACTGGACAATTGTGCAAAAAATAATCCGGCGAATCCTACAACTATGAACAAATTTAATTTACTTAAAACTGTGGCGCTAAAAGTTTAAGCTACACTTATATTACCTGAGACTGACAGTAAATTCAAGTAAATACAGTTTGTTTGTCTTATACACTCTTACCGACGGTGAGAAAAGTCTTGTCCCATGACCCGGTGCACAACAATATGAAAGCGACTAAAATCACAGCCATGAGCTGCAGTTGTCCTCTTTCTCTGTCCTCAGGTGATACGTGAACCGAGAAAATATTTATTTTGTATACCTACATCACTAATTAACTAATAACCTGAGAGTTTAGTATAGTTTAGTTACATCGTGTAGATCCTGAGAGGTGACTATACGGACGTCAGCGTTCTGGTTCAACTGCACCTGATAGGACCTGAAACTCGCCTAGCTATTGGCTGCCCGTGGTCACGTGACATTTGCACAGGTTTACACCTGCGTTGCAGCGAGAAGAGATGATGGAGGAAAACTTACTAGGTCATATCTAATACAGGACGAAGTAAGCTGAGACATGTCAGGTCATTATTTCCCACCTTACACAGTTTCTTCAGGTAGGCAACACTTTCTAATACATTACCTGTAGAAGATGTTATTAGTGGCTTATTTATTGACTAACAAATTATTTCCTTACTTAGAACAAACTATGGGTTGCCAGGTTTCTGTTTCTGAATTATTTATATTTGGTTATAATCCAGCTAAATGTTGGTAATCTACTCACCATGTTCACTGGTTTCTCACTTTCTAGTATCCACTCAGTATTGCAGTTGTAAATGTTAATAACCCATTAATAAAGAGGCATAAATGACCAGCTAGCAAGTTTTAAAAAGTTGTTTATTCATTTTTCATCACGGCTCAACAGATAAAGTGCTTTTTCAAAATCTGGCAACCTAAAAGGAGTCATTTCCTGGAGTGGATATAACCTGTCTGTAAAGCATTAGTAAACTTGTTATAAATAAACACATTAGGCTTTATTAGAGTGGCACATTTTCTTTCTTTAAATTGTAGCATATTTACCTAGAGAATGGTCTTGTCCACACTATGAGTAACACATTTCTGGTGAAAAAAATCTATATTTAGCCCATAAAAATAAATCCTGTGTAATTTCTGTTTAGTCACAGAAACTAAAATTAAAACCTCCAAACTGCCAACAACAGCAGTGAGGACATGGCATTTGTGTCTTTTACAGCTATAAAGATAGCATTGGCATAAAAGTAGTAATTATTGAAATATTGTACCATGAGACATAAAAACCACATGGCTCCAGTACAAATCTCTTAAATCTGTAATTCAGAAAATTCAAGATGTCAACTATGACATGTTTTAATTTTGAAGACAAATGTTTTCTCTTTTATTCATTAATATAAAATATTATAATGTAAAACATTCTTTAGGCCTGACACCATCATGACATGACACCATTCTGCCTGCAGTAAATGCAACAATCATCACAGCACTTTTTTACAGTATAAGGCAACACTGTAACACGATTGGTACTGTATCTGCAGGAGCAACTTACAGTATCTTTAGCCGTTCAATAAAAACACATACGACTCACAAATATAGAGATCCTACAGAAAGCTGTCAGTCTTAAAATAAAAAAAGAACAATCCGATGAAAGATATGGTCAGTTTCTGTACACTTGTTCCGCCTTAAAAAAAACTGTCTCCATCATGTCCACCATGACTTTAACATTTGCCTGTAAACAATAAAAGCCCTCTGTCTGAACTCTCCACAAAGATAATTAATAGCTTTAAAGTTCACTCAACACTGTGATAGTCTGGACACCTTAATGCGCCAGGGAACACCAGGTTCATGTTATCAGCAAAGATCGTTTCCCTTTAAGGAATCCGAATGCTGTCACATTTCAAATGACCTGCAAGAAATAAAAGCAAGGATTAGTTAGCTGCAGCATCTATCTCGAGAATACGAAGAGAGGTCACACTGCTGAGCACATCTTAAAAAAACAGACTTTTCGAAATATTTTATTTGGTACACCTACTTGATGAACACATAATTAGAGCTGCATCTACAAGAGATGCGAGAATAGTAATGCTGGCTGTATTCACTTGAATTCACAGCATCCATGATTTCATTAGGAGGGTAAAGTCATGGTACGCAGTCCACATGACAGTGAGAGAAATGTAGAATGACATTAAAACAGACATTTTGACTTATCAGAATAGGACAAGCACAGGTGGAACTAATATCATTAATGATGACTCAGTTATAACAAGTACTGTACAAGTACTGCTGTTATTAGTCACACCTATGTCTGCTGTGAAAGAGGTCAGTGAATCTGATTCCTTTTTTTTTTTTAAACAAGTTCTCTCATGCTATGAGAATTAGTAGGCTTTTGACAGGAAGGAGAGGTAGTGGTGATTTATAAATATGAAGCAAACATATCAATAAAATTCAAAATGCTGTACGACTTGGGCTAGCTCGCAATTTCACTGTCCCTGCGTGTGAGGGGGTTTATAGTTTGCATTTTTCTTTTGCACATCACAAATGAGAAACATGCAGCCCTTGTCCAGTCTAGAGGTGCACTGATACCTTTGTTGATGATATCTACCTGAGGGAAAACAGATTTGATTCCAACCCTCTTTTGTCCAGAATACAACATTTGTAAACATCACTACATAGAACTCACTGGGCTCATTTTTACATGGGTTTGGCCAGGGTTTGCTGCTGCAGCAGCCTGCTGTGACCAAGCAGAAACACTGAATGTTTGTAAGCACTGGTGGAAAGTACATTTACTTAAGTACTGTACTTAGGTATTTCCATTTTGTAAAAACTTCAACTTCAATGCATTTCAGAGGCATATATACTTCTACTCCACTACATTTACTTGATAACTACTGTATAGTCCCTTATTTTTCAGAATCTGATTAGTAATACAAAATACTGAATAATCATAAAACTTTATTGATCCCATGAACTTCACAAGCCCAGCAGTATGTAAAGCAAGTCAAACTATAACTATTAATTTCAAAACGTAATCATCAAAACAGCAACAACATTAAAGTGATCACTATAATGCATCAATAATTATAATCCAATAATATACTATACATTGACATGAAATGAGCTATTGTGCATAAAGAGTAGTTTTACTTTTGGTAATTCATACATGATACATTTTGAATGCTGTACTTTTACTTGCAACAGTGTTTATTTAAGTAAATGATTTGAATACTTCATCCACCACTGTTTGTAATGAC
The DNA here is from genome assembly GCA_032362345.1 of Sandelia bainsii. NCBI lineage: Eukaryota > Metazoa > Chordata > Actinopteri > Anabantiformes > Anabantidae > Sandelia > Sandelia bainsii. The sequence continues at coordinate 15,923,733 of JAUMHL010000027.1, forward strand.
ATTTTCAAAAAAGTGTATTTTTCATATAAGGCACATATACACCCCACCTAACAAGGTCAGTATCAGCACCAATGCTGAGCCAGTGGATCATATCTGTGAATCTTTTGTAAGTGTGTGACCTAAAAACTTTGTTTTAAAATACTTAGACAACACATAAGGCACATGTTATATTATGGCAGAACCAGTCTTACCACATTATCTGCAAGACTCACCTGAGCTCCTCTTTTAGTCTTTTAAGTTTATCAAAGAGTCTGTCATTCTTCACCTGCATCGGAGCACTCGGTACAAACCAGGCTGCAATGAATTTACATATGACGACAACGTGCTGCAAGCAGAGAGGAAAATGTTAGGCATGTGTTATCACTTTCTATTTGTGAAAATTTCACATAACACTCCCTCATTTTGTTATAGCCCAGCTCACTGTTCTGGTATTTTAAAACACAACTCTGATGTGGTAGGTAACTAGACAGCGCTGAGAGGACATGTTTGAGTTTTGGGTTTGTGTTGGATGCTGTAGAAATTGCTCAAAGAAACCAATGTGAGAATGTTTTGTTTTTCTTTGTCTCTATGCAAAATGGTTTACCTCAAAGATGATGACAAATGCAAAGCGCACAGCTAAAATTAGCCAGAACTGTGGGGTGAGACTGTAGTCCTCACTGCTCCTGTAGTCCCTGTAGCTGTAAAGAGAAACAGACCAGAAAGCAGATGTTTTCTCTTATCTCTTATCGATCATTTTTTAAAGTATCACACACATTAGATGGTTGTGGAGAACAGCTGCAGTGATGACCCAACATATTTATACAATCTTTATACAACCCGTCAAGGATAATGAGATTGGAGTGTACTATAAATACTTAGCAGTAGTTAACACTGGGAGTGCAGTAAAATGTCACGTCATAATGTCATAAATGATATGTTTTCTTGTAACATAAATGTCAGGATAATGGCAGTGAAATATTGTAAAGGACAGCTACGACTGAAATAGAACAAACCTGCAATGAGTGACATTCAAGCCACTCGGAGTCCTCCTCTGATTTTCTGAAAACTCATCCATTCTTGCAATGGAGAGCGTGTTGTTGATGTAGCCAGCCATGCAGCTTGAAAATAAAAAAAAATGAATTTATTGAAAGTTAGTGTTGCACGCAATATGGCAAACATAAACACTTGTATTTTTGTAATGTACATTCTCACTCAATATTTGTCTCTGTGCCATTGACACATGGGCCATAGCAGTAACGGTATACCAGTCGAGGGATGAAGTCTGAGGATACACCAATGACCAGTCCATTTGCAATGACAGCTAAGACACCAATAGCCTCTAACACATCTATCCACACACCTGAAGAAAAAGCAACATTTGTATAAAGAGCAAAAATGGAAACAAAAAGTTAAATAAGTTAAATAAACAGTTTATTAATGATCCTCACCAATATCGTTAGTCTTTTTGGGCACCATTCTGCGCTCCAGAGTCACCATCTTAATGGCATCCAAGCGTATCTCAATAATATTATTAATGAGCGCTAACAGAGGAGCAAGTGGAAATGCTGCCACAAATATGGTAGTAAAGCTGAACTGAATCACTAAGGACAGAACAAAGCAAAATATTATTTACCAAAACTATTTTACCATTTTGTTGGTTTAAGCATTTTACAGGGTACAAACCCATCTCCAGGAACTCATCGAACAGGCTGAAGGAGTCAACGTCATTCAGGCGGTAGTTGCTGAGCCAGTCTCGAATCTTGCAGATATCACACAGTTCAGCCCCGTCTTTGGCCTCTGATTCATCTTTCAGGTAGCAGTGGGCACATTTCCTCTGCAGCCTCTTGGTTCTTCTCCTATTCCACCACCTGCAGAACCAGCTGATGGAATCAAGAGACAGCATTAAACAGCCTGAACACAGTGTCAGGCACGTCATTTAAACGTTGGACATGTAGATGATAAAATAACATATCTAATGTACACTTACGGCCCAGTGAATTCAAAGACATTGCTGATAGTTTGTTTGAGTACCATTATAATTGCCATTTGGATGAACAGGTCTGTGAGACATCCACTGGGATGACACTGCATGAAAGAGAGTAAAATATTTGAAATAAAAACACAAATACAATTATTTTAATGTATATAAATATAAAAATGAGGTATTTATTTAAAATAAGATACAAATCTATGCTTACTCACCTCCTCCAGCCTCCATTTCCCTGCTATTCGCACATAACCACCAGGATGGCCATTTATCCTGTAAGGTATGTTACAAAAACAAGCCATTATTAGTCTGTTGTCATCAAAACAGTAATACAGTATGATCAGATCATTATATATTTCTCCACACTAATATTGAGTTACTGGCCAGCCTTAAGCACAAGCTCTTACCGGCCAAGAAAAAAGGCCACATAGAAAAGCGACGAGAAGTAGGTGAAGAACTGGAAGGTGAACATCTTGACGGTGAAACTTTTCTCAGTGGCAGCAAATGATCTTGTTTCCTCTGGTAAAGACAGACCTCAGTTAGGGTTGTGTTAGTGTGCATGCATTTCTCTATTTGGCCAATGGATGGCTCAATCTCACACTCACAAGCCCTGTTGCACAAAATGTATAATTTACAGTAGCTTGACAACATTATTACCTCTGTTTACATCCCAATCATCCTGTTTTGTGATTGAAAAACTTAAAGTTTAGTTGACACATTACAGCTAGACATAGAGTACTTGATTCCACCATGTGCCATAACTTTTTTTCACACTGACACACAGTTGATGTGTAATATAAGGAAAAGCACTTTAATGATGGTGGCATTGTAATTAGGTTTGCCAGTTCCAGGGCTCTGATATCTGTGCTGCCTCAAGTGTTCACACCTCAGCTGGACACACCCACTATTAATTAACATTGCTTATTAAACCTGTGCTTCTGCTATTTCAAGTAAAACGTGTTATTTAAGTCACTACTGGGTCTCAGATATATCCTACATGAAAGTACCCTGAGACTTAACAGTCGTGCAGTCTCCATTTTGTCATGGTCTTAAGCACTGGACTCTTTCTTTCACTTTCTAGTACATCTTCTGGAATAGTTTATATCCTGTCATGCCTCACATTCTCTGTAGTTGCCACCAGTCTGTTCCCTTCCTTACATCTTTGCTCCTATGTGGTTGCCCAGTTCCTGTGTCCTAAGCCGTCAAAAGAATTGTTTACTCATGAACAAGCTCTTCATACACAATAATAAAGACTGTGGTTGCTGCTGTATAAGCATAAACATGTTACTTGCAAATCTTTTTTCCTGTTCACTCAAAGGATCTTAGGCTTCCTCTGCTATGATTTGTAAGAATAATTTGGTGATAATTCTCCTAAGAACATTTGCAGATTAATATACTAATCAAAAGTGTGCAAAAGGGCTAAAAAATCACTGAGAGAGAACTGAGCACCTTTCACAGCAAGACAGCCCTGGTGTCAAAGTTTGGGACTGTGAATTTGAATTTCTTGCCCTTATCATTTAGGTTCTCAAGCTGCCTGCCTGTATCTGCTGCCAGGTTTCTGTCTGTTATATGTGTGTTTGAGCTGCTTCCTCTCTGATTACCTGCACTCCTCCTCATTCTCACTGCCTACCAGTTGACAACTGTTATTGACTACGCAAATAACTGCTCATTTAACATTTTTTAATCCTGAAACACGCCATATTTTAAAATAAATTCACAAATACATTACTAGATGTGTCATGTTGGTACCATGTAAAAATTAAAGATGAGTACATAAACTAACCTATTTCACAGAGTTTCATGGCTACAATCCGGTTAATCTGCAAAGACAAAGGCATGGTTAGGATCAAAGAGAATTTTACTCAAAGGATACAGAGATGCACATTTAGAGACCTGTGTACCCGTTTCATGACAGTGATAATGAGGTAATGGAGGATGGCCCCAAGCATCATTGCTCCACTACTGGAATTGCTGCGCAGAAACTCAGAATTTCCTTTAGTGAAGACCACTGCTATGATTGCCCTGAACACCACCAAGACATGTGTGAGGCCAATGATCACTAATATCTGTGGAAACACAAAAAATATTCATTGTATCACTTGTGATGACTTTCATTACCTCTGTACAAAGTACAACTTACAACTTATAAGGATGAACTTCATCAAGCTTCCACCAGTAACATTTCTGACACTAAACAAGCTCTTTAAATATGCAAAGAAGTCACTCACCATAACTGTGACACACACTAAAACCAAAGTGCTTCGCAGATAGGAGTGCTTGTGTTTCTTCGGTTTACAGTGTACGTTGTTAACAATTTCCAGTATCAGTTCCTCCTAAAATTAAATAAAAAAAAAAAACACACACACAGAGCTGTGAATTCAAAATTGAGCGCAGATCTGTTGTTACTGAAATGAGATATAATGCATAAAACTGATACCTCCTCTTCACACCAATCAGAGACTTTCCATTCACACACATAGGAAGCCCGATGTCTCTTCCAGAACTCCAAAAACAATGTTGCTGTGTAAAAAAGGATTTATATGAGTTCATAAAGCCTTGTAGGAACAATCTGATAAATAAAACATAGTGACACTTTTTTAAACCTCAGCGTTACTGTAATGCATGTGAGTGGAAATAACTTTTGCCACTTTTGGGATATTTGATAGGTTTGAAAAGATTTCTCTGTAAACATTTAAGAATCCACAAAACACAGAGGTTCACAAGAGAGGAAGAGCTGAATAATGAAGTGACTGAGCATATTATATGTGTTCTTATAGATGACTGCTCGACCACCCCCACGGCCAGATGGCCCAGGCTGATTCAGATGTGAGCAGCCAAGAAGAGTAGGTTCTGTCAGTGATGTGGTATCTCTTTGGCAATGTCTGTCTCAGTGATCATAAGAACATCCAGGCAGTTGGATAAAATATATTTCAGGCATTAGTACAAGTCGCACATTTAGGTGAATACACAACAGAATTGGACAAGAGTTCTACATCCCGATTATCTATTATTTTTATTCAATGTTCCTCTTGCATGGGTTTTAATGGCTGTGATAAATCTTGAATATCTTCTGCATATTAAAAAAGTCGCAATTACTATCAACTCAAGAATAAGTATATGAATTAGACAAACAAAACTCACCCCACACTGCCATGAACATTGCAAAAAACACTGTGCCATTATTGTCAAACAACAGGCTCATCTGTAGATAGAAAGACCAGCAGTGAGCACCAACAAACAAGTACACCATTTACGTAATAGTAAATGCAATCATGTACCTTGGCGTATGCACAGGTGTCAGAGAGCTGCCACACTTGACATTTCTCATCACAACGTGGACACATGACTGTGTCAGTCTCACAAACTTCCTTTCTACAACACAATAAGCACATTAGTTATTACTGTGTAAATGCTCTGTGATGACACATACTGCAGAGCTGTGAAAAAACTTACATGAGGGGTGAGCTGTTGAAGAAGGCAAGGCCATAGAGGAAAACAATAATCCCAATGACAGCAGGAGGCAGGAGCAAAAATGTGTACCAGCCCAACCACAGGTAATACAAGGCCACCTTTTCCCCAAAGTAGTTCCTAACATGAGTACACACACACACACACACACATTGTCAGTAAACTCAGTTCATATATAGACAAGATCCAGAAACACCACCGCCTTCTCTGGGCCTGGGCTAATTTAAGATGGACTGAGGCTAAGTGGAAAACTGTCCTATAGTCTGAGAAGTCCAAATTTTAAATTGTTTTTGGAAATGATGGACACAGCATCTGTAAGGGACCATCTGGCTTGTTACGATGCCAGACGACATTCTGCATTTATTCCAACATGACTCCAGCCCTGAAATCTTATATCAAGCAAGAATGTGGAAATATTTCCTTTCAAAACTAAAATAATAGCTTTCCTCAATTTCCAGTGTTGTTAAAAGAATAAAAAAAAAGAAAAAAGGAAGCATCCCAACTTCTTTGGATAAAAGATTGTATATCAACATATACATTTATAAAATCTGTATAAAATGTACTTTATCACCAAACACACAGTGTTATAATTTAATAAGAGTGTGTCCTGGCCTCTGTTTAAGATAACACTGATGAAGGCAACAAGTACTGGACTTTATTTTAACAAAACTTAAGTGTTGTGTCTCGTCACTGTAGTGTGATAATTTTAATGCAGCACCCTAACATGTGGACTCAGTATTCAAGTAAATCTAAAGACAACATCTCTAATCTGTACCACCATTAAGCACTGTAAAAACATTTAAATAATAAGTCCAAACAATGTCTGTAAAATACTTTGGGGAGGGTACACATTTGTGTGTCATGTTAATCCTTGAACCCGCTTCAAAGCAGGATGCAACACAGAAAACAATAAAGCTGTAATTACTGCAACTCTATGAAAAGAAAAATAATGAATAGGCTGTTGTGTTGCAGTCCAAACCTGACAGCAGTTATGGGTTGCCCTTGGAGACAGGCTGTCCATCGTGCCCAGCTCTCCTTCAGCTCTCTCTGTTTCTTTTTCTGAAAGCAGAAACACACAAAATCAAAGGAAAACATCAACACGAAGAAGCACTCAAGCAGAAAACAGAGGCTTGTAATGTAAAGATATTGTACTGGCATTTTTAAACTGATTTTACTACCTTATATAAATTGAGAATGGAGGGTAAAACATCTTCAGGGAACTAAAACAAGTCCAGGTGCCACTGAATAACCTTTTTTGGGATACCTTATATATACTTTTATCTTTTTAAAATAGCATATAAATTAATGCTACCTCATATTTGGAACAGGCTTTGGAAATGTATTGACACTTATATTTTATATGTAAATGACTGCACCTTCCACAAGAACACACACATACTATGCTGTATTTATGCACATGTACAGTGCTTACAAGTGCACATGCATCAATATCCACTTACTCCCAGTACTGGGTGACTCATTGCATTAATATGACTTGCATAGCATCTCTGTGAACAAATACTTTTTTGGCATCAATGCATTGTTTTGGAAGGCCACTGCCAAGTTTCAGTTCCTAATTTTAGAAACTCTTAAGAATAGAAAAACACTTCAGTGTCCATGTGAAAAGCAGAGATTTATCAGTAGATTATAGTGTCACTATCTTCTGTATAAGAATGTGTGGAACCCCTGGAGAAAACAAGGGCAGACATGGGTTTAACTGAAATCTGTCCAAGCCATGGTAATTACACAAAAACCAGGACATACATACATGCATACAATATCACTGTTAAAGATGGTGATAATACCTTTAAAAACAGCATTATAATAATATGTTTAGGATTTTACCTCATGTAAGCAGAATCTTGCCTCAAAAACTTTGCTTTTCATGAGATTCCGCAGACCCTCTGTGAAGATTAACAGGTGAGAAGAATCAGGTAAAATATAAGGAACCAGTTAAGGGAGAAGACCTGGGATTGTAAGGAAGTCTCTCTCACCTCCTGAATGGATAGGGGTGTGATTCAAGATAAAGTGGACAATCCTTATCCTGAAAAATGACAAATATCACATGTTACAAAATATAATGTGCAGTAAGAGATAATAAAAATTTAAATGATTTATTATCATTATTTACTTACCTAATAGGAATCATAAGAACTAAACTAGTTTATACACACACAGTGAGATTGTCCCTCCATATTACATAGTTATGAAAACAACATGTGTTTAAATGTACGGGCTTTAGAGATAATTAGCACACAAAACAGTACATTTGTAACGAATGTTCAAATTAAGCACATAAATAGTAATAGTAAATGCTACTGAAATCATTCATGGTTGTTTTAAATGCCACAAACAGCTACAGCGATATGTTTTACCTGGTGCTGAGAGGCACAACGTTCTGATCTGAGCTCCAGTTGCAAGCATCAGACACTTTAAGCAGATACCTGTACTTCTCAAAAATTTCTTTAGGTGCTTGAATCCCATAGAAGACAAGATCGTCATCAATAATTTTCTAAAGAGAATGAATAAAGATGAAATTAATGAACCAGTTGTGTGACCTTTGCACTGGTAATGACAAAAAACTTACTGTGACTCTCATGTTCTTTTTTTTCAGTTCTTCGATGAATTCAGTTTGCTTCTTGAAAGCCTCTCTCTCCTGGTTATCAATTGTTTTGGCGACCAAGACGTAGTCATATGACAATGGAGTGTGCTGTATTACAAAAAAAGATCATATAGTGATTATAGAGAAACAGTCTGTTCTGTAAATTAAGATGACCAGAACTAGTTAACATGGTTTTAAATGATCTTACCACAGGAGGAAGTGATGTCTGTTCATTGCCATTCTCTTTTACCACTCCTATGATTTCCAGTAGTTCAATACTGGGCTATACAACAGAATAATTAAAAATAATACAAGGAGAAATCACTCACACAATTGTAGGAAGTGTACACATCAGGAATACATGTTTTAGTTCTTATAATGATGTAAAAGTGATAAATATTGATTTTATTATGAGAGACAAGGCTTCAGACTTCAAGCTTGTTTAAAAGACATAAAGGCTTGGATGTCCTGTAATTTTCTACTCCTTAATTCAGACAAGACAGAGG
>JAUMHL010000027.1:15932374-15981263 GCA_032362345.1 Sandelia bainsii
CAGTGTGCAGCTACTGGCCCTACCAACCTGCCTAGTGTTTTGTCTGCTGCTTCTTGTTGTTGTTTTTGATTTGCCTGATGTTCTTTTCTCTCTCCTCTCTCCACTCACCCCAGCCGGTAGAGGCAGATGACCGCCCACCAAACTGAACTGAATTGAATTGAATTGAATTGAATTCATTATCACCACTGATATGTAATAACTGATATATCACATCATCATCTAAAGAATCCTGTCAAACTATAACGTGGAGGTGTGTCAATGAATACCACTGTGCTGAGAAAAGCCAGTGGTGATCCTGACTCACTGTGGAGGACTCAGTGGACTGAGTGGAAAGGTAAATTCACATTAACTGAATAGCTTGGAATGCTGATCTCCTCTCACCGCCATGCCAATCCCTGCTATTCACTTACGTGATACTCTACACAGTGTTACATAGAGGCCAAAACAATGAAGGTGCGGCAGGCCTAGAAGTGCTATCTGATTGTTATGATAACAAACAAGGCTCATACAACCCATTTGATCATAATTATTTAAAAAGTCTTCTAAGATCTGCTCAGTCTGACAAGTGCAGAGTTGTCAGTCAGTGCTGTGAAAAAGTATTTGCTCCCTTCCTGATTTTTTTTATGTTTTTGCATATTTGTCACACTTAAATGATTCAGATCAAACTAACTTTAATATTACACAAAGATAACCTATGTAACTACAAAATGCAGTATTAAAATGAAGATTTCATTTATTCAGGGAAAAGTTGTCCAAACCTGACTGGCACTATGCGAAAGTATGTATGTGAAGTAATTGCCCCTGCTTACTAAATCATGAATGAACTGTGATTAAGGAAAGCGGAGTTTATTTTCACTTGTCATACCCAGGCCTGGTTACTGCCAGACCTGTTGAATCAAGAAATCACTGAAATTTAAGCTGTCTGACAAAGTAAAGAACACTAAAAGATCTCAAAAAGCAACACATTATACCACGATCTAAAGAAATTCAAGAACAGATGAGAAACAAAGTCACTGACGTGTATCAGTCTGGAAAGGGTTACAAAGCCATTTCTAACGCTTTGGCACTCCACGGTGAGAGCCATTATCCACAAATGGAGAAAACGTGGAACAGTGGTGAACATTCCCTGGAGTGAGCACAACGACAAAAGTTGAAGTTTTTGGAAGGTGTGTGTCCTGTTACATCTGGCGTAAAACTAACACAGCATTTCATAAAAAGAACATCATACCAACAGTCAAACATGGTGGTGGTAGTTTGATGGTCTGGGGCTGCTTTGCAGCTTCAGGACCTGGATGACTTTCCACAATTGATGGAACCATGAATTCTGATCTCTATTAGAAAATCCTGAAGGACAGTTTCCAGCCATCAGTTTCTAACCTCAAGATCAAGCTCAAGCCAAGGGTGGCACAACCAGTTTTTAAGTTTTGGGGGAATTTAATTTTTCACTGGCGGTTTTGGACAGCTTTTTCCCTTAATAAATGAACCCATCATTTAAAACTCAGTTTTGTATATATTCGTGTTATCTTTGTCTACCTAATAAATAAATCAGGAAGGGGGCAGCAGGCCTTCGGCAACACAAGAAAAACTGTGGAAGTGGGAGCTGGCCTCAGAACAGGTGCATTATGTATCGATAAAATCTCTGCATGAATACGATCACCTACCTGCCTCTTGTGTGGCATAATAAAAGGAGCTGTCTGCAGATGCGACTTTCTGTAGTAAATAAAAAAAGCTTCAGTCACCATTCACTAATCCCAAAGCGTCTCGGTCAGCTCACATATACACCAAACTATAAAATGACATGAAGGCTCTTGAACAGGTAGTAGATAACTTCCGCACTTCCTCCAAATACAAGCAGGTTGTTGTTTTACTGGCTAAGGAATGTAAAAGCGACTCTACCTGTTGCTAGTGTTACAGCGTTTGTCTCTCCAGCCTCCACCTTTTTCCTCGTTCCGTCAGTTCAGCGGCGCAGTCAACAAACGGACAAACGGACTGAATCTCCTGTATGTTTCAGTACCTACACAGAGAGAGAGACAACCTCGGTATGGCTTGTCAGGTGCGATGGAATGGCATGTTTTTGTTGCCTCCGCCTCACTGATGCCAAAGGCCATTAATCCACCGCTAGATGGAAGCAAAGTAAAGCACAGAGTAGAATCACGGTGGCATTTGGCTGTGCCTGAATCATCCCACACACATCAGTTTGCCTTGAGTATGACATTTGTTTAAAAAAAACAAAAAAACATCGCTTCTACACTTTGAGTCATGAAATTACAATTTGAGAGTGGAAAGGCCATTCACAGCACAATATCAAGTAAACTAAAGCCAATTCTGTCAACATTAGTTGAAGTCCATAATAAACTCACCTTGTTAAATGTTTAGCTTAATTCATTTTTGTAACAAATGCGCAAATTGTTTTATTTGTTTTATTTATTTATTAAAAAAAAATTGATGTTAGAAAGTAGCAAAGTCAGTTGTTCTAGGTACAGCTACTTTTACCCTTGAAGTACAGCAGCTTCATAAAGTATTCACACCCCTTCACTTTTTGCTCATTCTCCTGCACTGTGAATTTATTTTGACAAATGACAAAACGAAAATATATTTTTTGTAACGTTTGTTTCTTAGTCATTTTTGTGTGTGTTTTAAATTGAAAAAAGTATTACATTATTACAAAAATGTTACAAAAATGTGCAAAGTCAGAAACAGAAATTAACCACACTCTTCCGGCCTGTGTAGAAGCCACTTCTAGTCTCTACAAGCTTCTCACACCTGAATTAGGGCAGTTTAACCCATTCTTCTTGACAGAGCTTGACAAATTCCATCTGGGAAATCTCTGTGAACTGCTACATTTTCTGTGGAGTGTAAATCTTGTTTATGGCTGGGTCACTTAAGGACAGTCAGAGGCGTTTCCTGTAACCACTACAGCATTGTTTTGACTGCATGCTTCTGGGCATTGTGCTGAAAGTTGAACCATTGCCCCAGCTGCAGGTCACGTGCATTCTAGTGCAGTTTTACTTCTCTGTACTTGAGTGTCCCTGTCGCTGAGAATCCTCCCTACAGCATGATGCAGCAGCCACCACGCTTCACCATAGAAATGGAATTAGCTAGATGATGAAGAGTTATGTGGTTTTAAACTTGTTTCATATCTTTAGAAATGGTTTTACATCCTTGTCCTGATCAGGTGCTCCAAAGGTGGAGGACTGCCACATCAAGGGGACTTCACTATACAAATACATTTGTAAATGAGAGATTTCAGTTTTAACTTCTTTGCTATTATGGGCCATTGCTCTTATTTCATAATACATTTGTAACGTAGTGACTTGTGCAAAAAGTAAAGTGCATGGAGTCTTTCTGAAGTAAAAAGTCAAATTTATAGTCCAGTAGTCCAGTAGTACTCCACCACTTGTCACTAATATTGTGCTTCTTTACTCCATTGGTTTAGCTGAACAAAAGCAACAGACATATAAGTACAAATTTAAATGCAAGACTTTATTATTGTCTTTCTGTGCTTTAGTGGTGTTGTATGATTAAAATTTTCTAATATATATATACATATATATATATATATATAGTGACCTTTATTTGCTTACTGAGCTAAACTAGTTGCAGTAGGAGACATTTTTGTACACCAGAATTTTTTTAAATAATTAACTTATGGGATTACAACTGCACAGTGCAGTGAACCTATTTCTGTTTCCCATCCTTTCTCTTTAACAGTAAAACTAACATATCAAATAGGTGGGCCTCCATGCCTTGTTATTAAAACGGATTTTTACCATTAGTCTTGGAAACCTGGGAAAGGAGTGCACACCCAGGAAGACCCATGCCATGGAGAGAGCCTGAAGAAAAAGTGGTCGCGAAAATAAGCAGCTGTATTTCTGTACTCAGCCACACCCCACAGAGGAGGATAGCATAATTACACCAGTACAGGACTGTGTAAACCACTTGAAGGGTGACAGAGGGGGCTGCTGCTACTAAATTTGACCAGAGTGCAAGAACACACAGTACAGAGGTGACTGGGAGGAGCAGGGAAACACTACTGACAGACCTTTTCCTGAACTTCCCGTCATGAAGAAACAGACACACAGATGTGCCAGTGACCAGGAAGCCAAACATAAAGTTGTTTTAAATGAAACACTAAACTAAACAACCTGTTGGGTCTTCAGCAAAGAACTGTATATAATAATAATAATAATAATATAGTTTTTACTTAATAAAGACTTTGGCATTAATAACTTACAGTAAGAACATAATGACTTGTGGAATGACTTGCCCTGCTCCATTCGACTAGCCGAGACTATCAACACCTTTAAAAAACATTTGAAAACTCACTTGTTTAAAAAGTATTTCAAATGAGTCTTACACACACACACACAAAAATGTCTAGCACTTAACAATTCCTAGCATGTTCTTCTTCTTGACAAGTTTGGGTTTTATCAGGGCTCATAGTTTGTAGTAACTCATAATTTACAGAACCCGAATGGTAATTGCTTGTGTCTTCTCCTTGTAAGTCGCTTTGGATAAAAGTGTCTGCCAAGTAAAGTAAAGTAAAACATAAAAGATCAAAGAGGGTTCACTTTCCAATTATTATGGGAATAGATGCTTCTCTTAAACTGTCTAAACATTTTCTCACAGGGGAGCCTGAATTAATCTCTTGTGAATTCCTAGGTATTAAGCTGCATGAGTTAATACTGTGTGTGGTTGGTTGTGAAGGAGTTTCTGGAAGCTCTCACTCATTTTTATTTTGATTAATTTTGCCAAACAAATTCATATGCAAGCAATAAATTGTGTAACAGCACACAGTGACAGGGCATCAAAACCCAAGCAACCAAAAGCCTGTAGTCTGTGTTTGGTTAATGGAATATTATTTGCATACTAACAAGTTCTATGACTCTGAAGTGTTTATGAGCTGTAGATGCTCTGTTACTGGCTAACAACCTTTGGCAACAACATAGCAACAACCTGGCAACTCAAGGTTGCCAGGTTGTTGTTGTGGAGACTCCTCCTCCAAGATGACACTTTCACATTCAAATTCATTCATCTTTATTTCCAGTGAACTATGTGTTTCCAGTGGTTACTCACCTGCTGGACATCTGAACCAAAGTCCATTTAGTATATAAACCGCTTGTTGACTTTACAAATGCAGACTTGCTGGATATTTGCTAATACCTTGCTAACATAGCCTAAGAAGACATGATGGCTCAGTGGAGTCTTTGCCACTGAAGCTTCGTGCTAGCAAGGACTCATGCTAGTGGAGGTTTTTCTGCTACAAAAATATTAATAATATTATTGTAAATAATATATCAATAATATATAAAACATTAGTAAATAATTGTAACAAATAATAAAGCAATTAGGACCTGTAGTTATTACCTAATCAGAAAGGGGAGGTATAAATCTGATAGCAATATTTACTGGTTTTTAGATACTTTCCATATCTTTTCTGTCCAGAGAAAATCACATATCTCTAGATTATGTGATGTTTAATTAGATATTTATTTCCCTGACAATCAAGAGAATGAAGTCTCTTTTAGAGTCGAGCAAATTTCATCAGCTACAAAAGCTATTTATTTATTAACATAATGAGTAATTTTACTTTTGATAAGTTTTTATGTTGATACTAAATGTTTGAGTACAGGACTTTTACTCATAACAGAGTCTTCTACTTTCTACAGTGTGGTATTAGTACTTTTACTTAAGTTAAACATCTGAGTACTTCTTACAATGCTACTATCAAGTGACAATAAAACAATCTTGTATGCCTGTTAACGAGTGTCATTAAGAACCCAGGGTCGAAATGTACCTGAATTGGTTCTGTTATACTGCATCTAATTACATTTTACGGATAGATCATCGCTTAATGAAACCACAACCTGGAGAATGCTCGTTTCTGATTGGTCGGCGTGTGTGAAACATCAAACACAAAACACAGTTCTAAAACTGCTGGTATCCATAGCAACAACGTTCTTCACGAACAGACCTCCACAATAAAATAACCTGTAACTGTCCGTTTTGTTCGTACAGTTTCACGAACCTAACAAGGTACTGAATCTGTTTTCAGCCAGAGAGACCATTGGTCTGCGGCGAGGAGCCACTCCCCTCATGAACCTCCCTCAGTCCTGAAATGATGCGGCAGTCGGCGGTCGGAGGGTGAGGGTGGTCTGGAGAGTAGCCTGGTGAGTAGCCTGGTGAGCTAGCTGGGGAGTCTCCGAAGAAGTCGACTGTGAAGGAGACCGGTTCTCGAGTCGTACGGGATATAAATCTTTTGTCTCGGTGTTTCATGGTGTAGTTAGATCAGGTCCAGTAAACGCGGCTTCTCTACACGAGAGTCAACATGCATCGAATAACGGGAAAACCCGGGGGGGACAATTTGATTGAGATGAGTCCTACGGAATCTTTCAACGGTGAGTAGTTAAAAGCTAGAGAGCTAGCCGCCCATGTGTCCTCAAACTGCAGAGTTTTACGTTTCAACAAAGTGTCTCTGTGAAGTTAATGTGTCCGGCTTCATTTTCTTAATGAATTAAGACCACACTGAGATTGATTATTAAATTATTATCCAGCCTGAACGGCCGTAAAAACTTTAAAAAATGTTTTTAAGGGATGTAGCGAAATAAATAGCAACGTCACACTAAAACTACAACCTTCTGAATAACATTATTGATCAGGAATATTTATAGTCTCTGAAACTTTGTAACAACCACAGAAACATGTGACACCATAAGGTGAACATTGATTGCAGAATAGATTTGTGTCACTGTTATCATTTGGCATCATTTTTTACTTAATAAAAAAAGAAACAAGCTCAGCCCAGTGTGCATATTTGAGTGATACGTGCTCTGGTGAAAGACTAAAAACCAAATTAGGGCAACACAGATTTTTACTCTTTCAGTGTAGCGCAGACGATTTGGTAAGTAGCTCTTCTACTTTGCACCCACAGATAACAGTATAGCTGATCACACACTGGTGATTCAAGTATCACTATTAGATGACTCACACGTCACTTCCGTAGACATACTGTATATTTCTACATTTCATACTCAAATTGAAATAAAGTACAGACATAAAAAACAAAGCAACAATTAGCAGGATTTATAACAAAAAGCATTTGAGCTTCAATTTCAAAATGTATCCACACTGCTTATTTGTCCTGGGTTTCATTTCATGGAAGCAGCAGCAGCAGTGACTTATATCCCGCCAGCCTCTGACAGCTGGCTTGCTTACTGGAAACACTCTGTAACTTACAGGCAGCCACTTTATCCACCAGTGCAAACCCTAAATACCTCACTGCTCCTCGCTAAAGCTGAAACTTAAATAATCACCTAGACAGAGGGTTGTGTTTTTAGCCATTTATGGCTTAGCTGAAAAGACGATGATTCACCCTGGATGCTCTCCAGAAACTCTGAATGAACTCATGTACAAGTGTAGTGCTTCGTCTTGTTAGAGAGAACGTATGTCATGAATTCATACAGGATCATGAACTATAGTTACTGTTACCTTGGTGTTGTGTGTTTGTGGTGTGTAGACAACAGTGGAAGTAGTGTTTTCCACACTTCACACTAACAGTTCCATAACAATACTCCAAATTTCTATTATTTTCATATAGAGGCAGTACTCCTGTTGTATTGTACCAACAAAGTTACTGCTACACCCAGAGTGCTAGTATTTCAAGATAACACTTTCAAAGTTTGAATGCATAACAAACAAACAAAACCTGAGTTTAAAGTCAAAACATGTGGGCAGCTGAGGGTCTCCCTATTTGCTTACACGCTCGTCGTGCACTGTAGTACAGAATCAAACCACAGTGAAAATAATGTAGACACAGGTCCTCAAACTATTTAAATGACAGTGGCTTTCTGTCACAGGAACTCATAAAACAAAAGAAAATGTAGCAGGAATAAGCGGGCTGCTAGATTTCCTTTCACATCCTTAAATTACGAAGCAGTAGGAGCACACAAAATTCAATCCAAGTCAGCACAGTCACAGAGATACTGAGGAGTAGTACTGTAGTAGTAATCAATACACCAGCTGTGTTTGTTGTCACTGGTTTAGATTATCAATATAGTTTAGTTGTGAAATAGTTTTCTTTTCTGAAGTTTGTTGGGTTGCTGTGGAAATAAAAAAAAGAAAAGACAGAAGCAGTCCTGTGGGATTTCCCCTGTGATCAGCTGCTCTTTCTCGAACAAAGCCTTAACTGTGGAGGCTACTTAGTGAGGTGGGAAAAGACAGTTGGCGAAGCTGAGCAGCTAGTGTAATACAGAGGGCTCCAATATTGCACCCGACTGTGCAAAAATATGCTCGGCAGTTTGAGAGGTATTCTCATATGTTGTGGACGACAAACATTTAGGGACAAATCACATCAGTCCAAAACAAAGTCGGTATCATAGCCGGTTTTAAGTCCAGTAAGAAGTCGAGACAAAAATACACTATGAACGTCTAGCATAAGATGTTTAGCTTTAAACCCAAATCTGCTTTAATATCCTGTGTATAGTACTAATTGTCAAGGTGTTCAGTTCTGGAATTGAGCTAATTGTATAAATAAATGTAGAAAAAAAATTGTTTTCAACCACTGACTTATACGTCTTTAACTTGTTATATAATAGATAAAAGATAGAGATTGTCTCAGGTCTGTGGGACCTGCATCAGCATATTTTCTGTGTTGAGTCCAGACTAAATATAATCAGACCACTAATTAAGCTTGTTGCATTTCTAGTTAAAAACACAGGCTAAAACCAGCTTCTGCTCCATTTTTCAGCGATAGTGGTGTCAATAGTATTTGATGTCTGCCTTGTTTTTCCATCTGTCCTGACCTTTGTTTATGTAAATCTGTTCTCAAAATGTACTATAGAAGGTTGTTATTACATTTGACAGACAGTGAAGGTTAGGTAAAAGTAGAACTGTATCATGGTTAAAACCATGTTTGACTGTCAAACTCATTGAGGGAATGTATCAGACTTCACTTTATCATATTTACTACACTCACTCGTGTCATGGCAGACTCGCAGCACAGCAACATGGCTGTGTATGCTTTCATCATGATCCTGTTAAGTCATGTTGTCTGGCCTGTGGAAGCGCTGCCACAAAATGCTGAACCAAGATAGACCACAGCAGTGGCTGTCAGCCAGTTCTCCTTTCTTAACTCTTCACTGTCACTAGTCTGCCTGCTTGAGATTGTTTATGTTACTTCCTAAACTTCTTTTACAGTGATTAGAGAATACTGCCATAATTGACCACGGTAATTCTATTTCTAATGTTGGTTCCCTTATGTTACTGTCTTACAGATGATTTAAATGGCTACCACCAACACGCCTCATCCAGCTCAGGATCCCTCCAGCAGGGACAATCAGTGGTAAACCAAAAAAAAAAAAAAAACACATGCTCGTATACACACATTTCTCTATAAAACAATGTCTTTAGGTTCGATTGTGGAGAGTCTGTGAGAGTTTCTCGTCATGAAGATTCTGATTAGAAATCTTATAATATTTATGTTTATAAATGCCTCAGGGAAAGCTCCTATTTTTAGATACTAGGTAATAAAATGTGTAAAAAAAACTGTCATTTTGAGTTAGTGTGTTTATATTTAGCTTTCCAAGACAGGTGCACAAAAGCATTATGTTCCATCTTACATCCTGTAAGCATGGTATCAGGAATTTCTTGGAATCAAATTGTTTGTAGAACCCACGACTATTGGTCTCAGTTTTCAGATTACCTCAGTATACGTACTTTTTCAGTCTAGTCATAAAGATTTACAATTTGAAAATATCATGAGAGAGTTACAGACAACCTTAATGCCCCTGTCTATTCTCCCCCTTCCACACTGTACTGTAAAGTCTCCTTTGACACCTGATGTGTGTGTTGAGACCTGTGAGTCTCTCAACACCAGCCTGGCCTCCCTGGCTCCCTCTGAACACAGTGACAGTCCACAGTTTGAAGCTCAGACCTTAGAGCAACTCAGTTCTTTGACTGGGGTAAGACACCAGTCAAGGACACAGATGCATGCTGCTGTGTCACTGTCAATGTGTTTGTGTCATCTCACATCATCTCTGAGCTCAAACCTGTAACTAACCTAATTCTGACCACATCTGATAATTTGTATTAGTTTTCAGAGTATTATGTGTTAAGTGTTTTTGAACATAATCTGTAAGGATATATCAACATAACATGAGTGTGGAGTGTCTGCATGTGCCATTTTGATCACTTCTGTAAGGTTGCTGCTACAGTTTTAGCTGTATACTGTTTTTTGTCATGTTGTTGGGCTTTCCCTCACTGTCCACTCGGTTCTTCCACAGCTGTCGAGAAAGCGGGATCTATTCTTGAAGTTTCGTTCCAGGGTATGGCATGGTAAAACAGGCATGTGATGTGATGCAACTTTAGGCATATGTCTGCCTGCTTGCCAGCTATATTTCCTTCCTGGAGAATGTCTGAGTCAGTGCTGAGTCTGTCCTGTGGCATTAGAGAATAGAGATTGGACACTAGAGCTAAAATCAATACACGTCTTGATGGAGAGCTGATCCTGGCTTTGGAGAGCATGTTGTTTTCTGCAGAGAGCAATGGAAACATGGTGGCATGAGCTCTATGTTGATGCATAAGAGTTCATTAAAACTGGAGCAGACCTTTTTGCTTTGTTCTCACCTGTGATAATTGTCTGCTTCACTGAAGAGAAAGCAACAGCCTGGTGGTGTTACAGTATAATTAGAAAGTTCAAACTTGTGCACACACACACACAGACGTACTTACAATCAATATATAGTCAGTGAGACTATATATTGATTCAGCATATTGTATGTGTGTGGAGTCTGTACAGACTATGTTGCTCTTGACAATACTGAACCTTTCTGTGGCTAACCCCATTCTGTATGCATATTATTTTGAATGCTTTAAAACGTGGTTGTACTATACAGTGTACAATCCATTTTAATGAAAAGGGGAATCGTTGCCCTTTTTAACGACAGCTAATCTTTAGGGTGAACAAAACCTGCAATTAACTTTTCTAGTAATCTGCGTCCCTCCCACTAAAGTCTGTGATTTAGCTCAGTGGAAGATCAGATCAAGGAGTTTTTGAAGGGTGGCAGCTGCACATGTCTAAATTGTCTCTGTGATTAAGAATGGAAACAAAAGCTGACTGAATCGCCCTCCTCCCTAAAGACATGGGACTGTACTGTAGGTTTTGCTTCTTGTTTCAAACTTTCAACTGCTGGTACAATAATTTTCAGCATGTTGTTTCATGTGTATTCTTAGAGTGTCACTGAACCAGATATAATTTTCGATCTCCTATGTCAATAGGAGTATACAGTTTTTCTTTTTAGCTCTGGAGAAAAAAGCAAACAACCGTCTCTATGTTTAGAACAAATTTGAGGATTGTAGCAGTTCGTTGCAGCGGAGTAAAGACATACTGGGAAAAGTTATTGCTGAAAGAACACAGCACTAAAGAGAGTTACTGTTTGATTTTTGATTATATTTTAGCAGTAACACCAGAGTGTTGGGAACTTTAAACCTTAAAAAGAAGAAACCTTAAAGTTATATTTTAGAGAACCCCCTCTCTGAAATTGGAAGCCTACAGATGTTAGATAATGTTCTACATTTGCCCTTCTTAATTAAGATGAAAGATGTACATCTGTCAAAACACCCAGTAGTTAGAATTTAGTTTATAAATGTATAGAACTCTGTGGTCACAACCAGCTTCACTGAAAAGAGGGAGATCACTGCAGATGCACTGATTCCATATGGCTGATCTGTAATTACAGCAAATTAGAGAGTTTCTGCAGCAACGTCCCAGTTAAAGAAAGCACCCACCCTGTCATGGTCACCACGCTCAATGTAGTGTGGGAGGTAGCGTAGTCCAGTTGTTAAAACATATGCATAATTTGGGCTCTGGAAACTAAAAAAATGTTGAACACGTAGACACAAATTCTTCTATGAGTTAGTACAGCAGGAACCAAGGGAGCTGATTCAGCTGTAGAGCTGGAAAACGGCTATCTTACTCACAAAATTCTGCTGCAATTGTAGATAATTTGTGCAATGTCTGAGAACATGTCTGAGGCAATTTACATGCATTTCCATTGGTAGTGTCCCCTTTGTACACTTTTTTTGTACTATCTCCCGATCAGTCAAACTGTCAAGTCAGACTGGTGAGATTATGCACTAGTTATCAGTTTCCTGTTGTTCACCCTTCTCAGTCTCAACAGATTTCTTGTGGCTTTTCATCTGAGTTTTTGCTAGTTGTCTAAAATATTAGTACGTTTCAGGGACTGTTGCTTTTATTCTCCTATTGGTCAGTGATCTCACCTCCCCTTTCTGAGACTGCCACCTTATTACATTAGCTAGCAAGCTGGCAGCAGCTATGCTACCTCTGTGTTTTTGTTACATATAGGAGTTTCCTCTATTTCTCTCTTGTTCTCCCTTCTCCTGTCTTTCTCCCTCTCTCTTTTTGGATGTCTGAGCAAGAGAGGGCTCGTCCAGGAGGTGGGTGGACTGGATAGAGCTCCTCTGGCCAGGGGAATCCGTGGAGTGAGAGTCCGAGAAGCAGTGCATGCAGGGCTGAACTGCTCTCTGGAGAAAAGCAATTTTGCTCAGGCAGCTGGCCTTTCCGGCTATATCCATAAAGGGAGTGGGACATGGAGGTAAAGTGCTTTTCCTTTCCTCCCTACCCCAACAGCACTGGGCCCAGCGACAAGACAGTCTCTGTCAGAACTACATTATAGTAGCCATAGATGTGCCTGAGTGCAATGTAGTTTTTGTTGAGCGAAATGCCTGCCGTAGCTATTTTAGTGATGTGTATTGATGACAGTAGTACATGGGACATGGTTATTTTTAGCTTTCTGAACAGCTGAAGCAGCAGCTGAAGCAGCCTTCTTTTCCTCCCTTAAAGCATTTCTGTGCAGTTCATTTCTGCTTCTGTAGCTGCTAAAGAGAGAGCTACTGCAGGGTTCGCATTGGCTGATACGCATTACAAGTTGTCCTAGTCACTGTGGACAATGGACAGAAAAGCTTAGGCAAATGAAGTACAACACACAAACACTCGGGGTTAAGCCCTGGATGGCTGCTGTTCCTCTTGTGTGGTGAATGGTATTTTCTGAATTTATTGTCCATTTCACATATTCTTTGCAACACAGCCACAGGATTCTGAATCTTTCTAGATTTAACAAATCTTGTTAAGAGGACATCTAAGTCACAGTACTGTACATATTTGTGTTTGGAAAGAAAATATGATAATTAGTATCTTCGTTGCTGTAGACAAACAGTTGAGTGTGATGTGGTGTGGAGGCCTTGTTCTTTGGGTTTTGCTGTTAGCTACTGACACATACATTGACTGTCTGGTCTGCAAATACTTCAGCATATGTTTTAAATGATGTGACTTTGTTTTTGTTTTGTTATAGATTGACAAACAACAACACAGTAAAGACTCTGTGTTCTTCCGCGATGGGGTGCGTAGGATTGATTTTGTCCTGTCCTACGTTGACGATAAAGATGGTGAAAGAAAACAGGTAAGTAACAATTTCTGTGTTACTGCATGCACAAATTCCATCCACAGGCATATGTTTTTAATTACTGATGGCTTGTTTCTTGATGTATATAATTCTAGCCAGAACTAAATATTTTGAAATCCTATAATATCTCACAAAGGAACAGCTGAGCTTATTTATACTTCTTGGTGTAAACTGCAAGGAGTGATTTGCATAGGAACTCATCAGTGTTCAAAGTGTGTGTCGGTAGCATACCCTAAATCCCTCAGCACTGCTGAAGCTAAATAAACTGTCTCAGTTTGTGTCAGTATTACTCTGAAAGAAATTTCTGAGATGGTCACTTCTTCACTGACGTAGACTAAAACCCCTATTTTCCTATGTAAATCAACTTTGATTTATTTCCATACTGTTGATGTCGTCATGTGGTTTTCTGGTTAGTCTTTTTATCAGCTGTGTGATCTGAGTGCTGAAAGACTTTTGATGTTTGATACCAAGCTGTTAGCCTTCACATCTGGTTGTTACCACTCCTATGAGGCAGTTTGTCGCAGCCGACTCCCACGTTGCTCACAGCCTGATTAGTGAGTCAACTCTCTGGCCTCTGGCCTGGTCAGGAACTCACTTTTTTCCACTGTATCAGGAAGGGAGACCAGGAAGCCAGTTTGTGTGTATTATGCACGTGTTGTAAAATGTGGCAGTACATATATTTCAGCTCTAACAAGCAGAATAAAATTTTTTGTCAGTTTTTACAGCAGTATGGACAGTTTTGGTTCTTTCTGAAAACATTAACCCTAATTAAAACTATCACTTATGCCATAGTACTGTACTGCGTTAAATGACTTTCACTACATTTTGCACTATCATGACTGCTAACTGAAGTAACGAACTCGCCCTTTTTGATACCACTGTAGTACTTGTTGCACTGACTGCATGTATGATCACTTTGGGTTTTACATGTTTGTTTGTGCCTTGCCAGATGTGCTTTCTTATAATATTACACATTTTATCTCACATTAATATAAGATTTGTTTGACTGTCAGTAAGTTGTTAAATATTTACATTATACATCTTCTAACATTATTTACATTTTCAGTTTTTCATTCTGATGTCAGATATGAAATGATATTTGTTATTTCTGTTCATCCCATAATAGTTTTTATATATGCTAGTGTATAAAGTGTTTTTGTGTAATATTTTGCTTTTGTGTACTTAATGTTGTACAAGAAATTCAAGTCTGCATTGTACAAAGGCAGTACCAAAGTTTTTTTAATTAGTCAAAGACAATCAAAGACACTCATACTCTGTATACATTGTTTTTTTATCTAAAGGAGAGGAGAAAAATGTATGAGGCCAACCTTGTGAAAGTTGGTTTGGAGCTGGAGACTGAAGATGAATCTGTAAGAGCTCATATATATTCATTTTTGTTTGATTTTCATTACTTTGTCAAATGCATGTTTCATAATGTATATTTTTGTTAAAGGTTTTTTCAAGGCTCTTGGTTTTTCTGTTTATGAATCAGCAACCACACTCATTTTACAGTGACACTTAATCTCATGTTGCTGTCATCAGGAGTCAGAGGATGGAAAGACTTACTTTGTGAAGATCCATGCTCCTTGGGAAGTGTTGGCCACCTACGCAGATGTCTTAAAGATCAAGGTCCCGTTTAACGTCAACGACATCCCAGACAACAGCGAGATGCCCATGAACTGGCTGTCCACCCCGTTTCGTCTACCTGAGCACATCATGCACCCTGAACCAGACTTTTTCACAGCTCCATTCAACAAGAGCAAGTCTGACTTTTTCCTCATCGACGACAAAGAGACATTCTTCCCTCCTTCTACCCGCAACAGGATTGTAAGGATACTTTGACCATGACTTTCCTACCTTGTTTACAACCTTCAGATTATAACATTCACGACTGAATTTGCTACAAATTCTCTGTTTGCAGGACTGAACATTTTTTCGGTTATTTAAGTGATAAAGTTTCATATTTAGCAGGTCATGTTAATTGTGTGGAATTAAAAGTCCATTATCTTAAAACTGTTGTGAACACAGAGCTAACTTTATAATGCTGACTTTTAACATACAGATTTTAAGCCATATGTATTGCTTGTGTTTCTCTTTACTAGGTCTACTATATCCTGTCCCGCTGTTCTTACTTCAGGGATGAATGTGCAGATAAGGACAAGAAGGGAATCAAGAGGTTACTCAACAATGGCACCTACACTGCAGCCTTCCCTCTGCATGATGTGAGCCTCTGTTCACAAACGTTTGACACTTTGTTAACATGGTGCCTTCAAATCTGTCATTGATTGTGAACTGTCTTCTGTGCATGTAGAGTAGATACTGGACAAGATCAAGGGATCCTAACTGCGAAAGTGAGAGATATAATCTCTACAAATACTGGGCCAGATTCCTTTATTTCTTCAAGGAGCAGCCCCTCAATCTGATAAGGCAAGACTTGAAAACAAAAAGTATTTGTTGTGTCTTTACTCGCCATTAATCTGGCAGCAATAAAATTAACACCAAGAATGTTGTTTTTCCTTTCAACAGGAAGTATTATGGAGAGAAGATAGGTATTTATTTTGCATGGCTGGGTTTCTACACTGAGATGTTGTTGTTTGCTGCAGTAGTGGGCACAATTTGTTTCATCTACGGATTCCTCACCTATGATGACAATCGATGGAGGTAAATTTTGTTGGTCTTTCAAATTCCATTGTAATATTAAGTATTCATCTCATTATTGTCATTGTTCATTTTATTGAAAACGACCCTCATTTACCTACAGTAAAGAAATATGTAGTGAGGAAATTGGAGGCAATATTGTCATGTGCCCACTGTGTGACAAGAAATGTGGCTACTGGAAGCTCAACACAACGTGCAACTCGTCATGGGTGAGACAGTCTGGCTTTGTAACTAAATTGTTTTGTGTGTGATTCATGTTCTTCTCACTATAACTGATATTTAAAGGGTAGTTGCAAGTCAACAATGAGTTTGTGTTTATCTCACTGTTTTTCAAACATGTTCTTCTAGCAATCACACCTGTTTGACAATGTGGGAACAGTGTTTTTTGCCATATTCATGGGGATATGGGGTGAGTAAAATTATTTTCTCTCTGCGGTTGAGGCTCGCTTAGCAGCCTAAATCACACAAAAACACAAAACGTATTGTCTGTTTTCTCATGCTGAGTTTTTCTGACACTTCTTATAGAGCTGAATGTAATGAAATCACTGACAAAATACATGTGAAAATAAAATAAAATACAGATTCAATAAAACCTATAAACCATTATTTTGGCATGCCAATCGAAAAAGCCTCTGCAGGTGCTGAACCAAAGCGCAAACTGAGAGCAGAAATCAGAGAAAGGTTCTGAACACTGCACTAAGCTCTCAGTCAATTTAAATAAACTGAACAGAACAAAGTTTCAGTGAGGGATTGTCAAACATTTTACCATTACACGCCTGATGTGACGAATTGAAATCCCTGCAGTGACACTGTTCCTGGAGTTCTGGAAGAGGCGACAGGCCCGTCTGGAGTACGAGTGGGATCTTGTCGACTTTGAGGAGGAGCAACAGCAGCTGCAACTTCGACCAGAGTATGAGAACAAGTGCACGAACCGGAAGATGAACCGCATCACTCAGGTGTTTGTGTGCTCATGAAAAACTAATATACCGGACGATACCATTGTAATGTACAGCTTTAGGTCTCCATAAGGCTTTATAGGCAGATATACTGTATGGTAGGACTTGCAGTAATTACAGATTATATTATCTCTTGTATTTGGTGAATACATGTTCTATATATTGAGTTGAGTACTGTCATACATTAGGCCAGTTCCTGGGCTTAAAAGATATAGACTCTTTGATTAAGAACAATATTACTCAGTTAAACTGATGGTAAATATGTAGTTATAATGTCTTGTAAAATAAACGGGGTTCTATAATTTGCCATGACCACATCCCACCCATCTTTAGGAAACAGAGTGGGTCCTTGAAAGGACTGCTACAGATCTAATGGGGAAATTGTTATTGTGCTGGGCCACTGTGATCCTCTGGGTAAGGGTGACACTTAACGTGGAATGCCAATTTGCTGAGGAAGAGGTTTTGGTGTGATGTAGTATGTGTGGATATTTTCTGGAAAGACTCAGAGGCACAAGCTTCCTTCTGTACCACATTACTGCTGGGTGGTGGATCAGTATCTTGAAAAAAAGGTTTTACAAAATATGACTTCACCAGGACACTGCTGGATGAAAGAACTGGACTCAAGCTGAAACGCCTACATTCAAAGAACTCTGATTGGACAAACCAGCTCTGTTTCACATTTGAGCCTGGTGTTAATTAAATGAACCTGGCCTTTCAGAGCCATCTTTTCAGGATATAAGAAAGGGTGACTGACTCCTGTGTTCGTGCTTTGCTTGCTTGTGATATAGGAATTGGAGCCATACTTACCCGTAACAAGCAAGTGTGCACGCATGTGTCTGTCTGGAGCCACCGTCCTGTTCTGGGTGAGAATAGTATCTTTAATACGTTTATTCAGCTAAAATTGCATTCAACTTCTAACTGTTCCTTCACCGTGTGTCATTTGTCTTCCCCATAACTCTGTTTATCAGCTTTATTTATGACATGACATGAAAACATAAGAAATAGAGCTTTCTAAAATACTTTAGAACCTGAGACCAACTCAACTTTTTGTCTATGGGGCATGTGTGCACACTTCAGGCATGACAGTTCTAACTAGTTCTAGTGGCCATAGTTCAGCTGGCTTTATTCATAAATCTGTTTTGTTTGTTTGTAATTCACAGTCAGTGTGGTGTCCTCACTGTACTTGTATCGTCATTTACTGTTCTATGCAGTTTTCTTTCATGTTATCACTGTTGTGCTGTTGTATCTGTCCCGAAGATCTCTTTGATCGTTGCCTGCATCATTGGAGTGATTGCGTACCGCCTGGCGGTATACGCAGCTTTCGCCAGCATCATGAAGGACAGTCCCACCACCAACCTGCAGGTGGTTGGCCCCTACATCACGCCACAGCTGGCCACCTCTGTCACTGCCTCTTGCATCAACTTTGTCATCATCATGATCCTCAACCTCATGTATGAAAGAGTGGCTGTTTGTATCACTGATATGGGTGAGGGCCAGAATGATTACGTCTTTGTCTTTATGTATCCACACATCAGTGCATATCATGACAGTCCTAGAAAATGTGTTTCTTGGTTTATGTATTTAAAATTCTTGTTCTTTTTATCATGTGACAGAAATTCCAAAGACCCACTTGGAGTATGAGAACAAACTGACTGTGAAGATGTTCCTCTTCCAGTTTGTCAACTATTACTCCTCTTGCTTCTACGTGGCTTTCTTTAAGGGCAAGTTTGTTGGCTATCCTGGAGATTATGCTTATATGTTTGGCAAATGGAGCAAGCTGAGGAATGAAGAGGTACCAATAGAACTGCATTACACTGAATAGTATTTACCTGTATTATTTCAACTTCTGCCTGATTTTGAGTTAATGATTGTTTCTGTCTCAATCTGTTTAAATTCAGTGTGACCCTGGTGGCTGTCTGATTGAGTTGACCACACAGTTGGTTATAGTAATGACTGGCAAACAGGTGTGGGGTAACATTCAAGAGGCTCTGGTTCCGTGAGTACACTAACTAAATCTGCCACAGTCATCTCCTTTTAGCCACTCTTTGTAGTTAATCACAGCATTAGGCCTGGAAGAGATTGTGGTATGTTGTCTCAAAACTCTCTACTGCCCCCTTGTGTCCACTTTCAGGTGGCTGATGAACTGGTGGGGCAGCAGAAAGGCACGAAGCCACCCAGAGAGTCTGTACAGCCGCTGGGAGCAGGACCATGACCTGCAGGGCTTTGGGCAGCTGGGACTTTTCTATGAGTACCTGGAAATGGGTAAACATCCAGTATACAGTCAATTCATTACACACTGGGAGAGATTTAGAGGTGCACTTGGAACATAAGCTGCAGTCAAAGCCACCACATTAGAGTCTGAATCAATACCAGGTCGAGTTGCATTTGGGTCAGGACAAGGCCCAGTCAAAGACAAAAATCTGTGTAACTACTGCATTACATTTTAATATCCACATATACGGATTCCTTTAAGTAGTGCTGCAAAAGTTCACCTTATGACAAAGACGATAGACAGACAGATGCAGTGATGACTGAGATCCTGCAGATGATGCTGTTTCCATTATACCATTTATCTAACCTGTCTCCTATCTGCTTTCCAGTGATCCAGTTTGGTTTCATCACACTGTTCGTTGCCTCCTTCCCCCTGGCACCTCTTTTGGCACTTATTAACAACATCATTGAGGTTCGAGTGGATGCCTGGAAGCTCACCACTCAGTTTAGACGTCCCGTGGCAGCCAAGGCCCACAGCATTGGAGCCTGGGAGGAAATCCTCAGTGGGATAGCCATACTCTCTGTTGTCACAAATGTGAGTGCTGCACTACTTCTATCTGCTTGTTTCTACTCTGAAGACTAATGTGCCTCTGCAGAACAAAATTGACTGTTTGTAATCTGAACTTGATTGATTTTATTAACCGTACTTAGAGTGTTTCTTTCCCTGTTTTTTTTTTTAAGGCATTCATTGTGGCCTTCACTTCTGACATGATCCCTCGGCTTGTGTACATGTACGCCTACCAGCCAGAGGGTGAGATGAGTATGAGAGGCTACATAAACAACAGCCTGTCTGTGTTTAATATCTCTGAGTTCAAACTGGAGAACAAGCCTGACGACGAGGAGAACCCCTCCTGGTTCAACAGCTCCATCACTACCTGCAGGTGTGTGGGTTTGCAAAGCTGTATGCGTGAGTGAGTGACTGGTTATAAACGAGGTGAATGTCTTCAAATCTCTTTGTTAGTATATGACTGTATTACTCAGATCTTTTACCTAAGATGTGCTACATAACGTGTGTGGTTTTGGGGACATTAAGTAGTTTTTTCACTTAAATCACTGTTTACCATCAGATTTAAATTCTGTGGTTGATTTGATGATATTTGTATGTTTTGATTGTTTTCATTAGTCTTTTTTATATATTATTTAGCCTGCACCATAATACCAGAGAAATGACTATTTCATTCCCTTTTTCACATTGGACTGAAGAATGACATTAAACAATCCTGCATTAAATAAATTACAGCTCTGGTGTTCTTTGTTTGTAGGTATCGTGATTACCGCTACCCTCCTGGCCATGAGAAGCAGTACTCCCACACTATGCAGTTCTGGCATATTCTGGCTGCTAAGCTGGCTTTTATCATCATCATGGAGGTAAAGCCAATCTTCAGAGCTTCCACCAGCACTTACCGACAACTCTGAACTGAGGCCTACACATTTCTTTTATATATGATACAAATCCTGAATCCAGTTTCTTATGTCGCTCTTAAATTTCAAATTTTCAAAATTTTCCAATTTCAAATGAAATCAGCTTCTTGTGCCCAATTCCTCCACAGCATGTCGTCTTCTCAGTCAAGTTCTTTGTGGCCTGGATGATTCCTGATGTTCCTTCTGATGTGAGTGCTCGAATAAAGAGAGAACGCTACCTGGTCCAGGAGTATCTCCACAACTATGAAGTGGAGAAGCTGAAGATCCAACTCAGCCAAAACGGCGGCAAGGAGTGTACCTGCACACCCATGATCTATCCGTCATTACCCACACACGAGGTGCTCTCTGAGTGTCTCTAGCCCAGAGAGCTGCTGGTCAATCAACTGCACCTGATGGTGATGTAGATTGTCCTGCCTGTGTATTATGACACTGACCACGATTTTGCTGTAGTGCTTGTGTTATGTGTGTAGCGCACACACACACACACATAGACAACCTATATTAACAAGCTAGATGTTTCCTTAATTCACAGCCATCTCTTTTCTACTAAGCTGCTGATAGTGGAGTGAAGTGCAGACAGGTAGAAGATAAAGTGTCCATGCATGCTGAATCTTGAGGCACTAGAATCTATATGTATGCCTCATATTTATGGATTTTCACTCTATTATAACTGCGGTGCAGAGGATCGTCAATATTTGCCGTAAGGAAGAAAAGAGGGAATCTTATACACTGTGTCTAACTGACTCTTGTTTTAAAACAAGACTATTTAAGTGCCACTATAAGTAACCAAAGACTGGATGCCTTAATATCTCACACATCTATTGTTCTATCTGCCCGTAGAATAACCATTAATATTATTTTGAAAACGAAGACCTCGCTTGTTATTGCTTTAATTGTTTGTATTTAAAGCTGAATGAAAGGTTCCAGTATCCTATACTGTAAGTTTCTATTCAACTCTATTTCTGTTTTTACTACAACAAATGTGAGCATTGTTTGACAGGTCATGACACAAATGTAACACAATTTTACCAGGGAAGATTTCAGTGCTCACTCACTTTTAATTTCCTCACTTTACTGGCTTTTTTAAAGAAATTTAGCTATGATCTCATAACAGCCCAACAGTTTCTCCAGGCCAATACTTGACACGTGAAGTAGCTTTTTATGGAGAGAAATCTGTGCAGCTTTTACTACTGTGAGTAAGGGTAGATTTTTTTCTTTTTGTTCTTCAACGGCCAGTTGTTGAGCAGTCGCACTAGCAGCTGGTGCTTGTTGACTGTTGACTGTGAGTCCTGTTCCTGGAGGTGGTAGGTGAAAAGCTCTGAGAGGATGAAGAGATCTCTTTTTAATGTGCTAGTGTTTACCAACATGAATGAAAGCTTGTCCCCATCTACTGAACTATGTTTGTTCCATTACACAAAGCATATCAGCCATCACCCAGTTCTTGTGTTTCTGGTTTCCGGTTTCAGTCGTGTCTGTGTAGAGAAGGAAAGATACACATTCTTTTTTTTATTTTGCACAAAGCACTTAATGAAAAGCAACTACCAAGACATAAATATGTGAGTCTATTTGTGGTTATGTATTCCGTATTCATAATCAGTGTTGTGAAGTAGCAATATCTGATCATCTTTATTCATTTAAATGGAACCAGAGTTGTACTTTGTAGAAGAAGGTCCCTGTTCTAATTATAATTTTTATGCTCTGCTTAAATACTATTTCAAACAAAGAGAAAGCTTTTGTTCTGAAATATGGATATTTCACATTTATTAGGCTGCCTACACAGAAATATGTATTTGAATTTTATGTTAAATAGCTGGCTGTACTTCAGACTCAGGCAACAAAATCTTATGTTTGTGAGACTTTATTTTGTAAGACGTTCATTTGCCTTTTCAAGCTGTGTGCTTTACTAAAGTAATGCCTGTTGATGCCTTAATACATCTAATAACATTGTTTTCTACTTTGTTTCTTCCTCCTTTAAATGTACTTTTTCTCATTTGTCTTCTTTTATGTTTTAGTAATATTTTATTTTGATACTGTTACCATGTGTGAAAAAAGAACATATTTACTGTATGCTTCAAGTTACAATTTCATGTTTCATTCATTTTGTTCTGTAATATTTGTAATTGTCCTATATATCCAATTATGTAATGTAACAAAGACAATCCTCCAAAATAAAGTATCAGTTCAACTTGAGTATTTGTTGGACATGTTTGGATCAGTGATAATTATTGTAGGCTGTACAGTCCTTTGCTGAGGACATGGAAGTTGCTGCAATAACAGATGGTCTAAAAGAACACTGATAACAATTGAGTGTTTGTTCACACTGGTGGGTGTGTTCTACACCAAAATATGTTGGCATAGTTGTTTCGCTTGGTAGTCTCACCAAAAGACATGGGCAACACTCAGGTTCAGGTAGGTTGAAAAGGTTCATGTGATTTGACACATTTTGTCTGTCAGGCAAAGAGAGATTTATAAGCTTGATATTTTTGAATCTGGGGGCAAATACCTGTGTGTTTAGCACTACTAAGTGCCACTGCATTTCTGAACTCCACAATAAACTCCCCTGAACCTCTGTCCGTCACCATCCAGCCGCCGGAGGAAGTCTTCTGCCACCAGGACACGCATCAGACTTTGCAAACTTTGATCCAGCTTTATGTGATGCCTTCCTTCTTCTTGGCGGTGATGATCCTCGGGCTGCCCCTCAACTTGCTCTCCCTCTGGGTTTTCTTCCACCGTTTGCGGCGCTGGACACGCAGCACGATGTTCCTCTTCAACCTGACCCTTGCTGACACCTTCTGGCTCCTGGCCTTGCCGTTCCTCATCCACTACCACCTGGACCACCTGTACTGGAGGCTGGGACTGCCGTTATGCATGACTGTGAGGATGCTCTACCACAACTACTTCTACCTCAGCATCTTCTTCGTCACCTGCATCAATGTGGACCGATACCTGGCAATTGTGCACCCGCTGCGTTCTCTGGTGCTGCTGGGCCGGAGGAAGACCTGCCTGTTGTGTGCGGCGGTCTGGGTGGCCACTCTGGTCCTCAGCGTACCTGTTGCCAGCATGACTCTGATTCAGACCTGCCCTGGGAGCAACCGCACCATCTGCACCCTGTACGTGCTGCTGAGTGATACCAGGGAGAGCCTCCCCTTTTCCCTCTTCTGCTGCATCATCGGATTCCTTTTCCCACTGGTTTCCATCTGCTACTTCGGCCTGCGCAGTGTCAGAGAACTGCGCCTCCGGTTCTGTCGCCCCGATTCGTACAACAAGCAGCAGCGTCTCCGGCGGGTGCTGAGCACTACGCTGGTCCTCTTTACTTTGGTTTACCTGCCCTACCACCTGAGCCGCAACGCTGCCATCGTGATACGGGCAGTCTATCCTGACAACCTCCACTCGTGGAGAACTGCGGACCTGGCCTTCGCCCTGGAGATGTGCTTCAGCAGCCTCATCGCCTGCGTTAACCCACTGTTCAGCTGCATAACAGGCCGCCAGTTCAGGAAGGAGTTTCAGAGCACGTTTGCTGTTCTGTTTTCCCAGTATCCCGGCATGCAGGTGGCCTCAGCGATATCTAAACGGACCCGGATACCTGTGAGGAAACAGCAGGGGACGTCTACTGTCACACCTGTGTGCGCACTGCCTGTACCTAGATCATAATGAGGTGTATGATAATGATCTTTGTCTAATATGCTACTTGTGTCAAACATCATTAAACTATATGGAAATACTTGTATATGTTGTGTAATTTGTTGAATCAGATACATACACAGTTCCTAACACTGGTTTCCATTCTGCTTCATCTGATTTCATCTCATATCAGATAAGGTTGGGTCTTCTTACACAATACTGCCTCTGCGTGGTTGACTGCATACTGTACTACTTTACAGTCCTGTTCCACATGCGTGAACAGCAGCTCTTTATTCGATCGGTAAAAAAATATTTCAACCTACACGTTTTGCAAATCCCTGACGTTTTATTGTAGCTTGTAAACGCCACAGGAAAAAGTGTCTTCAACAGAAGAGAAATAACCGGATGTTCAGGCAGGGTAGAGTGGGATCATTGCTTAGTGCCTGCTGCTTTATAAGTTGTCAAATCTCATCCTGAAATATTTTATTTATTCACGTAAATGTACGTGAAGGGGTGAAGGAGAGAGGTTATGCAATAGATGATTGTCGCCGTTAACAGATTTTTAAGTAGTAATTGAATTAGAGGAGAGGAGCGGAGGGAGGAGGGGCGCTACACGACCCGCTGACAGGTAGACGAGCTGTGCGCTGTCCACGGTGCTGAAAGCTCCTCCGGCTGCTGGTCACCGGAGATACTCACCTCAGATTAGACCAGAGCTCCTCTAACCTCCACCGGCTGCAGCTCCTCACATTTCCCACCACGAGAATACTGAAAAACTTTTATTGTGTTTTACTGTTTTCTAATCGCTGGCTGGATCTTAAGATGGCACTACACGGATTAACATTGCGCAAGGCAAAAGCGGACTTACTTGGCTGCTGTTTAGTGACTGTGAAACCAGCCCTTTCAGACTGAACGCGTTTCTCCTCTTTCTCCATTTTCTGCCTCATCCTTTCAGGACATCGAGACGTTTTTAGTTTTACAGCAAGAGGCGCGTTATTTGGATTAATATCTTAACAATATGCTAATTATTGCTGCACTTCCATTTGTTATAGTATTATAGAGGTTTTTTTTACGATAATTTGGATATGGAGCCAGGCAAGGAGAGAGCACTTCCCACCTCTAAAGAGGGATTAAAACAAATCGCAGGAAAGGCCCTCGGGAATCTGTACAGGTAAGGCAGAGAAATTGACATTTATGGATGTCTTTTAATCACAGAATTACATCTGTTGTGAGAAATTAAAAATAGAAATTGTCACATTCATTGGCCTTAAATGTGTTTAATCCTAAATAACAATTAAATCAAGAGGGAAATCATATATTTATGAGATGAATCACGGACAGGATGCTGGAAGCAGAGTCGTGTGGCCCGAATATTTAAGGATCAGATATTTCCCTGGAGGATGGTCCCCTCCACCAGCAGCTGTGGGTGTTTTTTAATAATTAATGAATCAGAACGAGTCGTGACACAAGGTCGGAGGATATCTTTTACCTTATGTATCCATCTATAAGATCAATGGACTTCACGTCAATTAACTTTCTATATTCTTTATATGACAAGGACCTAAATGAATCGTAGCACAAAGGAAAGCTGATAACTGCAAAGCAAACAGATCTTCAGTTTAAAACCAGAACAGGCAGGGGGGACAATGTTTTACATGTATAAAATGGACATTTTTCCATTCTCATAAAATGACCTGTGGTTGAATGTTAAACCAGAAAACTGACGAATTTTGCACAAATCGTTTGAAAATACGAAGTAATTTCATACACATTTTAGATGCCCATCTATGCCTCCACATATTTTTTCGTTAATATTTTGTTTCTAAAAGGCCTTTCAGTAGACTTTGATTCCAGACTACAAAAAAAAAAAAAAAAAACGTGACTCAAAGCTGTGAAAGAAGAAAAGAATCTGTTGGTTTCTTTTAAGCTGTAGCAGGCCTCTTATTTTACTGTACGAGGCCTTCACATCTCAGTCTTCAAAAGCAGTTTCAATTCATCTTTAATTTCTATGAACGAATTCCACATGTGAACCAAAGCAAAATACCAACTGTATATTTATGACTGCTAATTAATAAATAAAAAGGGTAAAATCAGCTCTAAACAGTGATGATGCTGATACTGCTGCAATGCGGTATGAAGGTAATTTTCTCTTCATCTGTCAACCAGTCATTTCGTTTACAGAAACATTTCAGCAGGGAACGAAAAACACAGTTTGACTTTAACTCGGCTTTTAAGGGCCCTGTGCTCAAATAAAAAATAAAATAGAGCCATTGCTAAGGCCTGTCGTTAAATGAGCACAATTTAAAGATGAGAGACACTTTTCTGTGTAGAAAAAAAGCCGCAAATGAGGTTTGTGAACAAATACTACAAATAATACAAGTATATAAATGACATTTATTTCCAGAAAATAAGCAAAATCGTATATTTCCATTGGTAGTTCTCGGTTCTGCATCCTTTAATGGCAGCTGTGCCTGGATGTTTGATTTCATACATCCAAGAGTCGACTATGAATTAAAACCAGCATATAATCGGTTTGTCGTACAGGAGGTTGGAAAAGCGGCAGCAAACAGGTGAAGCGATCGAGCTGACGGAGGATGGGAGACCCAGGCAGGACCAGGCGCGGAAGACGCCCCTGTGTGACTGCACATGCTTCGGGCTTCCGCGCAGATACATCATCGCTATGCTGAGCGGTCTCGGTTTCTGCATCTCCTTCGGTATCCGGTGCAACTTGGGTGTGGCCATCGTCAGCATGGTCAACAACAGCACAATCCACCAAAACGGCAAGATCATCATCAAAGAGGTGCCTGTAAACCCCGCCCCGAACCCCCCGAGCCCCCCGAGCCCCCACCCCCCATGTTTGATAGGCGGTGGGGGCCAGAGCCAATAGACTGATCGATAGGTTTTAGCGGTTACACACACCTGGAACAACTTAACCGAGCCTGTACACGCTTTATTGTATTTCAGGCCTGCATGATATAGTAAGGAGAAGTAAAATTATGCAGGTTGGTTTATTTCTAGCTATAATTGTCCTGAAAATCTGCTTTTTTTTTTCTTTTCTTTTTTGTTGGTCCGTGACCTCAGAAAGCATTAAAGCAACAGATCAAATAGAGATGAAAATATTATCCACTGACACTGTTTCACAAAGAAGCATTTTATTTGAATGTGTCTCAACATTTTTACATCTCTTATTGTTTTACATAAATATATAGGAACATTGAAACGTGATTAAAATGTATTTTTTATTTTTGTGTGTCTGAAAGAAAGCGAAATTCAACTGGGACCCAGAGACTGTGGGGATGATTCATGGATCCTTCTTCTGGGGGTACATAGTTACTCAGATTCCAGGAGGATATATCTCATCAAGACTGGCTGCAAACAGGTAAAAATAAATAAATAAAAAATAAATAAATATATATATATATATATATATATTTCTCAAAATAATACAAACATACAGTATAATGTGGGAGGCATATAAAGAAAGTTCATTTTTAATCGATAATGAAAATGTTGGCGTAGCATTGTGTGAGCCAGTCGTATGTATCTCGGGTTTGAAGAAAGGAGTTTGACCTTACAGCAGATAAAGCAGGGATTTGCCTGACGCCCGCCAGGCGTGCCTCCTCATGTTAATGAGCTCCCAGGGGACGACCATGTCTAATCCTTTATGTTCACAGGCACAGGCATGGCAACCTCACCAGCCAAAGCCCTGTGTGAAATGCAGTTCTAGGTAATGATGGTAGCAGGTTTTTGACAGCCATGACGCAGATATACCACATTATTTAAGTAACAACTGTTTAGTCAGCTACAGTTAGATAAAAGGAGCTGAGCACATGTGTAATTGAGGACAATAAGTTTGTAAAAACCCAAATGATTACAACAAAAGTCCCTTTTAGATAATCAGTCAATATAATAGTGACACAGGAGGAGCTATGACCACAGTATAAGTCCTTGTACATTAACGTTGCAGGATTGTTAAAGACATTTTTATGAGGGAAATTGAGTCTGAATAAGATGCAAAAATGAAGAGCTTCATCATGCCAAGTCAGCTGAGCCCACTGACGCCTTCTGCTGCAAACACCTCCTGCCCTCACTCCAATGGAAACTGAATTAATGCCTGCTGTGTGTGTGTGGTGTCCTATTAGCATTAATTTATCTTCCAAACAGTATTTCTTATTCCAACAGATAGTAAAGAATTAAACAATATAACATTGTGTAGTGGTTTTATATTTAATGAATGTTTATGTCTCTTACATTAAAGATGAGAAGACAAGGTTTCTGCATTATTTCTTGCTGAATAATATGATGATCTTGTTTTGATGATATTTTGAGAAATAATGCCAACACACTGTTTATCCAGAGTTTTTGGGGCTGCCATCTTCCTGACATCCACCCTGAACATGTTCATTCCCTCGGCCGCCCGGGCGCACTATGGATGTGTCATCTTTGTGAGGATATTACAAGGGCTGGTGGAGGTACTGATGCACTGTTTGCACATCAAATTCTGACATTTGAAAGACTTAAAAATGATGCCTCGTTATCAAGCCGAGCACAGAACTCAGCCCCTAATGAATGATGTCCTGACATTCAATATTTAACCATGTTTTACAGAAATCCTCCATTCAAGTCAAACTCTCCTGCTCTCTCTTAGACAGGATTTAGATGGGACAATTGAGCCCATTATGAAGAAACTCTATTCATTATACTGTATACAATTGCCAGATCAGTCCACAAACAACATACAGCATCCTGAATATCCTGAATAGCAGGGCTTATTTGTGTGTTGGTTTACCTGGCTGAAATAGCTCCATGTTCACATAGAAACTCACAGAACAAAAGAGACAAAAACCACTTGATGCAGGCGGCTCCCACAGCTCAACAGAAAGGACATGATTTCAGAAAGAGACACTGTTATCAGGCTGAAGGTCATCCTCTTGTTATTTTGTTTAGCTGCTTACTGTCGTTTCAATAGCAGCTCATCACCAAAAAAGAGAGAGCGCGAGAAAGAGAGAGAGAGGGAGAGACGCCTGTGCTCAGCACCCATCGACTTATTACTGCAAATTAAACATTAGCATTTCAGGGTGTCTCCCACTGCAAGCCCCAACAATTTGTGTCTATCAATAGTAGATTGTATGCCACTTAATGTGTAATGAAGATTTAATGGGAGCAATTTGGTTTTTCTACCACAAAGTGGGTAGTCAGCTTGAATTTGCACTGACTCACACCGAACCCATTAGTCTCTATTAGAAAGGTCAGCTACGATGCATGTCAGTTTGTTTGTTATTAACTACAATTTGTCTTGTATGTGAAATGAGAACAGACTATGTCAATCAAGCAGAATATATAATATCACTGTGCAATTTCTGTCAACTGGAGTTTAAACAAATAAATTGAATTTTATTGATGGAGTCAAACTGAAACAAAACATGTTTAAGTTGGTTCTTTAAAGTGGGAAATGCTTCTGGTATGTTCAGATAATCTGATTAAATCAAAGTGGGACTATAATGTCATTTGTCGCTGTGCAGGGAGTGACTTATCCAGCCTGTCATGGGATCTGGAGTAAATGGGCTCCACCGTTGGAAAGAAGCCGTCTGGCAACCATCTCCTTCTGTGGTACAAAATCTACACAGTCTGTGAAAATGTGGATATTATATATTATTGCCCCTAAAATGTGTGTAAATGTGTGCTGAACACATTTGTCACCTAATACTGGGACAACACTGCTCCCTGAAAAAGTAGCCAGGAATCAAATTCTGCCAGGTCATAATTTTTGTTTTTGTTTTTTCAGGATCCTACGCTGGTGCAGTGGTGGCCATGCCTCTGGCTGGGATCCTGGTCCAGTACACTGGATGGTCCTCTGTCTTCTATGTGTATGGTGAGTGTCACTGTCATAGACCGAAGACAAACATCTTTCTAACAACTCAAACATCATAAGCATAATTCAGTTTATTATCCCATAAGTATCACGTGCAGCTGCTGTTCAGTTCAAGTTACATACTGTCATCTAGTTGTAACACACAGTTTGTTTCTTTAATTCCTCTTAGTAGACAAACTAAGACAAATGGTTTGTATTTGGTGATCTACTTGTGAATAAACCTGTTTTTGATTAAGTTTTAAAAAATCATCTATTCCTTACTGACAGTTTTATACCTCACACAGCTTCTTGCAGGTGTTCGTTTAAGCTTTATGATGTTTATGGTGAATTACAAGACTCCATGTGTTCTATGGAAATATTCTCCACATTTGGTGAATCATTTCTCAAAATATCAGACTGATATTTAGTATTTTGCTAACTCGATGAATGAACATGCTGATGAGATTTAAGGTTAAATTAATTCTTGATATTTGCTGACATCAGCCCTCTCATAATCTGTTTAGGATCCTTTGGGATAGTTTGGTACATGTTCTGGATCTTGGTGTCCTATGAGAGCCCAGCAGAGCACCCGACCATCAGCGACGAGGAGCGTCGTTACATCGAGGAGAGCATCGGTGAAAGTGCCCAACTGATGGGCGCAATGGAAGTGAGTTCTCAAACTGTATCCCTTGATTTGTAAAATCACTCCAACTACTGTACATCCAGCTGATTCTGTTTGTTTTTACAGAAATTCAAGACCCCCTGGAGAAAATTTTTCACTTCCATGCCCGTCTATGCAATCATTGTGGCCAACTTCTGCAGAAGCTGGACCTTTTATCTGCTCCTCATCAGCCAGCCTGCATACTTTGAAGAGGTGTTTGGCTTTGAAATCAGCAAGGTAAAGAAATCCTTAATAACACAGGGAATCAGTCCTAGAAATATATTTATACTGTTTATTTTTGTAGTCTAAAAATGTTAATTTTAGGTTTTGGGGTTCTTTATTTTGACTGTTAAAAAATAGAATAATTAAAACTCATATTAGAGTAAACTTAAAATGAAGAATTTGTATTGTTTATATTATAGCATCCTAAGGTAGGAGACTAGTGGTGCAACTGACTCATAAATGTAATTTTTGTGTGTGTTACTGTTTTGTTTCTAATGTTATTATGTTTTACTTTGTGTTGTACAAAGCTTCTATGCTTTCTACAATTATGTTAGTGTAGTTATTTAGAGTCAGAGTGTGGGTGTTGTATGTGCAGTTGGAAACAATCTTCCCAGTATGAGTGGTGAAGTGACTCAGGTTCAAAAGTATAAGCCACCAAATAAAAGCTGGTGAAATTAAAACTTGGGATCTTTCTATTGCCTTCAGTTGGAATGCTGAAAAAATGCTAAAAATGCTATTCATTAACAAGCACTCTGGGCGCTCAAGCCCCTGCCTTTATTCCAAATTAATCATAGGTTCCACCCTCAACATTAAATAAACCTTTGGAGTCTTAACCATTTTTCCTAGTACTGATGTCTTCATTCTCACAATATACAGTATATACATTTGTATAAACTCAGTGCTGTAAGGTACAAGCCAATATTTGAACATTTTCAGCACAACATAGGCAATTTTAATATCTTTGCTGCAGTACATTATAAAAAGGTATATGAGCAACAATCAAACATGAAGCAGAATTTTTCAATTTTTATCAATTTCTATGTTTACTGCCTTCACGTGTACAGCCCGAGGCTCCAGGGGAAAAGCTAAGCAAACGTGTCTTTTTTTAAATTATTTTTAATAAGTAGATATTTTAATTTGTAGGGATATACTGCTTTAGAAAGTGCTATGGTTTTCTCTTCTCTTGTGAGCGAATGTGTCATCCAAACAAAAGAATTCAGCTAATATTAAAATTCCATGTTTGACCTCCTGTGAGAATGTGGTGCATCGATCAGGCTGGTTTGGCAGCTGTATTGCAGCTTCGGGATGAGACTGTAGGCATGTTGTTATTACTGCAGGTGAATTATTGCTCTTATGTGACGGTGGAGTCAGAGGTTGAAATTCAGACAAAGATTCATTCTGAGACTGGAAGAATCACTTTTGTTGTGACAATCTCTTTGCAGCTGTCACATTTGCTCCAGACAAATGTTTGATGTTTTCTCAGGTTGGAATGCTGTCGGCTCTTCCTCACTTGGTCATGACCATCATTGTGCCCTTAGGAGGCCAATTAGCGGACTACCTGCGGACCCACAATATCATGTCCACCACAACGGTCCGTAAAATCATGAACTGTGGAGGTGAGTCTTTGGCATCAGACCTTTGATTCTTTCAGTGATGTTGTAGAAGTTTTCTTCATCAGTGCACCAATTAACTCTTGTCCTGTTGTTTTCAGGGTTTGGTATGGAGGCCACTCTCTTATTAGTGGTTGGCTTTTCTCATAGTAAGGGCATGGCAATCTCTTTCTTAGTTCTAGCAGTGGGTTTTAGCGGTTTTGCAATATCAGGTGAGTCTTAAAAAAGATTCTAGCTTAAATTCTCCATTCAGGAAAGCAGAAATTCAGAATATTCTCTTTCTGTCACTGTAGGTTTCAATGTCAACCACCTGGACATCGCTCCTCGCTATGCCAGCATCCTTATGGGCATATCCAATGGTGTGGGTACCCTGTCAGGGATGGTGTGCCCTCTTATAGTGGGAGCAATGACAAAGAACAAGGTGAGTCTTTTCTATACATATTCAGTGATGTGAATAATAACAGAGTGAGAACAAAGAGGTTTACTTTAAATTTGCTAAAAAAAAACAAACCTTTTTAACTCTCATTAACCCTAAAATGTGAAATAACCAAAACTGTTCCAAGTTTGAGAGGAAACTGCTCATAGAGAGAAAGTGATTGAGAAACTGATAGAGGGATTTTAAGAAATTACTCAGCCTGTCTGACTCTTTTCTGCCTCTAGACACGGGAAGAGTGGCAGCACGTCTTCCTCATTGCTTCCCTCGTGCATTACGGCGGTGTTGTGTTTTATGGAATCTTTGCATCTGGGGAGAAACAGCCATGGGCTGACCCTGAAGAAACCAGCGAAGAAAAATGTGGCTTTATTGATGAGGACGAGCTGGCCGAGGAGACAGGTGACATCACGCCGAGTTACGGTGCAATGGGTGGTCCAGCTAAAAGCTACGGGGCCACTGCACAGCTCAACGGGGGTTGGGTGCAGGACTGGGATAAGACAGAAGAGTTTGTACAGGAACCGGCGGGAAAGATGTACGCTGAGCGAGGCTACTCTTAAAGCAGACAGCTGTGGTGAGTCTGCTTACAAAAACAGACTCTCCATCACGGATTGCAAAAGCGTTATATTAGATATTTACATCCATTCTGTGTGTTCAAGTAAAACAGTTATTACTAGTTTCAAAAAGCTAATGTAAAGAAATAGCTAACTGCAATGCAGAACAATCCTCATTAGATCCTCACAAGTTTTTCATCACATCTACCTACTGTAGGGCTTCACTATACAGATAGCTGAAAGAAAACTGCAGGCCTATGTTGTACTTCTTAGGCATCCAAACCTCATCAATCTACTTGAACAACATGAGCCAGACAACGTTGCAGTTGACCATCATGTAGGGTCTTTCTCTGAAACACCACTCTGATTGCACTGAAACTATAAGTATTCTAAAAACAAGAATCTATTGTTTCTCAAATGTGTTTTATGTACTGTATATACCTGTATACTGTTTCTGTGAGACTATTGTGGATTTTGGGTCGTTGATCTGTGTTAACATTAATATAAAAGGCCATATTTTTCATGGACAGTACCTTTTCAGGGAGATGTCTGCTTGCAAAAAAGGTCTTCTTGAGCGACACTGTAAGACAAAAATAGTGTGAGTGAAGTTGAACTGTAGAGTTTTAATGTGTGTTTGTTGCATGAATTTGCTCAGATCAATGTTTCAGATGCAGCTGCCTCACAGTCCTCATTCAGCCTACTGCTTGGTTCTTAGATAAGTGTCTTCTGCCATTATAAATAATAAAATTAATTTTAATAATCAGGTTCTGGTCGTGATGTGAGACAAAAAAGTTTTGAAGGCGATTGCTCAGAAGACATTGTTT
Source organism: Sandelia bainsii (assembly GCA_032362345.1). Classification (NCBI taxonomy): domain Eukaryota; kingdom Metazoa; phylum Chordata; class Actinopteri; order Anabantiformes; family Anabantidae; genus Sandelia; species Sandelia bainsii. Next base: position 15,966,711 of record JAUMHL010000027.1, read on the forward strand.
ATTGATGTTTGGTGTGCACTGCAATAAATTCTGTGTACCAGCCGCCACCCATCACATTCTGTTTTGTAATATAACACAGCTTGCTGTATCTAATTGTAATTGTTTTGGAGTCATGTGATGATCAACATTAAGGTGTGTGTTTTAACAAATTACTAGTATCTGGAGAATCCAGCTTTAATGTTCATGATGCAGGAAATATTGTTTCATTTTGACAGCGAGGAATGCAGTACTGTATATGAACAACCAGGTTTTGTGCTCTCTTGGTGTTTCATGGTTGTTCACATTGTCACCACAAGTACTTTATTGACACTTTGATATTGTCATGTTTGAGTGGACCACATGAATTGATGGCTCTTCCACTGTACTTTATTTGCAATTTGAACACTTTCTTCATATGCTGTATGAAATCTGCAAGAATGTTTAAAATATATGAATATTTACAAATATTTAAGATGACCAAAAGATGCTATTATGGCGTTGTGCCTGAAGTTTATGTAAACAGATAAATGTGATTTTATGGATTCTAATATTGTGTTTAATGAAGAGGTGTTGATGTCACAAAGTGTTAGAAAATACTCATATCATTTTATAAAAAACAAAAAACAAAAAGTGATGTTTTTGTCATTCTTAGTTATCGTTTCATGGGATGAGTTGATGTGTTATACTCTGCTACACGAGGTGAAGTTTTCTCCAGCTATTTATTTTAAGGTTCAAGGTCCTCAGAGACTGGAGACAGACTACCTAACCAGTTAATCACCTTCTCTAATTGGTGTTGTGCATCTCCTATTTTCTCCAGGTTTCTCATTAGTAAATCAATGGCCAGGGTCTCTGGAGTGCAGAGAGTATTGGACACTGTAGCCTGGTAACTGAAAGGAGAGGAATGAGAGCAATATTATCAGACGGGTCACTAAAAAAAGAAACTAATTTGTGAGAATGTAAGGTGTGGTATAATGTGGCATATTATACATGCAGCACATTTAGTGTGTCCTCTGTTTCACACATCTGAGGTCAACAGTGTCACATGTAGCACATTCAGTTATTGACCCAGCTCCTGCATTAAGTCAGATCACACGACAAATCAATACTGTTTAACTCTAGACAATGTTGGAGTTTTAAAACACAAATGCTTCAGGTGAAAGTTTGAATTCAGAATAAATGTTGGTGACAAGGAGAGGTTATGTTGTTATGTTATTAGTACTTCTACTACCTCACTCTAAGAACTATTGACAAAAACAATAAAGCACATAGTATATAAGATATTAATGATCATTACATTGAGTGCACAGCTAATTTGCATTTTAATCAAATACCTGATGTGGCATCTAATCAGTATAGCAGTAGTATAACTTTAGCTATAGTATAGAAACCATTAGCAACAAACGCAAAAGGTCACATTTGGAATACTGACTTTGCAAAGTCAAAACTAAATGCAACATTAGTTTTATGTAACTTGAGTATTTATTTATATTTTAATGATTAAATGAAATTTAAAATTTAATATGACCTATAAGAAATTATTATTAAGACAGTAGGTGCAGATGTGAGTTTGTATAAATTAATAAAATAAGTGAAAGTGGACAAAAACAAGGCTCAGTGCATAAATAGTGTTATATAAAAATAACTGCAGTATGAAAAATACAGGGATTTATGAAAATATAAATAGACCGCCAAATGTTTTTGGTGTCATACTCATCAAGATCCTGTCCTCATACAGACTGTATGTTTGTATAGACTAAAGCTGGAACTATTAGCTGGTCAATCAATTGGTCCACTGAGAGAAAATGAATCTGTGACATTTTTGATAAACACAATTGATAATTAATTTTGAAAGAAAATACTGCTTTTTAAATATGATAAATCCAGATACTTACTGGATTTAAAGTTTCCTGTTATAGTAAACTGAATACTTTTGGTTCTTAGACTATTTATTGGCCAAAAAAAGCAGAGAACAAACAAGTAATGTTAATATTAACTTATGTGGCACCAGGGCCCTGTAGCACCTGGAGGACAACAAGCTACAATCTATCAGTGATGTGGTAGATACAACTCATGAAAACGTGGCATTCATCCTTTTACTCTGAACTTTTCCCTACAGCAGGAATGGTTCAGTGGTGTCTAAAATACTGGATAAATCAATTATCAATTCTCATGATGCCTTTAAGCCTGAGCAGATGGGAATGAGTCATAAGAAGCAATATGTGCGAGTCCATCATCAGATGTCTGATCAGCTCACACGTGACCAACTGGTAGACATTAAATGTAGGTTTTCTACTTCCCTCTGACTGTTTATGGTGAATAAATGCAGGAGGAACCTCTGCAGCAGTTTGCAAATGAAGCCAGTGCCACTCACCTGAGGAAATGACTGACAGGCATGAAGTTTGTGGGGGTGTGTTTTCCAGTGTTGACCAGTGGTTTTATGCATGTGATGAACAGTCTGAATGGATTTAATGTGCAGTTGCAGCGTTGAGTCTACAGCAGTTTTGCACAGTGTTGACTGATGCTTTGATCACAGGAAACAGCTCCATGACTGAAACACTTCCAGGAGCAGCAGTGGCAGCAATTACAATAAATATCAGTTTCTCCCCAGACTGTCTGCTCAGCTGAGGAGGGGGGGAACCGTTAACGCTGCTCCTCAGTGCACGTTAATTTGACAGAAAACACGATTGTATCACCAGTCACGTGGAACATGTTTTCTCATGCCTAACCAGCCAGAGTGGTCATGGCTGTTGCACCGTTGATGTGCCAGTTAGGAAGCGCACGGTAATTGGACAAAATTTGATGTTGACATTTCATTAATAGTTGGGAATTCTCCTACTGTCAACCCTCTGTGTTTTCACAGGCTTTGTCGTTGTGATGTTGTTGGTGCTGTTTGTGTGGTTGTGTAATTGTGAGAGTAACTGAAGGGGGATTGAGCAGTTTCAGTCAGTGGGGCAGGTGCAGTTTGGCTCCTGGGGGACTGTAATAGGATGAGGCCCAGCCAGAATGAGTGTTTGATGACGAGGTTGCATTCCTCCCCTGGGACTGTGCCTGCATGCAATTATATTCTTGATCTCTTCTTTCCTCTCTGTTCTGCAGTCCATACTTTGCACAGCAAGCGCTCCACATTTTTGCTTTGCTTTCTTAATTTCCTTTTATTCACAATCTGAAATTCAACCCCCCTATATGTTAAAAGTAAGAAATTAAAACTTATAATTTTAATGCAGTATTGAAGTAATTACTTTTTGATGACACCCTTCAGCATGACATTACACTACCTCTGGGCAATTGAATTTACACACGCCTCCTCCCTTGCTAATTGCTTTATTAATGGAGAGCTTGGCACCCCATATCAGTCTGTCTCAGATGAAATAACACATTATGAGCCTCAGTGCTCCACCCACCACAACACAAACTGACATTAATATTTCATTGCTTTTTCTAGTCTAGTTTCTGAATCTACATGATTTTTTTAAGTTCTTGTTTTTGCAAGGATCTTCTGCTTAAGATGGTCAGTCACTGTGAACGCAGACAAAAATCCTCCTTTTGTGATATGCAAATAGCATCCACTTGCTCAGCTCAAAACAACAAGAAGTGTGAGCTATCCTTAGTTTCATCTGTGCTTACTTTCAACTTCTACTGAAACATTTATGAGCGCCAAACTAGATGTTCTATTAGCCACAGTAATGAGGTAGTGCTGCCATATAAGGAGAAAAATTTTCAGACCTCCTATATGTGGTATAAGACTTGATCAGAGGAAGGAGATTGCTCCAGTTGTTTTTTCTCAGGTTTCTGGTTTCCTATAGTTTTATGTGTGGTAATCTATCACAGGTCACTCCAGTTCCCCCTCCCCCACATCACGTTACACCGACAGCTTCATACCTTCCTCTCTGCAACATGCTCGGATAGTATCACACACAGACAAAGGATGAGAGGCTGATAAGATTTCACATGATACTCTCAGTGCTAGCAAAGCACAGCTAGCCTCAAGAGAAATCTGGACAAAAAGGACGATAGAATTATCAGATAATAAGACATAATGGAAAATGATGGAATCGTCCATGATCCTAAAATATTTAAAACACAGCAACCCTTCTTTTACGGCAGATTATTTTCTCAATCAATTAATCTGCAAATTATTTAATCATATAAACTCAGAAGATTCTCATCACAGTTTCTCATAAATCTTCATCTTTGAGCAGCATAAACAAAGTAATATTATTTTTCTTTTAGCTTACAGTAAAGATAACTTCAGCGTAATTGTTGCAGCTCTGCTTTCTTTTGTCCTTTATAGTTTTACCAACACGTAGTTGCTGGCTGTTTTTCTCCCAACCCCCTCCCTCCTCTCCTGTGCCAAAATACAGAAATGTTTCTGCAGCCACAGCACCTCACTGTAGAGCCTGATGGTGCATTTTTATGGGACGGCAGACAGAGGACAAGGTGAATATCCTTCATCTGTTTCTTCACAAGCTGCACTAACAGTTCATACTATTCTTTAAAAACAAGTATTTTCCTCAGAGCTTCAGTGCTACAAACCAAATGAAAGCATTAATGCCTGTGCCACTGTGCATGCCTGATGATGGTGGCTGCTGATCATCAGTACCCTTTGAGTGGGTCACAGGTGTGCAGAGGGGCCCTCCTGCCTCTGTGATCAGTCACCGAGTCCAGACGAGGGCCAGGCTGGAGCGGCTTAGGCACGTGCCGAGGGAGGGCTCTAGCCCCCCCTCCCTCCCCCTCTACCCCACCCCTCAGAGGACTCTCTATTCACACCACCAGATGGGGGCTGGATCTGAGTTTTAATGAATGCTATCCTTCACAACCCTTTAGAAGCCAATGAACAAGTCGCCCTCAGCATGTCTCATTTTTTTACCTCATGCTGATTCAGAACAATATCACACTGGACTGACCATGAGAGGAGAAAATAAATGATGTTTGAGTTGTAATTTCACATCCAAATATTATTTATCTTCTTGCATAAGTGTTTTTTTTGTATTCTGTATTCTCACAATTAGTCAAATCTACACTCAATATAGAGGTGGGTTTTGTGCTGGGTGAACCTCCTGTTGTTAGAAGTGATACAATAATAACACAACCGTATAATTTTAGGTAGGTTAAGTGCAGATTGTCAACTGATTGTTATATAGCTGCTTTATATTAGAGATGTACAATTAGTACCCTCTCCAAAAGACTTCAAATAGCACAGCTCACTGTTTAACCCTTACAAATTCATTCAAATGTTCATATTCGATGCCTTCACAGTATGGTCCGCGTCCATTTTGACCCGGTCCAAGAAAATCCTCATAAAAAGTGTCCATACCAAATTTTGAACTACAGATCTATTTACAATACATAAATAGTCTATCTGACATTAATAAGTTAATTATTAATCCTTAATTTATCATTTAGACAGCTCAAAAATTGTATTTTTTTCGGTTCTACACCACTTGTTTTTGAAGAAATAGAATCTTTATCACACTTTATCACGTCCTGTTTTACCTAAGACATGAAAACTTCACAGCCATAATGATTTATATATACTTTAGAGGAACTGCCTGCTCCTCTTCCTCAGAATAATCTTCATCAGATTGGTTGTAATCAGAGTTTTCCTCCATGTTGTCTTCCTGTTCTGACACAAAGTTGTTAAACAAGCAGGACAGTGGATCTCTTGAACCAGGGTTGCCTACCCCTGCCCTAAAATAACCATTTTCCTTGATTTGACCCACACTAGTGGGTCTAAAATCCACCTCAATAGATCTGGGTCAAATTTGACCCAGAACAGCCTCAATGTGCAAAAATTTGTAGCACCTGTGCAAAAGTATAAAATTCAAAAATATTTTCATTTTTGTGTATTTTGGGTCACTTTAGGAAAAGTCATTAAATTTCAGGTTAAAAGAATGAAATCTAGGGTATTTTTACTGCTGTCAAATGTCAAAACGGTTCAATTTTGATTTTAACAGTATGTAAGGGTTAAGATAATTAAAACTAAATATGATCAGTTTTCACACATGTGGAGATTTATCCTAAAAAAATAATTTCTGTTTACATGTTTACATTCAGATATATCACTACATTGCTTTTCTTTTAAGCTTCTTAACTGGAGTCAAGACAGTAAGACGTGAATCATCACCATGGCTGCTCACTCACTCTGACACTTATGTGCAAAGCTGCGAAGGAAGAGTGAGAAATACAAACTCTAAAAAGAAATCTGCCAGCGTTCAGTCTCTAAGGCTAAATAATAATGTACTGCTTGGTAACATGCACAGGTTGAAAATTCTTGTTAGTTTGCTGAGTAAAACTCTCCAAATGTGTCTGTTTTCTTTTTAAAATAAAACTGCATTTAGTTATTTTCCTCTTGGTTTTCAAAACATGAAGAAAATCCAAATGAATTTAATTTGCATTCATTTATAACACAGGAGCAGGTGAGATCCCTTCAATCACTGTTGGTTTCCATCCAGCTCATAGCATATGTTTTTCATTGGCTGGAAATAAATTGGTTGTGTACATGCTGCCCCTTACTCAGTGACCCTTGTCTGTCTCTACGTGAATTGGTTTCATGGCGTGTTAAATGAACTGTGGCCGTGTTGGTGTTTCCCTCCACACGGCGGCTGGGCTCTAATCCGCTGTCTGCCAGAGTTATGTCACACACCAGCTATTGTGGACGGTTTGATTGAAGACGCCAGATCTGGCTAATTGATCCCTCGCCACAGAGGTGCTCTGACACAGGAGCGAGGCCTGAGATGTGTGAACTGGCAGTCGAGTCACATGACTGACATTAAACCAATAAAAATGTTTTGCTTCGAAGCTATAGTGCAGCTTTGTGGTGAAGAGGTGATGCTGACAGATGGTGTGTGAGAAGCTGACAATGACTTGTGTGTAAGAATAAATTAGATTACAGAATGATTTTGCTTTGTTATTTCCATGTTAATAGTCTCTTGTCTTTCAAAACATTTCTAGTACACTTTTATCTCTCTATAGGTTTGCACTGTGGAAATCAACAAAACAGAATTTTAAAGCAGCACATCTTTAATGATTTGGTAGTAAGGTGGAATTTATGATGCTGAATAAATCCCTGAATCTGCAGAGACCAACTTATAGACATTTACTTTCTGTCCACACCCAGTAAGCTGTGCCATTTGACAAACAGCAAATTATGCTGACTAAAATAATAATCAGACTTCCATGTCCAGAAAAGTGGGTATTTTTACATATTTTCTATTTCTTCCTATAGTAAATCTATGCAGTTTGCCACTTAATGTTTCTGTGGTAGCCTGTTGTGTATTATTTCACAAGTTAAAATAACTATACTGCATATTTTGATGCGTGGAACAAATTGTCAAGGCTGGGTGACACTGTAGAGCTTTTTGTGAGTATTTTGCACAAAAAACATGGCTGTCAAACAGGAACATGTACCATTTGGAAATCTTTAATACTCACATGATAGTCAAGTTTTGGTACTGATCCCACAAAGAGACACATTTTAACACTTTTGTCTGTTAGAATATCCAGCAGATCTTTTATCATTTAATAAAAAAAACAATGTTCTTAAATGTAAACACTGCATGAATTGTCTAAATAAAATAAATTAAAACTATAACTTACAACAGTATGATTGCAACCATGTGACTAAAGGTAAAGAACAGGAATATGTGCAAGATTGCATCAAGATATAAATAGACTGAATTTGGCTTTATTTAAACAATCTTTTACAGCAATGAAAAAACCCAATAATGAAAGTCACTTATTTAATACTGTCAAGAGGTCTCCCCACACACTCAGACCTCCAACATTAAAGTCTCCATCAGATATTTTCAAAGCAATTAGTTCTTTTTCGACATCCTCCCTCTGAGACGGACAGGCCTCAAACAAGGCCAGAAAGTGTTCAGTCAGTTTCTGGAAGGACACTGTGGGGTTTGTGTTGGTTTGAACCCATACCCCATCATTTATGTTGTACTCCATATCAGAGGCCCATTTTTTCAGAAGATCAATGTATGCATCTCTAAATTTCACATGTTTTTTGGCCAGTTCCATAAGAAGTGTAGTAGGCTGTGAAGAACACATGAGCTGCAACACACTGTGTTTTTTCTCCAGCCAGTTCAAGAGAAAATCTTGTAAAGCAACTTCTGCAGATGAGTTTTTTGGTATCAGCAGAGCTGCAGCGATGACCAGACTGAAATGTTCTGCTGCTCCGTCACATCCCTGAAGGACAGAGTCTAAAAAGTGCTCTGCCCAACAGGCCTCACTGCCTTGGTTCAGCAGAGCAGCCAGTCTTACCATCAGCATCATCCCCTGCACCTCAGCATCAGCACCAACCAGTGACACGTCTGTGAGAGACCTCAGGACTTTACACGCAGATTTGCACTGAATGATGTGGCTGCAAATGCCGGTAACATCTGGATGCTCACTATTCTTGGTGTTTACAGGAATCGTAGTGTCAAAGAGTATCTTCATGATGGAGCTGGGTAGCTTAGGATTGTTCAACAGCCCGATGAGCAACAGGTGCTGGCACCGGGAGAGGTCCGAGAAGGAGACTTCATTGTATCCAGAAAAGGCAGCTCGCAAACTCTGATTAGTGAGCTGCAGCTGCTTCTCCATAAGCCTACGTATCGCAGGGTTATTGTGAAACCTAGAGAAAAGGTGTTCGCAGTACCGGGCCCACTGAAAAGCTCTGGACAGAGTTTGTTTATCCCACTCCTCCACCACTCCGCTCTGCGCCGCCACGGCCAGCAGCTCCGCCGTGCTCGTCAAGTTTTTCAACATCGCCTCCATGTGGAGCTCTCTGTGTTCAGAGCTCATCCTGATGATGGACACCCACTGTGCAGAAAAGACACAACCTAAACAGACACGTAAACCCGTGAAGAAGTGATACTACCATGCTAGTAGGTTAGCCACATGTATGCTAGCTACATCCAAACAAGTCAAAAACCTGTAGCTAACGTTTCACAGGACTTCCGGTGGCACATTTCAAAACAAAGTCCTTTTTAACAAACGTTTTAACAGGTAACGTTACAAATATGATTACAGGATACGTTCATATATTCCTACATACTTTGTGGAAACAAACGCGGTTCAGGCTTGTTATGAGACTCACTTGTATTAGTCTTCTTTCTTGTTGTCTTCTAGTTTTACCACTGCGCATGCGCTTTCGAGAGATAACGTTCGTTCCTCCTTCAAAATAAAACTCGATTAAATTATTGTCACATTGCAGAGTTTAAGTTTGAAGGAAAAGTTGTTTGTTTTTATATGTATTTTCTGGCTAAGGAGCATATTTTTGTAACGCATACGCCATAAGTTATAGGATTAGGGAGAAATATTGCGTTTTCTTCATTATCCTCGTCATGAATTACTTAACGTCTATTTACAACTACAAAACTATGTCATTCACATTTCGTACTCACAGCGTATGCAGGCTGTTAGATAGATAAGGTCTGTCAGTTATTTGGATCAGATTACATGAGCACGCATATAAAAAAGACCTTCATTGAATCAAAGTGTATCGGAGGATTGAGTTTCTCGGGCTGACCTTCTGAATTTAGTCGAGAAATGTCATATTGAGGCAACACAAAGAGTAGAGGAGGTAGGCACTGCCCGCAGGATAGAACTTCCCTCCCATCAGCAGCAGCAGCAGCAGCGTGCTCTGAGTGTAAATGTGTGTATGTGCAGTCAGATCGTTGTGCAAATGCGCAGTGAGAAAGACCTTCCCTGTCCACATTGGTTCAGCGTTTTGGAGAATAACCTGTGGGTCTGTGCACCGCTGTGAAAAGCATGAAAACTCAGAAGACGAGTGAGAGGGAGGTGCGCACCAACGAGCTGAACCTTCAGGGTGAGCACTCATAAGGAGCTTTATGGACTCATGCAAAACCATTTTCACTGATTTCCTAATGCTAAATGAACATCAGACTTTTTAATGTCTTGTAAATGCGTATATTATTTTAGGTTATTCTAACTTAGGCGTTATAGCCCCTTGTTATTCTCAGCAGAGTTTATGTGCAGAATAATGTCACCTTCTGTAGCTAATTTAAAAAATTTGGGCATAGTTAAGAGAAAGCTGATTTATTTTTTCTTGCTTTTTTACTTCTATCAAGGCAGATTTTATTACCCAGAATCTGATGTATGGCTCTCAGTCATTTCATTGGTTTTAATTAGTGGGTGTTCTGGCTTTCAGTCATAACTCATGTCTTCCCTTGATCCTATTTCCAGAGTGGTGAAAAGTCTGTAGTGGCTGTTTTTATTTGTGACAGTTGTAAAAGAAGGAGACAGCTTTAAAATCTTATTGAAGTTGCAAATGAATGTGTTGCCAAGTATTTCAAAAGACAATTTTATGGCACTAAATTTAGACAACAGCAAAATATGTGTTTAAGTCTGGATCTGTAGTCTTGACATTTTGTTTGCCTAAAAGGCTATGTGTTGATGGTGCAAATGTTTAAAGGTTGAGACAGACGTATTAGAGTTTAAAATGATTTAATCTGGAAATAATCGATGCATGATCACATCTGAGATTTTATGATACTCCATGTGCAGCATTAATACACACAATAACATCATTATTATAATGTGTGATATATTTTCTGTACTTTACTGACCACTACTGCTGATTCAACTTGATACTTGAATACAATACTTTTAAAAAACTGTACTATTCGCTAAGATTGCTGAGTTTCCTTGTTTTCAATGGACAAATCAGCTTCCACTGTTATAGAGGAGAAAGGCATGAAGGGCAGCAAGGATTAGGAGGACAGACACACTATTGTTTTTCTAATTGATGTGATTCAGCAGTCAAGATTCACATCCATATGCCTTTCCTGGAGCAATCTGCAGCCAACTGTGGCATGTTATGACAGCTTTACTGAAGTCTTGAGGCCTCTCAGACTGAGAAAATGTATATTTGAATATCTTTAAACTATAAGGGTAATCATTTCTGATTCCAATCCTGAGTCTAAAGTCAGATTCTTATTCTGAGAATAACAGTAGATAAATCAGCAGCAAGGTTAACAGATGCTACATGCTGCCTAAAGCCTAGCAGAGGAGTGGTGCTGGCTGTGTGTGTGTCTTTGGCCAGAAGTTGATGAGGTCAGGCTGCAGTATGCTGAGAGGAACCAGGTATGTCTTAAAACAACTGGTTATTTCTTTAGGAGTTTTTCCTGGGAAAATGTGGGATGAAACCCAGCAGGATGTTTATTTTAAACTAAAACTTAAAATTACATCTTTGCCATGATAGAAAGTACCTGGAATCTTCCTAGTTTAAATGTTATCTTAAAAATTCACAATTACAGCATCCAGAAAAACTAGACAGTAATGATATAATCTAAATTGTACAATTAATTATAAATTTTCCAAGTTAAATAGAATTATCTTGCTGTTGTCCAGTCAATGTGCTTGTATGAAGAAGTATGAAGAGAAACTGTCCTACTGCCCTTGTCTTGTCTGCCAGCTTGCGCTTGTGGACATGGGATTGTAGCACTTGTGTGTGAGTGCTGAGGTCCATAGTTTAGTGTGTGTGTACATAACGTGCAGCTCTTGTCTTCATGAAGATAAGACGACCTTAGTTGGACATAAGGTCTTGATGTCCTGTTGCACAATGGTGTGATTTGGTTACAGCCAACTCCAGGGGGACCTTGAAATGTTACACAGCTTTAAAGGTCAGATTCCTCACATTGTGTTACACTCCCTTGGTATTCGGAAGAAATTTTCAGCCATCACACATGATGAACTTTTTGTCGATGACAGCTTTGCTTCCTTGTTTGAATACCTAGTAATTTGCATTAAATATCCTGCTGCTATTTGCCTACCATGGGGAGTGTGTCTAAGACGTTCCTGTTGGTGTCCAGGCTGAAGGTAACAAAGTTTAAATATGACAATGTGAGTCCTTGATTACACATTTACAACAATGTCTGGAGTAATGTAAGCCTTGAGTAAACAACAGTTCAGTGTCCTTGTGATGCCACCATCCTTACACTCTAAGGCTGTCTCCTCTCTGTCTGCATCACTTAGTCTTTCTATTTCAGTGGGTGGTTGGAGACACAGTAATTGCAGCACACAGCACTTAAACTTAAAAGTTTAAGTTGTGAATATTAACTGCGGAGCTGTTGATGTGTTATTGCTCCGCTGAAGTCTTACATCTGGCGCCCAGTTGTTTTGTCAATTACTCACACTTCTCAGCAGCAAACCCATTAATATAGTGACACTGGACCGAAAGATTTTGACGTTAATGCTCATACAGTGAACACTTGACATACTATGCCACAATATTGGAAAAGACTGTGAGAAATGTCTCATTTACTCAATGACTTCACTTTATAGGCAATAAGTGGCTGTTAAATATTGCTCTGACTACTGATGTCTGTTACAGTCTCTCCACCAGGCCATAATGTAAGACTGGCTGCAGTGTTGACTGGATTGGATTGATATAGACTGTATCACAGATGGCATAGTAATCTGAAGGAGCTCTTTGTTTGTGTCTGGTGTTTGTTGAATAAAAGTCCTACTGTGTGACACTGGCTGGTATAAAAGTGTCTCTTGTCCAACAAAGAGGCAGACAGAAACTGCACTGTCAGCATGGGAACGTCTCATGTCATCAGGTAGACTGTAAACCACACCAGGGTTTGGCTAGGAGGACAAAAGCACTAAGATCTCTCATCTTTTGTTTTCTTTCATCATCCTCCTCGTTTCAGAATAATGATTCAAAATGTCAGTTGTGACGGACAAATATTGTAGTGTCAATTTATTTTGATCATTCATTTGAGCAGAAGTCTTTTAGGAATAGAAATTCAATTTTTTTTCTATTCTGTTTTGTTTTACATTTGAAATCTTAACATTCGAGTAAACTTGTGCTGTAAAATGACCCCTACTAGTGCTGTTTTATTGAGTTGTGATTGATGCATGACGGTGTGCGGTTGAGCTAATTTACTTCTGTGGTGTCAATATGGATCACATTTACATTGTTCCACTGTTTGACCAAACTTTATGGGTTTTCTCTTCATCCTATCCACTTTCAGGCTGTCAGTAGGGAACTATGTGCAGCTCCCTGAGCCCCAAACAGCCCAGCGGCCCTGGCCTTGCAGACATGCAGCAGTATCACCAGTGGCTGGCCAGTCGACATGAAGCTAGCCTGCTGCCCATGAAGGAGGACCTGGCCCTGTGGCTCACTAATATGCTCGGTAGGCAACACTTTGGCACATTAAACCAATGCCAGTCTTAAAGGTATCATGGTGTTATCATAGAGTTATACAATTATTTCAAGCAAATAGGTGTATTTCATATTTTAATTGGAAGCAAAATTTATAGTAAGTAATTTATTTCCCACAAATGTAACTAACTTTAACTTTGCTAACAAATGTATGGTGCAGCAATTTATCCAAAGCAATGTCCTAGAAATAGCTTGGCTTTGAAAAATACAGAAAACTTTCTTAGTTTTAACATTAATTGAACAGGTAATGCTGAAGTAAACACCTCTGCAGGGGACTGGGATCAATCCCAGCCTCATTACAGACAATTTCAAAGCCACCCTAATGTGTGAGTCACTTTTCATGTTCACTTACTCTCCCATAGATTTACCTTAACTGAATAATGAGAATCATTAGCAGTTTTTGAATAATGCACAGCCAGTGGTGGAGAATGAGTAGCAGTAGGAGCATTAGAAGAAACTTTCTGCAAAGTTGTTATTGCATAATAAATCAGCTTAGTGTACTTCTTCAATAGTGTCACAAAACCAGTGCATGAATCACTCTGTGGCTCTGACTCCAATTTAACTTAGACCACCTCCTGAGCATGTGTTGAATTGAGGTTCATGTTAACATACCATAGATTCATTTTGGTTAGTTTGTTTAATTAATATTTTATTTACAACATTTTATTTAAGAGTATGACAACACATTTTGATTTATAAAAGCAGTTAGCAATAATAAAGACTATTATCTATTCTATTTTTTATTTTAAAAAATTACCTACTCGCCCCCTGCAGATTGTCTTTGTCCTTCAAGCTCAGGTCCTCTACCAGAGGCCTGGGAGCTTGAGGGTCCGGCAAAGTATCTTAGCTGTTCCTAGGACTGCTCTCTTCTGGACAGAGAGCTTGGACATTGTTCCTGCTGGAGCCACTCTCCCAGTTTGGGGGTCACAACCCCGAGTGTTCCCCTGACCACAGAGACCATTCTTACCTTCCACATCTTTTCTAGCTCTTCTCTTAGCCCTTGGTATTTCTTGACCTTCTCATGTTCCTTCTTCCTGATGTTGCCATAACTTGAGATTGCTTCATCTATCACTATGGCCTTCTTCCTTTGTTGTCCACCGCTGCTATGTCCGGTTGGTTAGCCATTACCAGTTTGTCAGTCTTTAGCTGGAAGTCCCACAGGATCTTAGCTCGGTCATTCGAGGTGGATCCCATTTTGACCTTGGGACTTCCAGGCCTTACTATACGCTATGGCAGCCACTTGGTTATGAGGTATATACTCCCCGCCTGCCATATATACAGCTCTGGAAAAAATTAAAGAGACCACTGCAAAATTACCAGTTTCTCTGATTTTGCTATTTAAAGGTATATGTTTGAGTAAAATTTACATTTTTGTTTTATTCTATAAACTACTG
>JAUMHL010000027.1:15981363-16015037 GCA_032362345.1 Sandelia bainsii
ATTCCAAATACAAATATTGTCATTTAGAGCATTTATTTGCAGAAAATTAAAAATTGTCAAAATACCAGAAAAGGTCCTATGTTTTCAGACCTCAAATAATGCAAAAAACTCCAAAACAAAACAAGTTCATATTCATATTTACACAACACATAACTAATGTTTTAACTTAGGAATTGTTCAGAAATCAATATTTGGTGGAATTACCCTGATTTGCAATCACAGCTTTCATGCAGTGGTCTCTTAATTTTTTCCAGAGCTGTATATGTATATATTAAATTGCTCTTTTAGAATTGGGGAACAAATAAATTTTGTGCAGACAAAAGTTAACAACCACTGCTCTACAAGATGCCAGTTGGCAAGTTAGACTATGTGACCAGACAAGACGAACACAAAAATGTTCTTGTTGGAAAACAAATTCCTTAAATTCCTCCAGCAGAGTAGGTTAAACTGTAAGAATTACACAATTGTTCATTGAATTTCCAATCGGGGAAACTGTCTGTTAACCACAATTTTATCATCATTTTACAATTTTTTAAAGACTGTAGAGACTTTAAGATGAGTGGCTAATGTACCTCATTATTTAAGGTTTTTCTTTAAAAATACCTGTTGCCTTTGTGTGGCTTCACTTTGTGTGGATTAAAATTTATCTTATCATGCAGTCCAACAGACATTCCTCAAACTGACCGGAAGCCAATTAAGTTCCTGAAACTGACACCTGCCTATGTTTGGATACCTTAAAATAACATCAGTATCTTCCCTGTTATCTCTATGTTTACACTGGAACCAGTTGTGCTAGAAACCACTGGTCCTTTGTGTTGAGAGATCAAGGAACACACAGACTTTAGAAGCACTAGCATGTATATGTTACCTGTAAATACACAGTATCAAACCAGTTTGTTGGTTTAAGCTGTATGTACTCAGTACCATCAGTTCCTTAGAAAAAACATATTCTTGGCAGGGTTTACAGTTTCAGGTGGGAGGAGGGGCACGGTATAAGGGTGAGTCCACTGATTGGGTGGGAGGTGGATGCTTGGTTATAGCCTACTGATGAGTCCCGCTGTTGTTGTGATGGGAGAAACTGACAATTTATAGAACAGAGTATTTGAGAGTAAGCATCTCTGTGAGACTCCTCTCATATACTAGATTTTTTTTCCTCAAAAAGAGACAAGTAAGAGAGAGTTTAGGCATAAGAGGGGGATTTCATTAAGTATTTCTCAAGATTTCTCTCTCTCTTTTCTGGGCTCAATTACAACATTTGGAACTCATTAAACGCCGAACCCCCAGACCCCTCCTCCTATATGAAACAGAACAGGGATAAAAAAAAAAAAAAGTCTCTCCAGTTCTTTCCACAGTCAACCCCCTGCCACCACCTCCTATTTCACAATGATCTAACTAAGAAAGAATGGTCCTCTGGAAGTCAGTCAACTGGACACCACATGTTGATCACCAATCTATCTCTGCAACTGTGCACGATAATGAGACACCCCTGTGTTGCCTTTTCATGTGAAGTTGTTTTTTTCACTTCCAGAGAATCCCCCCAGATTCCCTTAAATCATGCTGTAATATTTTAGCATTTGGCTTCTGCAAAGCTGCCTAAGCTCAGCAAAAAAAAGCCAAGCTTAATCAGTTGAGCGGTTTCACCAATATTGCATCAGGTTCGGTTTCAACTGGGAACTGGAGATTAGATTTTATTTCTGTGCTGTGTATATATTCCTAAATGAGTATTTTCATGAGGAATTTATGGTGTTGGATTCTCTGCTTTCTTTATGTGTCCCCTGGTCAGGTCTGGAAATCACAGCTGAGAGCTTCATGGATCGCTTAGACAATGGTTTCCTGTTGTGCCAGCTGGCTGAGACACTACAGGAGAAGTTCAGGCAAAGTAATGGAGACCTGTCTGCCCTTGGCAACAGCAAGGTACAGAGAAAACTGAGGCTTATGGAGGTCTGGCATGATAACCGTTACAATGAATACACTAATCTGGAAGTCAAATCTTGGCTGAAAATGTCCTAAACTAACTTGCAGCTTGAATGACTTGACATAATATTGTTTCTGAGAGAGGAAACAATAGCCAGGCAGCACTGAAAGATTGGATAAAACTGACTGGCAATCACTTTGGTGACAAGTAATACATATTTGTCTATGTTTAAAACTTAAATCAATGATTAAATGAATTTTTTGTCCCTTGAAATCTCATTTTCTATGTAATTTATTGGGGCCAGATGGCTTAAAGGCAAAAGTATTGAAGTTTCATTGACTCTCACTGGAGTGGAGGCTGGAAACAACTATACCCTATAGGTTTTCCTAATATAGACTTCCCTAAATAAAATCAATAAAAGCTGTACTGTCCCATCCCAAAAAAATGTTTGGATGGTAATACCGCATGCGGCCCAGAAACAACCTCCGAGTGGCCCAGCCCGTGGTCCTATCAGAAAGGCAGAAAAACTGAGAAAACCCCATTTCTAGTTGACAAATTTTCACAGAAATTCCCAAATTCCTACAGTAGCGCCGCTGACAGTGAATGCAGCACTCTCCTAGCAACAGTCAACCTATAACGCAGCGTGTTGTTGTGTAGCGAGCAGCGGTGTTAGGACAGTGCTAAACACGTCTTTATCATCTCACAAGTGTAAAATAGAGGACGAAAACCATCGGTTTAACCTGGACCGTTTGTTTATTTTACCAGCAGGTCCAAACACCAAACCTGTGTTTAATTTGTCGTGAGTGTGTTGGTGTATTTAAAGATTATAATGTGCGGAGGCAACACTTTGACCACCATGTTAAGAAAGTAGCAATTTTAGGGCTGATTATGATTACGTTTTCTGTTAACATAATGATAATATGTTCACAGTTAATGACAAGTCGCAAATACTGAACACATTGAACTGTACACAGTTTACGTATTTAAAATATCCGATCTACAACATCCGGTTTTCTGTTGGCGAAAATATCCGACGTTACAGTTCAACATCCAGACATGTGAGTGTAGCGATATTAGTGTTTTTTATGGTTGGGATCAGACTTCAAAGCAGTGGGTTAGAGTCAGGGAAAGACTGTGAGCTGGTTAATAGGTAAAAATGTGACTTCACACACACAACGTCTGCATTAAAAATGAAACCAAAACACAAACTTTTCTTTAATCCTAACCTCAGTACTATTCTTGCTTAAACCCAAACTCAGACAGGACTTACGTCTTCAACTCGGGTCTCCAGCATGTCAGTCCTGCACGGTAAACGCCCTCCATCCATCCTCTCCAACCACCTCTTCGTGTTAATAACAGTAGCACGTCATTCATTCACAAAAACACGTTTCAGTACAACGTAACAATTACGTTCTCTACAAAAACGTAATCAGGATTGCACTTTAGTTGTATACAAACGTAATTTTTAGGAGACAGGGTTGGCTGGTGAATCAGACTTTTCACATGAACTTGATAAAAATCAGCTATTGATGCTCCCTGAGTGACGTGTTCTTCATCCGTGTCTTCAGATTACACTGACACCATGTGATCCAAAGGTTAGCGCTCTTGTTCAGAACCAAATATGTCACTTCTCCCACTAAAATCTTAGCAGTTTAACTGTTGCTCACATATTATCAGTGCAGTTGGTAGTAGTAATATTTTAGCAGAAATATTCGTTTGTGTTTTCTTTTTTTACGGGTTTGCACACTTGTAGATTTGACAGCATTGACAGTTCTTTTTTATCCTGTGCCTGTCAAATCAAATGTGACCAAAATATTGATTTATTTCTAAAGCCAAAGATATTGTTGGTGATACTGTTCACTATTGTGTTGTTTTGTATGGATTTAGAGACATTTATTTTGTTGAGTTTGTTATTAAGTTGCTGCTTATCTGTCACTGAAAATGTGCGTCCCACATAACTTTATAGATTTGAAAATCTGGCCCAACTTAATACGTAATTGAATAGCCCTGCTTTACAGGGAGACACTGAAAACCTGGTGAAAATGACTTAAGTGAATAGCAGTATAGTTGGTTTCCGCTCTTTGCCTCACATGTTATTTGACAGGATTTCTCAGCTCAGCTGAAACCATGAATCCTCCACAGTTTCAGGAAGCAATGCACAAAGGATGTTTCGATGGGGGATGGGAGTCTACAGCATTCAGCAGGGCAAAAAAGAGAAAAATTGGCTGGCAAGGACACATCAACTGATGGGGCCCCACATCTCCTGTGAGATTTGGCAACACTATCGTAAATGTTGAGGGTTCAATGAATTGTACAAGATTAAAAGCTAACTTTGCAGATGGTTATCTCTAATTCAATCCAGGCAATTGCTGCATATACGGTTTTGGAAAAAATAAGAAACCACTGCAAAATGATCAGTTTCTCAGGTTTTATCTTTTATAGGTGCAAGTATTGAACTGAACAGCTTTGCTGTATTTTTTGTGAACTGCTGACATTTCTCATAATTTCCAAATAAAACTGTTCTTGAGAGCAACTTCAAAAGAAAATGATAATAAATCAAAATAAGAGAAATAATACAATGTTTGCAGAACTTGAATAATTCAAAGAAAACAAATCCCCTGCTCACTTTTAAACAAAATGGTAATGTTCTGACTAAAGAACATTCCGAAATCAGTATTTGGTGGAATAACCCCCAATTTGCAAATGAAAAAATGTGCATTAATGAACTTTGCAGCAAAATTTGGCTTCAGAAGTGGATAAAAAGAAGTTAGTAAATTAGTGTGGACTATGACAAAATCATTATCTTTTAGATACAGTATAACTTTCTTATGTATGTTTTCAGTATCTGTAGTTACCCTCGATATCTGTGCCCACACATGCATGTCTGGTGATTAGTAGGATTGCAGGTTAAAAAAAAGAGAGAAAAACTGATTAGGTCATCTTTCTGCTCAGATGGAGAAAAAGAAGCAAAGGAGTCTTTTGTTGGCTCTGAAGTGAGAACTGTTGATGTTTGCACTGAGGCATTACTGCGTTGATGACAGTGGGTCTCCTGATCTCAGTGTGAGCGTAGCAGCACAGATGTGAGGAAATACTTGAAGTCAGTGACCGTGGGACGCAGGGGCGCTACTGAAATAGAGGAGCCTATTGATCATGGAGGCCAATAAGAGAGGGGGCAGAGGAATCCTGAGACAGATAGGCAACTCACGCTTGATGGTGTTTTATTGTGAGCGTGATTTATTGCGGTTTGTAGACTGCAGTCCATGATACAGCTGAACTCAGGTAAATTGTAAACTTCAGGTTTACAAATCAAGCAGATAACTGTTGCTCTATCATCTTATCATGGCACTTCATAAGCTGTAGTTGTTTATAGTTATATTTTACCACTTCCATCCTCCCCATTATGAGTTGATGTGGTGTGTTGATTGTGACCAAGTGATTCCAGCACAGAGCAATAATAAATCACACTTAACAGATACTGTCTCATATACACATCTTCCTAAGTGTTTACATCAATAGTTATCAACTTCAGATGAATGAAGATTATATTTCATTTTAAAACATAATTGCCAGATGCCAAGTGTGCCAAGTAAAGTAAAGTAAAGTAAAGTAAAGTAAAGATGCCAAGTTCAATACAACCACCTCATTAATTATCAAATTGTACTGCCATAGATTAGTCAATCAGCAGAGACTCCAGGAAGTTACATTGCAGGAAATCATTTGGCACATAACTCCCCAATCTTTAGATTTGTTGGTAGGAAGATTTAGTAAGTACTGGACAGAACCAGACTAGCCATTTCCTTTTGTTCTCAGTCTTTAGGCTAAACTAAGCTAACTGGCTGCTAGCAAAAGCTTCACGTTCAACTTGTGACAGGGTTATTATCTCCTCATCAACTATTAAATTAAAGTGTGTGTACAGCTTTGAAAGTAGGGGTATGAATTCTTTCTCAGTGAAAGAAAATGATGTGATTTTCAAACACAGTGCGTCCTTATTCTTATTATATACCATCTGTTTAAACATAATGTTCTACACATTCTGTGCAATTATTAGACATTTAAAGGTGCAGCTAATTCAGCAAGCCACTGCAGAAATAATAACGTGTCATAGTGATTGTGAGATCAAACGACACTGGCAATGTGGTCAACATTATTTCTCCAGGAATGCAAAGTAACAGAAATGATCCCAGACAAAGTGAAAAGGAGAGCCTGGAAAGAAAAGAAAATACCCACAAAAGCCTGCATATTTCCAGCATGAGCTCATTGCACCTTTCTCATAGCACAGACGCACATATCCTGCATAAAACCACAGCAATGCGCGTAAAGCTCCCTGAAAGAACCATGTGTGTGTTATTTGATCCCAAATCATTGAGGGTCTTGTAAAGTAGCCTTGGTTTTCTAACCCGCCATCTCCAATATTGATCTGTATGGAGAAGGTCCTCAACCCTGAACTGAAAGCAGAGCTTGGACAGATGGGGAAGAAATCCATGTAGATAAAAAGTATGTGGCTCTATGTTTTGATGGAAACTCTGTAAAGCTTATGTTAAGTACTATTCATCAATGAAATGTAGGTCTCTGCATCTTACATTCATTTCTGGGTAGTGTACATGAAGACATCTACTAAATTACTCTGTCTGTAGCAGAGTATTCCCTACCGGAAGATACCATGTCGGCAGAGCGCTCCCTCCGGTTCTTTCTTTGCACGGGACAACACAGCTAACTTCCTGGCTTGGTGTCGAGAGGTTGGAGTTGGAGAAACATGTCTGTTTGAGTCAGAGGGTTTAGGTAAGTCTGCTTTTTCTGCCATAAACTTCAAAATAAATAGATAGAACATCAGAATGTAGAACAAAGGAGGACACACCAGAGCTGAGTTTCCTCACAGACAAACAACACTGTTTGGCATTTGGCTGTTGCTCACACTGGCAGAGCATTTGACCCAGACTTTAATATCCCGTGAATAGCCTGATTGTGCAGGTAAAGTATCATCCAGGTTGGACCGTTTCCTTCAACCCCCAGGCTCTGCTACAGCTCATTTGACATCCACACAAAGTTCACAAGGGCAACCATCTGCTGGGAGCACTGTGATGGGAACAGCTATAATACTGTGCTCAAGCACAAAATGTCTGGAGTAAAACAACAGGGACAAAGACAGAAGGGTGCAAGTTAGTGGGAAAGTAGGCCAACACTATGCAAATGTTTCCTCAGCTCAGAGCAGGGATATGTCGCTCTCTTCCACATTCAACCACTAATCTACTGCAAGGATTTCTTGCTTGTTACATCACCAAAATATATTTGCAGTTAAAATGTGTCTGGCCTGGAATAGCAGATGTACAGTATTTGACCCTGTCAGTAACAGAAATACCTAGAATATTCATACATTCTTGTCATTTCTGACTAATGCCTTGTCGACCACTGCTGAGCAATTTAAACTATGCAAATCATTTCAGAAGGTGAGGTCACACACATTTGAAATGAACTAGACAAGTAACTGTGATATAAAATATTGTGAAAATACTTCAGAAAACAGCTGACAAATATCTTCTTCTTTCTGTCTTTATTTCTCTCTCTTTCCTTCTCCCTTTCTTTCTCTGGATGGATTTATCAGTTCAGCAGTAGATGTAACAACACCAGGTTTGCTATCATGCAGTGGATATTCTGTCTGTAAAGCATGGTGTGGTGTGTCACATACTTTGTACATCTTGTATCCACTCTCACTGTTTGATCAAATATTCGGTGAGGTTAAAATAAAACGCCTCAATCCGAATTATACATGCCAATTTTTAACCAATTTCATTAGATTTGGGACAAACGGGATTGTAGAAAAGAGGAACGTTTGAATGCATGTTCATGTTTCAGCTCATGAGTTTTCTGTCGTACCACTGTCTTTTCCATCACAGTCACTCATTCTCATTCATTGCCTTATTACAGATACCTTACTATATACTGCAGTTACCCAATGCTAAGACATTATCTCTTCCTGTAGTTCTTCATAAGCAGCCACGGGAAGTGTGCCTCTGTCTTTTAGAGTTGGGACGGATAGCGTCACGGTATAGTCTTGTTTTTATGTTCTTTTGTTTCACTTTATCCACAACTATTTTTCCATTTCTTAACTCTGCACTCCCTGAATGACATTACTCTTTGTTTTCTTGGCGTAGATACAATGTGGAGCCTCCTGGCCTTATAAAGCTGGAGAAAGAGATTGAACAAGAAGAGAAAGTACCTCTACCTCCTACATCACCTGTATCCCCAGTTCAGCCCCTCCTTCCGTCTCCTTCTTCATTTCCTTCCCCATCTCCTACCCAATCCCTGACTCCTACCAAAGTCACTTCCAGCAAGAAAAGCACAGGGAAGCTCCTGGATGATGCTGTAAGTCTTCATAGTTCACCTGACTGTTGTATTTTTTATTACATCTGTAATATCTCTATCTTTGTTGGTGTTACAGGTGAGACATATCGCTGATGATCCACCCTGCAGGTGTCATAATAAATTCTGTGTAGAGAGACAGTCACAGGGTCGATACCGTGTTGGGGAAAAGATGCTTTTTATCCGGGTGAGTTTATAACAATATGGTTTAGACGTGCATAATATTTTGAGTCCAATACTTAATAAAGGGCCTGAATACTTCTTTTACCACTGTTCTGCATATACTATTTTTCTACCTTATAAAAAGCTATGCATCACTCTATTACTGCATCAAAAATGTATTCTGCTAACAAATTGGTAATGGGAAAAGTTGCATAAATGTAGTCAAATAAAAGGATACTATTCTGAAAAGTAGAGAAGTTAAAGTATAGTCTAACATAGCAGAAATAGTCCAAAACGTGCCAATGTAACTATGCTCCTACTATGAATCTCTACTGTAAAACATGTGATTACAGGGAGTGAAAATATGGAGAATTAGTTGTACTGTTTTACAGGATTCATAAACTTTAGAGTGAAACACAGGGGCACAGAAAAGTTTGAGTTTATACTTTTACCAATGTAATTTCATCCATTCTGTTGATTTTCCAATCAGTTTTGGGTTGATAACAATAATAGTTCCCATTGCAGTTTCAAGCCCTCTCCATACACTCAGTATGTTGATGCTTAGGGCTGGCAGCGGGATGAAAGTCATCCATTGTGTAGGGAAAGCCAGTCCTTGTGATGTCTTATTTACCGAGTATTCAGACAACAACAACATAATATGACTCAATGGCTATAAAAGGAAGGTAATTTCCATGTGATACAATAACAATTTCCCCAAGGGGATCAATACATTATGTCATTATTATTCTTATTATTATTATATGATCTGATTGTCATGCTCCAGTATATCTTATTATTATTTAATCATTTACTGAGCTGTAACACCTGCTGTTGGTTGTATTAATTACTTACATCTTTAAATCACATATAATTTATCAACCTAGGAAATATTACTTATTACTTGACTTTTCTGAGTGGAGGAATAAAAGGTATTGGGAGAAAAATAAATGGAGGCTAACACAGATTAGAAAAGTAGCTTGGTCCCCTTGGGATCGTGGTTACTTGGCAACCCACAACCAGAATTCACACATCTAAGAATGTGATTCATACTGCTGGTATGTTTAGGGTGTGCAGACGTGCAAGTGTGAGTCTACTCTTGCATGTCCTCTGCTGTCTGCACATAATATTCCAACTACTGATTTCAACTCTGAACCAAATACAATCTCAATCATTGTAAGGTTTGGATGAACAAAGCTACTTTGAAATATTAGTGAGGACAAAAAAAAACCTCATACAGATTTTCTTTCCTGCTCGAATATCATGAGATATTGTGCATGTCTGAATTTTTTATCATCATAAATGCCTTTTCGATGACTGAATGCTTCAGTCTTCACTGTGTTGCTGAGCAACCAAGGACAAATGATGAGGAGCTCACAGTGCGGATCCTGTGCAGTCTTTTGTACAGTGTCGAGTCTACACTACTTTACATGTCAGTTTTATAAATATGGAGCTAAATCACCAATTATCTTACACAGAGTGATTCAATAGATGTCATATACACATTATGTGAGATACATCATTTGATCAGGCTGAAGCAAGTGTTAAACCTTCTGTCTCTCAGCCAGCGAGCTTCACACTGAAGCCACTTTAATTAAAATTCCTCAGAGGGTTTTATTTCCCAGTAGCTGCTTTCACTAAAAAGCTTGACTACAGTAAGGCCAGTAAGCAGAGCAAGGACAACAGTGGCATACAGCACATATAAGAGTATACTTCATACTACTCTGTGTAGCCTGAGAGTCTGACCTTCTCAACTCCTGGAATAAATGAGGTGCTTGTAGCTCCAGCAATGGGGCAGGCAGAGTAACATCACAGTGTTTGTGAGGAGTGTGGTCCCAGCTCACCCCCCAGGCCTCTGCCTTTCTATCGACTGCTGAGGAGGGACTCAACTCTAACAAGGGTCTTGTCCCAAAGCAGCGTGATTGAAACCCCTCTGCATCACACAGGTCCATTAAATCCACAGTCACAAAGCCTGAAGGCCTGGTGCTGGTGATGGGAAGCACTGCCCCATCAATGCACTCTAGACTGATTCTTTTAAGAGGCTTATAAATGTTGCATGTTATGCTGCTGGAGGGCAGCAAGCCTCATATCTGGCCAATGTCATTGAGGTGTTTTACCCTTTTATTGAATGCTTTAGTTTGGTATTTGTCCAAATCGTTTTCCCATGCCAAGACAAATATAGCCAATACACTCACAATAATAGTCTTTATAATAACTTGTTTATTTATTCTTCTACGGAGAAGGGCATTTGTTAACCACCCTTCTCATAGTGGTGTAATGATGTGTTAATGAGGTAGGGGGTGATAAGGCTCTAGAGTGAGGCGGACATATTTTATGTGGACGGCCTCTGGGGAATGCAAGTGTCTGAGCATCCAATACACCACAGCCTTTTATTTCTTCTTCTCTTTATTATAATGGCTGATGTTGCCATGGTATCCAAATGGGAGAATGTGCCCTGACGTGGCAGGTGGCATCAAGACTGATGATGAATACAATTACTGCATAAAAGTCCTTGGTTAAACAGAACATACATTGGTCCTTTTTTAGTGATGATGGCCATTGACTGAATAAGTTTTAGCCATGCTTTGTGTGTGGCTCTAGGGATGACAGGGTTGTTTTGTTTCTCACCTCAATCTCAACAACTACTGGTTGGACTACCACAAAAAACAAACAAACAGACAATCATCGTCCCCAGATGAATGACATTTGTATTTCTCAGTGAAAAAGTCTAGACAACTATTTGATGAATTGCAATCACATTTCCACAGACATTCATATTCTACAGAAGATAAATCCTACTCACTAGAAACACCATTTTTGTTTGTAAGTCAGCTGCTCAATAAGGCATTAGGCTGGTAGGGGATGGAGAAAGCTACACCCCAGGGACCTTAATCAGTTCGAAGCCTCCACATCAATCTACAAGCTGTGACGTGCTTAACTGTTCATTCAACTTCAGCCCAAAGCCTCAAGCAGGGAGATGACATTAGTCCTATAGAAGAAAGGGCTCAGCAACAACAATTTAAAGCTCTCCTGTGACACATCGACAATAGAAGTAAGACCACAATACTATTTCTCTCTGCAGATGCTGCACAACAAGCACGTGATGGTACGTGTTGGTGGAGGCTGGGAGACCTTTGAGAGCTACCTACTGAAACATGACCCCTGTCGTATGCTCCAGATCTCCCGGGTGGAGGGTAAGGTGTCACCTATCAACAGCAAGTCTCCAAACATCAAGGACCTCACCCCTGACAGTTATCTGGTTGTGGCAGCACACTACCGCAGCAAAAAGTGAGGGCACAAGACTGAAAAAGTGAAAAGTGAAGAGTGTGATTTCTTTGTTGTTCCTCTGTAATAACTCTAACATATCTCTGTTTTTGTGGATATTGTGGATACAAATGCAACATCATTCATGGAAAGCTCACTTGTGTAAAAGTGATGTTTGGTTTTATTTCCATGGTCAAAGATAATTCAGTCAAATGTCAAATAAACCCTGGAATCACACTAGTAGGTATTTTGTGTTTTATTTAGTTTTCACACATCTTTGGAAAATGTGTTAACATTACAATATAGTGATTTAACTGGGGGAAAGTGAAGCTGTACATTTTTTGATAGTTGTTTTTTCACTCACTAAATTGTTTTTAAGCAATGTATCGCCTGTAGTTGGTAGAATATTTTCGTTTTTTAGCACACATGCTTCTTTAACATGTAGACCAGGCCTATGGTACCTGTTTGTATTTGTATATGTTACTTTTAAAATGTTTCTGAATGGATATAAGTAAATGGGGGGAGGTTTCAGGGCCTTTCAGAAGCCAGTATTCCTTGGCAGCCTGGTGTGGTATGTGTGATAGTAGACATTTCCAGTTTTATTTTAAGCCAACGTATTATTTTTCTTCCTTTTAAGTTTTTTAAATATAAATGGCTTACAAAAAACTGAATACATGGGCGGCGAGTTCAAGCTTACTGTAACATTAAAAATTCAAGTTATAATCCAAAGAAACGTATTTAACCAAATCTGAAATGACACTCCACTGTATAGTACTCTTTTACAAAACTGCCAAATCTCAAAGATCATACAGTGTATTTTTTCTGACATATTTCTTGTTAGGTAAACCAATATTAGGACAGTTTCTATTTTATATCATTTTACTGTAAGAACATGGACAATCACCAGTTCAAAATCCAGTATGTGGTTAAATAGAACCTCTGATAATAATATCAGGTTCTCCAGTTCTTCAATTTGTTAGATGTTACTGACCTCTAGAGGTAGTTCAATCATTGAACTGTGCGATTCATACAATTAAAATGTATAATTCACAACATTATCAGTGTGCGTCCTTTGAAAATTTATATGTGGTACTGTTGTGGAAACAATGACTATTTAAAGTGACACATAAGCCTGTATGTGCAGTAAATAAATACAGTAAATACATGTAGATGTAAAATGTCAATAAATTCTTAAAATTTTCTTTTCTTCATAACTTATGTCTTTTTATGTTTATTGAACCAGCTTTCTATCTTGCCTTTTCCATAAATTAAGCTTAACCACAAAACATCAAAGGTATGACTTAAATGTTTTTATGTTTCCACCCTGTTTTCTATACTTAACCTGAAACAACTGGAGACTCATAAAATATACAACTAAGTGTGAAATTTCATTAGCAAGCATAAATTTCAACTGCAGCATGTGGAGCATTTTATCGCGGGTGATTTTTAACCTTATCCAAACCTGGAGCGTTTCTCTGTAAAACTGCAATTTCACACATGTAATTTAACAAAAGTAGCAGAAATGTGATTTATTGTAGCAAATAACATTGGCTAGATTTCCTGTTCTACAAAATGGCAAGAACCAAGCACCAGAAGCATTCAAGGATCAAGTGAAGGCAGTATGAAATGCACTCAAAGCTAATTTAAGTAAATATTTCACAATTTACACACTTAACTTACTCTATTCCTTCAGTTCTTCATGTTTCTATTGTAGAGAGAGTGTAGGAAAGCATGTTCACTGTCACAAATATTGACAAACTGTGCAAACAGGTGCCTCACAAAAGCTTTTGTCTGTCATATGGCAATACATAAACACATTTCATATCTCATTTAAGTTAAGCAGGCATCACATTAGTGTTATGCATACATCCAAATTTTATATAACAGACTCAAATTGTGCAGACAATGAGACAAAAAAGTTCTATGAAAGGAACAACAACAAAGACCAGTGCCAAGTGCAACAGGGTAATGCACATGGTCATTAAAGGTGTATTCTTGTGCACCTGCTTTCACTTCTACTAGCTGGAGAATGGGTTGCTTTACGTTATTTAGCAGTATTCAGTAACTGCTGTACATTTTGTCAAGTATGCAGTTTATGCTTACTGATCACCAAATCAGCAACTAAATGATGCTGGGCTGAGTACAAACCTGGTTGTCAAACAGATATTTTAGCACAATGTCAAAGACTATACAATTTCTTTTGTATCATGTGAGTTACTGTAAGACTCTTGTCTAATCACTAGTCAAATAAAACTAATACAATAGGAAACGTATTTGCTTGAACATTTCTTTGTCATCCCTGACTTGTTAAAAGGTCTAAACTGGCTTATATAACTTGGCAATAAGGGGGCCAGTTCTGCTGTTCTGTCTGTAATCACTTAGATTATGTTGCATGAACTGTGACTGTTTGTCATTATACCTTCATTATTTTTTAATGGAGAGCAGTTCAATCATCTTTCAAATCATCTTGCGGCATTACTTTATGTTGAGACTTCAGGTTGTACCAGTGGAGTCTTCAGCCCACCTGCCACTACAGAAAAACAAATGGGGATAAAAAATATTTTAGGAAACATTTCTTGTTGAGATATCACTGAAATATCTATCATACTATATAATGATATTTTCTGAAATATGTAGCTAGCATAATTATTTCATATAGCGTAAATGTTACCTTTTACTGCGTTTTAGGTACAGAACAGTTTAAGATACCTGTAATCTTTTCCAATTTTCTGTGTGGAACATATGTTCTTTGGATCACTACAGTACTGTGTATTGGCTCACAGCTACTGTGAAATCATGCAATTAAAACAACAAAGATAATGCTCATAGACATTCATTTGCACTGGCCCTGAGTCATAACATTTATGATGCTTCTGTTGTTCATGTAATCACACAAAACCAACCTTCAATCCACCGCCACCAGACACAGAAGAGGTTATGGCCTGTTTCTCAATCTCTTCCTGTTTTTTCCTTTTCTTTTCAACTGCTTCTGGGTTTTTAACACCCCTGTACGCGGTCTGAAAAAAAGCAGAATATGATCAAGTGCAAGCAGGTAAAGGCTTCATTCTTCATGTGTTTATATATTTTTCTGGTAAAAATCTAGTAGACAAGTAGTTTTAAAACATGCATGTGTTTAAGCATCTTAAAACATTATAAATGATTTTACCACAACCTTTTTAAAAAGCACAAAGCATGTTCAGTTCCATTTAGCAAGCAGGCACTTATCTGTCAAATAAGGCAATTCAGCTGAAGTTGCTTTGAATAGTGCTGTACTGCTATCTGAAACGTGAATGTGTTGGGGTGCAGGGCTTTAATCTGTGGTAGTAAAGGGGGTGGTCAGAATTTCTAAAGATAAAAATTGTGATTTAGAGCAGAAAGATGTGAGTTAAAATAGCCAATCCAAAAGACATACATGTGTCCAAGAAGAGTCTTCATTCTGGTTCATATCTACTTACCTTGATACAACTTTACCATGGCTCTTACGGGTTTGCAAGTGGCTTTTCTGTGTAACAGCAAAAAATACTCACCCACTGTGTAGTGCATCTACCTTGAATTGGGTGTGTGTTTTGATATAAGTCTATATTGTTCTACTACATTCAGTGAGCAAATTATTAGGTACATCTAGTTAAAAGTAATACCATCTGATACAACAAACCTGCATTAAATCCTCGTCTTTGCAAGTGTTATAATGGCCCATTTTTTATTTGTATATGTTTTAGGGATGTGTTGAAGTGTTAATGTGAGATATCTCTCACTCTAAAACAATATACTTCAACAGTATTACATACTAGGACCTACAATAAATACAGCTGTGGATTTAATAGCAGAGCTGTTGTATTAAAACAGATTTGTTTTAGCTAGATATGCCTAATATTCTAGCATTAACAGACAGTGTTTTAACACTTGGCACATAAGCAAAAACAAGCAACCACGTATAACTTACCTCCTTCTGTCTTTTCTCAGCAGCCTCAGCCAGTTGTCTTCTCCTTGTCTCCTGTATTAAAAAAACAGAAAACTCAGGATGTAAACAGACTGTCTTCACTTAACCGAGCAGGGCCTGGAGCACAGCATCAACTTACTTAACATGCCAGCTAAACACAGCCAACGCCTCCCAAACATTACCAAGTAGGGCCTCTGCTCGACTACTGATGATTAATCTAATAGACGTACGATAAATTAATGTGATACTTGACACTCGAATGAAAGCGATTTTTGTACTTATTTTGTGACACAGCTGGTTTTAATGGTTGTAGTAAATTAACTTACAGGATCAGGAGTGACAACCACGTCGTCCGCTGCTCCACCAAGGCACGGTAAGCACATCCCCATACTTGAGTTATTCCAGGCAGGAAAAAGGCAACATAGAAAATGAGTTATCAGTGTCTCTGTTTGACCTACTAAATAGCTACCTATCTAGCTGGTGAGCCCATTTCAAATGTCTGGGGTGATAGTTAAGGCAACCGAAGCACCAGCTTCTACTCCCAGCGGCTGTTGGTGGGTTGTCTGGCATTACGTACCGTTAGCTAACGGCAGCGTCTGTTAGCTACGGTGACGTTAGCATTGTAGCTAGTAGCTAGCGCTAAGGTAACACTATGCTGCAAGCCCAGTCTTTTGTGCTGCGGGACGCCTGCCTCATATCTTAATTCTCCTCACACCTCTTGTTTAATCGCCTCGACATTTGTAAAATAGCTGTTTGATAGTCAGACGTCTGTGTTAAATCAACTATGTCCCCTCTGATATGTTTAGGTCACTGTTGGAACAGGTTTGCTAATCTGCCGTGGTACGTTCAATAACGTTACGTTAATGAACACTTTTTGGTTGATGTTTTCTTTTAGCATGTTGTAACAAAAATATATCCTAAATGTAAAGTCAACAATAATAACAAAATGACACTACTATTGCGTCCTCGTTTATAACACAGTTAACGTAATGAAGTTAATTGAAGTCCATTCCACAGGGTTTTGAACGTAGCTTAATGTGTCAAAGAGCTAGCGGGTCCAACAGCGCCACCGTGTGTCCATGAACGAAACACACGTAAATCACCCTGGTAACGATCGATGGCGTAGAGGAGGAGAGTATGGGGAGGGAGGCCGAGCTCCAATTGTAGCCACAGCCACGTTGGCGCGCCCGTAGCTACAAATGGCTGTGACAGCGCCCACCGCCCGTAGCGCAAGCAAACTACAGACGGATTCCTTTACGTTAAAGGTTTTGCAACAGGTCAACGCTTAACCTGTAAGCATTGTTTTGGCATTTTAAGGGTATATGTGGTAAAAACTTTGTTCATATTTGTTTTTTAATTAATGCTTTTGGTGTACTTTGAACTCGTGCTCCGTCATATTAGTCTTTATGTTTTGCTCAGAGATTCATCATAACTGGCAACAGTTTGTTGTGTTGTCTATGTGAGCACAAGCAGAATTGGTACTTATTATCTCGAGTATAGTAATAACTGATGTAATGAACTAAGTAATCTGTAGCTATGCTAACGTGGCTGTAGCCACAGTGGCTGTTCCCATAGCCTCCATGTAATATACATTATGTGTTTTTTCACAAGTAGGAACTATTAGTCTTCTGCCCCCTAAACCTATTTCAGTACTCAGTACTAAGAACTTAACCTGGCTTCTTAACAGTACTGGCCCATTAGTTTCAGTGTAAATAAATTGCATAACAGGATTTTCTGATTAATTCTGCATGGCATTATTTATTATGTGTTATGTGAATTCCTCTGCAATGACATGATGCTAATGAATAATATCACTATTTATATAACTATAGACATTTTGTGAAGCAATGAGGTCAAAAAGAAAACAGGACAACTCAGAACTGTTTTCAGGATTAATGTATTGTTGAGAAGTAAAATAAATACAGCAAGGTATTTGTCCACTTTCCACTTTCCACTACAGCTCCAGGTCCAGCCTATATTGTAGCTTCTGCCCCAGTCTCTGGCATGGTCCCAGTCCTGGTTCCTGCTCTGGCCCTCTACTCTCTCACAAATGGTTCACCGTTGACCGTCTCAGCTGATGCTCCAACCCCAGCAGTCTATGTTGACGCTTCCTGCGATTCAGGGGTACCTGTTCAATCTGATTCAACCTCTGCTGTTCCTGCTCCGGGGCTCGTCGACGCAGCCACTTCCTGTCCTGCTCCGGGCCTCGTCGACGTCGCCACCTCCTGTCCTGTCTCTGAGGGCGTCGATGTTGCCACCGCATCTGTTCCTGTCTCTGGGCAGAGTCCCTGTTCCCCGGCGGGGCCGCGTCGAGGGTGACGCAGCCGCCGCACCTCCGGTTCCTGTACCTGTCCTCAGGCGAGACAGCATCTCATCTGTCTAATTTCTAGCATTATCTAAAAGACTATTAGGATAGAATTCAGGCTCACACTAAGCAGGTATGAGTTTGAACCTTCATATGTGGGAAATGTTTTTATTTTTCAAACATCTAACATCTATTTGTCCAACTAGGGTTTTAAATTCAGATTTGAATTTGAAATGTGCTTTTTTTGCACTCGTGAAACAGAAGTGTTAGAACATTTTTTTTATTTCTGTGTAGCCTTTTTTGGATGGACTGTTGTATCTGGTTATCTTTAGAGATTTGTAGTGTTTTAAATATTCCTAAATTAGATTCTTGTTAGAGAGTCTCCTGACCTGGTTAATTGAATTATGGAAAAATACTATATTAATACATCAAAGTAGAAAGGCTCCAAAACGTCATACTTTCTGTTTGATTTTGTAAATTATTTTAAAATCCTGGCATGTAATGACAATAAGAACAGGCTGTAATATTGTTAAGGCAGCGCCTCAGTATTTATTATTTTGAATTAGAACAAATGACTGTTCTCCACATTATGACAGGAAATTATGATGATGTTAATGAATTAGCAATTCATTGGCAATTCTGAAGATTTATAATAGTATACTGCTAATCCCTTGTACCTGATCTCCCTTATTTTATTTGTTTATTTTTTGTTTGTCAGGGTTTGAGGGTATTGCATTAAGAATATCCTGCATGCATAACCTATAAACACATACTGGGCTACATTTAAACTAAACCGGATATACTGGAAGAAAACTTAATATGGGGCTTCTGCTGAAAACACTACAGGGTACGTTATTATTAAAATGAATAGAAATTAGAATAACTAAATACAACTAAATGCAATTAATATATTATGCAAATGTGAGTCATTAAATTCAAGTTAAGAGGTATGCTATCATTTCTTGTTATAATTTGATGTAGACTATGAGAAAGCCCCTTGATGCACTACACAGCAGTTCCATCCAATCAATATTCTACAATCAATAGCCTGAGAATTTAATGTTGTACCCATCATTGCCGGACAGCACTACTATATACTCCACCCATCCATATTCGCTGCACTGCCGGGGCAGTTTCCCAGCTCAAAGTACTGCACTGGGCGAATGACAGGTGCATGAGTCTACTCTGCGTTTGTAGTTGTGCAAGTTGTCAATAAGAAACTTATTGATGGGGGATTGATACTGAAGGTGCATGCAATGGAGGTGAATGTGTCACAGGCTGACGGCAGGTCCTCAGGTAGGTTTAACTCACTTTTGAAGACGGTGCACTGAGTTATTGGTCATTAAGGGGTGGCAGTACAAGTGTTTATACCTCTAAAACTAAAATGATTTAGTATTCTGAATATGTGTTTGACCTATTA
The DNA here is from genome assembly GCA_032362345.1 of Sandelia bainsii. Classification (NCBI taxonomy): domain Eukaryota; kingdom Metazoa; phylum Chordata; class Actinopteri; order Anabantiformes; family Anabantidae; genus Sandelia; species Sandelia bainsii. The sequence goes on from JAUMHL010000027.1 coordinate 16,000,724, forward strand.
TGTATCCAGGTAGTTAGTCGGTTCTTATGCAGTACATTTATTTTAAAAAATATATTAAAATGTAACAGTATCTCAACATCTGTCTACTGTCTACTCTAATTATGTACCCTGGTGTTAAAATACACTTGTGTTTAACAACTGCTCATTAAAACAAATGCTCATCAAAGTCCTGTAAAAGCATGTATAACTGGTGGGTGCAGAATAATTTAGTATATGAGACAGATTGTTAATCTACTTGATGATTTATTTATGAATTGAGATATTGAATGAATGAATGAATGAAGAGGACAGTTACTGAAGCTTCATTAGCCAGTGGCAGTTTTCTAAGAAGTGCACACGTGGATGTTTCCTTAAGTTGTTTTCTAAATTTTCTTAAATGAGGAACGTTCTGCCTATAGAATAATATTTACATATAGGAAACTTTAATTGTGGTGTATTTCTGGTGTACAATGTCAGTTTTAATACCTGACATGTTTGCACAACATTTATTGTATGGAAGCTCATTGTAATCTTTTGCTGTAACATCTTTGGTCAGCAACAGTCTGGAGAAAGAGGAGAGTGACTCTCTTAATCCAGCCGTGTCATTTAGTTTAATGAGCTGAATTCTGACTTATTTACCGTTCTAAATCGTCACTGCCTCAGGCAATGCACATGGGAAAGGAAATGTGGTAATGTCCTGATGGCTAATAGGACAGTGTTTTCATTTGTGTTGAGCCATGTGGATCATTTTCAGCGGTGTGCAGAGAACCTGAGGAGGGCGTGGGGGGCAAATTATGAGACGGTGGCTCTGCTGGAAGCCGGGTGTTTACCATAAAGTAAATCACCAAGCGTTTGATGTGTGTGTTCCCTCAACCCATGATTTCGGTAACCTCTCAGTAATGACTAGTGTACATCAGAAATGTGAGAAATCCCTTTAACTCTTTTAAAGGCAGCTTACACAGGGGTGATGGAAAAAATAAGATTTTAAAGTCGGTTTGGACATCAGCTTTTTAATGATGGAAAAACTTAAACAGTGTTTGCAGACTCTAACCGTTGCTTGTTAATGCATATTTAGCTGAAGGACCCCAGTGTTTTGTCTTTACACAGTGGAAATATAGATGGAGAGAGGATTGTTATGATTTTCGGAAACATTTACATGACCTGAAGTGATTACTGCTGACTGCTGTTTAAGATATGTAAGCCATGCAGACTAGATCGGAGCAGCCATCAGTATTTCCATTACATGAAGTGTTCTCTGAACTGTATATACACTCCCTGTAGCTCACAGGTATTAAGGTTTATTCAATAAACAAGTTGCTGGAGAAGATGTTCACCTGACTGCATTTAAACAAAATTACATTTGTTTTGTCAGCTGCTGACATTTCCATGTTGTAAAGTGCACATACATTGATTTTCTTGTAAATCTCCCATTCTTATCAGTACTGTTTGGCTGTGGTGCTTATATGCTTTGATAAATTATATTTAGTTAATGAAGTCACAGTTTCCTCAGCATCATAGAGTAGAACTTAGTGACTTGAGCCTTGGAAATGTATTTGTTTAAATAAATAATTATAAATGTGCCAGGAAGTTCATGCAGGAAGTACATGCTCATCAACTGACCTTAATGTCTCTACACTTTGGAAGTCATCAGGACAGCATATTACTGCACTTAGACTACACAGCTGTAATGGACAAAGCACAATTTAGGCAAAGTGATTTTTTTCTGACTGGTAGTTTAGGGCTCTGGTGACCTCTGCAGCAGTTTTCATATCAGTATAATTTCTTGATACTGCCATTGTGCAGTGATCTATGACAGTTTGTCAGTCAAGCACAGCAGGGATTTGAGGAATGACATACACTGAACATAAACTTTGCAATCACTATAATTTAAAATTTAGCAATTCAGTAACATATTGTATGCTCCAGCATGTCTGGCAACTACGGCTTCTTGTTTGCTCCATCAAGAGGAGATGCTGATGGGAGATGCTGCTGTTGACCCTACAGAGAATAATGTCTGAGATGCAAAGTACCTTTGAATGTTATTCACTCACAGTGTTTGGACTCTGACGCTGAATACACACATGAGATGCTTGCTTGGATAACACTGGAGTTGACATGTTTAGGATTCAGAATAGTATAGTTGTTACTATTTATTAAGGCAATTACTACACTAAAATTACTCAGTGGTCTTAAAATAATAGTTAAATAATTGAATGTTTTATTTTGACAATTATTCTCCTTCTAAAGATCAACATTTTCAGAGAAACTGACGTTTACTTTTCTGAATATCCACATTAATTTTTATCCTAATTTTGTATCTGAAAAATGTAACATTACATAATCATTTGGGTCTTACTACCTATAACATCAGAAAAGCCAACCTTATCGGATGAGTTACAGAGTTGGTTCTGAAAAGCCAGAGGCCTTATTGTTCCCTATTAGTGTCAAGTATCAGAGGGTAAAAGGAATTTTAAAGATGTGTTAAAAATGTATGAGTGCAGCAACATGAGAGAGAGGGAGCTGGACTGTTGTGATCACCTACAAATTGTACTAATCTGTACATCCAAGCCATTCAGGTTTTCTACTGATAAACAACTGGTATTATATATATGTAACAAGATGCCCTTCAGAATAAAAGCAACAATAAAAAGACTTCAACATGATATCAGATCTGTAGACTCACACTTTAATTGTCACTTTGTCTCATGTTGGTGACTGTGTGTGTGCGTGTGCGTGTGTTTTTGCGTGTGGGTTTTGCAGGATCATGTCATCAGGACAACTGTATGTTCCAGCTCCTGCTGGACAGTCAGACCTCCAGCTCTTCTGGAGCCGACAGGCATGTTCCTATCAATCCCACCATCAGCCACTCAACGTCCTGCAGCTCAGAGACAGAGACAGACCAACACTCCAGTGAGTTTCCCAGTTATTGTGAATCAAGCTGTACATTGCTATCCTAGGTTCAATAAGTTTACTAATGCACACCTATTGTTCATATAAAATATAAACATTCCAGGTTAGTCTTTATGCTGTGACCAGTGGACATCAGATATTTGACTGGTTTGACTTCAGTATGGATAAGAAAAGAACTGTTTGCTCTTAACCTTTAAAATAGCTTCAACAGCAGCAAACCATCAGTGGTCATTTAGTTTAATTTGTTGGAGTTATTTTGCATCACACACACACACACACACACACACACAATTGACTTGATTGTAACCCTTTCTTTGACTTTTTGATGCGAAGATCAAATGCTAACTGTGTTGTTTGGTGGACATTAGTATCATTCAGTAAGCAAATCTGGTTCATTATTGTATGTCTACATGCACACTGAGGTGAATAATGCAAAAACCCTGTATGTGGTTCTTGGAGCTGACAGCTCAGTCAGTCACTTTTATAACCACAAGGTGGCAGTATTGTCTTTATCTAAAACCTTACTGCAGCACTGTCATCTGACCTACATCTCTAACTAACAGGCAAGAATGGATGAGGTAAAATTTTAAATGGGACTGACCCTATAAGAGCTACTGGTTTATTTATTTATCAACCCAGTGGAAGAAGTGTACTTGGCTTGTGCTTTAATGGGGTTGGCATTCGGAGCTCTGCCACCAGTCCTCAATAAACATCAGTGGGAGGAGGAGAGGTGTGCTGGGCTGGAAGAAAGCAGATGGTATTTCCATCTATGACAGATGCCAGACTACTCCCCAGAATACCAGCACAGACTGAGATTGATAGGGATACAGACCAAACTGCAACCTGTGTTATTGTGACTGAAGGAAGACGGACCAGATTGCAGCTCTCAGTTCAGTGTGTGTTCGAACAGCACAGGCTTCCCCCTTTATGGGTGTCAGATCCTGACTGGAGTCTGCTGTTCTTCATCTCAGTGTGCTTGACATTGAGATAAGACCAGTGACCTTGTGGATAAACCATGATAATCTCTGTTTAGTTAATATGTACGGTTTGTTGTCGTAACCCTTTTAAGATTCTTCAATGTTTTGTTGTCATATGATTTGACTGTGCAGATTAATAACATGCATCCTTTTCAGTTTTTCGTCATCCTCACTTCAAACAGATAAATAAAATCAAGATGACAATGCAGAGTATTGTGGCAAAAAAAACCCACATTAAATAAACAGTGAATGTTTTTAATTGAATAAAATCTACAATATTCTGCATTCTCACTAATATTAGGCCTGTCTATAACTTAAAAAACTCTCCTAACAAATCATAATGTCATGATGCCAGAAGGATGAATATGCACCTGCTTTATACGGCTATTAAACTATACTGCAGCAATTTTAAGAGCCCTGCTCAGTTTTCATGTCTGATATAACATTTACTCTCAAACAAGGAATCTCCTGCCACTCCAGCAGTGATGTGTCAGTGCTGAGCCTGAGCCATCTAGTAGTGAGCTACAGTATTGATTGTTTTGAGTTTTTCTCACAGCCTCAGAGTCTTAAATGCAAACCAAGGCAAATTGTTCAGCATAGAATGGGTTAAGTGGTCCACTGTTGCTTGTAATGACAGTATAGTGTATGCTTTGTGTAAAGTTGCAGTTAAATGATAACTTCATAACATTATGTCGAGGATTACATGATGTCCCATGGTGTCAAAGGATTTTCCCCCTTCAGGTTAGTATTCATGATTCTACAATAAGAAAGAGACTGGGCAAAAATTGCATTCATGGGAGAGTTCCAAGGTGAAAACCACTGCTGACCAAAAAGAAAACAAAGGCTCGTCTCACATTTGCCAAAAAAATCTGCCCAAAGACCATCAGTTTGTGACCTGAAGCTCAAGTGCACTTAAGTTATGCAGCAGGACAATGATCAGAAACACAACACATATGAATGGCTCAAAAAAATAAAATAAAAATTAAGGCTTTGGAGTGGCCTAGTCAAAGTCCAAATTTATGAGATGCTGTCGCTTGACCTTAAACAGGCTGTTCATGCTTGAAAACCCTCCAATGTGGCTGAATTAAAACAATTCTGCAAAGAAGAGTGGAACAAAATCCCCCCCACAGTGACAGGAAAGACTCATTACCAGTTATTGCAAACGCTTGATTGCAGTTGTTGCAACCTAGGGTGGCAAAACCAGTCATTAGGTTTAGGGGCAATTACTTATTACTTATTTACTCAGGTTATCTTTGTGTAATATTAAAATTTATTTGATAATCTGAATTATTTAAGACAAATATGAAAAAAACAGGAGGGGGGAAAATACTTTTTCACAGCACTTGTATTTAGAATAATTTTTTTGAAAGATCCCAAGGTCTAAGGACATAGGCTGTGCAGCCTGTCAAGCCCCCTGCTGCAAATGTGTGATATTAAGATAAATAAATAAAACTGAATTGATTCTAGATCATTTTTTAAATTGGTGAGGTTTCAGTCTTTACTTCAGGAAGTAAAATGACCTCAGAACATATTTGAGCTTTTATTTTCTTAAATGTGAAATTATGTTGACTTCAAACATAAAAATGAAATTAATATTCTTACCGAGAAGATATTTTAACCAGCATTCACTGCATTATATCTTAGTACTATAGAAGAAAGAGCACACGCAGCTTTCAGCGCAGGTACAAGAAGAGACTGACGTTTGAATCAATACATGACTTGTAGGTCCATTTGAGTTCTGCAGCCCGTGGTAATTTCCCGCAGCTTATTTGGAGTCAGTAAATCAGGACGGAGGGGGACGTGTCCGTCTCAGGACCTCCTCCGCCACCGTCACCATGACAACAGCCGTGGATGGTGATGATGGGGAGCTGAGGGGGGAGCATGCGGAGCTGAGACAGGTGTTGCTGGGGTTTGCGCATCGCCCGTGAGATCGTTGGCAGGATGGGAGCTGAGAGAACACACCTACGCAACCCCACCACAGTTTCCCATGTATTCTGCAGTTTTGCTTTGCGAAATACGGAATTTAATTAGCGCTGGAAACCAACTGAACGTCGCAATGGTGCACCACTCGGGCTCCATCCAGTCCTTCAAGCAGCAGAAAGGTTGGTCGCTGATGTGACTATTTCGCGTCCAGTAATGATTAATTTTTGAGCCTGAGTGTGCGGTGTGATGACTTTTTCTCTCTAGTTAAATAGTTTGTGATGTGAAATGGTACTCCGAACTATCGGACTCTTTACTTGCTGTAAGCGTGACGCAGAGTTGGACGTTTTGGAGCCTGTTTCTGAACCTTGTGCCCTTTGATATTTTAAGCACTACTTTACGTTACCTTGACTGTGTTTCCTAAGTCATTATGTGTTTGCAGTAGGATACAGTGATCCAATTACAACAAATACTTCTATACATGACTAAATTTATTCGAAATAGTTCCAATTTAGAAACCTATTAAAACCACTTTTGTTACAATGGTTGCAGCTGCAATGCTGCACAGGTAAAAGAAATGACCTCTGCACCATTCATTCAACCAATGCAGATCTTAGAGAGGTTGTCTTAGTAAGGATTGCACTTGCAGTGAGTCATGTCCAAATTTATCAGCTTTAAGCAACCTGCTGAAACATTCACAGCTTTACAGTTAAGCTCATATAGATGTGCTTTGAGGAAATAGGCAACAAGATGCTGAATAGTTTGTACGAATGATGAGGTTGCTTTGTTGAATCCCACAACAAGTCAGAAATAGCTGCACTCAGGCTTTGTGGTTTTGATTGTAATAAAAAAAAATGATACTCTTAAAAGTTCCTGTCATGCAGGCAAACACATCACTGTTAAAGCTAGTGAAAAAGGAATATGAGACCTCAGACTCCAGCTCATATTGATGTCCATTTGGACTCTTTGCATTCTGGACTGGAAATAACTTAATATAGATCATGTAACAAACTGTACAGCGAAATAAAGATAATTGGTCCCTTAACTTTAAAGAAAATTTCATCAAATCATCAAATAAATGCTTTAAATAAATAAATCAAGTCATTAATCTGGGCCATCAATTCCAGCTAGATTACAGTGACGCACTAGTATTGATTTTAGTCTGGGGTGCTTTAGAGAACATTAGTGGTTCTTTAATGCTTCATATTAATTATTCATGTGCGGGCTGTCTAAATTTAGAAAAAAAAGGGAAGAAAGACCTTATTTTTATGCTGCCACAAGCTCATAAATGACCTCTTTGTGTTTATATACCCAGCCAAAGTGGATGAATGGGTCTATCCCCTGGCTTCTGATGAGAGGGTGCTGAACTGAGAAGCCAAAAAAACCCTCATGTGTGAGGGATGCCCTGCTGGAGAGAGTGTTAACTCATCGGCTGTAGCTCTCCTAGCTGGGTTTGTGTGTGAAAACAAACATATAAAAAGAAATCAAACTCAATCTTCTACCATCCTCAGGGATAATCTAGACTAGACTACATACATTTATTGTATGAAGCGTGTTCTGAGCAATTTATTTCTGTGTTGCTGTTTCAGAGAAAATCTTAACTTATGACATTATATATTACAGAGTGAACCGCATTCTTGCTTCAACTCAGCCAACAGGAATTTCATTGCAAAAGATGTTATCAGATTTATATAAAAATCTAACTACAAGCTCAAGGGCCCACCCAGTATTTCAGTAACTGCTAAGTGCACCATTAAATTGAAGGCAAAAGCAGTAAATGTTGGCTCACAATGTCCAGCTAAGCAATATTCATAAATTACACTGCACTTGCTCAAACACAATCATCAACACCACAAAAGAGCATTAAAAAGCAAAAGGCTAAAAATGCCTGTTCAGCTTTGAAAGCTTAATCTTTGCGTCTGAGGTGAGCTTGCTTTGCGTCACTGGAGCCACGCCATTACTGCTTTGTAGGCGATCAGCGAAATCTGAAAATTTATTCTAAAATCAACTGGAAGCCAATAAAAGGGAATTATAAGGGAATTAAATATCTCTTCAAGTTCCCCTATAAAGCCTGTCTGTTGAGCAGCAGGTGGGAAAATGATTTTGGTTGAAGACAGAGTTAAAGGGCTAATTATGAAAAAACATTAGATTGATGGAAGAATATACATCACTCAGTTGATAGAAAATGCAGCTACATACTGAGCCGATGACTCACAACCATCTGAAAATACTTTCCAGGATTTGAATGAATTTCAAATGTTCTTTGGCAGACTAATCAGCAACAATCTAGATTACCAGTTAATCATTTAGGTCATTTTTCAGGCAAAAATGTCAAACATTTGATGGCTCCAGGTTCTTATGTGAGAATCAACAGCTTTGCTTTGTCTTTTAAATAATAACTAAATAATTTGTGGTTCTGGATTGTCAGTCAGACAAAACAAGAAAGTTCATGACCTCAATGACATTAATGATAAATTTTTTCTGTTTCTGGGGTTTTGAAGAGCAAACTATTAATTGATTAATAAAGACAATAATAGTCTGCCCAAAATTATCTTGCGCTTTCAAAAACAGTGATGACATAGTTTCTAGAAGAATCAGTGTATCAAGTAATATTTGACTCTTCCTCATGGAAATAGTAGGAAATGTATATTTTTCTGTGTGTGAACACGTCTCTCTGTGGTTGTGTGAACAAATTTTAGTTTGATACCATCATTGTGAGAATATTTTGATCAGTCCTCACAACTTCAACGTATTCAATATTTTAGGGTTGAGACTTGATTTTAGGGTAGAGGTTAGAATTAGGTTTAGTTTAGGGTTAGGGTTTAGTAAAGGGGAAAGGAATGCCTTACTGTTCATTAGTGTCCTCACAAAGGAAAGAAGTACAAGTGTGTGTCTTCTGTGTGTTTCTGGGTTGGTTCAGTGGCAACTGTGTAAGACTACACCACACTTACACATTGTATGTGTGCATATACAGTAAATGTGTATTAACTGTGTGTAAATGTGTCTGTGTGTGTTTATAAACCTTTGGTTGCACAGTACTAAGCAGGCCACCTGTCCTCTTATGCAAGCAGGCAGATGGTTTTATAGATAGAAACATTCATTTCAGGACAGATTTGGGGAGAGCACATATACACTATCATCTGTGATTTAAACAAGCTACTGTAGAATATTAGGCAAACATTTGTTATATGTGAGATGAGTTGATCCATGCTATTTAAAGTGTTTTTTTAATCGAATTGTAGCATACCAGGTAGACAAACAGTTTACAAAATGACAAACAAAGAGGTTGTTTTGTTCTAGATCTGAGCTTATAGTCTGACAGTTACAGCTTTAACACTTTCACAATCTTTAAATAGTCAGTGGTTGTTTTGTTGCTAGGTTATAAGAACAATACAAGCAGACGTTTGCTGGAGCCCAAAGTTATTCTACAGTTTAATCACGTCTACAAAACCCAATGCTCCTCTGTGAATTATGCTTAATATTGTTTACACAAGCTACTGCAGTTCTCCGGCAATCACAGCTGAGGTGTGAACACAACAGAGGTTTTGCTGAAAATCTCATGACATAATATAAATTACAAGAAATCAGGCGTAGATAGTGTGACGTTAAGGGAATGGCAAAGGGAATAGGAAGTAGAGAGATGGAAGATCTTTAATCTGCTCAAATGATGCAACCCAGAGGTTGCGCCAGGATTGTGTAATAGGGTCCTGAACTGTTAAACCATGAGTAAAAGTGCCATCTGCTCTGAGGTGTGTTTACGGTCAGACTTCTGAGCTCAGCTGCACGTGACAGACGACAGCAAATTATCAGTGATTTTACTTAAGCATTTTTAAAGCATTTTTGTGTTGACCAGTGTCCCAAAATCACAATTATGTCCAGTATGATTCCAGCCATTATCCTAATCGCTTGTTCTCCTAAGGGTGGCGCAGCTGTCATTAGGCGGGAGGACCAGTCTATCACAGGGCTAGCAGATGGAGACAAACAACCCTACACACTCACATTCACACCTATAGGCCATTCAAAGTCACCATTTAAGCAGTTTTGGCAGTGGGAGGAAGCTGGAGTACCCAGAGAAAACTCACACAGACGTAGAGAGAACATACAAACTACACACAGAAAGTCGAGCGGCTGAACAGTGGATTTGAGCCCCAGTACTTCTTGTTGTGAGGCGCTATAGTCTTTTCCTCACTGGTGGGTAAAAATAGCTAATTTCATCACACACATTAGCTTCAGCTCAAATCAGTAAGTTGGTTTGTATTCATTAGCTGCAAGAGACTGTATGTCATTTAAGATTCAAGAAGTTTTATTGTCATTTTGCATGGTATTTACAGAAATACACAGGGTGAAACAAAATGTTGTTTCTCACCAGCTTCTGACAATCAATAATAAAAAAATAAAATAAAATAAAAAGAGCCTAAAAAATCAAGATAAGGATATTATTGTCAGATTATTGACTTAAGTTACTTAAGTCAAAAATTCTTAAGTCAGTAATCTGTAACCAAACATACGTTACTTACAATATTAGTTGGATACTTGATTTAATCTGTTTATAATTTTGATAAATTAATTGATTAATCAATAGTTTAATAAATAATAATAATAAATGGCAGCATACTGTAATGCCAGTATGCAGTTGTCTCTCTTAGCCAAAGGTTATCAATTGCATTTATATTCAACCAGTATTCCAAAAACCTAAATATTCAATTTACTATGAGATCACAAAGAGCGATTTGAAAAACTGCATTATCCTCACAATGTTATCAAATGAAGTGTTTAAATTTCAGCATTTCGTGATTTATTTTAAAATTTGTCTGGATTGTCTTGTCTGGATTAAATCGAAATTTCCAAATGTTCAGAATCTAGTGAAGCTCTCAAGCAATACGTACCAGAGGTCTCTCAACATTTGCTGCTCATGCTTCCTTGGTCAGCAAGAATAGTTGATGTGCCTCGAGTACTAACTGTATTCAGTGGATGCTAAACAGTGGACTGTTCTAAATCCTCCCTGTGAACTCAGCTCTGTCTATGTGTTCTTTGATATGGTGCCAAGCAGAAGATGAAACACACTCTAATTGCTCAGAGAACATTTCTGTAGGAGATGCTGCCGGCCTCGCCTCAATCCTGCTTCCACGTGATCAATTTATAAACACACCTCAGCAGTTTTTTGGATGTATGTGTGTTATTTTTACTGCTTTGCCCACTTGTTTGGGATCCTGCACAAATGCACTATATAAGGGGAGAGCAATTATGTTGTGTGTTGTTCTTAAAAAGGTCCTGATGCAGAATGTTCCTCAGTTGAAATGATGCTGAAAGTGCAACAAGCTTAACATGGATGAATAATTCAAGGTAAAGAATGAGGAAACGTAGAGGCATGATGGGTAACAACCCACTGACCTGAATTCAGCATCCTTGTAGATAATATCTGGATGCTTGAGTTACACAGTGATTGTGGACAAATGTGACTCAAAGCAAAAGTAACCTGGATACATTTACAACATTGCTTTGCTTATTCTAATATCTGGCAGCTTGTAACTGATCATATACTACTTGACATTTTTTAAAATATTTGTTCTTCCAGCTAGCCCAGAGTAGACTGACTAACAAACAATAGTTTTTGACTTTTATATATATATATATATATATACATATATGTACACGATATATACACGCACAGACACAGAATATCATACCAACACACATGCCCTGAACAAAACACATCCTTTTAATCTCACATTACAAGATCGTCATGGACAAACCACATAGGAGAGATCCAAATCCTGGATCATGACCTTCCCTGAAGCTCGTCCAGCTCCCCCTCTAATGACCCTGAGTGATTGTTTGTGAGAGACACACACAGGGTTGTCAGCAAAGCCCTCATATCATGTTGATATAGAGAAAATTCAGAGGTGTTTTTTTATCACTTCACAGCGAGTGTCCACTCCCTGGGCCTTTTGATCTGTTTCTTTTTTATTTGTCTCTCCTCTGTTTTTCCCTTCGTTCCTACGCCTTGTGCGGGACTCACAGACTCCCAGTGACAGACTCCCATACTAACACAAACACACACGCACGCACGCACATACAGTCCATGCACACACACACAGGATTAACTTTCTCCTGATAAACCAGTTTTAGCTAGCGCACAGCAAGATTAAACACAGGATTTCACATCAGATGAACCCTTTATATGTTTATATAGACTTAGAGAATGCCCTGTCTTCAGAATTCACTGATCTGCTTTCTGCTCTGTGACAGAGTTCATAGACTCTACCTGCATGAGACGTCAAAGTGTGGGAACGAGGCAGTGATTGTCACACAACAATAATATCATTAATATCCACAAAGGCTGAGAGAAACTAAACATGCTCTAAAATTTCCACGGGAGCAATCTCACATAACACCAACCCCATCCACTTTGTGTGTCTATTTTAGACTTTAAGAGTCCTTTGGGACCACCAAGTCTCACGGCTTCAGGCCATTAGTTTTCTCTGCTCTGATGATGACAATCTGAACATGTTAAGCCTTGCCCTTGTCTTTTGGGATCATATACACCATCTAGAGTCCAGTAAATGTACCTATTTGATGCAGCTACTACACAGCAGCCATTTTCTGTATCGATCAGAGTAATGGAAAGAAAGCAGGCAGGGCCTTCTAACCAAACACTTCAATTCAATTCAATTCATCTTTATTTGTATAGCGCCAAATCATAACAAAGATCATCTCAAGGCACTTTACATAGCAAGGTTAAGAACCTTGCAAAATATAAGTATATATACAGAACTATATAGAAAACCCAACAGTTCCACTTGTGCATGTCGATGCATCCACTATTTAGACTAATTCTCAGAAACCATGAAAACATAGTGCTTTAGGCTTCTGGATGGAAGCTCAGCTGGCACAGATCTACAGTCCTGTTTTTTAAATTTCATTGCAGATGTGATTGGCACACTATGAGTATTTAAAGAACAATAGCTGAACAACCTGCAGCTCAGGGTTGAATTGGAAATGCTGCATTAATTGAAATATGAAAAGAATCGAAGAGGAGCTGAGGAACTCGCCGCTTGAGCACACAGTAGAAATAACTAAATTACAGAAAAATCAAATTTCATCAGCCTGAACACAAGTTAACTTTCTGACATTGACAAATAACAGCTACACAGAACAACATAGCCAATTTTCTTTAATTTCTGTTGAGTCTACTGAACCTGTTTTTACATTTTTTATAGACTTAAATATCTATAGCTATAAAGTTTAGCTATTATGGTTAAGTTGATACCTTCTGTTGGCAGCAATTTCTGCTTAGTAATCACCAAGCATTTACAGCTTTCATGAAACAGGAAATCACTCCCTTCATTCTGCACTTTGACTGAAGACAACACACAAGTTACAATGTATTTCTGCCTGTCTCTTGGCTGAATTTGGCTTTAATGCGCATGACAATTCCTCAGTTATTCATTATATAGCTTTTGTTGGGCTGCACAGAATTAAACATTGTGATTAGTGGTTCCCTTGAGTCCACAAGCTAATATCTTTAACTAACTCTGTTCTCACCCAAAAGCACTGGGAAATCACTTTCAGATCAATGTCTTTAGAATGAGTGCAGGTCATTGTGCAGCTTGCAGTGGCCCTGTGGAAGCAGAGAGTGAATTATCAATGCAGCTGAACGTTTCAGGAAGGTCACTGAGAGAATTCCTCACTAGAGGTGAAAGGGACTTTATTTAATGAGTAAATATATCAGGAGCTGCAGCGTGAATCTGGTGTGAAGGTCGAGTACAATATCCTGCTTTCATTGCTGGATATTTGTTATTGTTACTAACCTTTGACTCCCTTTTCAGTTTGTCATTGCAGTATTGTTGCATCACTCAACAATCAACAATCGTGTCAGCCTCAGTGTCAGTTCTCACTTTCTCTTTTATTACCAAAATAACCTTGAAAATAACCCCTACTGGTATAAATAAATGTTAATGAAAAAAACAGTGTAACAGCACTTATGAACGTTGCTGAATGTTTGTGGTGCAGTGTCACACTACTTATGGTGTTGAACTGTGTAATTTCATGGATGGGGCAGTACTGATGATTTGAATGCACTCCAGTATGAAGGACAGACATTATCACCACCACCGTAGCACATAAAAGGATGGACCAGCCCATGACTAAAGTGATTTCTACCTCCCTTTCTTTTGTTCACTCACTCTCTTGATTTCAGTGAGTGCACTACATCTGTTAAGTACTGTAAATAGAATTTCTTATATTTCTGTTTTCTTTCTCACTGTTTAACTTTATTTTGCCTTTGCACGCTTAATTGTCTGTTGTTACATTTTGCAAGATAAAATATAGTATGGAATAAAAATGACAATGAAAAACAGCCAAAATCAATGACAGTTTTTTTTTTTATTGGAATAATTTGTTTGATGTAAATATGCTTCTTGACTCACCAAGTCAAATAGACAATAACATGGAATCTCAAAAAACGGTTTTCAATGGCAACTGGACTTGTTTTAGTTCCTTGACTACGTTTCACCCTTCCATTCCAG
>JAUMHL010000027.1:16018450-16048356 GCA_032362345.1 Sandelia bainsii
ACCCAAACGTATTGTGAGGGTCTGCTGGGAACGTCTGGCAGAGTCCCCTGTCAGGACGAGCTTCAACTCCCACCTCCGGCAAAGCTTTAACCACGTCCTGAGGGAGGTGGGGGACATTGAGTCCGAATGGACTATGTTCCGTGCCTCCATTGTTGAGGCGGCTGACCAGAGCTGTGGCCATAAGGCGGTCGGTGCCTGTCGTGGTGGCAACTCCCGAACCCGTTGGTGGACACCGGCGGTGAGGGATGCCATCAAGCTGAGGAAGGAGTTTGGTGAGGCCATGGAGAATGACTTCCAGACGGCTCCGAAGAGATTCTGGTCCACCATCCGGCATCTCGGGAGGGGAAAGCAGTGCACAGTCAACACAGTGTATAATGGGGATGGTGCGCTGTATTGGTCCGTAGTGGTGAAGAAGGAGCTGAGCCAAAAGGCAAGGCTCTCAATTTACCAGTCGATCTACGTTCCCACCCTCACCTATGGTCACTGGCTGTGGGTAGTGACCGAAAGAACGAGATCGCGAATACAAGCGGCCAAAATGATTTTCCTCCGTAGGGTGTCTGGGCTCTCCCTTAGAGATAGGGTGAGAAGCTTAGTCATCCAGGAAGGGCTCAGAGTAGAGCCGCTGCTCCTCCGCATTGAGAGGAGCCAGATGAGGTGGATCGGCCATCTAATTAGGATGCCTCCTGGACGCCTCCCTGGTGAGGTTTTCTGGGCACGCCCCACAGGAAGGAGACCCCGGGGAAGACCCAGGACACGCTGGAGGGACTATGTCTCTCGGCTGGCCTGGGAACGCCTTGGGGTCCCCCTGGAGGAGCTGGAAGAAGTGGCCAGGGAGAGGGAAGTCTGGGTATCCCTGCTGAAGCTGCTGCCCCCGCGACCCAACCTCGGATAAGCGGATGAAGATGGATGAATGGATGGATTTGAAAATATTCTTCTACTTCTTCTTACTTTTCATTTTTTCCTAGTGAGAAACTGATCGTAAAGATTTTCACACTGCTTGGTTGTGGTCTTAAAATGGCCAAAACACAGAACAGGTTTTTGTACACTCCCAGCTTGCTGCTAAGAGGATAAAGCAAAACTGAAGAGAGAAAGAAAATCTAACTGTCACAGCTACTGATTTTGCATTAGGACTAAATCATTTCTGTCCACAAACCAATAATGTGCTAAAACGCATTGGCAGAGACTCTATATTAACTTTGCTTATATGAAGTTGTTAAGTCTTGATGTTGTAATTTAAAGTGCTAAGAAAGATATTTTTTTTAGTTCTCTGTGAATAATTCTCGTCTGAATGGAGAAATAAGAGAGACTGTCACACATTTATTGAAGTAGACATCAGTTCACATTATAGTGAAATATTACATCTCCATACTCTCTCTTAGTGTGGACCAATTATGAGATTTAGTCTGTGCCATGGGCTGTACAAAATCATATTGTTTTAGCCTCATACAGTAGACCGTAACAGTAAATACAGTTAATCTCCCCTTTCACTTATAAAAGTTATACATGCTACCAAAAATGGAAAAGCTACTTTGCAAAAGAGTTCATATTCTTTAGCTATGTAGACTTCTTTCTTTTTGTTCCTGGTTCACAAAAAATCTAATCAGGTTTTATAACACTGAGCTTCTGGAATATTTAGTACATTAATTCTTCACACAACCTGCCTTGTTTGTCTTGCCTGGCGATGTGGGTTTAACAAAGCTGTGCACATCAGGGGGAGATGTAAAGATTCAGGAAGTAAGTAAATATGATTAGCACACTTTCAACATTGGTGCATGAATCTGTTAAATTGCATCAAGATGTTGCTCTGAAGCTGGCACTCACCCCTAAATAACTTTGATTTTTATTTAACTCAGATCTAATGTCAATGTTGGAAATCGGATTAAGCAAAATATTGACTCGAGCAACAACAAACGAGTTGATGCAGATAGGATACTTTATGTGGTACCAGTTCAGTATCTGTCTTATTGATCGTGTTGTGTCTGTGTGCAGCAGATGAGGACAAGGATCACTATGTGGAGGAGTCAGAGGTGACTACGTGTGAAACAAGGGCAGATGAGTCGATTCCACTTCAAAAGCCTGTCACTCGTGCTAAATTAGAAGCACGCACAGTTTCACTTCAGGTACCACACATCCAGTAATCCACAATTATTGCCATCAATATTTACAATGTTGCTGTTTTGTCACTGAACACTGAGAAGCTTCAAGCATTAGCAGCCCTGTGTTTAGCTCCCTCACGTCTAAAACTCTGAGGTGAATAATTGTTGCTGCAGGGAAAGACTCCAGCTGATTCCTCTGGGCTCTTTTTCCGAGATGGGAAAAAGCGTATTGACTACATCCTGGTTTACAAGAAGTCCAGTCCACAAGTGGAGAAGAGGTGCACTTTTGAGAAGAATTTGCGTGCTGAGGGCCTGATGCTGGAGAAGGAGGCAAGAATTATTCGTCTGTCTTTCAGACTTTGGTTGCCTTGATTTACGAACTTACTTCTTGAACCCCTGTGTTTCTTTTTCATTTCCAGCCGTCATTGACGAACAATGACATCATGTTTGTGAAGGTCCATGCTCCATGGGACACACTTTGCAAATATGCAGAGCAGATGAACATCAGAATGCCATTCAGGTAACTTCAGTTAAAGAAATAAACTTGTTTTTATTGATGGCTGGCAAAATCACCCAGCATCTCTAACTTGTCTTTTTTTTCCTTTTGAAGGAAAAAATGTTACTTTACAGACTGGAAAAGCAAAACTTTGGGCAGGTAAGTGGGATTATTTTTCTCTGTTGCTATCTGATGGCAAGAAGCTGGATGTTTCAGTGTCTCTAGCAACAGTCATGTGCAGCACAGCTGTGAGGCTTTAGTAATGTGAGCTGTAGATGGTTTTCTAAGATTAAAGTTATCAGTCACCTCAGTAAAGAGGAGAAACAGAGAAGGTTTGAGTCAGGCTGCAGTTATCCCTTGTAACATGTAACCAATGTTACATGACTATAATGCTACATTTTTATTTACAAAACAAGCCCTGTCATAAAAACACAGCATCCCCCACATCAGGTGCATTGTTAAGACTACAATACAGTAACTCACCCACATTGACAGAGCTTTTCTTTAAAGTTCTTGAAAATTTTCAGTGAAATAAATGGAGCTGCACAGGCCTATTTGCATGCTATTTTTAGAGGCACACTTGCGTTTTGATGTGATGTTCAACTGTTGTCCAAGCTTTGTACAGTACTCTTTCCATGTCTTTCCTTCTCAGTGGAATTTAAATAGAAACACTATCTCTACACTACTAACACTAAATTTTTGCAGCCTGTAAGCACATTTTAATACAAACCATCTTATTGTTTAGACACTCTAAACAATATTTTTCCCAATTGAGACCTTCCTATGAATCCATACATGGCATTTTCTGTCACAGTTTGGGATATTTTACGAGAGATATTTTTTGGTCTGCTTCTACTGCCATGCACCAATCACAATATAGCACTTTAATTCAAACCTGACTGACTGTTAAGTTCTTATTTTTTTATTTGAGAATTTTATTTTTAGAAATATAAAGACACACAAATTGAAATCACATGTTCAGAAGCTTTAAAAGGGCAATTAATTCATTTCTGCAAGTAGAGGTTTACATATAAGTTTTGATTGGGCCCTTGTAAAGCTTCGACTAGGCAACAGTCAGTCAAAGTGTGATATTCCTGATCTTGAAGTTCTGATAGTTTTCATCCATTAAACTGCAAATATGGGACTCATGTTGCTTCTATTCTTTGGCTCTGTTTCGAATCGAGTTTACCAAACTGCTAAACTAACTGTGATTAATGTGCCTGTTTTATGATACTTCACCATGCAGACTGATATACTGCCATAGAAACAGAATGGACATACAGACGATAGATTTCAAAGATGAAGGAGCTGACAATGTGGACAAGGCTTATTTTGTTATTTCACATTTAATATGTACCTCTTGTACATATTAATGGTCATGCTTGAAGTAAACACACACAGAGCAGACAAAATCACACAGACAAGAATCACTCGCCCACCTGTCCAACTGAGAACAAAGCACATCAAATCTTGTGTGAGCATAGTCTTTGTCATTGTGAAGAATTAAACCAGTATGTTCTCCTTGGAGCATCTTTCACTAAGCTGTTGTTCTTAAAAGAAAAATCTACCCTAGAGTAAATAGGCCTTATGTGTTTACTAATGATCTGTTGCTAACTCCTGTCCCTGTAAAGCTGAACTAATGGGCCGTGTGCAGGTGGTGACAGCTCAGTGGATAGCTTAGTTGGATATCATTTGGTACAGTACCTGTCCTCTTCGCAACAACATTCATAAAATGCTCTCTGCCAACAATGTCTTTTCCCTCACAATCCCCATTTATATTCATTCAATCCATATGAGAGCAGCAGCCAAACAAATTAGTCAGCAACCTCTGGAGCAAATCTACAGAAGCAATGAGAAAATGATTTATAACCACACAAACAATATTGTTCTAGGAATAGAAGAACAAACAAAGAACATAATATCTCAAAAACTATTATTAGGATGCTGCAGACATTTTGTGCAGATAAGACGATTTGTAATAAAGTAAGATAAACTGGTGATCTCTTGACTTTTCAATTTAGCACCATCATCAGATTAAAATTTCAGTTTATCCAATGTTATGATTTAAGTCAAAATATTTGTAAATTAATTGGCTAATGTTATCATGCTAACACGCCAGCTATGATAAGCATGGAAAACATTCTATGTGCTAAACGTTAGTTTTGTCATTGGGAGCATATTAGTGCGCTGATATCAGCATTTACGTAGCTGCTAATGTGGGTGTAGGCTCTTAAGTTAGGGAGTGAATACATGCCTTCAGACATCACCTCATCCTCAATGGCTGTAATATGAAAAGAATGAATTATCATTTCTGTTGGATTTATTTATCCTGGATCAATGATTCAGAGTATTATGATTCATAAGCAAAGTGAAAATGAAAAATAGTAGTCATCGGGGGCCTCCTTGTCTGTGTGTTTGTGTGTGTGTCCTTAGTGAGGATGAGGTGAAGCAAGGTTGTCAGGGTAGTGTTAAGGGAAAAGGTTTGGAGCCACTGTTCCACATCGAAGAAAACAATCTTCGTGTTAATCTGTGCTGTTAATCCTGTTTCTCCGCGTGTGTGTGCAGCAGGTTT
Source organism: Sandelia bainsii (assembly GCA_032362345.1). Lineage (NCBI taxonomy): Eukaryota > Metazoa > Chordata > Actinopteri > Anabantiformes > Anabantidae > Sandelia > Sandelia bainsii. Next base: position 16,023,615 of record JAUMHL010000027.1, read on the forward strand.
CATCTGAGATATCGTCAGATGAAAAGCTGGCTTCCCAAAAATCCCATGAAGCTAGACAAAGAGGCCTTGCCTGACCTGGAGGAAACTGACTGCTACACAGCCCCTTTCAGCAGAGCACGCATGCATCAGTAAGGAGAACATACACGTGAGACTCACACACACTGTCAGTGTCACATAATGAGACGGAGTCTGTGTCAGTCGTGTTGGCTGAGATTCATCCTGCTCTGTATCCCTGTTTTCTATCACATCCTTCACATTCATTCATGTCCTGAGCTCTTGACGCAGAACTTGGAACTGAGGATATGAAATTTGCACTATGAGGCCTTGTATATTTTAAAGCTTTGAGCCTAAACTCAGAAGCCAGAATGATAAAGACAAGTTGATCATTAATAAGATATTGAAAGTAAGCGGCAGATGTCCATTAAATAATTAGATTTATCCTCCATTCCTTCCTGTTTTATTGTTGTTGTTGTATTTCTTAACTTTTAAAGCTTCTGAGTGATGAAAGGCATCATCTAATCTGATTTGTCAGTGAATCATTTCCACTTTTCTTTTCCTTGTCAACCTTGATGTTTTTTGGAAAATAATGACGCTGGAATTAACATAAACCTTACAGCACATTTTTAGTTTCAATGAACTCCACATTGTGATATTGATATACTGTTCCATGATGAATAACTAAAGGAATGTGTTGTTATTTCCTTCCCAGCTTCACGATCAACAACAGAGAGACCTTCTTCTCCAATTCCACCAGAAGCAGAATAGTTCATCATGTCCTGCAGCGCACCAAGTACGAGGACGGAAAATCAAAGATGGGTGAGGCACTGAACTCACTACTTTCTCTTCCTGCTCCTCAAATACAAATATTTTTTGGCAGTGTCACATTGTTATATTCAATAGCTCTTTTATATTTAATAATATAATCCATCATATAATCATATATCCATCATAATCATCTATTTAAAACCATTTATTTACAGCAAATAAGGCAGATTCTACACATTTAAGAAAGCAAAGAGGTTCTTTTTTCCTCTTTGTTGATTTTACAGCTTCATTCACCAGTAATTTAGTAACCCACTTGGAATCAGTCTTAATGCCAATTAGCAGCAGATGAACAAAGGACACAGAGTAAATCCTCATTTATGTTAATTGTATTTTTCTATGTTAGTTATTATCTCTACTAAAACAACTAGACCCATCAATGACAGATATTTTTAGATTTTTTAGAGTAGTGGGGGAAATCATCCTTTTGTTTTTTGTTTTTAATGGGATGATTAAACATGGGCTGCTGCTGAATCTCCTTCTGGCCGTTGCTTTTTGCTATCAGCACTTACCTAACTGTCTGTCCACTCCTACTCTACTATCATGTCTGATGTCTACTGACATGTTTTGCTGATTTCATATTTGGCCTTGAAGGGCTGGAACAGATTCCATCTCCTTACTGATGCATATATTAATATTTTAATACTCTTGACCACTCTATTTTCAACAAATGCGATCAGCTCTACACCAAGAGTGGAAAATCCTTTTCAAATCCACCCTTCTCTCCTCCTTCTATCATGCTTTCTGCAGTTTCAATCAGGAGATGAGAATCGGAACGAATTCACTATTTTCCTGTGAACATAGCACCTCATTCATTACTGCTTCACGCAGTACAGTACCTGCAGCCATATTAGAAGCAGTTCAGTTAGTTTGTTGTGACTGAGACAATTGTTTACAACCTTTGTCAATCACGGTACGGGCACCAAGTAATTATAGTAACAAAAAAAGGAGAAGGTCGTTTTGAAGTGCTCGCAGCTATTCTAGCTAAATTCCAACCTGAGTGTTTTGAGCCTCTAATGTGCTTGTCTAATGCAGCTTGTCAGTTACATAATAGAGTAAATTGTTATGACTTTGGAAGAGTGGCTTAAATCAATCTCTCACCGGACCCCTCTCTCACTTATGACTGGTGCTGAATTTTTAATGTGGTATCCTTGTGCTACTCCAGCTGCTATGTGTTCTTTGACATGACGTGCTTTATGCAACTGTAGGTATCAACCGCTTATTGGGCAACAGCACATACGAGGCTGCATTTCCTCCACATGAGGTACTTTCACAAATGAATACACATTTTTTTAAATCGCACAGTTCCACCTGTGATGTTGATTCCTATACTTTTCTTTTTGTTTGTCAGGGTGGTTACAAGAGCAGACACCCAATTAAGACACACGGTGCTCAGAACCACAGGCATCTTCTGTACGAACGCTGGGCTCGCTGGGGCATCTGGTACAAATACCAACCTCTGGACCTCATCAGGTAATCAGCTTTGGAGCAGAAATACTCACACTATACTCACCACAAACTGTTTTGGGATATTTACCTAAGCTCCAGTGTCCTGGTTATGAACCCTGCCCTGTGTTTGATGGTGTTTAGGGTGTGTTTTTTGAAAAGAACATAAAGTAACCAAGTTGTTTGTCTTGCTGCGTGCACTGAATAATAAGTTATCTAGGTTCCTGATAACTGCCTGCTGTCTGCACAGGCTTGTCTATCACTCTGAGCTGTTAGAGTTTTTTTAATAGTTGAGGATGTATATTTAGTGTATGGTTGCATTGGCTCTGCTGTATTCTAGCACTATCTACTGAATTTGACTTTTAGTAACAGAAGTGCAGAACTGACACTGAATTATTTCACATTCTGATTTTCTAAAGCCACTATACACATATTCACTTTCATGTGTTTGTGCAGAGCTGGATGTGGGAGACAGTGAACTTAGTATAAAGACTTGAAGCAGTTTTATATTTTATGTTAAATATTTACTTTTCTGGTTTTCTATGGATTAAACAAATGAGATACAACATATACATTGACTGTTTTTTTACTTTGCACAGGGCCAGGTAAGCTGTTTCCCTGTGCTTCCAGTCTTCATGCTAAATTAAACCAATTGCCTCGCAGCTCCATCTCCATATTTAAAGCACAGGAATGGGAGTGTTATCAGTCTCCTCATTTAACTCTCAACAAGAAACTTATTGACCCTATTTCCCAAAATAGGGTTTTATCTGTTTTAGTTTGGAATATGTCAGCTTGCACACTGAGGTTACTAAACATATTTAGGTCATATAATCATCATATCGTTTTAGAGTTGTGAGATGTGATGTCTTGTAACGTGAGATAATAGAAGTTTGTTAGCCATTAAGAGATTTTTTCATAATGTTTATGCTGAGGTTATAAGCAGTATGACTGGTATACTACTGTACATGTAAACATGCTTACAGAATATTTGTAGAGATTCTGATTCAACTAAGCAGCTTCTGAGCTGCTTTACTGAGTGCACCTTGACAGCTGTAGTTTTAGAAGCAGATACAGTTATTGATTCATTTCCTATTACAGTATCATACTGTTTAGGTCACAACCATATCACAGAACACTATCTGTGTTCTATCTCTCTGCCAGGCGGTACTTTGGGGAGAAAATCGGTCTTTACTTTGCATGGTTGGGCTGGTACACCGGCATGTTGATCCCTGCCGCCCTGGTTGGCGTTTTTGTCTTCCTGTATGGTCTCTTCACTATGGACTCCAGCCAAGTCAGGTCCGTTCACCCAACCGGCACACCATTCAAGACACTGCACATGTGCTGTTGTTTTGTCTTTGCTGTGGATCATAATTTAAAACATATATTTGTGATTTTCTGAGGCTTGATTCATTGTCTCAACAGTAAAGAGATTTGTGAAGCCAACACCACCATCATGTGTCCTATGTGTGAGGAAACCTGTGATCCATGGACGCTGAGTGACAGCTGTGTCTACGCAAAGGTCAGCGCAGTTCTGACATTCATCCCAGCCTTTCAGCATATTACTTTCTCAGGCATTTCTAGCTTCTTACAGCATTTTTAGGTTCTGAATCTCATGGATGAGAAACTTTGAATTGTAGATTTGCCTTAGAGCTGTTGAAATTGAAAATATGTCAAAGTCATAATTTAGTTTCATGTGTAAACCCCATATGTCATGTTCTTTTCAGAAAAACCTGTGCTTGCTTTTCTAGGTGACCCACCTGTTTGACAATGGTGGCACTGTGTTCTTTGCTATCTTCATGGCTATTTGGGGTAGGTGAAGGTTGTTTTTGTGTTTGTCTTTTTTCCTGATTTTAAGAACACTTGTTGCATTACATCAATTATGTTTTTTATTTGATACAAACCCCTTGTGAAATTCAAATCTATTAATACAATACTGTGTCAGTGCTCATGTTTCTACTCTCCACTGAACTCCTCCAAACACATCAAGCTTGTTCAACTGAAAACATGAAAAACATAAAGTATGAGCGTTACTGTGCAGGATCTGGCCAAGATCCATCTATCTGCCAACGTGGTAAATAATCACCTGTGCCCAGAGGGAACAGTTGGCACATTGTGTTCTGTGTTTGGGCTAAATGAAGGCCAAGGAGAGCTGGAGAGCCGAGGGAGGTCCAGCCAGCCTCGCTGACTGAGGTCTATAGCTCTGAATCCTGCATTAAGGCTTTTGGCAATGCAAGACTAAAGTAGCAGTACTGCACCACTGAGTGAGTGCACTCTAGGTCTAGTGCGTGAGTGTGTGTGTGCAAGAGAGAGATGAAAAATTGGTTAGCCCAAGGGACCAAATGTAGGCATCTGAAAAGGCTGTTTTTCTCACACTTTAAACAAAAGTGGGTCAAGCTATATTAAACTTCAACATCTTTAACAACAGTCAGCGTTGTTCTGACTGAGCATTTACATTCTGTACATGTTTTTAAAGGCTGCATTGCTTTTGTATGTCCCAAATTCAGTGGATCTTTATCACTGGAATTTTTGCTGTAATCATCTTATATATATAAAAATAACAATGTCTTCTACATATGTTGTTAAGATGATTAAACACATGTAAAAGACATTATTCTTTTTATAATTTAGCTGCACAACACCAGCGGTTTTTTTCCTCTTACACGTATTATGTGTATGTGTAGTGAAAATTGACATAAGAGCTGAACAATGGAGATTTATTTTGTTCACAGATCACACATGACCCTGATGTCTCTGAAGTGTGCACGCAATGCAGCCTTAATAAAAACCTTTTTCTATTGTTGTTTATCTGTAATAAATTACAAACATCATTTCTGGGGTTTTGTGATGTTCAAGTCACAATTGAGTCCAACACAAATAAAGTAATGCCTCCAGATTGAATTCTGCCCACAGAAAGCTTTACTTCTGAAGTGTTTAAACATACAATGGATTTCATCTGACAAATACACAATTTGAGGGTGAAACATTGTACAAGTAAAGCCTCTTTGTTGTTGCCACTTTTTCTTAACTTCCACACGAAACAGTGTGAAAGCAGAATATGAACTGATGGGTGTAATCAGTTTCCATAAAGGGTCGTGCACATCACTGCAGCCTGTGTTTCACTCAGTATATCTGATGTGGCGTTTGGTACAGCAAGTGGCATCATTATCAATCACACTGTGTGTTACACATCAAGGCTGATCAATAATGTGACTGATTCCTGATCTCTCTCTGCAGCCACAGTATTCCTGGAGTTCTGGAAAAGAAGGAGAGCAGAACTGACATATGACTGGGATCTCATTGATTGGGAGGAGGAAGAGGTACGTCAGCAGTATCCTCAAATTCATATGATATCGTGCGATTACCTCACAATTTCAGTCTGTGTTCATGCAGTACAGCTGCTAAATTCAGCACCGATCACATGATTAAAAAAAGAGCTGTTGTCTCAGCAGGCAGATACAACTACAGTTTAATAGTTCATACTGTAATTTGTGTTGTTAATCAGGAGGAGCTGAGACCCCAATTTGAAGCCAAGTACTCGAGAGTGGAGAGAGTCAACCCCATCTCTGGCAAGCCTGAGCCTTTCCAGCCCTTCTCAGATAAACTCAGCCGGCTCATGGTGTCTGTGTCCGGAATATTCTTCATGGTAAACCCTTTGATCTTTCAATAATCTGCCCTTTTGGGATTCAGGCTCAGAATGAGCTCACCGTTTGTATGCCACCTTTTCAGATCAGTGTGATGTGTTAGCAGTGGTGTAACATCTCCCCCTGCTGGAAAAAAGACTGTATTGTATCCAATACTGGATTTAGCATTTCTGATTGCCTAATTTTTGTTGTTTACTGATCACATATGAACCATATGTCTTTTGTTTATCTGAACAGTTAATTGTTTCTTATTTAATACTTTTTTTTGCTGCAGAGTTCTTCAGTTTAAAATAAGGTTTTTTTTAAATCAGTGCTTACAGTCACTCACAGTTTTAACCTCAACCTTCAAACATCTCTGCTTCTGTCACCTCTGCTTAGATTTCCCTTGTCCTGACAGCTGTGTTTGCTGTTGTGGTTTTCCGCCTCATTGTGATGGAGAAGTTTGCTTCCTTCAACTGGAAATTTGTCAAGAAGAACTGGCAGTTTGCCACTTCTGGCACCGGTGTCTGCATCAACTTTATGATCATCATGTCTCTTAACGTGGTGGGTGTCTGGACAGGCATCGTCTGGCACGTTTACATACTCTGTCAAACAAATGTTTCATGAAACAATGATTTAGAGATTTATGTTTGCCCCCCTTCCTCTCAAACATTACCCTCTTCAACCTTTTCCTGTTGATGCTTTATGTGTGTTATCATCTTGTCAGGTGTATGAAAAGGTGGCCTATCTGCTGACTAATTTAGGTGAGCATTGTCCACATGCATTCATTATTAACACTCACTCTCCACATGGTTAGCATGCATTTATTTTTTCCCCTGTCCACCCTGCAATCTGTCTTTAGAGCATCCGCGGACAGAGTCTGAGTGGGAGAACAGCTTTGCTCTGAAGATGTTCCTGTTCCAGTTTGTAAATCTGAACAGCTCCACATTTTACATTGCTTTTTTCCTTGGAAGGTAAGCCAGCTGCCATGAATCTCTCAGTTCTGTTTACACTGAAACTAATGAGCAATTCTGCAAATGTGTTTTGTCTAAAACTCCCATGTCATGAGGTTTGCCAATACTCTCTCTCACTGTATAGTTATTTTTGGACCTTGTCCAGCATTTACAAAATACTGTCCTGCTTAGAAAATGACTGGTTTATCTTACATAATTAGGAGTTTTAAGTATCTTTTTTCCTGCTCTTAGTTTATTAGTTTTACTCTGATTGAGTTTTTCAGCTGATGGTTCCAATCTCAATCTGTTCAGGTTCGCTGGTAGGCCTGGAAAATACAATAAACTCTTTAGTCGATGGAGACTGGAGGAGGTGAGTACAACTGGGCATCACATAAGTGGGTGATTATTGCAGCAATGGCCGGGCTGAGTACTGACTTCTGTGTTAGGATATATTTAGAATTTTCAAGTTGTTCATCTTCCTCCTGTATATTACTATGTGAGCCATTTAAGTCCCACATAATTACTGGGATTTAATTCTAATTCTAATTCACATGACTTCAAATTATAAAGCGTAAAATATGGATGTGACAGTTTTTTCATTTCAATTTATTTTTCACAGTGTCACCCAAGTGGCTGTTTGATTGATCTTTGCCTGCAAATGGGAGTCATCATGTTCTTCAAACAAATCTGGAACAACTTCATGGAGCTTGGTTATCCGTAAGTATTATTATTATTATTATTATTATTATTATTATCATGTGCTTCTTTTTCTATGAACTATTACAAATTCCACATTTAAATATTATTGCTGTGAATTCACGTGTTTGGCAGTTTACAAACTGTGTGTGATTTCAGTATAGTTTTTGTTCTTTAACTCATTAGTATATGAAAAACCTTCTCTCCTGCAGAAACACATCAAATCCTCTTGTGTGCACCTTAGTAAAAGGGTTCCTGCAGTGCTCAGTGTATTGTCAGAAATAATTGCTTTGAGTTGACAGTTGGCTACTTGTTACTTTTTCAGTTTGCTGCAGAACTGGTGGTCTCGTAGGAAGATGAAGAAAGGAGGAGGTGGAGGGCAGAATGTAGACAATAAAGCCCAGCTTCCACAGTGGGACAAAGACTGGAACCTGCAGCCCATGAATGCCCATGGACTGGTGGATGAATACCTTGAAATGGGTAAAACATTACAGTCTTTTGAAGTGTTATATTTGACTTTGCCTGAAGAAGGAAGGAATCCATGAGACATCCTCTGAAGTTCATCTACACGATTCTTTCCTCTGCAGTTCTCCAGTTTGGCTTCACCACAATCTTTGTAGCAGCATTCCCACTGGCTCCTCTCTTGGCTTTGCTCAACAACATCATTGAGATTCGCCTTGATGCTTACAAGTTTGTCACCCAGTGGAGGAGACCCATGCCTGCCCGAGCCACTGACATAGGTCAGTGTGATCACTTCCTTTGCACTTGAGCTACTCAGTGTCTCTCACACAGTCTATTTTAGTTTTGGATCTGAGCCACTTTATCCATCAGTAAAATCTTGTGGGAGCCAAATATTTTCATATTCTCTGCTTTTGCACTGCCATATGCTGCACTCCCCCTCTACCCCTGTAATTGTATGATTACAAACACCACCCTCCACACCATCACCACCCAGCTGCCAAATAATATATGACCAAATACTTCTTGTGGCATGTTGCCCTGTAATTAAAGGAAGAATCCACCCCGAAACAGTTAGAAATTCCTCAGCTGTAATGAGCACAGTATGTGTCAGTTGCACAGAATCAAAGAGCAAACCTCCTTCGTAGGTTTCAGCTCACATTTACTGATCACACAGAGACATGTCTAATGAAAGAAAGACTGAATCAGACAGATTTTTCTTCACTGACAGTAGCCCTAGACCAAGAAATGCAACACAGTTCACAAAATCATTGTTTACAGAAGTGTACGTGTATAGAGAAAAGCATTATTTCTAGCACCCGCCTCTGAAAGGTGTTTAATGTCATTATGTTTTTATTATCAACTGAAGTAAATGAAACTCAATGAAGGAAGGTGAGCACATGATTATGGCAAAATTACAATACTTCTAAAATCATACATGAGTGGGTTGTCATTTATGATTTCTCACCTCAATAAACAATTTTTTTAGTAATAAAAGACTATTTTGTGTTATGTAATGTAGATAATGGCATGCAGGTTATAAAAGCACTGAAATATAAATATGCTCTGTTTTGTCTGTCAGGTATCTGGCATGGGATTCTTGAAGGTATTGGTGTGCTGGCCGTCATCACCAATGCTTTTGTGATTGCCATCACATCAGACTACATCCCCCGCTTTGTTTATGCCTTCAAATATGGTCCGTGTGTGGACAAGGGACATCACCATGAGGATGAGTAAGCTTTCAGAACAATGTGAAACAGTGAATATCTCAGGCCGAGTGCCTTCTGTTATGGTCCGATAGCTTTTTCTTTTGCCCTCAGGTGTTTGCGAGGCTACGTGAACAGCAGCCTGTCTGTGTTTGATATGGGTGAGATGAAGAACAGCAGCCAGTCCAGATACTGCAGGTACAGAGACTATAGAGCCCCACCCTGGAGCCCAGTGCCGTACGAATTCACCCTGCAGTTCTGGCACGTCTTGGCTGCCAGACTGGCCTTCATCATTGTCTTTGAGGTCTGTCAGCACTCCCTGTTTCTTTTTTGTCTGTTTACCACTGAGGCAAGCAGCTAAAACTAAATACCCTTATGCTTCCTGAAGTCTATGAAACTGCAGAATGTTTAGAAGATTTTTAACTATCACTAATGTACGTGCTCACAAGCCCAATTTAGATTTTTTATTGAATCATGTTGCCCACAATAGGCCAATAAATTTAATTAAAAACCCACAGAATAAATACTAAATCACATTGTGGTTCAGCTAAAAAAGGCACTGTGCCTTTTCTCTGAAAAATAAAATAAAAGCTGGCATAATAGACACTTGTAAAACACTGTAGGAGATATAAAATTCTTTATTGTTGTCCATGCAGTGCTTACATGTGCATGCTTAATGAATGATGCAGCAAATAAAACCTGAAATAAAATGTGTGACTTCTGTCACTCATAAATGATTAATGCCTTCTTCAGCACCTGGTGTTTGGGATCAAGTCCTTCATAGCGTACCTCATTCCGGACATGCCGAAGGATCTCTGTGATCGCATGAGGAGGGAAAAGTACCTGATGCAGGAGATGATGTACGAAGCAGAACTGGAGCACCTACAGAAGGAGAGAAAGAAGAATGGACGACGTTATCACCACGAGTGGCCTTAGTTTTCCCCCGACCTCTCCACTGCACGCTGCACAGCCCTCAACTCACAGACACAACCGCCCCTGCCTGCTATTTGTGTATTTTAGCTTTGGGAGTCTAGCTTGACTCGGTTGATTCTGTACACCAAAGACACCCTCTTCTGTGACCAGATCCTCCCTCAGACCTGTTGGGCTTCAGCCCAATTTCCAACCCTGACTGCTTCCTCACCATCTGTTCCACGTCCAGTGTTGGCACTGCTCTTGGTTTCTGGCTCTTTGCCCAGCCCCTCACCCGGCTTCATCCACTGGGTTTCCCTTTGTTCTTTGGATTTACTGGGAAAACCCGTGCAATTGTAATGTTTACTATGCAGATCAAGGGCTGCAGATCACCACTGATCACTTTTGGCATCCATCCTGCACTCTGACTGTGTGGCAGCTAGTGCTCCGCTTTGACTCTGCCGTTTGATGCAGCTTGCAGCATGGCCGTGTTTTTCTCTCGTGAGCATCGGCAGAGCCACTCTTCTACTGGTTATGTGACAGAGCTACTGTGGCATTTAGCATTGCAAAGGTGATTCTGGTGATGTGGCTACCAAATAAAATGGACATTGCTCTTGCAAAGCAACTGTATATTGCCCTTGAAGCATGCTGGTTAATATCTGCGGCAATTTAGTAAACTGTAAGGAAAAAAACTCAAATAAAAACAACAGCACTTATTGTGAAGGATGTTAACATCCATTCAGTAGATCTGACAAAGAATTCTCTATGAAATCATATAAAGTGCATGGTAATATTGTTTTGTACTTTTTGATAGACCCTGTCTTGATGCCTGGTTCACGTATCATGTACTCAGTGTGAGCTCTGTGTTAATCTGTCTGTGCTACTGCTGAGCTTGACTATCTCGAGTTGAAGAAAATGTGAACTTAGTGTGATTTGATTGTGCCTACAGTTGTGCGCACCACAGTTGTGTCACCAACATCACGTGTGCCTGTTTGTGCTGCACATGCATTTTCAAGTGCAAGACATATTCTGTCTTCTAGTTCTGTCTGATCTGCTGTAAACAGTGAAATTTCCTGTAAGGATTTATTTTGGATGTGAGTCACACCACAGTACCTACTCAAGTCTCAATTAATGGCTCTGGAATATGTCAATGGTATTGTATATGTTGTAATGCGACTCCCATCGTGAACAATGTATACACTCGCATGCAGGAGCTGCAAATCTGCTCTTCCGTTCTATGCTCTCAGCCTGTTTTTCATTTGCTGTTGGAAACCCTGAAGCGTGGTTGAAACTTGGATCACTTAGACATACCTGTGGCTTGGATGTTCAGTTTGCAGAGAACATCCATCCACTGTTCCTCACTCACAAAGCACACTAACATACTTAAAGCATCGTTTATTAAACATACAATCAGATGCGGTTTCAGATGTTTTCTGACCTTCATCAATGTGATGCTGAAAAATTTGGTTTTCTTAAAAACAGTGTTATAACTTTGTGTTTTTGTGGTCAGTTCTGATGTCATGGATTACAGCAGCATGTTTTTTCCCAATAAGAACTCAGGAAAACAGGCAGCATGAGCGACTCATCCCTCTGTGAGTCTGAGTCAGAATAATAATTATTTCCTTCTTCATTCATGTTGAGATCAAGAGTTACAGAGAATGTAAAATGAAGTGTTCATGGGGGGTCGTTTTTGATAGGTGATGAAAACTTTAACATTGGCCCAGACACTTCAGTAAAGGTCATGTAGATCATATGATGGTAAATAAGATATAGAATTAAACACACAATACAAATTAAATATCAATCTAACATACTGTGAAGGAAAAAATATCACTACTCTTCATTGCACAGCAACAACAACAACAACAACAAAACATTTTTTTTATTTTGCAAAAACTTAACTTGATTTCGATTTGTTCATTTATTTATCTTGCGGTTCTTTGTATATATACATTTTATGATGTATGTAATGTTTTTATACTATTTTTCATGCTACCTATATGAGTTCACCTGTTTTCACCCTCAGAAAGACAAACATCCACATTTCTCAGGTGTCCTCTGAATGTTTGCAGATGATCAACTTTTTATCATATTTTCTAAGATGCAATCAAAGGTATCATGCTTTTTGAAATCTATATTTTTGCACTGCAGTGCATTTGCATGACTATAAACAATAAAAGCATGTTAAATTTCCTTTTTGCATAATCATTCTAAGAATACAATCATATACAGTAGTTAGTTGTAGAGATATGATGCAGGTTGTTGGCTACAAAGTGATGATGTATTAAGGTCATAATCATCATAGTGATTCATAATCAATCCATTCACAAGAGAGAAATATTTCTTTTTAAATCTAATTCCAGTATTTAGGAAACTAGTCCGGGTATTCAGAATATCTTCCCTGCTATGTGAACATTAAAAATCTATGCATGTTGCTATTTGAGTGCTACATTTATTTTGAACAGATGCAGATGTAAATGTTTTGGTAGAATATGCATGACATAACACCTGCTTTTGGCAGAACTAACTTCTGTAACTTTGTTAAAAGCGTCTTAAACATATCACCTCCGTCTTTCGGTGTCGGTCTTTTTTGAAGGTCCAGACAAGACTTATGTTTCTTGATGTGGCAGAATTTTATACTTTAAGAGTCTTTTCTAAATAATAGATTGGACTCAGGGCTGATTAATATAATCTGTCATGGACTGAATTTCAAGGAGAGACTAATTAAACAAACCTCAAACCATACATTGTTTGAACACTCGACTGGGAATTAGAATGACATCTTAACAGCTAGTAATTTTATGAATGAATAACTTTGACGTTTGACTTGCCCAGCTACTAATAACTTACAGACCGAGTTTTCCTCCCTGAGAGCATTAATTAACCTTTTCACTAATACAAATGCTGCACAGTGGTGTAAAGGTGTTTTTCATGGCTTTTGCTCTTGGCAATAGCACAATATTGGTATTGTATAATAAGTAATAATGGCATAACCTTGCACATCTCTGAAAACATAGCAGTCTAGAGGGGGATTAAATTTTGTGTTCTATGCTATGCCTCCTAATAGGATTGTACTTTGATCAAGTGATGTTTTTGACATGGAAGCACAGTGATGTTAGACCATAGATTTAACTGTACAACAGGACGGTATCAGTCGTGTGACATGAAGTGTATCAATAACATTGTTTACTTTGTTCCTGTTTACATGTAAAAACATATTGAAATGTATAAAAGTAATGTAACATAAAATAATTTGGATATCACTCTTTTCTGTAATAAATCATGGATTGTATCTTTTAAATCAGATTTGCTCTTTTCATTCTTGTTTCTCTCATAATGCAAAGCAGCAGAGAAACAGCCTCTGGGCATAGCTGATATCATCTTCATGATTATCCAAGTTGAACTAAATCTGCTTGTGGAAAAAAAGCAGCATGGCAGAGCGCATTGATTTTTTTTCTGTTTTTAACCCCATTACTATCCCAAACCACAAATCTTCTTGCCACAGAGTTCATATAACATATTGTTAAAAAGATTGTGTTACTATGTCAAACCACTGTTTGAGTTTTGTATGATTTTCCCACTGTGTTATGCTGTTTACTGACACTACTGCTCATTCTTCACTGCTTTTCCTATCATGTCATGTCAGTTAACACTAACCCTAGTCTTTTACAATCAGATCTAAACACTCATGAAGATCTGGTTTCTCTGAGCTTTACTGACAGATGTCTAATACTTTTATTATTTCATGTGCTCTGTCAGACACCCGTGCCAAGATATTTCCTTTCACCTCTCTGACCAGAAGCAGCAGGCGTTATACTGTATACTAGCCTAAAAAGCCATGGTTTCACTTACTCACCACTCTTGGGCCCTATAGAGAGTTCAGAAATAGATTTATGCAGACTTTTAAGGGAGGTGGTAGGTGTGGTGTGGCACTGGAAAACATTTAAGGCATAGTGAAGTGCATTTGTAGGCAAAGAAGGTGCAAATTGATGGAATATTTAAAAAATAACAAACTAAAAAGGCAAAATATTACAAAAGAGCAACCTGTCAAGTACTCCCTGGTGTAAGAAGTACTCAGAACCATTGAGTACTTATTTTACTTTTTAATAAAGATGGTACTGCAACAATGTAACAAATACTGCATAAAAGAGTAAAAGAACAGTGTCCAAAACCCTTTACTGAAAAAGCTTAAGAATTGTACTTAAGATTAGTCTAAAAATAAAGATTTACCACACGTGAAGCAAGGTCTAGTGATACAGACAATGCGGAAGCAACCTTTTCACAAAAAGGAAGATGCACTGGTTCAGCACAAAATTTATTTCACAGCTCAGCTGCACACAGCTGGGAGTTTGCATGGCACCAAACTTTACATCAGTGTGCCAATAAAACAGAAGCAGGGCTATCCACATTTTGTGAACAGCAGTTTTCCAGAGCAGAAATAATTCCAACGACAGGCTTATACCACTCTCCCTGTCACACAGACTGCAGACATTAGCTTTTGGTCTCTCACTTTCACATACATCTCCAGGTGACTGATGTTGACTGGCCATAAATCCAACTGCACTGCTGTATAATTAGGAGAGGGAGCCAAGGATAGCCAGCAGGGGACAAAGGAGTCACAACACTGACTTCCTCAAATCATTAAAGCAGTCAGGTGGCTCAATGCAGTCCCACGTTGCAAAACAAGGTGTTTATTTACATTTATTTCATGAGTATACTGAATATTTGGACCTGCAGTGGGGATGAACAGAATCTCTTTTCACAAACATGACAAAATGTATTTAATAAAAATATAATTTCATTTGTTAAATTAATTACTAGCCATATGGCCCTATAGCCATAACAACGACGACAGGAATGTTGGCCGATTCACCAATTTGATCTTGACTGAAGTATCTTAACAATTACCATAACGTTACATTCACAGTCCCAAGAGGTTGAACACTTCTGACTTTGTTTATTCCTTGCTCCTGTGCATCACCATGAGGCTGACATTTAATGTTCTGAGTAAAATGTCTTGAAACTAGTGGTTGGATTATGATAATCTTGGTGATGTCCCGTCTTTCCACTTTGCACCATCATTAGGTTAAAAATGTAAGTTCACTATTTTGGTGTATAACAAAACTTACTCCTAACATGCTGAACTAAAATAGTAAACATTATACTTACATTGTCATTGTGAGCATGTTAGCATATCCTAAATCCTAAACCACATGTAAATTACATTTCGTTACCTAACAAATGTTGACATTTCAGAGAAAGCATCTGAGGCATTTCAAGCAATAAAAATGCATAAAAAGTTAAATATTCTTATATACTGTATTTTGCGCAGCAGCTGGCGAGGTTAGCAGTACAGCAGGTGTGATGGTAAAGTGCCTATGTGGGTGAAAAGGGGTGAGATACTGATATGAACTGAGTAATAGCCTTGACAGATGAGCTGACCTGAGTAAAGCCTCCTGCACTGAGAAGCAGCAGCCTGAAATTACTTTATAGAGCTGGATGGATGAAGGAACTGACACCTCTACACAGGGTCAAGGCAAAACCTGCTACCAAACCTCCTGCAGCATTAAAAAATGAATGAGCCGGAGTCAGTTTGATTCATTCTGCTAATTCTACGTTATCTATTAAACAGATTAATTATCATCACAATCATTGTTTTTATTGTTACTAGTTATATTAAATGAATAATATGTGAATTATGTGTGCTCTTATACCTAATTAGCTAATTATATTATGAATTTGTATTACAGGAAGAACAATTATTAATTACATTTTCTGAAAGCTAAAAACAAAAAAAAACTACCCTATAAAAACCTGAAAAGTCCCTGGAAATTAAATTGAGCATGTTGTCTTGCAACAGAGAAATTTAAATTATTTGTTATTTATACAGTAACAGGACAATTATTAACAAAGACAAAAACATGTCTTTATATATTCTGCATGTATTTATTGTCAAGGAAAGAGCAGAGTCAGGGCATAATTATGGTGGAAGCTGCATCTCAGGATTATGGCCTAAGTAAAAACAAGTTGTAGATGTGCTTGGACTGGAGCCGGAGTCAAAGAAGAGAGCAGAGGCTGTTTGTCATCAACATTGCTCCATTTAATAACACTAGCAGGGCCATAATAGAAAAAATACACCCTTGTTTGAACCTTAGAATGTGCATTTGTAACCTTTGGTGGGTTCATTTCCAGAGGATCCATTATTTGATGCTCCCACTTTGCAGGAGTTTTGTGACCTTCTTGCTTTTAATCAGTTGCGTGGGCTTATTAAATTGTCATCATGCAGCTGTGGTTTATATGCGGAGGAAGAAAGAACAAAAATGAGTGTGACAGTAATTGCAATACTACAGTAGATGAGAGATAACACCAAATAATGTCTTGTGGCTGCATTGTATTTTGGACTTTTTAAGGTTCTGACAGTGGAATAATTCCTTCCTCTAGTTCATTTAATTTGTCTTTTCTGCTTGTAAATGATTGTCAAACAATGGACAATAGTGAGCTTGAAAAAGCTGCTTCTCTTTAGAGCTAATACCAAAATAAAAAAAATACTTTTAGCCCTTTACTCTGTAACCACTTTTCCAAGTTTTATTCATATATGATAAATTTGACACAGAAGCTACTTTGATGAGTATGAAAGGTTATTCACTTCAATTACAATTAGAGTTTTTCCATCCACGTCTCCATCCTCCTCCATCCAGTGTGGTACTGTTCTCCAAAATTTTGATGACCACCAACATAAAACATCTAACTGCTTATCACTTGTGGTCATGAGTATGACTCGCTTCTTAAAAAATGAATCTTTGTACAGAATCCTAATGTTTCAACTATACAGCTATTCTCCAAAACCATCACCCAAGCATGAGTGTGATTCACTGTACAGATTTAGAGGCTGCTCTGTATCTAAATTCACATTCAAAACATAAATGTAATTAAAAACAAGTATTTTTTAATTCCTTTAAGAGTTAATGAAAAACTAACGTTCTCTTTGGTTGACATGTGATAAGCATGAGGTCATTAAAAATCATTGTCAGACTGTGAGTCAGACTCTGCAGCGTCCTACACAGCCTGCAGGCCATCGACCCTCCTGTTACCTCAGATCAGCACTGAGAGGAAATCCATCACCACCATCTGAAAGGCATCTGTCCAAACTACAGCCCTCAGGCCTCTGTACACACACACAAACACTGAGACTCAACATCATACAGTAGAGGATCAACAAGAACATCCCTCACAATACTTTTAAATTGTATTTGTTGTTACATCTGTTTTCAGGCAGCTTTACCCTGCAGTATCTCACTCTGCCTTGGCAAGCTGGTCAGTTTACTCTATCTGTGTTTATGTTGAAAGACACTGTATTTATTCAGGTGTGTGACTTATGAAGGAACAGAGAACGCCTGCATGCCGAGAAGCCTCAAGCTGTCTTTGCCTGTGAGCTTCATCCAGTAGTGTGTGTGCAGAAGTAAAACTGTGGATTTCAAACAAACTCTTTTTTTCTAGAAGCTGGTTAAAGGGTTAAGTACAGAACACATCTCCATATTGAGTGCTATGACTGCATTGTTGTGCTACAGCTAATACCATGATATGACTTTTTTATATTGTTGAACTCTTGGTGACCCATTTAAAATCTCCCATGATTACTGTTGAGTCAGACTCTAAAAATAAATGCAATGTCTATCTCTCCCACAGATTTAAGTCAATCAGCATAGGGGATGTCAGCTTCAGTTCAGGGTCTGCAATGAGCATAATGAAATTATTTTCAATAATATTTACAAGGTGACATGGTGCATACAAGGACAACAATCTTTTAAAAGCTGCAATAAACAATATTTGTATATAAAGAATAGATCAAATGCTGTGTGTACTGTGAAATAGGCTGTTCACAGTGATAAACCCACAGATGCATTTTCATTTAATGCTGCAGCTCCTCTCAGCTCTGGAGCATTTTAACTTCTTTCATGCTCTCATCAGCATCATTTCCAGCCACGGTATGAAGCTGTTTTAGACAAAAAGAAAGTTATGATAACCCACCTGCAGACAGAGCTGGTGAACATATTTAGCTACATTTAACTAAAGTGTCAGATATTTCCCTCAGGAGTTGGTAGCGACCAAATACAGAGCTAAAGGAGAGTGACTAATACTGAACCTGCCTCCATCAGGTAAATATAAACTCCAGATAAATGATAGCTCCATCTCTGCTGGATTACATGGACATGCTCAGCTCATTGTTGCTTTAAATACAGGTCAGTATCTTCAAATGGCTTGATACAGGTTAACGCAGCCTCTCACTCAGCTACTTAAGTATTTCAGAAAGCTACGGCAAGCCAGCTGAGAGCCACATGACAAACAATAATTGATTACTCCACATACTTCCTGCAAATCGACAACAAACTGGGAAAATTGTGGTTTGAAGTAGGGAAACTGAACCAAATCTGGAGTGAATCATTCAGTTTATCCACTTCACTAACCCCTCCACTGAACTCAAATTCTACCACAGCCCATTTTCACAGCTATTTTAGAATAAGTTCTACACTCCATTTAGATTTTTAGTCCCCTACCATAGTGAACACTGGCTAACTGATGTGGTTTATGGAAATACTTCAGTGTAAAAGAGTCATTGCTGACAGATTTAATCACACCTGCTCTGTTCCTGCTATAACAAAACAAAATGTATTCACTCCAAATTGTAAAAAAAAAAAAAGTAGACTCGAGCGGCGTGTTCCCACCTTTCAAACACCTGCTCCCAATTACCTCCTCAGCACATGTCAATATGTGCCCTCCAGCTCTTGTTTCCTGACAGATTTTCTCTTAGGTAAAGTGGTCCAGCCTAGTTTACTCATATCTGCTTTCCTTTTTTTGATTTTTCCCTGCCTGCTTGATTTCTTTTATTTTACCTCTTTCTGGTCTTTTGCCAAAATAAACGTTTCCTTTATCCTGCTGCTTTAATCTGCTTCAGATAAGATGAGGGAAGGAACATGCACATAAACTCCTGTATGCACAATATAAAATACTTGCCAGCAGCAATGTCATCAAACGCTTTTTTGTATTTGTTTACATGTTGTTCATGAATGAATCATGCATGTTTTTTCACAAAAAAAACACAGTTTCCTGGTTGCACCCAATACTGTATGGAAAAGAATGGATGGATCAAACAAAGGACAAAACCAGACATTTCCAGGCCTGTGTTTACAGCTCGCCATATGTTTCCAGTTTGTGTGAGTATTGCTGACATGGTAAGGGCCATATCTGAGACCACCCTGTGATGATTTAATTATCCACAACAGGATGTGCAGTAGAAGGGATTGTAGCCCAGGGGACCCTCCCTCAATGCTACAATGCATTCACCTGCCTGAAGACATGAGAGTGAGATCTAACTACACTCTCACACTCTCCTAATCCAATAGAAATATCATAACTAATATTATCTTTCAAAATTGATTAAATCTATTTTTTTTATTTACTTACTGTGTATAAAGTATTTTAAGTCATTGTACGGTCGGTCGGTTTGTTTTTAAACTTTTAAATCTGATTTGATTTCCTTTTATTTTGACTATAACAATTTGGCACTATACTACACTAAAGCTGCATTCTACAGTGTGATCAGTGCTGCCATCATACCTGTACTGAGTCAGAATTATGCCATAAAATCAACAGTGCTGTGCTCAGTAGAGGGAGATTTTAATGAGGCAGGACTTGAATATTATTAGTCCTAAGGTTATATTATGGTTATGTATAAAAATACTTATTTACTTACTTATATATACTTATACATATAAAAAAGTGCAATATAAAGGAAATGTTAAAATGCATAAAAGACTCCAAAAAAGCATCTTGACTTTAAATTTGTTTAATGAACTATTCATGCTCTGCCATAGTGTTACATTTAAAAAAAAAAAAGAGGATAATTCTGCCTTGTTTTTATAGTGGCTGACATAAGTTTTTAAAATAGCAATAAAATGCTAATTTAGCTTCTGTGACAAATCTTTCTGCAATAACTGGATACAGTTTGCCCATATTTACACTGATACAGATTTTCTGCTTTGCTGCTCTTTTATGAGTCACATGATATTTATTGTTTTGATGATAATAGTTTAGATGAAGTGATTTCAGTTGTTATTTTCCCTCTCCTGGTTAATTTCAGGTTGATCTTTGTGTGGTTTAAATATATACAGATGATTTAATACCAATGCTTAATCGCTGATTAGGTCACTTATGGCTTTTGTTTGTATTGAAATGTGATTGGATGAGAAGGACAAATTATAACTTGTCCACTTATAATTAGAACGTATCACTTTATGTTGTATGCTATCAAAAGTATGTGGCCAAAATAGGCTACTTTTAAACAATAACAATTATTAAGAACTATAATAATTAACAATAATATCGCCTAACCCCTGCTCAAATACCCAATAAATACAGTATAAAACTGTGTACCGCTTTTATTGTTTGGTGTGACTTTTGTTGTAAATCAGCCTCTTCACTCTGCACTAACACTGTGTGGTTGTAATAACCAGGGGCCACCAGGGGCCCTCTTTAGTTTAACAGGCAGTCTGTGCCTTTTAGGTGACGGGGGGCTGTGTAACATGAGTCAGGGTGAAAACCGTGCGTTGAATCCGGATACAAGTTCAGATGCTGTTCGCCAAAGAGCGAGAGGAGGTGCATGATGGATCCCGTCCCACTGCTGCTCATCATAGTCACTTCTTTACCATTTTGCTCGGCAGTGTACAGCGGGCCTCTTCAGCCGGAGATCTCCAATGGCACTTTCCATCACTTCTTTGTCCCTGACGGAGATTACGACGCAACGGAGGACCCGGAAGTGTGCCAGATGCTGTTTAAATTCTCGGATGTGTATCCATGTGGGGCCACTGAAGAGAGCGACTCGGTGGTGCGGGACGACTTCATCATCACTAAGATGCAGGCAGAGGACGCGGCGCGGCTGCTAGAGAGCATCGACCGGACTGTAGCGCACGACTTGGACGGAGAGGACAGCTACGGCAAGTTCCTTCAGCGGGAGATCTCCCAGATCAGCGAGGCTTTTTCTACCGTAGACAAATCTCTGCTGGAGCTGGAAGTGAAGTTTAAACAAAGTCAAGAGACTGAGCTGAGAGAGGAGCAGCAGCTGAACGGCTATGTAGTAAAACAAGTGAGTGACATCCGGGGCGCGCTGAGGGAAACTACGGATGTATCTCAGGGACTTAAAGATAAACATGAGCTACTGTTTCTGATCATTCGCAGCCATGGGACGAGACTGAGCCGCCTGAAGACTGAGTATCTTAATGTTGGTTCATAGTGGGAACTGGAAAGTTCACTGTGGCTTATGAATATCCTTCCGAAGTATCTGAATATCTCTGACCTTTGGTTTTCCCCATTCCTTGGAACTGTGTCATTGCAGGGAGCTCTTAACAAAAAGATCAACACATTCCCCTGAGTCAGGAGGGAAAATGGAAATGTGAACATAAATTATGTCTGCAAGGAGTCCTCTGTACCACTTCTGAGGAAGAATTGTATCCAGTAGAGAGAAAATATTAAAATAAAAGCACTCCAGTTGGATTTACTGGCTTCTGGATCACTAAAACATCAACATTTTGTCTGAATGTTTTACTTTATGATGTTTACAGTTTTGGGTTATTATAACTGATCAAATAAATACCTAATATTCACATTCACATCACATAAATTTTCCTTTTGGTTTTCATGTTATTTTCATGGCTTTCCTGTTGTGCATTTGTACTGAGACATACAGTAGTTGTACAACAGTGTTTTGTAAAACCACATCCATTCTTTGAAGCTTGAGGTTTGCATAAACACAAAACCTTTGAAATCTGAACGTTTGATTTTCAGCAGTGGAAAGTGACCCTCCTCCCACTTCATATCTTTACGTCACCATGTTTTTTGTTGGCAACTTGGCACTGCAAGTGGCAGACTTGACTGTCCCTTCAAGTGGCCCTGGTTAATTGGTGTCTGGAGTCTGCCACTGCCTCCCACTTCCATCTGGAAGTCATCTGCTCAAGTATGAAATATGTTTGTCCGAATGTGGCCAATGCCGTCATTATCTATTCTTTTGCCTGACACAGTCAACAAAGTTTGTGGTTGATATGAAACATTGTGTTGAGGTTCAGAGCTGGTTTGGATGATGTCATTTTACTAAAGCAGACCTGCTATACAGCTTGTTTGAATCTCTGTCAAAAGGCTCTAGCTTAGGTTTAGACATACATCTAATTTCATACCCCATGGGAGAAAAGTAGTTATGGATTCCTAGAAGGCATTAACTCTGCCCTCCAGGGTCACTCACAGAAAAAAAAAAACTACTGTCAGGCTGTTTAAATTTTTAGTGCCCTGAATTTAATTAGACAAATACTTTTAGTAGTAATCTGTCAAACTTTTCTCTGTCTTTAACTACTGCTTAAAACATCTGATCGAACCATGAAGTAACTGTATACGCGTGCCCACGTTTTACACGGATATTGTCTCTGTAGATGTGAGGGAGCCAGATGTGCTGCCATGGGCGCAACTGGGTGTGATTTCCTCTGTCTGGATTTCCTCACAATCCAGCTTCCCCGGAGGGACCCCTTTTTAAAAACAACTTTCTGTAGCTCAGCACAGTGCAGGCCAACCCTGTCAAAAGCCCCGGACTGCAGGAGCTCCATGTGCAGCGAAACCCTATATGTCTGTATGGTTACTAATTTCCAAGGCCTCGGCACAGGGCTCACTAGACTGATTAAAAGATTTGGTTCAAATTTCCACTGTGTACTGTAAGTAAAGTTAGAGCATGTCACGAAACCTCTCTTATGCAACCCCCTATTCTTAATTTGTCTATGTTGGCTCAAAGCATTAATTCCACCTATAGAAAAATATTTCTCTGTAGATTAGTTTCAGGCCCCTGATGTTCAGAAGCAGGAAGGCCTCAGTGTTAAGCCTGCTGTTAGAAAAATGTATTTTCCACACTGACATATTTAAGGACAAACAAAGAAAGGTCAGGAATGCAGACCAGAGTTGACCTGAGAACACAGAGATCTCCCTCTGTGCACAGCACAAAGCCACAAAGCCACAGGCTTCTGTAGCGCTGTTATTAGAAAAATGAGAGCTATTTGAAAAACATAACTGCTTCTAGTTCTACCAGTATTATTACTGCAATAAATACTCGCTATAGCTGCCATCACGTCTAAAAGCATTTATTAATCCTTCAGCAAAAACTACCACTAAAACGTTTTTAGTCCTTGTTTGAGGAAAAGAGAAACTGATCATTGTTAATACTCAAACTGACAAGAATGATGCTCACAACATCATTTTGATCACTTACTAGGCTTTTCTGGACGTTTTAACAATATGTCATAGTCTTCATCAGCAGACCATCCCCACCACAACCAAGATTTTTGAAGCTACCTTGAGTTAAGATAATTTTATCCAGCTGCTCTTTTAAAGACCAAGAACAAAGGTTCCCACTCACTGAAACAAAAAAGTATTAGGATCAAAATATTCCCAAAGTACCAAATACTGCATAAAAGCAAGAAAGAAGGCTGGATAAATGATTGTGTAAGTATAACTTAACATAGCAGCTGGCTAATAACTAGTTTAGCTACTTTAGATAATGCTGGATATTGTTAATTATAATAATACAGGATTATTATAGTTGATTATTTGTTTGAACTCTGCAACATGAATACTGACTAAATGTATCAGATAAATGCAGAGGAGGCAAAGCACAATATTTGCCTCCAAAGTATAGTAGTACCATTAAAAAATTGAATTACTCAAGAAAAATCTCTACTGCACTCATATTCATTTTTACTCATCTACATTTAAATATGTACATTTTACTCTACTATACTAGTCTAAACAGTTATAGTTATTAGTCAATTTGCAGAGTCGGTTTTACATGAAACAAAAATTCACTGAGTTCATAAAATGTAATGTTATGATAAACTAGCATGACGTTTTTTTTTAAAATGGGTTTAAATTATACTTTATTGCTGTGTGCCCATTTTCTCATCATTGAACACACAGGAAAGTGTTTTGTGTCACTGCACTGAAAAGGGAGCTGTTCTTTACATTAGGCTTTAATACATTTTGCAGCAAATACCTACTTTTGATTCTAAAATTTAAAAAATTCCAATTCTAAAGAAGTTAATCCACTGTCATGTTGATAGTTTATTGAATTAAAGATCTAACTCTGCAGTTTGTGAGTTCAATTTTAGATTCCAAAGCTATTAATTTTCAGGTTGACAGAAGTATAAAGTTAAACTTATTTTAGAATTTCTGTGTTTATAATATACAGTGTATTGTTAATTATGCCACATGCTTACAATGACTTAAAAGTGACTAATAAGGTTTTATCCAGCGATGTGGATTCTTTTCGAGGCTGAAGCTGCATATAATAACTCTGGGAAGAACATAAATACGATTTGAGCAGTGGCGGCTCGTCAATAGAGGGCGCTGGGGCGCCGCCCCACCTGTCTCACATGATGAAGAAGAAGAAGATAGGAATCACATAAAATAATTTTACAAAAACATTAAAATTTAAATAAACAATCTATACATTATACAGTACGTAAGTATTATGTATAATCTGCATTAAAGTGTAGTTTAAAAATGTTCTCTCACTCGTTTACCGCGACTGAACGGTCGTGTGACGTAT
>JAUMHL010000027.1:16048456-16062834 GCA_032362345.1 Sandelia bainsii
TGTGATGCATAAGAATGGTGCTTAGGCTTATACAAGTGGTGATATGTGGTTACAGCGCAACATAAAACTGACTTGCAGAAGTGCGCCCTCCCCCAGAAAAATAATTTCACCAGCCGCCACTGGATTTGAGCAAAGAGAAGATAAAGAGAAGATGCTGAGCAGCAGCAGAAAAACTTGAGGAAGTGAGGGAAGCCTGCATTAGAACTAGATGTCAGAAAGATTTAATTTCTCATTAAAGTTGTGGGAAAGTAATTACATCTCGCAGTGGCTGGTATGTTGTTCATGGAAACAATATTTCCCATAATCAATCATAATACAAGTCAGTATGTTTCAAGTGTGTGATCAGAGGGATTTTAATCTATTTATCTGAAGACATTTCTTTTAAACGTTTCACCGGTGCTTTAAAAATGAGGTTTGATTTCTGTTGAATGCACAGCACATAATTACTTCTGTTTTTCTGTTTTATTTTTGTGAGTTTTGTCACTTGGTTTTGGTCACTGACTCAGCTTTTGGCCACTGACATTTGCACATTTAAATGTTCCGAAGTGGTTGAATAAAACAGATGCCTGCAAACGGCTGTTGGTGACACAAACAGATGCTGTTTAAAAATAACCCTGTAAAAGTTTGGACTCCATTAACAGGCAGCTCTGCTTACTGACATAAAAGTGAATTCATGTCATAATCCAAGGGATAAAACTAACTCAGAGAAGTTTATATGATGTCTGTTTCTTTGTGTAGACAGCGGAAATTAGTTTTGCATGACTGTTTTATTTTTCAAAAATATTTTGATGGGATTAAGACCTCAAGAACAACAAACATTTGCCTCTAACACAGTTTGCTCTTAATGCACATACTTGAATAAACACAAATGCATCTGCATACATACAGTTTAAAAAGTATATGTACATACAGTATGGATATGCGATGAGACAGTTTCCCTTTGAAACGTGATAGTACACATCCATAATTTGATCTTCAACAGATTTTGAAGTTGTGCTATTGATCTTCTGCCAGTTTTGTTTTTTTTGTTTTTGTTTTTTTCTCAAACTAGCAGATTTTACTGGAAGATATTTTGTATAACTATTCTCCTCTTGAAGAGCAAGCAATAACACTGAACAGTTCATTCCTAAAGAGGGACAGAAAAAAGCACCAGAGGAACTGAAATCGTCTTCAGTCAAATGTCACCTCTTTTCATGTTCATGTGTGTGAGAGTTCTTCGTGCCAAGCTGTGTGAAGGCTCTCTCTGCTCTGAGTCCCTGGGTAAAACTGTCTCTGGTACAGGGCTCATCACCGTTTCAGGATGAGACAGGTGTCTGTTAGATGTGCAGCACCCTGTCACACACAGCCGTTCTCCTGCCTGGGTTTGTGCACCACAGGGGTTTGTGGAGGGTAGAGAGAAGGAGCCAGTGTGCACAAGAAACCAGCCAGCAGCGTAAGGCCCAGTCCTCCCCATGCGCAAAACATGGACCAGCCATAACCATGACTGATGTCCTCTGGTATGCCAAACATGTAGCGGGGATAGCGGGACAGTTCAAAGTTGATCCCGGCCACACATGTGCAAAGGGAGATTATGCAGCATGTCCCTGTCAGATAGGAGGAAAAGCCAAGTCTGACACAACAGCAACCCTATTTCATCTCCTCACATGCATCTTTTTACCACCCTCTGATTAACAAAGACATTACTGCCCCTTTGTGATGACTCAGGGTAATGCTCTTTATGTGAAGTACATCTTACCTCCCATGAGGAAAAGGAGTCCGGCGACATACTGCATCAGATCATGCTCCTTACAGCAGCCCAGCACGCCTATGATCCAGCCGAACAGGATGATGGAAATGGCCATGCCTATGAAGCTGACAGTCATCCTCTGGAGGTCTGCAAAGGCACAAGAGAAGGGGCAGCGTTTGTTGGGGCGATGCCAAGTGCCTCTATAGTAATTTCATCAGATTATGAAAAAGCATTTTGGGCACTCACGGAGCGCGTGCCACTCATCCTGCCTTATCGTCTTCGTGAGGTTGATTGGCAGGTTTCTGGGGAGCGCTGATGATGAGTAGTAGTATTTTATTGGTGCACAGCGCGGAACCAATCCTGTGGATGTAAACAACACACACACACACAAAAAACACGCATAAGCACTGAAATGAGATGAGGAGGATATCACAAGGCTCTCTGCTGCCACCCCCTCCCAAAAAAAAGCACCCAACCCCCCCTCCACCACCACCCACCCATCCACCCACACCATTGTAGAGTAGCTTATTGTACGCATCTCGAGGATTCTGTTACTACAGCCTGCCCTTTTGTGCTGGAAAATAACACAGCACGTCGACTGTATTGTAACTGTACTCTGTGTTATACTGCGTAGGCCTCGAGGGTCTGTGCGCAGCATCAGCACCTTGGATAGCGCACAAAGTATTTGCATACAGCGTCTCACAAACTGTAACACACATTATAAGACAAAATACGATGTCCCCAAATCAAACCTTTAAAGATCAAATCCTCTGTCTCCAAGTCATATCCCTCTCTGTGGCACTTTCTCCACAGTCCGGTGATAGTGGAGTTAAATTGCCGACTGCAGAGGGACTCCATGGCCGGGGCAGGAGGCAAGAAGTGCCGCTTGGCCCGCAGCAACATTTCGCCGCTGACACTGGAGCCCTTCCTCTCCACATTTTTCTCCTTTGGCAACATGCGTAGCGGAAGGTTGTTGTTGGAGATGTAAATGTAGCCGGGATCGTTTCTCTTGTTTGAATAATTCTTGCAGCGCTCCCGGTGCCTCCTCGCGTCAGTCTCGTACCAGTTATCAGTGCTGATCGCTATTGCAATCAGTCCCATAGCGCAAAATGCCAAAAAGAGACCTGCCACGGTTAAAGTCCTCATAGCAGCCATGTTCCATGCGTATTTAGCCTTGGTGCCGTGATAATTCACGGGACAGCAGGACTCCGCTCCTGGCTGCTGTTGTCAGTGTCTGAGGTGGGGAGGAAATTCAGCAGTACATTGAAATCCGAAATGCTGATCTATCTCCAAAGCCCTTATTTCCTTTATTTGTCAACTTTCACCAAAAAGAACCAAATTCGGAGGCGGAGGATAAATAAAATAGGGCCTCGATCAGCTATTTTGGTTGTGTCTCTCCTATGCCTCTGAACTCAGTCTAGCCTAGATAGCCTACTGGTCAGTCTAACATGTCTTTTCCAGTAGATGGAGACAGAGCAAATATTTAAAAGCACAACAAGCCCCAGGCCTGCATTGTCCTGTGATCATGATCGATCTGTAGAAAGAGATTGGCGAAGTTTGTTAAAGTTGCTTAGATCCACCCTCAGGTACTTTAACAGACCACTTCCTTGGTCTCCTCTCCTGTGGTTATCTAAAGTCTTCAGTTATGAAACACAACAGACACGGCAGATTGTGCCCCACACAGGGCCTCATGTTCTCTGCTGTCTGCTGAACAGGAAACAGTTTCATCACATCCAACAAATTAATTTTAACTTTCCATCCAAACAGGGCCACATATCAAAAATACTGTGTAATACTGTCTGGTTGATTTGACAAAAGTCTTTGTTGTTGTCTAACCACAAGCACATGTCGCTATGCAGGATCTTAGTATTAGTTGTTACAAGTAGTTGTGCTAACAATCATTCTAACAGGCCTTGTGGTTGTGACAGATCTGTCTGTGTCCACACTTTTTGAAGGGAAAATATTAAAGCACAAGCAAGTTACAGGGAGACAGCAGCTCCCGACATCTCAGTCATGTTTTCTCTTGTTTCATTCTCATGGTCAGTACTTCCTCAATTGAAACCATAATACCAGACTAAAAGAGGAACAACCCCAAATCCAAACTTCACTTTTGGTTTCGGCTCCTGTGTGCAGTAACTGATAAAAAATTCCTACATGAATAAATCGTACTTTACAATACTGTTGTGATTAAGAGTAAGAAAACAAGTAAATCAGATGTTCCTGCACATGGGGGTTTAGGAAAGCCTGGTTTGTCTAATTAATTATGAAGTATTGAATTAAATAACAGTAATTTTATTCAGGTCTTAGGTCACATCACAGCAGCAATTGAACTGACGAGTGGGGAAGTTGAAACATACAAGGGAACAACATTATGTGTGATACCAAGTAATGTTTATTTTAACAGCATGACTTTGTTCACAAATATTTTTATGTGGTTTACATGTGCTTCAAGTTGATGTTAATGCAAAAATACATTTTCATACGGGAAAGAATGACATTTAAACACCTCAGATAAATGGTATTACAGGTATTACTTAATCTGAGCCATGATAAATAGGACTTTGAATAATTACAGATATTCTATTATTTCTTACAATCTGCCCTCTTATTGTGCAGTTATGCAGGAAATGCATGTGAATACTATTGGCTCTCGACCATCAGGAACTAACTGATCATATGAATTTGATAATTAGATGATATGAATGTAGACTGTATAGGTTCCAGCTTATTTCTCACTTTCAGTTCCCATTTGTCTGGTGGAGTCAGTGTTCAGCACCATTGTGTGTTTGTCAGTGAAGAAACAAGAAAAAGTTAACACCAGATTCAAGAACTAAGATTTTCATGCTGGCTTATTTACATGATGGACAGTTATGTTATATCACCTGTAAGTGCTTCATTGTTTTATGTTTGACCTCTGCAGAACAAATCTGTTTGTGACAGTAAGATGATTTATACTATATATATATAGCTGTTTTTATTATTTAAAAAAGATATGTGTACTGTTAAAAGTGATTCTCATCATTTATTTCATTTATTTATTAACATGAAGAGGAAGAGGAAAACTTACGTTCAGAGTTTTCTGTGTTTCATAAGGGCACGTTTTGTATTTGCTTTGTCTGAGGAAATTGGGAAAGTAACGCCTAAACCACACTTAAACTTATGTATTTCCCCTGGGGATCTGGTCTGTTTTATTATTTATTATATTTTTTATGAGCGGTGATATTTGATGTACTTTTGCCAGAGTAAAGAAGAACTACTTCTCTCACCTCTCGCTGATAAAATCTAATTTTCTCTCTCCAAAGTCCTCGGAGGAAATTATTCCAAATGAGCCAGAGAATTATCGACCACCTGCTGAGCTGTACCCCTACCTGACTAATGTAGGGGAGATTTATGAAGGTGAGAACATTTGCTTTAATTGTTTATAAAAACCAAGATGATGACTTAATATGAGTGCTTAAACTTCTGTCATGTTTCAGACCATAGATGGACTTTTCACTCTGAGCGAATCCAGGCATCAGACTTTGAGAATTCACCAGTGAATCATCTCACAGAGCTTCAGTCTGTGTCGCCTCAACAGCTGATACAACCGTACCGCTACAGCACTGAGTCTCTGCCCCTTCACTTGGACCCTCCACTCGCACCTCTCTCTGTGTCACCACAAGTAAGTTCGCATTTAGAAATGAACAATGGCACTGACGCAAAACACACGTTCTCTGAATATGTGGTTTAAAAATGAATACACATCATTCAAAACCAAATTTATAAAGCACCAAAAAGCTTCAAATTTTTAAAATTGATTGTGACCTTATTGTCAGCAAGCAGGTCCCTTACGTCAAATATTACTGTGTGATTCACAGTCTGTACAAGTCACATTACTCACATATCTGATACTGATTGATGGGACATTTAGTCAGTGTAGTTTAAAAACAGAATTAGAAAAAGGAGCCAAAACATAACATGATTTTTTGTTAATTTTCAGATTACTTCTAGGTAAACTTTGTATTATTTTGACAAAGGTTTTTCCTTTGCCAATAATCCTTCTAAAACTCAAAGATTTTCAGTTTATTAACATAGAAGTCAAAGACAATCAGCAGATGATGAGAATTAAGAAGCTGAAACTGAAAATTTTGGGGCTTTTTTTGCACAAAAAATAAATCAATTAAAACAGTTGCCTATTAATATCATTCTATTGATTCAATCAATCAAGCAATCATTTCAGCTCTAATGTTAACATAAATAAATGTTTAATATGTCTGCTTCAGAACTGATTATTGTATAGAGTGCTTCTCTAGAATAAATGCATTTACAATAATAACAAGACATTATATTACACAGTAACAGGAATTACTTAGACAAAAACTTTATTTAGAGCATTTATGATCTAAAAAAAAAATGCCATTTCATCTCAACAAATACAGCAGACGATGAGGACAGTCGGGGGTATTTTCTCTAAAATGTCATGTATATCACGTGTTCTTTCCGGGCATTGAACTGTATTTTGACAGAGCTACTTCCTCTTTTAGTACAATGAGAGATTTTAAACGAAAATGTCAGACGATGAATAATAAATAAAAATTTAAATGCAGCTCAATCCTGTCTTTGTGTAATCTTGACCTGTGACATGCTTTAAATTTCTCCTAAAGATCCCTTATTACACCACCTCCCTGTGCTACCAGTATCCATCCTCTTCCTCGCCTGGCCATTACTACTCAGAGGAGGAACAAAGAGGAATCAGTCCCCCACTTGAGGTGTCAGAAGGGGAGGATGAATTTGAAGACCACAACCACTCCTTCAGGAAAGACACTAGTGAGTATTTCCAACACAAATTTTCACATCTCAATGTAGAGAAAATCAAATTGCAGCCTGGAAGAACTGATAAATATGAGGCAAAACAGCTTAGTGTCATATTTTACACTCCAGACAACAGGAAGAAAATCCGCCTGTACCAGTTCCTCCTGGACTTGCTAAGAAACGGTGACATGAGCGACAGTATCTGGTGGCTGGACCAGGATAAGGGCATCTTCCAGTTCTCCACAAAACACAAAGAAGCTCTGGCTAGCCACTGGGGTATTCAGAAAGGGAACCGCAAAAAAATGACCTACCAAAAAATGGCTCGAGCTCTGAGGAACTATGGTAAAACTGGAGAGATTAAAAAAGTAAAGAAGAAGCTAACCTACCAGTTCAGTGATGAAGTTCTGAGGAACCTCTGTTTACATCAGTACTCTCACTGATGAGGGTAAAAAAGCCTGTCTCCTGCTATGCTGAAGATTGTGTTTTGCCTGTAGATTTGCAACTTTTTCTCAAATTTTCTTACTATTTATTAGTAATGGCAGTGAACATCCTCTGTGGCGTGTACTAACCTCCAACTGCTTTGTTTCATACTCAAATGAAGAATGTGGAATAAAGGACACTTAAAGATCAGGAGTGGCTAAATGAAAACACAAACATTCAAATGTCTTTACAAGACGTTTTTGTCTTGAACATGTAAATAAACATTGTGTTGCATTCTTTCTTTAAAGTTACTCAAATGACCTGAATCCACCTTTAAAAGAGCATAAAACATTTTCTGATCCACAGTTTATGTATGCACATGGTATGGCCTATTTATAAGGGAGCGAGAAAAACAAAGACATTTCTGGAAGAAATTTCTTCCAGGACAGAGGTCCTGAGAAAATAGATAGATAGGTGGCAAGATTTGAGTTGACAGTGTTATTACATTAATACCAAACAGTTTAACAAAAGGTACAATCCCCAAAAGGATGAGTTAGAGTTTCATTTGATTTCAGAAGAAACTATTTATTGTCAACTTATGGTCCCCGGGTTGGGGACAAGTTACTGCCTCAAGTGGAGGACTTCAAGTATCTTGGGGTCTAGTTCACGAGTAGAGGAAGAATGGAGCGGGAGGTCGCCAGACGGATTGGTGTGGCGTCCGCAGTAATGCGGGCTCTGCAGCAGTCCGACCCTGGATAAGCAGAAGATAATGGATGGAAGAAACAAGAGAGTAAAGTGTCCATTTGAACATTGAGAGAAGTTTTTCTTACTGTAGTCATTAAGGCTGGCCATGAATATATATTTTCCTATCTTCCAAAGCCAAAGTCAATATAGTATAAAATACCCTAGGCAGTTATGCCCTGTTGAGCTGCAGTGGAAGACAGTAACAAAAATATGGAATTCTATACTAAAAGGGCTGCAACTTTGGAAGAGTAATCAAATAAACATTTTAAGGCATTTTTGCACAGTAAAATGACTGTGGATTTTGTTCCCTATCACTTTTCATTGGAAGAGTCTCTTAGAGGGATCTCTTACAGGTCTGGTTTAACAGGAGAAAGGAAAGAAAAACCAGTTTCATTGTGGGCACCTGACAACTGCTGTAAGATTTGTTTTTTGCTTACTTTAAACCTGCTGCTACAATAGTAACTAAAGCCAATTGTACAGTAAACGCTTTAACAGGATAACGTTCGTGCAATATTTTAGAGATACTTATTTGAAACAATCCTAATATATATACTAACATACCTATTATTTAGAAACAACAATACAGAGGTCTAATCGTTTAACCCCGGTGGAAGACCCGCCCCGACAACAACATCCTGTGACGTCAGTTCAACCAGCCAATCAGAGCGCAGACGTTGTTTCGGTGCAAATTTCAAACGGCGTCGAGACGACAAACGAACAGGCAGCCGATAACTGCAGCCACACCAAAACCAGTTTTGTTGAAATCCTGGTTTTGTATTAAGGAAGATTGTTTTTAATACATTTTAACTGTCTGCGTTGACAACATGAGAGTGAGGTTAGTACTTACCATCTTTAATAATCATTGGAGCCTTAATTATTTAGGTTAACAGTGGTATCTTCAGTTAGCGAAGTTGTTTCCTGATTAGCCTGTTGATTTCAGATAAAGCTAATTGTTAGCTTTTGTACGTATCACACTTTTGAGATGAAGTAGCTATCCGTGTGTGCTGCATTTAATCATTTTGAATGTTAATAACATTATTTGTTAATTTCATGTTACTCGTGAGCTGATATTATATAACGTTACAAGTAATTTTGCTTAAGCGCAGGCAGCTAGCTAATGTTAGCTAGCTTAGTGCATGAAAGGATACACAACACTTACTCGCTGCTAATAGACAGTGCTAATAAAATCCACATTAATGTTAATAAGTTACTGGTAGGCTGCTGTTAAAAACTTCACAACAGTGAGTCACTCGACCACTTGCTTTTCTTCCAGTGAAGTCCACGCAGCCGAGTCTGTCGCCTACCTCAACAGAGCACTGGTCAGGTTACAGGATATTTGGGAAGAAATTGGGATTCCTGAGGAGCAGCGCCTACAGAGAACCAATGATGTTCACAAGCACATTAAAGTGAGTCAGAGATCAGTTTACATGAATTAAAGTCTCACTGGCAAAATAATTTCCCTCTGAGATTAATAAAGTTTTTTGAATCTTACAGAACTAATAAACTGATACATTTTTTATTTTCCTGGTCTTTGTCAGGGTTTGCTGGACCTAATGATCGCTGAGGAAGAGGAGCTCAAGAAGAGATTAATGAAAAGTATAGAGTCCTGTCGCAAAGAACTTAGTAATATGTACAGTGAACTTCAGCTGCCCCCCTTTGAGGTAAAGTCATGTTTGGAAGCCCCCCCCCCCGACTGGGAAAAATGCTTACATGTGTGGGTTAACTTTCTGGATTTCTCTATAGGAGGAGGATGGCTGCACCATGTTGCAGATGGAGAAAAACAGCCGCACACGTCTAGAGATGATGAAGGAGCACAAGAAGCAAAGGATGGAAGAGCTTAAAACCCTCATTGTCAAAGACCGGGAGCTGTGTGATATTATGTGCACTACTCCTTTTTGCATTGACAAGGATTCAGTTCCATCACTTAAGCAACTAGAGACATATCATGCCTATGTTGATGATCTGACCAAAGAGAAGGTATTACTGAAATTTTAGTTTTTTTCTTCTCTTAAAGATCTTTGTTTTCATAAAACTTCCGGTAGTAACATGTCTAACTTGTAAATGTCTTTTTAGGTGCGTCGTCATGATGAATTTGTGAGTGTAAAGAAGGAGATTATTGTGTGCATGGATGACCTGGAGCAGTCCCCTGAGACCAGTTTTGAGACGGATGTGATGTGTGAAGACGAGGAGGCGTTTTGTCTGTCAGATGACAACATTGCCGCTATTAAGCTGCTCCTCAGTCAGGTAGTTTTTGTGATTATTTTAAACTAAAAGGTTGTTAAAACAGATGCTACAAACTGACAGTCTACAGTATTGCATCATATTAAAATGGATGTATGATTTCCTTCCAGTTACAAGAACGCAAAGCTCAGAATGAACTCCGCTGTTCAGCTTTGCGCACTAAGATGCAGGAACTGTGGGAGAGACTCCAGATTCCACAAGAAGAGAGGGAAGCACTTTCTGTGCATATGGTCAAATCAAAGAAGAGAAATATTGAAGCAGTAAGAAATTTTATGTTGTCATATACCTTACTTGTTTCACCATAAACCTTCTATAGCAAGTTGCATTAACTTGTATTTTGTGTTTCTAGCTCCAGACTGAGGTTGATCGTCTGGAGGTGCTGAAAATGCAAAGCATGAAAAGTGTCATTGAGGCCATCAGAGCTGAGATTGCCCTTCTGTGGGAAAGATGCTTCTACAGCCAAGAGCAGCAGCAGCAGGCGTTTCTTGCATATCATGATGGTGAACAGCTGTTGTTTAATCACTAAGCCATAACACTGATCATATGCAGTTACAAATCTGTTTTATTTAATTTATTAATGAACGTGTCTTGGTGTTTGCTCCACGAACAAAGACCCAAATTATAATTATTCAGATAAAAAGGAGATTATGGTTAAAATGAAGATTAACATCTACAGTATATACAGGCAGTTATGATAGTGATATAACAAAATGTAACATGAAAAATAGATTTAATTTGCCAAATTTTTTCACATTTGCATTCAATAGTTATGTTGTAGAACACTGACAGTGGGTAGCAATGTAAACTGTAAACACAATGTAATATTTATATTTGCAGCTCTCTCAGTGCATGTTTTCTTTCCACAGATGATTTCACAGAAGAGCTTCTCAACCGGCACGAGGCCGAGGTCCAGACCCTAAAGAAGTATTACGAGGACCACAAGGAACTCTTTGAGGGCGTCACAAAATGGCAGGAGAACTGGACCCTATACCTGGAACTTGACGTGAGTGGTCTTCTCATGCATTTTTTGGGGAAGTGTTCAAAACAAACTTCCCTGGTGTTCTAATAGTTGTTGATGCATGTGCTTCCGATCCTATTAGAAAAAGGCTAATGATCCTTCAAGGTTCAACAACAGAGGGGGGAACCTTCTGAAAGAAGAGAAGCAGAGAACCGACCTGCAGAAAAGTTTGCCTAAGGTGAGAGCATGTTTAAATGCTTTTTCATGTTCAGTAAATGCAAAAAACTTAATTTAATTTAAATTTAAGCTGTTATCTGCTTGAAAGTAAAGTTGTTAGTTGAGGATTCAAAAGAATAAACATGTCCAATTGGATTGACAGTAAAACAAATTAGCTGGAGTGGAATGGCTGAGAAATTGTTAGTGCATTACCAGTTTTGCCCAACAGATGGGGATATTAAAACATCAGCTATCTTAGTCTGGAGTTCCTGTGCACTTGATCACGGTGCACCACATTTTTATGAAGGAAGGGCATTTTAAATCCATCTTGTGATGTTAGTTTTCTTTTTTGTTTTAGCTTGAGAAGAGCCTGAAGGCCCAAATTGATGTTTGGGAGCAGGAGCATGATAAGGAGTTCCTGGTAAACGGACAGAAATTTCTTGAGTATGTGCAGCAGCAGTGGGATCACCACCACACTGAAAAGGAGAAAGAGAAACTGGAAAGGGTATTTTAATTTAAAAACCTAGAATTGCTTCTTATAAATTTTGTCAGTGTTATTGATTGATGCTTTCTTTGTTTGAAATAGCAAATGAAGAAAACTAAGCAGATTCAGGAGGAGATGTTATACGGAGCAATGAGGACACCATCTAAAAGGCGAATAGCCGGGACTCCCACTCCTGGAAAAGTAAGAAAGGTAAGGTGCTGCTTTGTTTGGTAGATTCATTGTGAGAGTGTGTAAATGTTGCATGTACAGAAACACTGTCTCAACTTGAGTGAATAAAAAGTTGACCCACTTTTCTGTCTCTCTCCACTTAGCTCAACGGCACGTCGACCATCTCCACTCCTAACAGCTTTCTTAGTTCAGGCCTTGGTGGAACCATGTGCCAGTCATCCATCCAGAAACCACCTCTGTCTGCCAGCAAGGTATGTTCACCGTTGTCCTCTCCAATCATCTTAACAAAATTTACATTACATTTTTGAAGCCCAAGCAGACTTTGAAGCTTAAATGTGTTAGCACTGTATCTGACCCTGTTGTTCTGAGTGTGGGTATTTTTATAACGGATTTAAGCATGAGGGTATTATTTAATTCACTGCCATATGAATTGTCAGCATAAATGTATCAGTTATAATGAAACCCATCTGCTGATTGTATGTAACAATATATGAATGCAAAAAAGAACCACATCATCATTCTAATTGTACTTATTGTAGGGTCTTGGCCTGCGAACCCCTGGACATGGAAAGACTCCCCGTGCACTCGACCGGAACAAGGAAAACATCTCCCATCTTAATAGAAACACTCCAAGTGGCACTCTAAGGTCTCAGGATACTCAAGATCACACCTTCACCATTAACTCTATTGCCGGCTCCTATACGGAATTTGCGGTAAATGCGATTTTACCTCCATTTAGTCCTCAACTACAAAACGTCCAGTTAAGTACAAGCTAATTGAGGAAAATATTCAAATTTTCATGGATAACATCAGAACCATCAAGCAATGGTCTGTAGGGTTATAGTTTATCCAATTTATGGCTTACCGTGTCACAAGATTTGGCATCATATAAAGTTATAAATACTAGAAACTGACAAAATTAAGTAATTTTGTTTAGTTTTGAAACTGTGAAAGATCAAGCATCTGTAAAATGACCACGAGAAGTACTAGCATGATAACAAAGCTTGACTTGAATCTTTATAGTGTTGGTTGTACAGTTAAAGTTTAGGGAAAAATCAAATGCAGCAACTAAAGGGCAACAAATAGACGATATATGCAAAATGTCCACGCATTTCTTTTTATTACAACAGTAGGTCGTGAAAATGTTCTAATCCTGCTCAGTAAATCTGTAAAAGTACTACCATACCAAAGGCTCTATCACTTGATTGTTGGATCATAGTTTCTACATATTGCTCACAGGTGTCATGCCATGAACAAAAATAAATAAATTCAAAATGAACAAACTGCTATTTACATCACACATGGTCTTGTATAATTAACTTTGACGTTTTTACTCTTAATATGAACACACACTGATTTCTTTACAGAGAGACCTCACGAAGGCTTCTAAATCGAATGTGAAGTCGGGACTTCTGAACTCCACCGTCGGTCATCAATGAAAGAAGCTGCTCTGGCTCGAGAGTGTCTCGGCTCAGCAGTAGTTTGCTGGGGGGGGGGGGGGTTTAAGTGGGGGCATGGAATTTTAATGTAAACTTCTACAAAAAATGTAAATATTTTAATCTGTATGAACACTTGTTTTTGTAAGATTCTGTTTCAGGGTAACTGCTGGAGCAGTTTTCTCTGCTGTATGTATTTTTTTGTTGAAAGTTAATGGTATTTGTACCATGGCTTTTGTGGCTTTTTGAGGATACAGCCTTTTTTCAGGAAAATGTTATTAAAAACCCCTAGAGAACTACCTTTAGTCCTGTAGCAGTCTACTAGTGCACAGTGAATTTCTTCAGCTGGAATGACAGCTAACTTTGCTCTTGAGAAACTACATAGCTGTTTTGTTTTAAATCAAACTGTAAATAAACTTTTAAGACAAAAAAAATACATCCTTACTACTTGTACTTCTTTTTTGCCTATACCTTGATGTTTTCATTCTAACTCTTGTTGAGCTCCGCAGTCAGAAGGCAGTATCTGTTGAGTTTTCCATTTTGGGTCACTTGGAAAGAGAGTCTGTTTAAGCCATGCGTGTCATGAGTTCTTCAAGAGCTCTCTCACGGTGATTTTCATGAACAAGCAGCACTTCTTTGATTGCACTTTGCTGGAAACCCATCTCGTTAAACTGAGTCAGGAGGCGCAGGAACTCTGCAGCCTAGAATAAAAAGTTGTGTTAACACATCAAGTTGAACTAAGCGGCATGTCTGTGGTTCTGCTTTTCGTATAATTTGATCAGTCACCTTGCTTTCACAGTTCTGAAACATCTCCAAAGCTTCCTCCACCTGTGCTTCATCATAACCCAGCTCACACAGATGATCACTGGCAACCAGGTATTTTAAGATCTGTTCATTAAAGCACAAATAACTTACAATTAATGAGACACTGGACACAATATACAATTTCACTTTCTAGGTCAACTAAGAAAAAAAACTTTAATGCCAACTTAAGTATAGCATATATTTGTTTTTTAAGGCATTTATGTTTTAATAACGGCTTTATAGATCAGATTATTACAACTGCATAAATACACTACTCACAAAAAGTTAGGGATTTTCGGGTGAAATTTCAGGATGAACCTAAAATGCACTATAACCTTTACAGGTGAACTTAATGTGACCTTCCCTAAA
>JAUMHL010000027.1:16062934-16090731 GCA_032362345.1 Sandelia bainsii
TGTAGTGTGAACTTTTTACGTTTTCCATACATTTCACCCGAAAGCCAAATATCCCTAACTTTTTGTGAGTAGTGTATAACTTGATTGCCAAATTGTGAGCCTACATATAGGAAACATAAATAATGACTTTGTTCTTCCAATTATGACTTGGCTTGAATGAATAAAAGCATTCTGAATATTTGATATTTTATTTTATTTTATTTCTGTGTTTTTTCATTTTAGTTACTGGAGGAAAATCACAAGTATTTAATTCATTTCAAAACATTACTTGTGTTTTACTTAAATACAAATTACATTACAACAGTGTAGTATTACAAGTCTGAAAGTCTTAATACTTCATATAATACTTGATAAAAGTATTATTAAAATATACTTAAGGTTACAAAACTAAACATTCAGCAAAACAGCCAATTTTAGATTAATGTATATTATTAATGCATTAATTTGTGGGCATCACTTTAATGTTGCAAATGATAAAGATGGAGCTAATGAGGTTGAAGAAATTAAGTAAAGCCTCAGTAAAGCCTCAGTATTGCATTTCAGTATCATACTTTAGTAAATACACCATTGATTTACATCAATATGTCCATTGATCAGTGGACAATTTGCATATCATTGATCACACGGCCCATTGTTAGTCAATGGTGCTAGTTTCGGTCATTATGCAAAGGTACTGTTTATAAGGTTGGGGAAACCTGCAGTCAGCTGACATTGAGGAGGAGACTCGGATGAGTCTTGAAACATATCTCTCACTGAAAAACTTTGTCCAGATGAACAGAATCAACTTTCTATGATTTCCTTACCTGGATTATTGAGCATGCATCAAGACATTGATTTACATCTTCTACAACCAAAGTAGTATCTACCTTCTCTGGGCTGCGGTAGCCTGTTTTCTGCAGAGCCAGAATGGCTGTGTGTAAAGCGTAGCCCTTCTCTGTGACGGTTTCAAGCAGCTCCCTCTCTTCCTGGCTGAGCGCTGACAGCAGCTCTGCTGCTGAGTCAAAGAAGACGCCACGAGAGCTGCCGGTCCTCAAGGCCTGATTACAAAAACGGACAAGTGGTTTGTGAAAAAGCAGAGCAGTGATACAGGTATGTTAAATATTCTTAAGATACTGACAGAAAAAAACCTTCTGCCTGTGGTTTTTAACAACAGGTCCTGCAGAGGAGGGTCGTGGCTTATGCAGATTGGATGGAGAGGGACCAGCAGGTGGTGTGTTTTGGGAATACTTTCTACCCACAGACACCGGTGGCCGCTGCCTCTTCTTGCCATTCTTCTGCCCATGGGGGAGTGGGCTGGCCTGTTGTCGCCTCTGCTCCAGCGCTCGCAGAGGTTGTCTGCAGTCTTGCGGAGAAGATAAATTGCCTCTATGGCCTCTGAGGCTCACAGGTGAGTCAGGCTTACAGTGGTGAGGAGAAGGACCACGGTACATGTCTTTGACTCTGGAGAGTGGGTCTTTGGGTGCAGCGCTCCGAGGCCGCTCTCTGCTCTTTGTGATGTGAGGAGCATCTTCAGTGGAAGAGCATTCATTATCTTCGAAGTAACCGTCCTCATCCTCAGAGTCAGAGTCAGATATGAGGAACTTGACAGTGCGATGACGCAGCGAGCGGGCATCTGCAGAGTTCAGGCTGTGACTGCGGGGCCGGAAGCTCGGGGCCCACAGGTCACTGCTCCTGCGATTGGTCCTGTGACTCTCTTGAGGGCTGCTGAACATCAGCCAATAAGGGGGGCACGACGGGGCCTCACACGTTGGCTGCTGTCCACCTAAAACCAGTTTCTCCGAGTTGAATGCATACTGCAGTGAAAAAAACATTAAGCAACAAACTGTTTCACAGCACATATTTTGACTTGTCATAGGAAAAAGGCAGGTATAACTGATAACATTAACCATGTCCCTCATACATTCATGTCCCAAAAAGCCCTGACAGTGTGATGGTAAACCAGCAAGACCAATACCAGGACCTTGAAACTGAATCAAATAAATGGAATTAAACCATAATTCTATAAAACAGTATTTTGTCACTTGATCTATCAAAATGCTTCACACCCCTCATTATAATATCAAATATACATATTGTTTCTGTAGATTATTTAACCTTTTCTAGGCTTTGGTACAAAGAAATGAAATTAAACATTCTGGACTAAAAAAACATTGAAGTGTGAGAGAACAATAATTATGTCTCATTTAGCAGAAACTGCAAAGACATTTGGTTCAGTAAATATGTGTCTGTTCATTTCAATGTGTGACCTCAGTTTCTTGCAGAATCTGGTGGCAGTCTGGTACGGTGACATCTGGAGCTGTCACCATCTGAACATCCTCCTGCAGTGGACCCAGTGGAGTCTGAAACGGTACATCCTCAAGAATGTTCATTGTACCACCAAAAAATAACCTGCATCAGAATAACCACAAAGCGTTTCTAAGTCGACAGTTACAACTGAGCTCTATGTTGCATTTTCATAATTTCTTACCGTTGTGAGGTGTTTTCTCTACAGTCCACAGCGCTTGGAAGCACCGACAGGTGTTTGGAGTAAATGACTGATCCACAGACATCACCGTGGGTGATAAACCTCTTCATCACTAAGCCTCTGACATCATCTAAGGAGTTGTTTACCAATAATATCTCAGGGAGCTGTTGGAACCCTACCTGCAGAGGTACAGTACAAACAGTATTTAGATATTTAAATAACTGCCAGAGTTATACTAAAATAAGATCTATTTTTTAAAAAAAGTATTAAATCATTCTATTTTAGTGCAAACTCTCATATTTATTACCTGTACATAAACAATTTGAGCTATTTTACAATTTCCTCTTTGTTTATTTTTTAAGATGACTGCAGCTTTCTGATTCATATTCAAAGCCAAATTTCAGACTGTACAAATACAGCTGCACTGACATGAAAGGGGATTAGGGAAATGCTGAGGTATTGGGAAACCAGGAACAGCAAGATACTTTCCAGAGATTAGCTGATTACATAAAGGTGACATCGTAACAGTGTAGTACAACACTGTCACGCTCATTTCCTGCTCGAGAAAACATCCTCTGCACTGAAACATTTCACCAAATTTTGTGCACAACATTCTGGTATGCAGACACATTTCAAGGTTAAAGACAATTAAAATTTTGTACAGAGATATACATTTTATTTATATATTTTAAACAATCACAATAAATTTAAGATTCACAAACTTGAAGGGGACAGACAAAGCAATGTTGAAACTTAAAGAAAAGGAAACTTAAAACAAAAGGAGAACAGATCTAGTTTAATCTCATTGAAGTGTATAACAGCATATTAACAAGTATGCAGTGTAGTTCAGGCAAAGAGTATTTAGGTAGAGACTTGATTACAGACGTGAATTTAGGTACCATTTAGC
The DNA here is from genome assembly GCA_032362345.1 of Sandelia bainsii. Lineage (NCBI taxonomy): Eukaryota > Metazoa > Chordata > Actinopteri > Anabantiformes > Anabantidae > Sandelia > Sandelia bainsii. The sequence continues at coordinate 16,066,306 of JAUMHL010000027.1, forward strand.
AACAGGATATTACATCACTAAAGGTGAGATAAGTCTCCAACCTTAGGGCACACAAAGAAAATAAAAATATTTGTTGTTCTGAGGGGTGTTGACAAAGCAGGTTTATGGTGGCAACCAGCTAATTGTGAAGGAGATTTTTAAGGTTTAATATCTGGTTTGGTAAAATAATTCAGACATAAATATTGGATTATAGCTACAACAAAACAAGAAATTCATAGGATTTGTCTTAACACTTAATAGTCCCCCAGCGAATGTGCTCATCCTGCTTCATCAAACAGCCCTCTGATACGGCGAAGGAGGTCTGTGAGTAAACTCATACGTTCCCTAAAAGTCTAAAGGAGGGAGCAAAGCGCTGGAAAATAACCATTGTGGATGTTTAAAAGGTCACTATTATTTTTCACCTGCTGTGTTTAGTGTGCTGGTGCATTATACAACATGTTCTTCTAATTAGAGGTCATGTCATTCAAACTTCTTACAAATGCTACCTAGTCAGTGTAGCTTGACACTGTGAGCACCATTATTACAATGGTGGTAAAGAAGAGACATCAAAATATTGATGAGCTCATGGAATATTATGCCCGTATGATATAAGGCATTACTTGACACGGTAACATCTCATCTACACTTTCTCAGCACCCCATGTTTTCAAGTGTAAAGTTATGATCCCATAATTTCCATTAGCTTCCATCGCCATTAGAGCCCATCACCACAAAAAGAGAAAACTAGCTACTCATCCTTTCGTGAATAAAACTGAATTATCTTTATATAGATAAAATGTTAACAATCCCCAGAGATTGAAATATTTTATAAAGGTCCACCCTGTGAGTGCACCACTAAAGAATTAACATCTGATGCACAGGACCAAGGGTTGTTACACTCTCATAACTTGTTCATCATGAAATAATTCCTCAGTGAGAACGAGCAGCCTTCATTACCTCTAATACTTTGTCCATAGCTTGTTTGACAGGGGCTATAACAAAACCCAAAGTTGGTATCCAAAGGGTCATAGTAATCTAATGATTTCAGATAGAACTGTCTTTAGGCGAAATTAGCAGCACGCGGTTCAGTTGTTAGCAGCGTCCGCCTGCCGAGGCCAGTTCTCCTCCTCAATGCCCGAGTCGTATTCCTCCTCTGTTGACTCCTTGGCTGGAGCTCTGAAATTCAAATAGATCCAGATTCAGATTCAGATTCAGATTTAAAAATCACACAACTAAGGAATCAGATCTCAAACATGAGCAAAACACTGACCTGATATATCTGGGCTGTGATTTTCCTTGGACGACATCTTTGTCCAGCTCAACAGCCATGATGTCAGAGTGTGGCACCTCAAACATGGGCTCAAGAAGGAGCTTTTCCTGTATATGTAAAGAAACTTTACATCAGTAACACAAGAAACAAAGTAAAAAAACAACAAAGAAGTTAAATACTCTTGGCAAATTTACATACCATGATGGATCTGAGCCCACGAGCTCCAGTTTTTCTCTCCAGGGCCATTCTGGCTATGGCCCTCAAGGCATCTTGAGTCACACTGAGTTCACACTGAAACAAACAAATAACTTCAGATTTCAATACTAAAAATCCATTAATTCAAGTGTAAACTATCATCCAGGAAGAACAGACAAAGTTTAGAAAGCCCCTTTTCAGACATGCACTCCTTTCCGTTATTCGATGGCACCTAAACGTGTCGGCTTCATATCCGAGTGAGAATCCTAGTGACTTTTTCGTAGAAGTCGCGATGTCAAACTTACTAGGTTGGATCTAGTAACATTTATGTGTCACTTTCAACACAAGTCTGACTTACATGCAGTCACAATAACGGACTGGCCCCAGGGTTATTATCAATATCTGCCTACCTATTTCAAACTAATGATGAAGCATCCAGGCTTTAAGAAACGGTAGAAACAGTATCCTGCAGCAGCAGATTGCAACGCACTGAAAGATCATGAGTGACCAGCTCCAATCAATACAAAAAAACATATGTATGTCAGCCAGATTATGTGACACCCAAGTTTTCAAACAATGTAATACTGCTCCTGTATTGTTCTTGTACTTGCCCTTGTTCTGAAATTCAAAACTCTGTGCACTGTACACATCAATTAATTTATTGCATAAAATAAATGCAAAGACTAAATCAGCATCAATCTATTATTGTTTTTAATTTAACAAACAGGATTGATGTTAAAAACCTGTCAGATTGTTGATGTCTGTGTATGAAGTAGCTTGAAACTAAACTAACCTTGTACACATGACAAATATCTTGCATGTAACGTAACATAATGATGCCATGAGAAACATTAACTTTAAAAGTGACCGGTGTCTGAACGACAGAAAGCTGTCACTTTAGCAGACTGACGAATGTCTAATAAAGTAATAATAATAATAATAATTGATACTTTATTAATCCCCTTGGGGAAATTCTGGACAGGCAGCACCTTAAGGCGCCAAGGGTTCAGTGTCTTGTCCAGGGACACTTTGACATGTGGCCAGGAATCGGGGGGAACCAGGAGTCGAACCACCAACCCTGGAGTTCGTAGGAGACTGCCCTACCAACTGAGTCACTGTCACATGATATGTCTGAAAGGGGCTTTGGATGCCAAAACACTGCACAGTGACACCACATCGATGAACATGTCTGAATATGACCTAACACTGTACTGTTTCAGACCCCTTACTTTGTCCATACTGAACAGAGCCTGGTACTGGGGCACCACTGCGTTCCGTGGTTCAGTCAAGATTCGGACAAGCGTTTCTTCATCCAGGCTGTGCAGAGGAACGACTACAGGAAGACGACCAACAAACTCTGGTATCATTCCAAACTCGATCAGGTCTCTGGCCTCAACGTGCTTCAGCAGTCTGTCCTTCTCCTCAATTTCTGCCACCGTGTCTGTCTCACCGCTGCTGTTGGCCAAGTCTGCAGCAGCCGCTGCACGCCGGCCTTTCCCCAAGTTTGAGGGAGTTCCAAAACCCAAATACTGATGAAACATGAAACATGAGGATCAAGTTAGAGGCAGGACAGCAATCTTGGCTGAACATCTGCTGACAGTCTATAGATAGGAGCTGTTAAATTTACCTTTTCATTCTTTCTTCTGCTAATGATTCTGTCAAGTCCATTAAAGGCACCAGATGCAACAAACAAAATGTTTGTTGTATCTACCTGCACTGTTTCTCCTCTTAGCTTCCTGGAGTTTTTCTCAGGAACATTGACAATTGTGCCTTCCAAGAGTTTGAGCAAACCCTGACAAAGTGGAAAAAAAGTCCATACTAATAACACATCTGGGACAATAAATATAAGGAAAAAAAAAACAAAAAAAAACAGGAGACCAGTTACAGTAACAGTAATCTTTTGCTAGTCTGGATAAATACTGACCTGCTGGACACCCTCTCCACCCACATCTCTCAGCTGATGGATTCCAGGCACGCTGCCAATCTTATCAACCTCGTCCAGAAACACAATACCTGCGTATGCATTGAGAAGACAGATACACAGTGGTGTTGAGTTCGACTTCTAACCATCAAGAGACAGTCCCTGTTTCTGATCAACCGTGTGTCCCTACATTTATAAATTACTTTAGACAATTCACCACTATTCAAGGGGAAAACTTGCAAATATGTACGGCACACGACAGTGTATGTAAGTTGTTGTTGCTGCTTCCTTCCTCTTCTTGAAAATATTCAACCAGATCAAGACCAACACATTCTTTATGCATGCTGGCAGCGAAAGTGCTAATTAAACATGAACATGAACTTTTACAAGTTTTCTAGAGTTTACATTCAAGCAGCTTTTTTCTTTTTTTTCTCCTTCTTTTTTTATACATTAGAGAGCATTTAACATGACAGGACTGGAGTTCCAATGACACAACATGGATTTTTCTGATTTTACCTTGCATTTACTTTCTATATTTAACTTTTTGCTGCCGTCAAACAGGTATTTCTACTGTTCTACACTACACGTGGGCTCATGCAGGTATTGCTGTCAATGATGCTACTACTAACTTGAACATTGTGGCTTAAACTCAGAATTTACACCTTGCATTTAAAACTTCCTTGTGTTATGCGTCAGCCTGTCTTTTTAATACTACAGACTGTGATTTTTAAAGTGCAAGTTCTACGTTCTCCAAAGGTCTATCAATTATAATTTGTCCATCTTTGATTGGATGCTGAAATCAGTAACCAGTGATCCTAGAAAGTTGTCTGTCTCTTTTCAGAGATGGTCGTTCTTTTTTTTACATAAACGGCCTCCTTGACTATCTTGATCTTGACCACTATCCTGTAGATGTAAATAGACTGCAGAGTCCTGGCCTGATGTGGTAGCTCTTCTGTGTTGTGCCATACGCTTAGCCAGTGGTTGTTTGGTTTCCCCAATGTATAATTCACGGCGATCCTCCTGGAACTTAACTGCATAAACTATATTATATACTCTGTCTGTGCCGGGGGACCTGATCCTTGGGGTGGACCAATCTTTGGCGTAGCATGTTTTGGGGTTTGAAAGCCACAGAGACCCAGTGTTTTGAGAAAATGCGTCTCAGCTGACACATCAGGGATCACCCAAAGGTTTTCGCTTGGGCAGCGGATGTCCTTCCTCTCTCCTGTTACATCTTTCACCATCTTACAATGCTGTGATTGCAGACATTCCCCAACTCTCTGTGAATGGTGCACATGTCCATTGATCAGTGGACAATTTGCATATCATTGATCACACGGCCCATTGTAAGTCAATGGTGCTAGTTTCGGTCATTATGCAAAGGTACTGTTTATAAGGTTGGGGAAACCTGCAGTCAGCAGAGACTGAGGAGGAGACTCAGATGAGTCTTGAAATGTATCTCCCACTGAAAAACTTTGTCCAGATGAACAGAATCAACTTTCTAGGATTTCCTTACCTGGATTATTGAGCATGCATCGAGACAGTAACCAGTGATGTTGTAGTTTACACGCATGTCTGTCCAGACTCATATTCTAATAAATTTATGCAGAATAGGGTGGCCGTATGGATGAACAGACGGACAAACTAAAAACATAATGTCTCCATCTTTGGCTATCGCCTGCCTGGAGTCATAATAAAAGACACTACACTGCTATTAAATTTAGTTCATCTGCCCACCTTGCTGTGCTTTCTCCACTGAGTAGTTGGCATCTTGTAGCAGTTTGGCAATAACTGACTCAATGTCTTCTCCTACATATCCAGCTTGAGTTAATGTGGTGCAATCACAAATTGCAAAGGGAACATCCAGACAACGTGCCAGTGTCTGTGCCAGCAATGTTTTTCCTGTAAAAAAAAAAAATGAGAGGAATGATGATTTAATTTTGCATTTTGGCAAGACAAATCAATGTTTACAAATAAGCTACATATTTGGCCATCTGATACTCATCGAAGTGTCACTGTGCAATATTACAATTTAGGACAACGTTGAAACAACACTAACCTGAGCCAGTTGGGCCCAGAAGTATGATGTTGCTCTTTTCCAGTTTAATGTCAGTGTGTGTGGAATCCAGGACCTCGCCACCCCTCCTCTCCTGAGGTGCCTGCTGGCTTGCCTGCTGCTGCATGGACGCTCCCAGAGCATTTCCATGAGGACTTATCCCTGCAATCTGCAGCAGCTCTGCAACAGCAAACAAACTGCGGAGTTAAGGACTGAAAAAAATAAGAAGTCTATAGGAACAGTATTTTTAATATACCACAAATCCTAAAGCAACTGAAAGGTTTCCCTTCCCTAAAATGTAAACATGACAATCACTGATAAGGTGTGTTTCATTCTGTACATGGTAATAGTTGCCATGTACAGGCTAAAAATATACATGTCCCAGTCAGTGCCAGTGTGGAGTTACTAAGTGGAGAGGGCAGGACTGAAAATAGAAAAAGTACAGATGTGAATGTAGGTCACTAGGCTACTTTATCTTATTGTCTGGTCAGTCACAGATTTACAGGTTTTATTAGTGCTTCAGTTTCTTATTTCTTCAGAAACTTGCTCCAGGCCAGATCCTGGTTAATAATTTCATAATTAAGTCTTTATTGTTGATCATAACTACAAACATGATACTAGAAATATCTCACTGAAAACCCCAAACAAAGCACTAAGCCAAAGAGATCTGTACATTTTGGCATTTGTGCAAAGCATGAAAAAAAACAACAACAGAAAAATGCTGTTTTTAGTATTGACTCTTGACTCAAAGATAACAATAACAGTAAAGAGGACCTATCACTTACTTGTGAATCTGTATTCATCCTCTCGTCTTCTCATCTCTAGCTCTACAGGGGGAGGATGAAAGTGTTCAAATCAATTTTATCATTAATTATTATCATTATGACATTACCAAAGCAATCTTGCAAAAACGTTTATACAATTCTGTGTAACAATTATTGAACAAATGCCAAATAATACAGATTAGGACATGTAACTGAAGGCCAATGCTGCAGCCTTTAAACTGTACATATAGAAGATACTGTGCCCTAAACTCTATTGCTTCAAGGGGACAAAATTTGATCAATTGTGTGTGTGTGTTTGTTTCAGCTCTTCCATGTGAACAAATCATTCCTGTCAGGTGTAATCTTACATCTCCTAAATGTTTACTATTCACACAGCCTTTTGAGTTAAACTCACAACCCCAAACAACAAGTGATCATAAGAAACCAGTGACAAAAAATTAAGATACACCAAAAGAAAACAGAATAATCGACAGAACAGTAATACTGACCACGAGGTGTCAGAGAAGGCTGCTTTTCCACTTCCACCTGCTGTCGACTCCCAGCAGGGATGTTGTTGTAGATGCGCTTGTAATGATTGTATACTGCAACTGCTAACACCTTTTTTGCGTAGGACTGTCCAACAACATACTTGTCGAGGTAAGCATATATCTGGGAAAAAAAGTAATTTATACTTTTTATATTAAAAAACAAAACTGTGTAACACTTACATCAGAGTAATTTAAAAGCATATGTTGACAACTTTCGTCCATTTTTCTCACCTTCTTGGGAGGAGGTGGAGGTTTTTGTGCAAATGCCAGTTTCACTGCCTCCGCAGCAGATTCTGGCTCTTTGTTTAGCCCCTTCTTAGAGTCTGTTTCCGACAGAACCACGAAAAAGTGATGGCATTTCTCACATTTGACAAATCGTGTTGATGCTACAAAAGAAACACACATAGAATGCTTAGACATTTAAACTGGTTCTAAGAAATATCTGAGACAGAGCAATAGCAACTTTTCACGTATGCAGATTATGCTGATACTCAAAATGCAAATAAATGTGCATAATGTGCTCATAGTGCTGTAATCACTGAGAAATAGCCAAAAAACACCTGACGTGGTTTTCTCTTGCAGGAATTTCATGTACGTGTTTGATCCTACAGAGAAACCTGATAATGAAATCCGATATGATATGATATTAACACTGGTCGTAGTACTTTACTTTGCTTGGCAGATGCTTTTATCCAAAGCGACTTACAAGGAGCTAGCGCTTAGTGTCTTGCTCAAGGACACACCTGGTATGGGGGATGGGCTAGGAGTCTGGGCTGGGATTCGATCGATCCACCTTCTGCATCCCAGTCTGATGCTTATCCCATTGAGCTACCAGGTAGTACTGACCAGTGTTCACAAATAAACACTAATGAACGCAATGAGAGATGTGAACCCAGTTTACGATCCCTTCCTTGAAGTGGTGGATACACCGCTGGTGAATCACTAGCATAAAATTTACAATGTCAGATTTAGAAAATAATAAAACTATAACAACCCAGTGCAATTCTGATAATCCCAGTTCTGATTTTCTGAGACATCATGTCAGCATTTCCAGTACTTGTAGGTCTTTATTTTTAACAATCTTTGCCAGAAAATGACTTGTGGTTGGTGTTTCTGTTGTGCTGTGTGTTTATTGTGCATTGTGTTCTTTCAGTTCCCTCCCAAGGTTTGTTCCAGTGAAAAAGGTTTTAGCGCTTTACAAATAGCAAAAATAAATAAATAATGTTCTACCACAGGAATATATATGAAAAATGACTATTCGCTCTATTAGGGTACTGGCCCTCCCCTGTGTCATTTTTATTCAGACTATCTCCTCTTATTCTTCTTCCACCTCATCACTGTTGCAAGTTAACCTACTATCTCAGCAACATTCACGTTGCAGTGAAAATACCAAATATTTATGGCATGTACTTATATATGTTAATATATTTATTAATGTCAAATATGAGTGATGCTGAAAGTTGTATTTTCATATTATGGACACAGAACATTTCATAAACTGTCATCTCCATTTAATAGTTTTTTTGTATGTTTGGTGAAACATTTGTTTTCACCTCCTCCACATTAGCTCACATACTTAGCACTTATCTGTGTCATCTTTAGAAGGTGTGAATTTAATAAACATCCGTGATAGATGTGTTTCCTCAAATACCTAAATGTCATATTCTTTTACACCTACTCGTTTCTATTTTTAAGCTTCTACATTCACATCACACCACTTATCTTGTTACACGGTTGCCAATTTACAGCAATGTTGATTAATATGCCTGAAATAAATAAAATAAAATAGAAATATATATATTTATACATTTACTCACATACAAAGGTCTCTACATGTGTGCAGGGATCTCCACATTTAGGGCAGCGGAGCTGGCTTCCCCCCTTGCCTGATCCTCCGGAGCCAGAGAGTCTCTTCCCCTCGCTGACGCTTTTCTGTGTAAGCATGATTGTGTCAGTGCACATTAAAGTATTACAATCTCTATATGTGATGTTCTACAGTGGAAGAAGACCCTCCACAAAGATTACCTTTCCACCGTCATTTCCACTGTCCTTTGTCGTCCCATCTTTAGGGGCATAGCAGACCACAGTCTCTGAGAATGACCTCACCCGTACCCGGAGAGGTAAATGAGTTTCCCGAGACCCCTGACGACTCAGAGAAAACCACTGAATCCGAGAGCAGGACAGTCCTGTAACAACAGCCACATCCATTTGGATTCCTAATAATTCCTAATTGTAATTTGTAATAGCAATGTAATACAAAAAAATAATGGCTCCCATATTTCATGTAACTAAAATAAAACAAGATAATGCTCAACCTAACCCTAGTCAACTGGAATAAAATTTATCTGCAAATTGATCCACACATTCTTAGAACAAACATACCAAACTATTTCTGACCCAAGCTGCACCATTGTGAAGTTCTGCTCCTTTTCTTTGTCACATCTGTATATCTACATATCTTTGGGCTTTGGACTAAGCCAGCCATTTTGATGAATCAGTTGACTGGCAAAATAATCAGCTAAATAGTTGCTAATGAAAAAAGTGTCAGTTATCATTGGAGAGAGAGACCTCAATTACTTCACAACACATAAAATGGGTCTTCAAGAACATAACGGCCCATAACTATGATAATCATACAAGATTAACACAGTGCAAGAACAACAGAGGCATAAAGCCCATAGTGTATATGTGTGGTGTTGCTTTTGCACGCTTTTTATTTGCCATTAGCCGTGATGTGTTTCTAACACTATGATGAAGGACGGCTGGTTGATTTAACAAGTTAGTTAAGTTGTAAGTAACTTACAACAACATTATGTGTCTTTAATTTGTAGAATCTTTCTGCATTATTGCTCTAAAACTAGGTGAAAGCTGTAGTTAAAAGTCTACGAAATGTTAAAAAACGTCGTTCGCTTAGCTACAGGTATTAAACTTCCAAAGTAAGTTTTCCACCTGCTGTTGACATTGCATGACTGTCATAACAAGCAGCGATCTGGGTTAACTGGAGACCTACTTTACAGGCTGTACGAAAAAGCACACTGTCATGCAGCTTTAGCCCCGTGCCTTTGTTTTTCTTACCTCTGTGAGCAGTGTTTAGAAACAACCTGGCAGCCGAAGTACAAGGACAGGACATAACTCCTTTTGTTTCAAAACACTGAAAAAAAACAAACATAAAGTTACCACGGTGCAGAGAGAGCCAACAGAAGGTGGCTAAATTAGCTGGGGGCTAACAGGCAGCAGTGGTAAACAGGAGAGCCCAGTTAGCATTAGCAAAACATCTCAATAACTGATGAAGGTGGTCGTCAGTGCTGCTTAGTACTGTAAAAATGTATGTTGTTTAACCACCTTAACTGTGTTGACTGGTTGTGTCGTCACGGCCAATCACCTCCTACTAGATAAATAACGCTAACAATAAATCACAAAACAAACAATAATAGCCAGCTGGGTTGACGCTAAATTAATAGCTGTTAGCTATTTAACGCTAAGCTAGGCCCCAAGCAAAGCCACCTAGCGTTAGCGTTTCTACCAGAGGAAATGACAAACAGCAGAGTGGCTTAGATAGATGTCTTTATCCAGCTCAGTAATAAACAGCTGGCAGTCAGGCACACAAGCTAATTTGAACAGCCAAATACCTTTATTCTAACGGTATACCACCAAATAGCGAGGTAACGTTTAACTGACGTTAGCTTGCTGGTTTTACTCACAGGGCTGAATGAAACCAGTCGAGTCTTGACAGGGACAGCGCTTCGGAAAAACAGATGTGCTAAGTCACTGCAGCTTTTGCTATCTTTTTTCAGTTGGTCAGGTCAGTGTGTCATACTAATGTCACAGTACCTTATACGTGAATTGTGAGGCGCTGACTTATTTAAGCCGCTGTTTCCCAGCTTGGGACACGACCCAATGTGATATAACGCTCGCTGTTATAAACTAGGTCGGCTCCCTGCTAGCTGGCTAGCTAGCATTTCTTCTGATTATAGTATAACAGACGGGATTTAATCAGTGTAAACGGTCTAAGTAATATGGAGGACTCCTGAATGTCTATGCAGTTCACACCACTCTAGATATTGCGAGATCCGCAACAGGAACTGGTGCGTTCAAATGCCCCTCGTATAGTAAAGAGATGTTGCATTATGGTGATCCTCGTAAATATGTAACGCTCTGTCAAACAGAAAATTCACAACCACTTCATTTTGATGTCGCAAAATTAACAAAACGGTGCCACGGTTATTTTAAAGCTGAGGAAAATGATGTAGTAATAAAACAACCAGTAGCCAGGTGGAATGGGAATAAACATCGGCCTGGGACTTTGTGACATGTTATGTTTACAACACACAGCATCGTAAACCTGATGGTGTTTGTACCATTCTCGCTGATCCTGAATTAATTCTTCTCCTCTCTGTTGAGCTGCTAGATGCACATTCTTATACATTTTTATACATTTTTAACTTCTGTGAGAGTTCAGTCCACATCCTTATGTTTTTTAAACCTTGGTTAGCCATATGAAGTGCTACTGCTAGTTGCTTAAGTGCTGAAACCACAGTCAAGGATACCAGCAGGGACTGAACTGACTGATTTTGCCAGTGTCTGTCACAACTGGAACCAAACATATTAAGTTACATCATGCATCATGTAAATAAGTCTCAGAAATCTCTTGTAATTAATTTTACTTAAAAGGGCAATTACAGCATACTATAAAAATAAGCCTCTTGTCTTGCCCTGACAGTTTAAGGCCAAAAAACAAAAGTCATGAAAATGAGTGGTCAACTCCCTTTTTCCCATATAAGCACAAGTCATAGAGGGAAAACAGTTACAGCAGGATTATGGAACATAATCAGGTACACTGTGGAATTCAAAAAAGCCTTTTACTTTCACAGTTGTGCATAATCAATGAAATAGTGCAAAAGAACTGGAAAAAAAGAGAAATATAATAAAATGTTCTTGAGAGCTTCAGATGTATGCTGTGTTTCCACTGCCAACCAACCTTCACCTTTGAAGTGCAGACAAACCCCTGCTTAAATTTCAGTGCACATCATATTTCTGATCACTGCAGCCTGCTGTTGCTTTGTGCAGGAGCAGCAAGGTCACTGAAGAGAAACAAGCCAGACAGCATTCAAAAAACAAGCAATAGGCCATCTTATTTTTTCTGTCTGTGCAGAGAAACCTTGTCCTCTGGATATTGAACCAACTCAAGTGACCCTTTTTACATTTATTGACAACTGGTCACCATTTTAACCCAATAAACAATCTTGTGTACTGTGAAATCTTAACTGTTCCTTTCTTTGTAGCAAAGAGAGGCTCTCTGCCTGTGTCGAAGTGTACTGTAACACTGACAGCTGCGGCCTGCAAAAACAGCCCACTTAGATATTCACTACTGGTTTCAAATTATTTTAAGACATTTCTGCAAAGAGCAGGGGCCAGACTTAATGTATTTAGAATACAACTTTTAGAAATATGGAAAACTTTTGTCATTAATGTATTTTTTGTTTTTGTTTTTATTGTACTTAAAAGTCTCACACAATTATCAAAACATTTACTTTTGACAGACAGTGAAGCCCGAGGCATCTGGGGCCCCAGCACACGAACATATCATCTGTACCTATAATTTTTTTGAGAATAAAGATGTAAAATCTCCTTGAACCAGGAATATTGTCACCAATTAGGGTGAAGCAGTTTTGTCATATAACTCTAATATGAACTGTTTTATTTATATTTCTAAACCTAAAAGTAAACTGTTGCAGCCCTTTGAAAATTATTCTTCTCTGTGATACAATGTCCAAATCTTATGCCAGCATTCATCATATTATGCTGTGTAAATCCATTACTTGTATTTAACCTGTTGTCAGTGCAGCCTATTAAACTTCAACCAGCAAGTGTTTCATGAAATTCACGTAAAGCAACTGGGATTTTAAAATTTTATTGCTCATTTTACAAGGCTTTTGTTTGTATTTGGGTCATTTTGATGTTACAGTATAACTCTACATGTTTTCACACTGCTGTTGTCCCACATATACAAAAGCTTTTTGTTGGGATTGTATGACAACATAGCCAAAATACCATTCGCTGGCCTTAAATCAAAACTTGCATTAAGAGAAATCTCTTTCTTTAAATCAAAGGCATATGTCACTCTTCTGTCACTGTCGTCTGTAAAATACAGCACCCCACATGCAATAAAAGCATTTCCTGCCTTAGTTGTGGGATAGGAAGTGCTAATGACAGACTCCACAGAGAATGTGGCAGAGTTGAGCTTTGCAACCATCGTATCATCATCTGTGTCTGACGCAAAAATGACCCACAGTCCATTCTCGTCCACCGCAAACCTGAAATACGTTTTTGAGTTGTGAAAAAGATAATTCAGTCTGTGATATCTGGTGTTTTCCATGGTCAGAGTGTTTGTTCTCCCAGTGTTCAGGTCAAATCTGTAAAATCAAAATATTGATAATGGGTAACATTACAACAACACAGTCACATGTTACTGTAAAAAACACACACATGAGAAATGTCAGTATGGTTAAATTAATAAGGCAAGAATAAACTTTTATGTATGTTTAATACAAACTCTTACTTTATAAGCCTGTTTGTTCCTGCTTCGTGGAAGTAAAATGACTTATTGTACACAACATGACCACATCCCTGGTAGTACTTCCCGACATCTATACTTCTGTTGCTTCTGCTCTGAAAAGCTGAATTACCCCTGTACTCCACCAAAACTCGACCTGGGGAAGAAATGTTTATACAATATGTTAAATAAACAATAACTTAGAAAACTCTGTGATAAATGTCAGAGTTTTTGTTGCTATTTAAATCACCTGAAAAATGATCTGCCACCCAGTATCGACTTTGATTTTGCCACGCTACATCTGTCATCCAGGCTCCAAATGTGCTTTGCATTTTGGTGACTTTCTCCTTACATTTAATCATTTTAATAAAGCACTCTAAATTAATAAAGACACATGTTTCAGTATGTGATTAAAATTCTTCAATACATACATAAACGGAGAACAAACGTAATTTGTACTTGAACTAAATTCTAACCTGTTGTTGTCCATCTGTCATTGGTTGTCACATTGATCTTGCTGTTCGACAGTGAAGGGGAAGAGTCTAAAGAAAAAGTAAAAAGGCTCATTAACAATTTAACAAAGTTTAAAAAGACAGAGGATGTTTACTCTATATTTTGCATAGCAAGCCTACAATTTACAATCATCTTCAGTTTTAGGATTAAGCAAACCTAAAATTAATTTTTGAGGATGATGGGTGAAAACATGACAGTTTCCTACCACTTTTCATGGCTGAATCAATAACTTTTCCACTGTTATTGAGGGCATCCCTCTCTTGAGGCAGCTCTACAGAAACTGAAGATATAAAATCAAATGAAATTTAGACACTATATATATATATAGACATAATACAGTGCAGTGGCAGATACAAAATACAAAATCATATGTTTTTACAGTAGGTGTTTTCGACCTGTTAACGATTTCATTGGTGCCTCTGTCACATTCTCTGGGTTTGTATCATTATTGATGTTTTGGCCGTCATCTTGATGAAATGAGACTAACTCTAGAAGACAGAACAGTAGTGGATTTAACTATATTTTATAATTTAAGTTGTCTTGTCTTTGCAGTCTTCCTGCAATTCACAACTGTTGTTTTTACCAGGTTCCATTTTTGTGTCTAGAAGTTTCTCAGAGTCAGTAACATTCAAAGCATCACCATTGACATCAAGTGGATGTGGGGTTAGTGGTCCTGCAGAAAGAAAGATAAGAGATGTGTATACTTCAATTCTACTGCTACTAGTCATGGAAAGTTAACCTGTACCAGGTGGTTTAAACAGTGTCACCTGACTTAAATTGCAGCTCATGCATGATTATGGATATTTATTCTGTTTGCTGCGGCTATAACTACACTACACACATACAACAGTAGTAGTAAACATTACTCTCTATTTATTCAAATCAGCATTTTAAAGGTAATGGTGAGTTTTTAAACCTAAATGTGACTTAGTGAATACTGATAACAAATACAGTACAGACAGTACATACCACTTTTTGTGGGTATTTGGTCCACATCAAGTGGTGCTGCAGAGTGAAATGAAAAAAATAAGTTTCAGATTATACTAATGTATAATAGTGCATAGTCCAGCTGTCAGGATGAAGTTTTATGTTTAAATAACATATAAATATAAATAAATATTTAAAACAACATCCTACCTGGTAATAATATTATTGGCACTTCTGTAACATTGTCAGCGGTGGTGTTGTGGCTGTTGTCTTGATTAAATGATACTGAAAATAAAAAGTTATTAAGGTTAAACTCTATTTTGTCATATAGTCAGAGTTAGGCTTACCTTTGCAGTCTTCTTACTAATCAAAATAGTTGTTTACCAAGTTGCATTTTTGTGTCTAAAAGTTCCTCAGAGTCAGTAACATTTAAAGCATCCATGTTGTTGACAGTCGGTGTTGGTGATTCTGCAGAAAAAGAAGATGAGATTCAACTAGAAGAGATGATACAGACTTAAATATAAATGCTAATAACATGCAAATATTTCAGTGTTTACTCACCAGTTTCTGTCCATCTCTCATTGGTAGTTAAATTTAACTTCTTGTCCTGGGGTGAATATGAAGAGTCTAATTTAATAATAAGAAAAAGAGATTTTATCATTAATTAAAACACATTTTAAGGAGACAGTTCACTATTATAGATTATTATAAGCCTTTGATACTGATTTAAAATATACCAAACTGTAGTCTAATACCTGTTTGAATATACACCAGTGTTACTGGTAAGAAATCCTTTGCGCAGAAGATAAGGATAAATCATACCAATGCTAATGTATTTGTACACTGATCCTTTGAACAGTTTAAACTTTTAAATAAGCAAATCAGGAATAATGGTTGGGTTTTGAGGAAAGAGAAGAAACTGCTGAAGCTAAGTGTGCAATTTAACACTGATACCACATACATATAACACACATGATCCTTTCTTACCACTTTCCATGATTTTACCAATAACGGTTGAGCTTCTATTGAAGGCATCTCTGTTTTGGCCTGCAGGAAGCTGAGCTGTTTCATGAAAATGAAACATAATATATAATGTTTTAGAGTTTAGAGTCACTTTACACATAAAAACATTTTCAAAACAGCGTTTACCTGTTAATACATTTACTGGCGTATCTGTAATATTCTCTGTGTTGGAGTCATTCAGTGCATCATGGCTGTTGTCTTCATTAAAAAATATTGATTCTAGAAAATAAAATGTATTGAATTAAACATGTTTATTCATATAATCAAAATATAGTTTCAAGTTAAGTTTCAAATTAATCAAGAAAACTATTCTGTGACCAGCACAGTGAAAAGCTCTTTTGTTTGTTTATTTGTTTTACATTGAGATTAGATTATAACACAAGAAGTTTTTACTTTACATTACAAACTGTGTATTTTAATTGTTTTATATTATATAGGTATTGTTTTACAGTTTGAATATAAAACTCTACATTGCATACTTGAACTCATACTGCACAAATAAGCATGATTCCTTCCTTTTATCGTTGTGCGGTGGAGGGTGTCTTGACATCCTCTATAACTGTCTGGTATGGAAACAGCTCTGTGGCTGACAAGAAGGCGCTGCGAAGGGCAGTAAATTCTGCTAAAAAATTACTAGAAGCAGCCTCCCTTCTTTAGAGGACATCTACATCAACAGATGCAGAACAAGAGCATCAAACATCATGATGGACACCACCCACCCAGCCCATGAACTGTTCACCCTCCTCCCCTCGGGTAGAAGACTGCGCAGCCTCAAAGCCCGGACATCAAGACTGAGGTGCAGCTTCTTCCCTGAGGCTGTGAGGTTCATGAACTCTGTGCCATAAGCTGTACTCTGCACTCTCACTTCTAACATTGTGATTTTTTTATGTTTTTGATGACTTTTATGACTTAGTGTTTTCTAGATTAATGTATTATTAATGTGCTATTGTCTCTAATTTATTCTGATGCCGGCCTGAGAACAAAGTTTGTTCTGCCATGTATTTAACATGTTGAATGACAAGAAATTAACCTTGAACTTGAACCTTGAAGAAACATTCACTGAGTATAGAAACATAAAGCTTTAAGGTGTGCGATATGTGGTTTGGGAGCTAGAGGTCAAAACGTGTTGACTTTAATAATGTGCATGACGGCGTTTGCTTGTCTCGCTCAATGGTTCTAGGTCTTTGATTATGAGCCACACCTGCTTTTACATATTATCATTGTATCACAGTCAGGGTGTGGTCGCAAATATTTGAGTCAACTTTGGTACCAATCTATGAAGCCATTGCTGTAATATAAACTGCTCAAGTGTATATTGCCTCTCCGTACAACATTACAACCGTAATTCACCAGGTTAAAAATGATGCAGCAGAAGTGTACTTATTGGAAAGGAAATTCAGATTAGATTAGATTAAGTTTTATTGTTATCGTACAGAATACAATGAAATTTAAAGTGCTGTGTTGGCAGTGCCATTTACACAACAGCATTAAAATGAACAAAATAAAAACAAACATAAAACGAGAGAAGAATACCAGAACCAGCTAGATACTAGTGGCAGCATAAGTATTGCACACAATATTACACACTCAGACAATGTGTTATTAAAATAATAAATATACAGTTAAATATGGGGAGAACAATGTTTCTAATTTTATCATTGGAGCAACCTGATGAGTACAAGAAATATTTAGGATTCTTATAGCTTAGGGAGAGAAACTGTTTATGAATCTTTCGTAGACCTCTAGCATTTGCCAGAGGGCATCAGGTGGAACAGGTGATGCGCAGGGTGAGTGTTATCTTTGATGAATGAGCTTTAAATTGAGTGTCTTTGTTTTTCATGATGACCTTATTATAGTTTTGTGTCAATGAATTTTAAAGCAATAGCTTAATGTTAGCTATAATATGTAGGTATTACTTTTGCATATAATGTTGTCTTTGATGTAAATGTGGTCAATCAAAGTCCAATTTTCTGTTGTTGGGCTGGTTACTATTTGAGTGTATCCTTTTTTGATTCATAAATTTTACAATGGAGTTTGAAACAAGTGCATCATCATTAAAGTCACCCATTATTATTTTAGCTCCAGAAAGGTGGTTAAAATGATTCAGGACACTTGTCAGAGTTTTTTAAAATTGGGATATATTTTAAGACTGGTCTGTACAGCACTATTAAAGCGGTTAAAGTGATGAATATTAAAAACTATTGCTTGAAAATTATTGATTTGTATGTTGAGGATGTTGCAGTTAATATTGCCTTTGTGAAAGAAGCCAACACCACTGTGATTTTTGTTTTTTATGCCAACAGAAGTTATGGTATCATTATAGCACTGGTATCTTGGTTTATGATGAAATGTCCAACCAGGAATAGTGAGGCTATCAAGTGGTGTATTTTCTCATAGCCATGTTTCAGTTAGACAAATTATATCATTATCCAATAATTTCTGATTGTTTTTTTAGGTCATCTAGATTAATTTGTAAACCTTGAATGTCGTGAAGACAGACTTATGCTATAGAGATGAGATGTTGTTATGGGTGTGTCAATAAAGGTTTTCATTGTTTTTAAATAGTCATCCGCATCACTTCTTGCATAGATGGCAGTGGTACTAAAGTCTTGAATAACAAGGTTTTCTAAAGATTTTACTCGACTAAGAGCCACATAAGCTTGGCCTGCTGCAAAGATTTTTTTGACACCACTGCTTTATCTAATGTTAAGCCTTGGACTTTATGAATTGTGCAGGCCCATGCAAGGCGTAGTGGAAACTGACGTCTAATGCCCCCAGTACTTCCAACTCTGTCTTCATCAGGCAGTATTGGTGTTGCTTTATTAAGTGCACGGTCATGACAGGGGAATTTCTGTCTTAATGTTTGGCCAATTGTTTTGTCATCAAAATTGACGTATATGATTTGAGGAAAAGTTGCATTGTCTTGAAACTTAATCATGCAAACTGTTCCAAACACCCCATTAACAAGACCATCAGAAATATCTGTTTTTGATTAGCATGACATGAGCTTTTGGAGCAATACTTAATAAAGATTCTAAATATGTGTTCTTTTTGAGTGTATGTGTGGTAGAAATTTTTATACAGCGTCCTGTTTGTGGATCTTTTTCAAAGTCTTTGCCTTAATTTGTATAATGTCAGTACATAACTTGTGTAACATGTTGAAGTTGTGAGCATTGACGTCAGTGTTTGTGGCAAAAACATGCAAATCCTGTCAGTCCTCCCCCATGCTAGTTTCACATTGTTTTAATAGTAGTTCATCCTGTGGGTTTAATTTGTCACCTTTTTTATGTTTTCTAATGCGGTTCAGAGTTTCAGCAAATGTGTGGTGTTTTTGGCGTACAATTTCTGTTAGCTCTATATGACTAAAAGTATTGCCATAAATTGAAGCCAATTTGTTCTTTGTAAAGGGGCCTTCCTTTTATTGGTTTTATTGATAAAAATCCCCAACAGCTATAACTGACACATTACCAAAGGGAGAAAAGTCAGAACATTGTTTAATTTGACGCAATCTGCCATGTATGTAGGTTAACAACTTGCTGTCTACCATGGAAATTTCATCAATAACCAATATTTGAAAACTTTTCAGACTATCCAGAATTGTCATCTGGATAGTCAGATTATCTTGCTAATATTCTACTTGCCTCGTAATATATAGTCTTAATTAAATGTGATTTTCCTGTGCCTGCTCCACCAGAAATAAAAACATGAAATGGGCATGGGTGTACAAACCTTGTCCAGGCATCACTGGTGTATTTTATAAAAGATTTTTGCCTGCAAATCATTTAAAGAGCGCATAATTTGTGTGATTTTATGCTTTTGGAATTCAATAAGCAGAGCTGGTTTACGTGTTGATTCATCTGGAATGATTTCATTTTCTGTAGGATTAGGATCTTGATTTAAAGACTTTTCTTGTAAGCACTCCAATCGTTCTAATTCTGATTCAGGACAGAGATTAGCCCAAGCATCTTCTTTAAAACCAATGTGTTCCATATCTACTTTGCACTTTTCTCATTCAACAGCTTTAATTTCAAATTTAGATCTGTTAAAATCTACAATTGCTTTTACAGACTGTGTATTATCATTTCTATTTCTTTCTCTGAATCACACTGAGTGGAAGGCTCATCCTAACAATATTGTCCCCTGTAGGAACAAATACTACTTTCCTTGATCCTTCTTTCAATCTCATATTTGTGAGGCGATACACACTTTCTTGAGCAGAAACCTCTCCGTTATGTAAAAAGACACTTCCCAATTTACTGAGAGCTTGTTTTACATCTACATTTATTATTATTATCTACATTTCTTCTTATATTATTTTTCTCTATACTTTACTTCATTTTGAGCTTGTTTTAGTAACAAACCCATTTCTCTTTCTGCTTTTGAAATGTACAAAATTATATAGTTGACACAGGCATAAGCATCACATACAAATTGTGTCCAAAATGTCCATGTTTGCATCCAAGCAACACAAGAGGTCTCTATTGTATTGATGAACCCAAATATCATTTATATTACATTGATGTACAATGCTGACTTTGTTTGCAGTTAAGCTATAAGCTTTTTGAAATATTTATTGATTAATGCCAATAGATTTAAACAGATCATCAACATTGTCAAATGTTTTGTTTTCATTTAACAAAGCTTCCTTAACTTTAGTCATAATTTGCTTTGCTTTTAATGTTGCATCAGAGGTGGGAGTAATTTTGTACGCAAGTGCTGCTGGTCTGCATTAGATTGATTTTGTTTAGCCATTTGTGGTTTTGGTTTACATATAAATGTTTCATGAGTTGGTGGGCGAGGAAAGTTGAACCTACATAATGTGCTCTTTTTTTGCAGCTTTTTGACTGTTTTTTGCTGTGCAATTGAACACTTGACACAACTTCATACATAGGGTCTGTTTCTAGAGGTAGCTCACAGGTGACATATTTATCGATGACAGTAACAACCTCTTTATCCGTATTTATTTCTAGTTTTGGACTACTATCTATTCAAAAGAGACAGTGTATGTGGAGAACCACGCTGCTGAAATTCAACTCTGTAGAAATAGTCAATTACTTTTCCTATTGGTTGAGCAGGAGACATGATAACCTCTTTCAAAAAAACAACGAAATATGTGGTCAAACATCCTTCCTGCTGTCACTGCAGTAATTTTTAACAAACATTTCTGTGCCCAGTCCATTTCAGTTACATTGCCCTTCAGTTACATTACATAGTTTTTCTACTTCCATAAAAGTTCTCATAAAGTCTGTCCAACGTAAATCTGCAGAAGAGCAGAACCATGTAGGTATTCCCAGGTGCCTCACCACGGCAATCAAGTCTTTTTGAACACTTTGCCAAAACACAGGTGTACCTCTGATCGGTGTTGCCAACTTAGCGACTTTTCAGACCCCTCTAGCGACTTTCTTCAAAAAAGCAACTAGCAACTTTTTCTGGTGTTGGCGACTTTTGGAGACTTTCGGAGTTGTCAAAGCACATATTTATTTCTACAGTTCTCAACGAGCAGCGGGTGCTGCCGTGGGCACCTCCCCCGTCACAAAGTACCCACAGGCGGACAGTCCTCGCGCAGCAGTCCCTCCCAGCTGCTGTCAGAGCAGGAGATATTCACCCTGGCGCATCTAGACTGCAAGTGAAACGAGCATGCGCAAAGCCGCTGGCGGTAGGCTCCTAAGTGGATCAACCAAACCAGACATAAGAAAACTACACAAAAAATACATAATTAACTTATAAATGTATCATAAACTCCGCCAGAGTATCTCTTTTAGGTCACTTTTGCTGGCTCTAAGCCCGGATAAAGGAGGAGAGTTTGAATTGTGACAAAAAAAACAAGAAAAGACCGAAGAAAGTTAATTTGTGGTTTTAAACACCTTTAGGGTGCTTTTTACTCAATATTCCTCGCTCCCTTCCTCTCGTTATTTTCTCACAGCGTCCATTACAATTACATACACATAGTCAATTATGCAAATTAGGTGCTGACGTCATTTTGCGACTTCTAGCGACTTTTAGGACCGCCAATAGCGATTTTCCTTACTGAGGAGTTGGCAACACTGCCTCTGATAGTTTTGAGGAACTTGTAGCCCATGTCAGAACTAAATAGGTGATTTACAAAATCTGTGTTACCAAGCATAGATATGTAATGTTGTTGGCTCAATGATAGCCTTTTCTCATTGCTATCGAAAGTGTAATTTTTTCCTTTCTTGTTTTATGGAAAGTTCCTGTTCCTTTTGGGAAAAGAACAGGGAAACACTTGGCTTCATTTGTAATATCAGTAAGTAACTTAACAGGATTGTTTCCTTCAGCTGGGGCTATTGATAAAATATTATTGAAGTGGTTGTCCATCACTTCCTGTGCAATGTCAACAGGTTGCATGCACATATCCAAATACATGCCATGATGTTGTTTGTCATTAAAATGGTCATCTGCATTAATGTCTTCTGAGTCATCATCCTGTGTGTTTTCTGTGTCAACTTGCTCAGTTTGCGAGTTACAGTTGTCATCAGAAAGTTTTGCCAATGGGTTTGACCACTCTGTTAATATGTATGTCATTATACCATTTGTTGTGACATTTTAGGTAGTGTAGGGCTTTATGCACTTTTTCAGTATGAATATACTGGTATTCATAATGACCCTTATATGCAAGTTTTCTTTTTAACTTAACTCATAAGATCTTGGTCTTGTAACCTAGGAAGAATTGTACAAACAACATCACTGTTTGATGGAACACATGTAACAGGCCCATGGACACCATTTTTTCCTCCTTTTGGTAAAGCTATTAGTTTCACAAATAGAATATTCAGTGCTATTAAATTTTGCTCAAAAGAGTTTAAAGTGCTATGTTGTTTTTTATATTGCTCTTTCCTACAGTTAAGTACTTAATGTTTAAACAGTAATCTATGACACACACAGCAGACATATTGTGGGCCCAATTGTACCTTGTTTTGAAAATGGTTAATGATGATATCTATGTTCTTCCTTTGATGTAATGCAATTGTGCATTTGTGTTTTACTCGCTCTTTCACAGAGTTAGCATGAGCTGGGTCATACTTTTCTTTATTATAAAGTATTTTGCTCTTAGTGATCAGATTTGTTGATGAGGTTGTTGAAATATTATATTTAATAATAATAATTGGACATTGCTTTCCTTTGACAATGTTAACTTTTACCGTATGCATGCAGTTTTTCATATAAATATTCATGGCTCTAATCCTCATAGTGTTCACCAACTAAATGATTAACATCTATCTATCTAATCCTTTCTAAATTTTTCCAGTACAAAGAGATGTTGACTATCAAAGCCCCAAAGAGCAAGAAGAACACCAGGAGGACAAGAACAAGTTAATAACTTTTTTGGATCATTGTCATTGTCACATTTGTTTAGTATTTATGTATATGTTTATTTATGTTGTGTGTTTTTTGTTCATTAGAAGTCCAACTCGGAAGAATGAAGCAGAAAACAAGGATTCACAGAAAGACAAGTATTATTATTTGTTTTGTTAGTAAATAAAATGCATTTACCTTTTCCATGCTCTTTTGTATTCTCTTTACTGAATAACAAGTCTTCTGCATACATAACATGTCTAATATTGCAGTGTCGCTGAGATACCTACAACTAAATGAAAAAGGAGCAAGAGGGAAGACATGGAGACAAATTAATATGGTAAACATTTAAAACATTATGTCTTGCAGAAATTTCACACATAACAAATTTATGTCTATTTTGTTCTTATTTCAGCTGTACAACATGGACATTTTTTGTTGAGTATGTTTGGGTGTTTTGCTATATTTTTGTAAATATTGTCTTAACTATCGTCTCTAAAACAATATTTTATAAATAAAACCGTTTCAGAGTGTGTATCTGTATATGTGGTCATTCTGTAATACAAGTAATACTCAGCTTCCAAAAATCCTTAAATAGAAAACGAAATAGAGGAATTTTAGTATACATGCATTATAATAGATTTTTTGCAAATTTGCAAAAAAACGGTTCAAAATTCTAATTCTAATCTTAAAAAAGATTCAGAGGAAATCAGGGAGGATAGGTATATAAAACTTGTGACTGTGCAATGTATGGTTTGGGAGATACAGTTCAAAACGTGTTGACCTTATTAATAGCGCCACCTATTAGTAGACACGTGTCACTTTTTTCTATTGAAGTAGCGTTGCACGTACTGATCATGACTGAAACATTAGATGCTTCAAAAGTGTTGATATTTAGGCTAAAAAAAGGCAAGAATGCTATGCTAAAATAAATGTTAGGATTAAGCTCAAGTTTTTTTCAAAAATTCACCAAAAATTGAAATCTCGAAAATAATCTCATAGGACTAGCCTACTGTAAGGTACATTGTCATTTTATTTCATGCCCTTAGCTTAACTCTTTAAAATAAAAATACAAACTTTTATTAATAACAGTGCAAGAACATTCAAACTTTTACAGTACGCATAAAGCTTCACCGATCCAAATGAAAATCAAAAGGCTTAATAGGGGTGGTTCGGAGATAAGGTTTCCTACCTATTAAAGTAACGGTTGTGAAAATACAAACTTTTACCTGTTTTTCAAACCCCTGAAAAAGTAGAGTGACAGACTTCGAAATAGAGCACAAGTTAGAGTGTATCAAACTTTCGGGATGATCCAAGGAATGTGTCTTTAAAATCCTAACTCTGTGGGTTAAAATTGTGATTTTTAG
>JAUMHL010000027.1:16090831-16108097 GCA_032362345.1 Sandelia bainsii
TGAGAACAAATTTCGTTCTGCCATGTTTTTAACATGTTGAATGACAATAAATTAACCTTGAACCTTGAACCTTGATTGACTATAAATAAAGTAACAAATGGATTGTTTAGCTAGAAACATGTTTTCTGTTTGACACACCCAGAGTGCCATTCTTGCACAGCCAGAGAACAAAAATAAAAAGTTATTTGTGAGTTTATAACAAAAAATAAATAAGAATGACAAAATCCCTTATAACCCTAATTTATTGTATTGAACCTGTTTACAAACACTTATATGTATAAACTTTTATTACATTTGTCTCCAATATTAAAAAAATAATGTGAGGTGAAATGGTAACTGAAAAACCTGAAAAAATCCGTAAATAGACCTGTCAATGAAGTATTTCAGTCACTGAGATGGTTGCTTACCAGATTCCTCATATATGTCTGACTGTTCTTCAAACTCAGTAACACTCGAGACATTTCTGGCATCATGAGCTGGATTTGGTGTTGGTAAAGCTGTGGAAAGAAATGTGACATTCAGTTTGACTAGTACAGTAAGAATGTAACTGAGATCAAATATATGTTTACACATGCATTTCATGAATGAGTACCAGCAGCATTTACTTGTTAATGAGTTAACTGCTGCTTCTGTTATGTCCTCTGTGTTGATTTTTATCCAGTCATGTCGGTAGTCTGGACTAGGTGATACTAACTCTGTCGAAAATAAACAGGATTTAGTTAATTTTGTATATCAGGCACTATATTATTAGATAATATTACATTATATCAAGGCGGGGATATTTAAGTAAATTAATATGGAATAAAATAAAATGAGTAACATCTGTCTGTAAAATAATTTTGTCATTAAGAACGTCACTCAAAGTGATACCGAATATAAGAGATTTTTTTTACCACTGTTCATTGTAGTGTCAGTGACATCTTCACTGCCACTGAAGGTGTCACTGTTGTGAGCTAAGTCTCCAGAAAATAGGGCTGCAGAATGAAATGAGACATTATATTACAAATACTAATTCAGATATTGGGATACAAGAGACAAACATTAGATTGTTTACAATTATATTTCCATTTATCTAAAATTCAAAAGTACATTCATGTGTGGTATTAGTAAAGTATTTCCCACCTGTTGTTAATTTTACAGGTACCTCCGTGACATTTTCTGTGTTAATATCATCTTGGCTGTAGTTTGGATGAAATAATACTGACTCTAGGAAGTAAAATAGTATTAGTTTGAGTAAAGTATGATTATTCTCATATAGTCAAAGATGAGTTTGTCTTTGTCTTTGTTTACCAGATTCAATTTTTGTGTCTGGAAGTTTTGCAGAATCAGTAACAATGAAGACATCACCTGGTATTGGTGATTCTGCAGAAAAAAAAAGATGAGATTCAACTACGGGCTCCGTATGCCAATAACATTAAATGCTGCTATAATCAAACTTAATAAATTGTTGTATGCAGTGCTAAATGCAAATTCTGAATGATTTCCTACCACTTCTATAATTTGGGGAGCTGCTGATGTTTTCTGTGTCTGTTTCATTGAAGGCTTGGCTGGTCAGGAAAGGAGGAGGGGAATCTAAATATGCAGAGAGATTCAAAACGGAAGAATTAGTTTTGTGATTGTTTTTACTTTAAAACTTTCGAACATAACAAGAAATACTAAAAAGTCAGTGACCACAACACTAAAAAAATAATGAGCAACATTAAAATGCTAACAGAAGATTTTCCTCCATGTTGACTTGAAAACGTGTGAGTACTTTTAATGTGATCAGAGCCATTCTCAGTGTATTTACATTTTACTTTGAGGCCAAGAGATAAACACAGGATTCATTTATTCCTCACAACGCATAATTTTAATACTCAGCTGTTGTTTTTTTCAGATAGTTTTATTTTTTAATTAGAACTTGGTGTCATTTCTGTGGAATGTTTTTAACTGTGAAGATGAAATGTTTGCTGGTTTACTGTAGATATGAAAATAAATTCTTACCCATCAACATGTTGGTTTGAATGTGTTCTCTGGTGGTCTCATTTCTCACTTCATCAGAATAACAACAGACTGGACCTGGTGGGCCAGGTGGGCCAGGTGGACCCCTTGGACCAGGAGGACCTTCAAATGTACAGACACAATGTACAAAGGTCAGACAGGTAAAACTGATCTAATAAACAATATATTTGATAAATTGCTTAGGTTCTTTACAAAAACAACAATAAAATTAAAACAAGTACAAGTAAAAGAAGTAAAACAAGACTAATTGGGGTTACTTGATATAATAATTCTCAACCATAACTTTTAGGTCAAAGTTACATTAAATGTTCTCATTTAAAGCTGGAGAAAATAAGTTGTGCAAACCACTGAGTTTACAGTGAAAGAACAGGAAGATTATGTGCTAATTATAGTACTGTGAACCTGTCAATGCATGATCAACTTTTTCTAAGTGAAAAACACTACTGGGCAAGTCTGTGATACCCAGAAAATGAGTGTAAGATAAACACTTTGTCCACAAAGTAACTTTCTTGTTCAAAACAGTTTGAACTAAAACAAAATGCAGCATATTTAAGGTACAATCAGTCCAGTAAACATCCTCCAGCTGTGTGGGAGCTATAAACAGTGTGTCTTTGTAGACAGTGAGTGGGACACTCGTGTTTTGCAACCATCTTTCACAATAGAAGTTTGTTTCAAATCTGTGACTGACTTCTGTTTCTGGCTTCATTTTTCTTTTCTGATCCACAAAACAGTTCTCTCACCTCTTTTTCCTCGTCTCCCCTGTGGCCCTGCCATGCCCTGCAGTCCTGGTGAACCTGCTCTACCAGGCAAGCCTAACGGGCAAAGGCACTTTGTTATGTACTATTTAACAGAGGTTTGTTTAATATTTGATGCAGTTACTGAAACAAAAATGTCTGGTTTTACCTGGAGGTCCAGGTGGACCTGAAAAGAAAACAAATCAAATGTGACTCCAAGTGAGCACAGTAGGAGCATCAGCGACCATAAAAATATGATGCAGCAGTGGAGAATATTTCAAGTGTACCTGTTAAACAAATCCCCCCGGAGCTGCCACACAGATCTATGAACGCTTTGACCTGAAATTAAGAAAAAACACAGTAAAGGAAGTGTTGACTATCAAGAAAGGTGTCCTGTAAAACTCAGAGGACGTTTTCTATGTTATACACTTCACTTAGATCTTACAATGTCACACCTTAAGATTAAAGTGACGATTAAACATACAACAATCATCCCCTTGACCATAAATATAAAATAATAATATAATATATTACCTTGAACCGTAATATACCAAATATATTGGTCTAAGTCCATGTCCACTAGATCATTTAAGAAAATGATTGTATTATTGATGTTCCTTGTTAGACACTTCTGTATTAGTGATAAACCAGTTTTCTTTCCTGTCAAAACATGCATCAGTGCCCACTGAAGAAATACTATTTCCCAGAGGATGTGAGCAGGGTTGAGGGAGGAGCAGTCACGCTTCACTACTCAAAGTATTTTCAGAATACAGGAAACACTCGATGGAAAAAGAGACCCCTTCTTAATCACTGCAACAGACTTCAGGATTCTTTGCATTATATGAATGCACTTCTCATCCCAAAAGGGAAGAGAGAGGACATGTTTCTGTTGAATATTAAATAAAAAATAGTTGATTTGCCCCATTTTCTTTTAATTAGATTGTAATTAGAACGTAATTACCTGTAACATTCACAGTCTCACATTCAAGCCTTCTAGTGTCTTACCGGGACCATGGAGTATGTCATCATCATCATCATATCCTTCTTGTCATGGTCTTCTTCTGTTGGTTCTTCCTCTAGGTTCCTCCTGCTGCGCTGCTGCTTCTGCAGCTCTCCAGCCTCTTCAGGGTCTGCAGGCAGGATCGCCGCCTGCAGCCTGCAGATCTGTGATAGCTCCTGCATCTGTGCCTCCAGCCTGACCAGCTCCTGTGTAAGCTCTTTGTGCCAAACTATCAGGACCACTAAACCTCCAAAGCTCAAGAGCAGCAATACACACATCCCTACCAGAAGAACTTTCCATGTTCCACTGCTCTCCTTCATTTTCATGCCCTGTTTCCTGGTCCTCCAATGCAGAATGATCTGAGTTATGAAATCCACAAGCACATACAGCACATGTCTGAAAGCCTGCCAACAAACATAGATGTCAGAGGGAAACTACAGTCAAGATGTTGGAGAGGAATAAACATGTCATAATCTGTCTGTAACTACAGAAGGAACCACATGATGCATTGCGCAACAACCAGCTTCTGGGAAACAGTTATCATAAAATCTGTGGGCTTGCTTGATTTAGAAGCAGCTAAATGACATATTTCCAGAATGACATATGCTGCAGACAGTGTAATACTTCACATCATTCTTGTATTCTTCCTCTCAATATTGTCACCAGCCTGCCCTACACAAAATTACATGGAAGTGGAATAAATATGTTGTGAACAAAGGGAACATTCTTTGGATCTACAAAAGAGCTTTCAGAGTGCTTTCAGTAAAAAATTGTGGACATGTGTGTCAAAATGTCCTCTTTCTAAAGGGGGTCAGTGTGCATTTCCAGATAAAGAATGAAAGTTACTTTCAAAGTTTCCTTAATTTGAGAAAAGTCCTAATTATTTCGGTTTAGTCTGTGTTAAGATGAGGAAAGCATGTTTTGCAGCCAATTTGGAATAAGAGCCCTATCTAAACTCCTAAGTCAGTATCTTGATCAACAGCACACCAACTATTCATAAGTACTCAGCTTGACAGACAGCTCATTATAAATACACAACCTCTGCATGGATGCTGTTTTCCATTTCAAGTTTCTGTATATGTATATACAGTTGATAATGCAACCATGTGGCCATCATTTCTACACAGAGGTCCTAAAATAGTTTTTTTAAATAATATAGATGACATTTTCTCCTGTTATTGAGCTGCTGGGTAAATCCCTGCTCCCTTTGTCACAGGTCAGTCTGACCCAGCTAATTAATTTCCCCCTGAAAAGCCTCCTCAGTTGATGAATCGGACAGTGGGGTTTCTTTCTTTTGAACAAAGCTACACATGAAGGAAGCCCAGATAAAAAAAAATAATGCAGAGCACAGCCAATGAAAGACTCGAGGTTTTTGCATTATTGTGAATAGAAAATAGTTTTTTTGTTCTTTTTGAAGCTGCTTTGTGGTTTTGGTGTGCACTGTTATCTAGACTGTTCAGTGCTGCTGCCATGTAATGGTACTTGTAACCCCAAAGTGGCCGGGTTTCTAAGCAACGAGCAACGTGAAGGCTAAACCAAGGATTTATAAATACCTGAATCACTGTGATTTATTTGGTAGGAGAATACTGATCATCTCTAAAACACTGGTGAAGCACTGGTTTTGCCTCAAACTGCACTTTAACCTGTCAAGAGTAGCAATACAACAAGAACAGTAAGTAATTTATTCAATAATTTGTTAAAAGTAATAACAAACAAAATACTGCTGCAATGCTGCTTTAAAGAAGTGAACTGGATGTAAATATACATATCTTTTTGTGGGTGTATTTTGGTTTTATTGTGTGCCGGTGTTGTGTTACATCCCGGCACAAGGACAAGAGCATTAAACAGGATGAAAAGCAAAGCTGCCCAGAGATTAAGGTTCTTCTGTTTTGTTTAATAAATGAATGAGCTTGGTTTGTCTGCTGGTGTAAGGTGACAGAGCACAAGTCAAACTTCTATCTGCAGGCAGACAGTAAACACATTGAGCTTGCTCAGGTGTGTGTTGTCTGGCTGGAGATATGAAGGGGATGTTGCCGCTGGAGACACTCACCATTGGACCCACGGTGGTTGATACAGTGTCTGAAGTCACTGCTCTTCTGCTTCTGCTTCTGCTGCTGCTGCTGCTCTTTATCGGTTGGAGGCAAATAAACCGCTCACACATACCAGGTAAGAGACAATAGCTTCTGCTCTTTTACATACTCTGGTTTCTTTAGATTGATTTCCCTGCAAAGGTGTCTGAAGGTATAAGCTGATTTAGGTAACATGGGAAAATTTTTTGTCCCACTTTTTCTTACTGGATGTTTTGTAATTTGTACTTTAAATATTGATTTACAGACTTACAGAAAAACACTGAAATACAATTAATTCAGTATTCATACAGTACATACAGTAAATTCTCTAAAGTGTGTAAAACAAATCGTTACATTACATTATTAATGACGAAATTCAGCTGTGTCCATCTCTGAGGTTAAATTACTTTTCAAGGTCACTTCAGCAGACTGGATGCTTGGTATAAGCACGGAAGTGACCATGGATCTATTATGATCTATAACTCATAACCCGTTCGGCCAGGTCCTCCTTTTTTGGCAGGACTCGGTCCTATTCTCTCCTACGCCAGATTCATCTGGACCGGGATTGGAACAGCAAGCAACTACTACAACAACAAATACGGCAGCATTGTCAGAGTCTGGATTAACAGCGAGGAGACCCTCATTCTGAGCAGGCAAGTCTTTTAAGTTAAAACTCTTAAAAACACTCACAGTTTAATCTGTAATGAGATAAGGTCAAAGTCTGGATTCACTCATAGGTCCTCTGCGGTGTACCATGTTTTGAGGAGTGCTCAGTACACGGCCAGATTTGGGAGCAATAAAGGGCTGGAGTGTATTGGAATGGAAGGGAGGGGTATCATTTTCAATAGTGATGTCCCACTGTGGAAAAAAGTGAGAACATATTTCTCTAAAGGTGAGTATAAAGGAGTATGCTGGAGTGTCTTATTTCATCTATCTTTCTACACATTTGTAGAAAGCTAAACATTTTTAAAAAAAAATCAAACTCCTGCAGATGCAGAGTGCACTGCTTCATCTTGGTATGTTTTACAGCTCTGACAGGCCCTGGTCTCCAGAGAACTGTGGCAATCTGTGTCAGCTCCACAGCCAAACATCTGGACAATCTGCAGGAGATGACCAACACCTCTGGACATGTGGACGCTCTCAATCTGCTGAGAACCATAGTGGTGGACATCTCCAACAGACTGTTCCTCAGGGTGCCGCTTAACGGTCAGCTGCATTTTCAAACTGTGTATTTTCTGCCAGTAAATAATATTTTAAGTTCTTGTTATGAAGCCTGAAGCTCCTGATCATTCTTCGTAATAATTCAGAGAAGGACTTGCTGATGAAAATCCACAACTACTTTGAAACCTGGCAAACAGTTCTAATAAAACCTGACATATTTTTCAAGATTGGATGGCTGTACGACAAGCATAAGAGAGCAGCGTAAGATTCTCACGCACAACAGAAATTCACACATCTACGTTTGGCTCGTGAGTTCTCAATCTCTGTGTTGCTTTATGTGCCGACAGCCAAGAGCTGCAAGATGTGATGGAGAGCCTTCTAGAAATCAAAAGAAAAATTATTAATGAAACTGAAAAGCTGGATGATGACCTTGACTTTGCAACAGAGCTCATCTTTGCACAGGTTAGTGCATATAATATAATATTGTGTGTTTGCTGTGCTCTGATTACCTCCATCTTTCTTTTTAACAGAACCATGGAGAACTTTCAGCAGACAATGTCAGGCAGTGTGTGCTGGAGATGGTGATCGCTGCACCTGACACACTTTCCATCAGCCTCTTCTTCATGCTGATGCTGCTCAAACAAAACCCAGATGTAGAGCTGAGGATAGTTAAGGAGATAAACACTGCATTGAGTAAGTGCATTTGTGCTGTATTAATCTCATTTTCACTCCCAAATGTCAAATGATGAAATTGTTCTAATAATTAATAATGTCTGTGTTTTCATTTACAGGTGAAAAACCTGCTGAAAACATTGATTATCAAGTCTTGAAAGTGCTGGAGAGTTTCATCAATGAGAGTTTGCGGTTTCATCCTGTGGTTGATTTCACAATGCGAAAAGCTCTGGAAGACGACAACATTGAAGGCACTAAAATCAAAAAGGGAACCAACATCATTCTCAACATTGGTCTAATGCATAAAACTGAATTCTTCCCAAAAGCAAAAGAGTTCAGTCTGATGAACTTTGACAAAACAGTAAGTCAGGGGGCTGTCATGTCACTCATGTCAAGTCATGGCTCTTAAAATAGAAACAGTTTAGTCATGACCTCCTCTGTTTCCAGGTGCCCAGTCGTTTCTTCCAGCCGTTTGGCTGCGGGCCTCGTTCCTGCGTGGGCAAACACATCGCTATGGTGATGATGAAGGCCATCTTGGTCACTCTGTTGTCTCGTTACACAGTGTGTCCTCGTCAAGGCTGCACCGTCAGCACCATCAGGCAGACCAACAACCTGTCACAGCAGCCTGTGGAGGACGAGCACAGCCTGACCATGTGCTTTATCCCTCGAAGAGCACAACCCCAGCCCAGTCAGCTCTGAAACACAGTGATGCTGTCACATTTTGGTTGAAAACTATAGTATTGTATATGTTGAAGGAGTTAGGCCTGCTAAGCTGTTAATACTAACTTTTCAAGATTGTGCATTAGTATAAAAAAACACAACCTTACACTCCTTTCTATATTATTCTATATTTACCTAGAACAGGTAACTGAGTAAATTAGCAGATAAGGTTTTAAGGAGCACACTGAGGTTGCAGCCCAGTGCAACGATTGTAGCAAGTGTAGACATGAGTAACGATTTTGTTTTGTTTTCTTAAAGTCACAGGAACAGGAGAAATAATTAACTATGTGCGTGTCTTCTTATACTGTAACATCGACACATTGACTCAAGTGGACTGAAACAAACAGCTCCATACTTTTCATTTTGTACATGTAATCACAGTTTGACTCTGTTATGTCACATACTGTGTATAACTTACATTTTGTTTACTTTATATTTATAGCAAATGTAATCAATATACTACAGTGAGTAGCAATAGTACACATCAACTTCCAGCACACACTGATTATATTAAAAATAATATCTTTCGAAGTTAAGTGACGTGTCAAATCTGTAGCAAAACAAACATATTTTCTTCACACAGACTAAGAAATGCAAATGGGAGGGTGGCGGATGCCAAAGGGACACCAAATCATTATAGGTACGGTGTTACTCATTTTTTTACATTTTATATAAACTTTAAGTAAACAATGCTCATTCAGTAAATACTTGAAAAGTTATATATAGCAAATATTAAACACTGACAGTATGAAAGGAAGATAAAGAAAACATTTATATGTTCATAAGATCTCTTTTGCCTCAAGTCCTGCACATTGTAGCCTCTGAAAAAACAATCACTGAGTCAAAATGAAATAAATTTACTTTTGTTGAATTTATTCATAAGTTAGCATAACATCGTGACAAGCACTCTAAGAAACAATGATTTTTCTCTGTACCACAGGCACAAAATAAACACGCCACCTCGGCATTAGAACATAAGGCGATGGGTTAAACTTCAGATTAGATTCAAATCATGACACAGGAGAAAAATAAACAAACCTTCCCCTCATTAATTAACTAAAACAGGCCAAGACATGTACAAGAATCTAATCTGACAGCGCAATGAAAACAGTACATGAAGCACAATTTTTTTTTCTTTCAGTGAAATTAATATAAAATATTTTCTGTAAGAATATAAACCCAATAAATATGTTTTTAATACTGCGTTGATAGAAAAATAGAATAATCAAAAACCACTAAAATCCACCTTTCACTGAACCTGTCAAACAAGAAACATGAGTGCATAGATAATAATTTCACACAGAAGGCAGCATCTGCAAAACATCCTAATGATAAATGGACAATACAGACATCACTGGTATATTTAAGACACTCATCATGAATGTAAAAAAAAAAAGTAGAACAGCTGTAGTGGGAGATTAATGTCAGCATTATGTGATCTCTTAGACAAACAAAAATGTAAACCTTTCTCACTGTGTTGAAACTTCAGGATGAACAAGAGGTTCTCTGCATAAACAAACTCTAAATATTATTTTTTACTGACAGAGTATTTAAATTCTCCTATTGTAGTCTGTTCAAGTCCATGTGTGAAAGAAATTAAGAATGAATTTGGTACTTTTCTAATCTACAAGATTTCAATATCTTCCCTGTGCTTCTCTCAAAAAACTGTAAAAATAACAAATCATTCCAAGCTGATGTTGATCTGTTCATTTCAATCACTATTGACGAAATGAAATGAAATTAAGATGATGAAAAATGTAGCCCAACATTTATGACTTATCTGTCTGTTATGACAGTACTAAATCAGAAAATATATATATGCTATTTTTTGAATAATCCCATCCTCTAGATTTCATGATTTTCCTGCTATAGCAAGAATATTACACTTTTGCACTCAAACTACTCATTATGGAGCCCTATCATCATTTAAAGACACTAGTGTTATTCTTTTGGCCCTGAGGTTGTTACCTACAATCACTTTCTTAACTATTGTGATTATGTGAAATGTTCTATTTAAAGTCAGTGATCCATGGACATTAAAACCAAAGCCTATAAAGTAACATACAGTGGAAGAGATAAACAAATGGTAAACACTGGAACAAACATAAAAAACATAAAGATGTAAATGCGCACAGTCGGACGTGTCCCTTTACGTTCTGCGTTACAGCTCTGTGTACCTCCCTCTTCAGTGGTTGTCAGCCTGGTTGCTCAGTGGTTTTGCAGTTGTGGTTCAGAGCTCCTGTAAAGCTCTCTGACAGTGGTAAATCAGGCAGTCGGGCAGGTCAGGGACTGGAGAGCGCATCCACACAGCCAGCGTGCCAGCGTGCACACGGCAGTGCATCAGACATGGCTGATCCCGGAGGAGCTGGCAAGCTACAATACCTTCCATCCCTGTGGGAAAAGTGATAAAGGAAACTCACTAACAGTGTAAAATGCACCCATCAAATGCAGTATGTATGTCAATTTTAAACCTTGAATATGTCACGGTAGGAGATGTTCTAAATTACAACAAAAGTGATGACTTGAACACGAACAAAACAGAAAGCTAAAAGAGCGAGTAAGTGGATCTTAAGTTGATACTGACTGTGAAAAAAATTGTCTGTCAAACCAAATCTGAAGAATGTGACATAAAATCTACACAACTTATATGCATCTATTACACTGCTTCTCACTTAGTATGCAGTCTTTCAACTAAAGCTGTGTACATGTTAAAATGTTTGTAGGTTGCTATTAATTAATAAATGATGGTGATAAATCATTCTTAATAACTACTTAATATGTGTGTGTACCTGTGTGTGAATAATTTGCTTGTAGGGGCATGAATGTAAATGTGCATCCATTGTGTCCTTTGTGTATTTGTTTGTTTTTCTAGTTAAATAAGAAAATTTCTAATTTTTATTTATACGACAATAAAATTGTCCAATCCACCTCCAGAATAACAAAAATAAATATAAATGTTAGAGGTCAAGGTTAAGTCAGTGATACAACTGAGTCTAAGCAGAAGATTAATATTCACCAATGATTTCCACAACATGAAGCTGAAGTTTCTTCTTCAGTACATCCAGAGTGGCTGTGAGAGGTTCTTTGCCATCACTGATCAGTGTCAGATTCTGTTTTGTATCATGAGTAAAGGCGAGCCACATCGTCCCATACTCCTCTGTAGACACCATCAAAGGTCTGCATGAAACGTGAAATCAAAGTGAGCAACTTGTGGTCTGTGCACAGCCTCAATTTGAATAAAAGCAGAAAAGTATGTCACCTGATGAAGCTAGTTAGTGGGAGTTTGTATGAGAACTGCGCTGTCTGAGTCTGTGTCTCAACACAGAAATGGTAAGATACCATCCCAGTCACTTCGACATGAGCTGAAGGATTCTTCACAGTCAGGAAATACTGACACACTGCTACACTGTGGCTTCTCACCTCCTCCACTGGACTGTCAGATGCAGAGGATACCTGAAAATAGCAATTGCATTAATTTCAATTAAGGAAATAAGAATGAATAAGGAAAGCATTAGTCTTTACATGACTAAAATTTTTCAGCTGAATGCATTACCTCAAGTTGTTCTGAGTCAAGATCTAGTAGTATCTGCTGAATGGCAGAGTCAGAGGAGTTGGTAATGAAAATAACTAGCACTAAGGAATCGTCTTTCTGCACATGACAGGTTGAGAGATGCAGGCTTTGACTGGAGCATAAAGGAGTGATTTCAGAGTGGCAGAGTCCAGAGAGCTCTACAGGAAGATGAGAACTGAGACAAAAGCCTTTAGGCCTCTTTAGGTCTACATGTGGAAGAAGAGCTTCCGCTGCCAAACCATTATCCCCGATGAGATTTCTTCCCTTTGGTTCGCTGTCAGTTAACTCAGCTTCTACATCACAGGTGCCATTAGGAGTAGTGTGGCCCCCAGAGAGTTCAGATGTCTCTTCTGAGTTGATACTGGAGTCCAGCAGGTTGTTACACAGCAAGTTATTCACAGCGCTGGGAGGAGAGCTGAGGGAGTTGGATATTTTCATGCTGGCTCCAGAGGATGAACTCTGACCTTTGGCTTTCCTTCTGAATCGCTGGGGCGTCGGCTCACATTTTCCCATCTGTGAGAAGAAAAGCAATTAAAATAGTAATGCACTATTCTATGATAGTAAGAAGGTAAAATTACATGTTAAACATGGCATAATGCTGCAATAACACATCAAAAATGCTACACCACTACACAGGTAGAGGTAAAACCTGTTGCAAGAGAAAAATAATCACCTATTTTATCCTATTTTGATAACTGATTCATCATTTCAGTCATTTTTCGAAATGAAAACGACAAACACTAAGTGGTTCCAGTTTCTCTGTGACGATTTAATGCTCTTGTTTGTCTTATGTGGCAGTGCCTTAAATAGGCTGACCACAGGCTCTGAGAATTTATTAAAAAAAATGTGATATTCAGCAGTTTCTGATATTTTATAGACCAAACAACTGGGACTAATTCGACACATTCATGTACGTCGTATGTCAGCAGATTCTTTACTGTAAATTATTTCCAGCTGCTAGAAGAAGGAATTTAAATCAACTGTTCTCATATTGCATTTATAATATTTATTTCTTTAACACGACTAGAATTTTTTCCACCATATTGTGCAGCTCCTCCTCAAACACATACAAGTAACCCATACAGAAGCATTTGTAAGCTCACCAGACACACAGAGCTTTGGGAGCTGAGGCTGCCAAACAGAGAAGAGGCCAGCTGCTGTTTCTCTTGCTCAGGTTCAGGGATCTGTGTTGGAGTGGGAGCCTGACTGTGTGAGCTGTCAGCCTCCGCCTGATGGCTGGGGGACGGGACGGGACTGGGAACCTCAATCTGGACAGCCTCCTCCATGAGTTCCCTCTGTGCCAAGTAGCCCTCCCTTCCCCACAACCTCTTCACTCCATCGAGTTTTAGAGTTGTAGAGCTGAAACAGAAATAGCAAATCACCAGCTAGTTAGAAAATATAAAAATGAACATAGTTCTGTGAGAATAGGTGTGCATGTGTTTACATACCCCCCTTTGTGTGAGAGGTCAGTGCTATCTCCTGACAGACCAGAGCTCATGGACAACAGTGTAGGAGACTGTCTATCTGCAATGCTGCAGGAGGACATGCTGATCGGCAGGGAGAGGCCATATGGCTCCAGGCTCAACGCTAAAACACACAATCAGAACATATACAAACAACAAATCCAAACAAGACAGTGTATATGTTTCCAAATCTGCCACAGGCTAAACGTTCTAGTTGATTTTACCTTTTGCCTGAGCGAGTTCCTCCTGCCGTTGATGGGGAGGTTTGTATGGAGCAGCGCCAGCAGCCAACGCCTCCGACACAAATCCATCCAGAAATGACAGAGAAGAATCCACCTGGAGACCAACATTATTACAACTTTAACATTTCCCTTAAGATCATTTGTCAAAGTTGCTGATGAAATTTTAAACAAGCAGAGAACGCATTTGCGTATTCAAAATATTATTCCTGTTCTCACACTGTGTCTGATACTGAATGGAGTTCTGTGGTTAACCCCACCCTTCAGACTACTCTAGACATGCTAAAAGATCTGCTACGATGATCCCCATTATTTTGGTAAATACTGTCATTAATCTAATTGACTGTGTGTCATTGAGGGCAAGTGTAAGCAGGATGTTTTCAAATCATGAGAAAAGGAGCACTTACTTTGCCAGAAGAGGAGGAGGAACTACAAAGTCACAGAGGTTCTAAGAGCTAAATTATTTTACTGTTTTTGGCAACTTCAGTCAAAGTTTGATACGGTGGACACTTAAAATTAAAAAATAATGTTTCTCTGTTACTAATATACAATTACAATGTACTTTACACTTGACCACTGTTAGTGTAATTCTGCAGCCCTGCATATATGTTACCTCCAGTGGTTCCAGGTCAGCATCTCTAGGTAGCACCTTAGCCTGTAGTTCAAGGTCTTGGCTGAGATGCTGCAGCTCCTGTGCCCTTTGTCTTAGAACTGTGTCCATTGAGCTGCTGTATGTTTCAGAAACCACCTGAGCTATAGATACACCGTCCCCACCCTGACAGAGCTTGGTCATTGCCATGAGGACCCAGCTCCTGGTTTCACTGCTGGTTTGCTTCATGTCTAACAGTTTGGTCAACAATCTCAGGACTGTTGCTGGTTCAAGTTCTTTCTTCAAATGAGAATATTCACCCAGGACCTGAGCAAGACAAAGAGGGAACAAATCATCAGTGTATATAACAACTTAGTTTTTACCTGCAACAAATTTTAAAATTATAATCATTTTGTTTTTTATCCTGCTTTAATTACTGACAAATACCTATAAATTGTATTTCCATCTAATCTTATATCTTACTGCTCGTACTTTTCATGCTTTTTCATTGTACACTAACTGGTCAGGTATGCCTCAAACCAAACACTGTAATCCCTTTCCTTCTGCTTCCTGTTCTCATTTTTATTACATAAGAATTATACAAACTGGTCACAGTTCTCATTGTGAAAAAAAGCACTTACCCAGCTGATGACTTGGAGGAAGCACTGTGGCAGTTTGCCAGGTTCTCCTTGGAGCAGAGAAACATATGAATCCACAGCAAACAGCCTCAACTTCCTGTCCTCCTCCACACTGTCAAATCCTGGGCCATTAAAGAGAAATTACGCATCATTATGTTCTAATCAACCAATGAACAAATGATTGAACTGAAATATCCCAACACTGAAACACCATAGGACAAAGTGAGTGTGTGGTTATTTCACCCTCAGAAAGTAGTTTGAGGAAATTGTTGGGGATGTCAGGCTGCATCATATCCCCACCCACTGAAAACACTGTGTTCATGGTCTTAATGAACCATTCATTGTCTGGTGCATATGTATAATGTTAATAGGAAAAGGAAACACAACAAATAAGAAGAAACAAGGTACAAATAGTTCAATACCAGCATGCTATTTAAGATTCGATTAATGGACTTCACTGCAGAAGAAAATTAAATGCTATAGTTTACACTTTATTGATAGCTTTAGTATTGGGAAACAAAGAAATTCAGCTACAGCTCATTCTTGCTTGAACACAGTCTAACAGAGCGTTTTCCTAAAAAAGCAGATAAAATAGTACATTTAAATTGGATCAGTAAATCAGTTACAGCAGGTATTGCAGTTTGTGAATGGCTGCAGTTTCAATCAATGTAATCGTGACTGTGGTTTATTTTCATTAAACAGTCCATTTTTGTGCAGCAAGCCACTAGAGGTAAGTGAATGTACGTTTACAGTACCACTGAGCACTGTCACGCTTGAAAGGATATTTTTCTGCCAGTTCTGCAACCTTCCCCACCAGGTCAATGGTAGTGTAGTCATCTTTACTTAAGCGTAGGAACTCCAGCATCTTTTCAACAATGACTGTGACATTCTGGGCATTGGTGATCCGGAAAAGCAACTCCAGTGTCTGCAAGAGAACAGAGAATGCACGAAATTCTGTAAACATGCCTGTGACACCGAACTTCAGACTACACCAGTATCTGCCTCACCTCACGCTTGATGATGAGATCGGGGTGATCGAGACACTCTATGATGGTCATTTGATGCTGCAAAGCCAGTTTAGGATCCTGCTGGACCACATAGGTGAGAGCCTTCAGGCCTAAAATAAGAGCAGTGAGAAGTGAAAGAGAAGTGAAATTTTGATTGTCAATGGAGAAAAATCACATATATTAAATCAGGTTTAAATCATGTACTTATTTTCTTACCTAGATATTTGAGATTTATCTTGGGGGACAGAACAAAGTTGCCAATGCACTTTGCAGCTTTTTCCAAAAGTTCAGATTTAGGATGAACTGTGTAAATACATTTTACACACTCATATAATATTGCTGGAAAGAAAGAGATTTGTCATTTACCAGTAGCTGAAGGAATTATTTAAATCATTCCAAGCAACCACATTAACTAGAAACGCTACTCTTGACATACCATAGGTGATGTTATGGTTCATCTCTGCTCTTCGTAAAGACTCGTCAAGGACTTCATACATGATCTCACTTGTACTGTGAACACAGAGCAGACTCATAAAGTCTATTTGCAAGAATCTGATAACTGGGCATAACGATATGCATCCAGTTAGTCTGAAGACACAATCAAGTATTGATTACCTCTGTTCAGTTTTTCCAAGTAAGGACAGTATTCTGAGAAGCTGGATTTGAAGCCATGGAGCAGGAACACTGTGATAGTTAAAATCCATAGGCAGCTTTCCTCCCACCACCTGCTTCAATATGGTGACAAAACATGATGTCAGGTCCTTATAACCTTCTGGATTCTCCTGTAACAAAAAAAAAAAATCACAGGAGTAGATTGCATCACAGTAGATCAAACCAAGATTTAACCAAACAAATAATTACAGAATCCAGAAAACTAAATTACTTGGATCATCTGTAAGTAGATGTGTAGTGAGGCTGTCATCACCCCAGGATCCCTGTCACACAGAGCTTGGCGAAACTTGTTGTGGATGTGCTGAACTTGATTCGGAGCTATTAGGTAGAATTTATACAGTGCCAGGACTGCTTTTCGTCGAATAATTTCTCTACAGAAATATGTAAAAAAAAAAGTACAAATCATATATTCAAATAGATTCTTCACTCTCTCCTTACAATATCATTAAATGCATTTAAATCATAAAGGTAACTGATCAAATAGGACAGGAAAATATAATTTCTTACTTTGGGTGATTAAGTTTCTCCTCCACCAGAGGAAGGATCGCAGGTATCATATCTTTGGGGAAAATCTGGCTGACGACAGTTAAAGCCATGCACACTTCGATAAGATTTGTGCTCTGAAGATCCTGTAAACACAAAACACATCAACATTAATAATAATAAATAATGAATACTTTATTGATCCCCTTGGGGAAATTGTTGTTTGGACAGCTGCTAGACCTGTGTC
>JAUMHL010000027.1:16108197-16127947 GCA_032362345.1 Sandelia bainsii
GCTGGGACTGAGAATCGAACCGCTAACCCTTGGGTTGGGAGACGACTGCTCTACCCACTGAGCTATCATGCCGCCCCTAATTACTTATTCGTGTTCACACTCAAGATAAGAAGACGAACAACACTGACACCTACCTTCAACACTGTGTTCACAAGGAGAAGAAGCAGCTCATGACTTTCATTCAGAAACAA
Organism: Sandelia bainsii; assembly: GCA_032362345.1. NCBI lineage: Eukaryota > Metazoa > Chordata > Actinopteri > Anabantiformes > Anabantidae > Sandelia > Sandelia bainsii. The sequence continues at coordinate 16,108,389 of JAUMHL010000027.1, forward strand.
GGACACAGCGAGGTAACCTGCAAACCACACAGAAAACTATGTAGGAAGATGCAGTGGAGTTGTTTCATAGAGCAATAAAGTTGTTGTGATGACAAACAAAGATGGTTTGTAACGTTAGTAACTTTACACCTTGTGCTGAATGTGACAAAAACAACTCTGAGGAATGACTAAACTTTTTAACAAATTTCAAAACATACCGACTCTTTTTTCCAGAACAGTGCCTTGTTGAGCCAGTTTGATAGCATGAATGTAGCTGAATGAAGCCTCATAGCCCAACATTTCACAGTAAATCGCTCTCACCATGAGCTCCTTCATCTGCCTCTGAATCAGATAATGACACAAGCAAAAAGTAAACACATCAGGAACTTCACATTATAACTATCAGTGAACCAGTCTGAATAAACTGGTTTCTTGTGCAAGACCAAATTGAAAAATCAAGAGAACTGTACCATGGAGGTACTGGGAGAGGACACCTGCTCTTTGATAGACACTAGTTCGCGCTGAATAAGTTTCTCTTCCTCCTGAATAAGGGAAAGACAGTAAAGAGCAGTTTTAAAAAACATTTGGTACAGGTGTGTTGCCTTTTGTTTACCTTCCCAGTAGCACAAGCTGTTAAACCAAAGCCTACAGGCAGTTAACTCAGACACCTCCAATGTCTGAGCTTATGACCAGCACGAGAACGCACCACCAAGGACATTTTGTTTATATTTCCAGCTCTATTTTGACCGTAATTGCCACATGATAATAACAAAGCAAGAGTCACTGGCTGTAAAGTCAAGTGAAATAATCTTAAAACACAGCACAGTAATACATGACTTACTTACTATATATTAAGTGCGTAAAAAACAAACATATTTTAAGTTAGCATAACAAGCTAACGTCAGTGTTTATGATCAGTAACTAAGCAAACAGTAACATTTTACCGGAGCTACAGTTTAAAGGTCAGACTCACATGTTTGGACGTTAGCTCTGTGATTCCTCTGATGAGGTTTCCTAGTTTTGAAGTGGAGGACAGTTTTGCAGATCCTGACTGAGAATCTAAAGACAGGAGGCTCGGCAGAGCTATCAGGGTTTTCTCCACAACATCGCTCATTTTGACAGCGAAAAACGGGCTCGGCAGCTGGTTCCTTTTCTTCAAAATATATGTATCTCATCTATCATCTATCCATCCCAGTGAGTTTCTCACACAGAGGCAATGAATGTTGCCGGTAAACATTCAGGGTAAAATGCTAGCTTGCCAGTCAGCCACTGTTTTGATTCAGCAGAGTAACCGTGGCTCGGTTGTGACGTCACTTCCGTTTGTAATTCAAAAACTTTATTAAAAACCTGAAACAAAAACAGTAACAGTCCAGGTCCAACAGAGCTCAATGTGTTGACAAGAAAATGAACTAAAAACTGTAAGATAACGTAAAACAAAAAATGAGACAAACAGTTATGATATTCAAAACTCTGTTTATTATGTGTTTAATATTTAGATAAACAGTCCCTTTTATAACTGTACACTAAACTACAATAAAGTAATTACAGTAAATATGAAATTACAGCCATTGGACAACTGCATTAAAATTAATACATTCTAACATTTTAACCATGTTCTTTATATATTGGTATTTAGATGTCTAGTGGGAGACTATTAGTTCAGGATCTCTGCAGTGTGCATTGAGCAATAAGTGGCTTCCACAGAAGGAAACAAGCAGAGATGAGAATTAAACCATATTTTAAAATCACAGGGATGGAAAATGAACATATTGTAGGTTTACCTGTAAATGTGCTTTCCTGCATTAGAATAATATTGGCAGGTGAGTTGCTGTCCAGAATGGAGATGAAAAAAGGAGAAGGCTTGTGTGGCGGACATTGTGTTAAAATTATAAATACATGAATTTGTTGTCTTTAATAAACTACAAAATTGTACTTATGGTCATATTTTATGCCAGTGCTCCTTCATAATCAATCATATTTTTAATTTCTTCTGACAAACTAATATTGATTCATTCTACAAGTCGATCATCACTACTATCCCTCACATTCCCACATTTCCCACTTACAGAGAAGCCACAAATCCTGATCCTTCTCTCTCTTGTTTCTTATTATGTGGGATGACTAGGCCAAGTCTAGCCAAGTGAAGCTGAGGCCTTCATATAAATCTTGCTAGTTCTCCTGCAAATGTTTTTTGTTTCCTTGCATCCTCTTTTCTTCCATAAATTGCATTCTTCCATTATTTTTTGTGCAAAAAAAAAAAAAAGTCATGCCTTTATGTGGGCACATACAATACATCACTTTATTATTTCATTTCTATCCTAGACGGATGCTAGTCACTACCAATGTTATTTTCTTCCAATACACATTGTACATCTTAAGTTGTAACCATAAGTACTTCTGTGCAGTTTTCTTTAAATCTTACTGTAATATAAGCGTGCCATTTGCTTAAATAACTCTCTGAAATATGCCTACCCTGGCCACGAGACTGGAGTATATACAAAGCTATTGATATGCTCTATGTACAACCAAAACTGAGTCTCTATTTCTGTGATTGTACTCTAGCAAACAGAAACATCACTGTGTCTTCAGAAAGTCTGTCTACCATTTAATGCTCCGTTTCTTCATCCTTAAGCCCAGATCTGGAAAGAAAGAAGAGCAAACATTACAACACATCACTATCTAGGTCACTGCAGACTGTAAAGTTATCAGAGCAGACAATAAGAGACATTTTATACCCGAAGAGTGTGGTCCCAGGAACCTGTGCAGAAGGCAGTCCCGTCTGGAGAAACACGCAGTGTACTAACACGGTTCTCATGTCCGAACAGGATAGAGACTCGTGTTCCTTTGAGAACATCCCAAACATTTATGGTGTAGTCATTGTAGCCACCAAACAGTAGCCGGCCTGCAAAACAGTAGACAGTGTGTAAAAACATTATTGTTAAGCTATGCAGGAATTGAATTGCTATTGACTTGTGTTTGATTCATTATTCAGAATAATCTTGTGGGGATTATGAGAACATATCTTACCACTCAGAGAGAAATCAACACTGGAGACCCCAAAGATGATGCTCTCTTTGGAATAAATAGCCACCTCTCTGTCCGCCCTTAAGTCATATAGACGGCACTGTAACAAAGAACAGTATTCGCATTTTCAGGAGTTTTAAGTAACAGAGTGTTATCAAATTACTCTATATGTGTTCTTTTTACACATTTGTTTTTATATGGACGGCTTTAGAGATTGTGTAGGTGTTTTATTCACAAACTACTCCTTTAAAATAAAATCAGTCTAACTTTATACTTACTGTAGCATCATCTGAGCCAGATGCAAATGCATCTCCACTGGGATAATATCTATTTAAAAAACAGACAGCCACAGTTGGGAACAAATTACTCTCTCTCACACTGTGAAGGATTTGAATACATCTGACTTTTAGTGACTCCCAGTGGTGGTATGAAAAAGACAAAGGGGCAGAGAATGAACAAGGCAAAACAGACATAAAACCAATTTTCACCGGGACTGTTGTGTTTTTCTACAAATAAAAACATTGGCTCAAACTAATGTGAACGGGGCTTTAAAACATCTGCAATTTCTTCAGTGTAGGGTAAATAAAAAATATGCTTATACCTCCATCAGAAGTCAGAATCAGCAGAGCCATTTGGAGACAGTCACTTACCGAACACTATTTATGTCTGATTCATGAGTTTCAAAGGATTGAATACACTGTCCTGAACGCATGTCCCACACATTGGCCTTCTTATCACAACCCTGCAATGATATAAAATAATGCAGAACATGACTAAACACTAAATAAAATAGTTCAGTTAAGTTAAAAAAGTGATGAGTAGTGAAAACAAGCATCCTCACCCCTGAAACAAATGTGTTTCCAGTCTCGGAGGGAGCCAGGTCCAGACAGAGCACGTCTGCTGCGTGTCCATGGAAACTCTGCAACAGCTGCCCACTCTCAACATCCCATAATGCACATGTACCATCCCCACTGGACGTCAGGATCTTTAACACAAACACGCGATGAGGAGGAAAAATAACAGCTGCTTTGAAGTTCAGTAAGAGTCAATATGGATAACGCACGTCTTTTAATGGATTGTCTTCACTGTGTAAAACATCAGGTAATCAAAACAGAAGATACTGACAGCTGTGGGTTTTTAACAAAATGATGAATCTCCTTTCACTAAAATATGAAGTTATAAAGTTGACGATATTTGATAGCTAAAGAGAGAAACTATGATGAAGAGAAAAGCATTTGAACTTAAATTGTTAGTAAGACAGAAGCAAAACATGAAATATGCAATGCAAAAAACTATTTTTATACACACATAATTGAGTTTTCTTTAGGGTTCTGTGTTATTATTTATTTATTTATTTGTTGTGTACTGGGGAAAAGACCCACCTGCATATCTGAGTTGGTGAAGCTACATGCAGACAGGTAGTTTGTGTGCATGGCCACTGACTTCTTCTTTGCAGCCAAGTTCTCATTCTTGTCCAGGGACAGAGGATACACTGAGCATTTATTATCCAGGCCCCTGTGACAGAAAACAACCTCACTTTACCAAAAAAACATGACACCTAAGACCACATTCAGATCATGACGAGACACTCACCCACAGGCTACAGCACAGCCGGAGGGAGCATAGGCACAGGCCATCACCCAGGTGCAAGGCATTGTCACAGCGTGCTCCTGATAAACATCAAAAGACAAACCTGCGTGAGCTGCACCGGGGCAGTGAGATGAATCACATTCATTAGGCATAATCAGAGCAGAACAGCAAGTTTTATGCTGGTAGACATTCAGGATTACTGGTTTAGACAATCTTGTGGTCAATCTTTGGCTTTTTATGTTATCAGTTTCTGTTATCGCCTCTCTTCCACCCAAATGTAAAAAAAGGGGTCTTTTGGGCTGTAGAAATGTAGAATCTCTCATAATCTAATCCTCTAAACACAGCTGCTCATAAATTAAATGAACTTTTATAAGCTTATTAGAAGAATTAATTTAATTTAATTTATTTTATTTATTTATTTTAATATGCCTGATATCTGCTGCCACTTCTCTTTTCACAATAACAACAACACAATGTTTTGTTATTGTCACATATAACTAAAATTATGACTTGGATTTAGACATTGGGGAGCTCCTCTTAAAATAAATTAGAAGTGTCACAAAATTTGCATAATTGCCAGGTTTGGTCATGGGAAATTCCAAACACGAAATGCTACTTATTGTCCTTTCAAAATGAATAAAATCACATTCAAATCAAATACAATAATCTGAGAAGGAAAACAACTTGTGTTCATGCTATAAGGTGCATTTTAGTTGATGATAACTTAATTTTGAGGTGTCACAAACCACAAACGCTGGGAGGATGTCTGGTGTAAAGGGGCATAGCTGATGCAGATTTGGGCAAGTTTGTATGAGGCAGCAGCAGGAATGTGTTCAATTAGTCTTTAATTTTTGTTGCATTTTACTAAACCAATTCTGATGATTTTTGTTTTGTAACAAGTTAAAAAAATAAGTTACTTTGTTGGTGGTGAAAGCATCCCATACGATAACTTTTCCATCCTGCAAATAGATGAGAACAATGTAAAACACAAGTACTGTAGAATATTTGCAATTATAGGTAGATTTAGTTGCGAGGTAGATCTAAAATCAACCACTCAGGGGGTTTGTGACCTGTGAGGAGCTGACAATCCTCCTCTTGTCCTTACACCAGTCCATACACAGAACTTTGTTGCCATGTCCTTTCAGAGTCCTTCGGGTCTTCATGACAAACTGACCCAGCCCCTCCATTTTCTCTGCCACCTGATGTACTGCACACACACAAACACAATGGGCTTTATATTAAACCTGCAACTTCTACTTCTTCAATACACTCTCGATTAATATTAAACTACATTAGGTCAACGCCTACTACTAATCTTTAATCTTAAATGTGTCGTGCTCTCTACTCGCTCATGAGCATCTCATAAAATATGCATTAGAAATCGCCTGTTTCTAATTTTCCACGCTCTTATTTAACGCCTCTGTCATTGCCACATATTGCTGAGACATGATTGGTCATAAACACTGCACAGAAAATGTTTGGATAGAAGCACAAGCAAAATGGGTAGGCAAACAAACAACCTGTCAAATGTGAAGTACCGTCAGGCCAACCAGGTCAACAATCAACCCTCGACAAATTCACACCCCTCTATATTTGAACTCGTATCGTATCTGGTAGAAATGTATAAGACTACATCGACACGTTTGATATTGTTTGTCCCGTCGGACTATAATCGCAGGGGTGAACCGAGGCCTCTCCATTTTCAGCACTCACACTCGACATCATGCAGCTTCGCTCTTTCCTCCTCCAGCTTCGACTTCAGCGTCTCCGATTCCGTTTTCAGATGAGCCAGAGTCTCATTCAGCTGTACCTCCTGTGTCGCCATTTCAGGGATTACAGGGGATCTCATATATTTCCTTTGTGCAGGCAGCGATCGTCGGCGAAAAGGCTTAAAGCGGAGCTAGCAGATGATGCTGCTGTCATGACGTCAGAGGGAGAAGATGCTCCTCCGGTTTCCACAGGAGGCAGGATGGAGGAGGAGAGAGGAGGACGCTGCATCCTGGTGATGCTGCTGCTCCACACAGGCTGCATCCTCAGCAGTCAGTGCTCCACTGCTAAATAATGCATTTTCATACTCCTGACAACACAAAGCTGTTTCTCTGTCTGAACTACAGCACATACGCAACGTATTTTTACAATTAAAATTGTTTATTTCAGTTAAATCATTACATAACATATTTTTATATCAACATGTTGTTGAATGTTTTGAGTCAACTTTCACATTTTCACAATAAAACATAGCTACTGAGGTCACTGTTTTTTTGTTTTTTTTTTGAGAATTTAGGCTTTATTTTTACAACCTACACTTCATAAATATTATTATACTGGGCATTTAACTGACTACTTTTAGGATAAAATATAACATTAATACTACAATATCCAGCTTTTGGCAATAAATCTAGCATGAGATGCAAAATCACTGCACTCAGCTCTGCTCATCTCTTCAAGTATTAGTCTTAGAAAAGTACAGTAAATAAAAATGATAAATAATAAAAACTTACTAGTCTAGAAGAAATTATTTACGTTTTGAATTGATTACATATTTCTACAAAGTAATATGAATACATTTACACAATTAAAATGAAAATAGGTGACTGCATAAATATTCACCCCCTTTAAAATAACTTAGCTAAATCATCACTGGTGCAAGCAGTTGATTTAAGAAGTCACTTGATTAGTTAAATAGAAGTTGCCTGAATGCAGTGAATGTGTTTCAAGGACACCTGTATTTGCAAGGTCCAATTACTGCTGAGTCAGTATCCAGGCCAAAAACAATTAACAAAAGAACACTCCTTCTGATAGAACACTCTTCTGAAGGAGTTTCAAGCTTTCATGGTTGAAATGGGAGCAAATGCGCAAACAGCAACTGTTGCCTGGGTTAACCGGTCATACCATCAAGTCTCATCAGACCAGAGCCAGGTGACTTTAGACTCTCCCACATGCCTTCTGGCAAACTCTAGCTAAGAGTTAACATGAGGTTTTCTCTCTTTGCCACTCTTCCATAAAGACTTTGGCTGGTAAGAACACAGCCAACACTTGCTGTGCATACAGTCTGTCCCAAGGAGGGAGAATTTTTGTGCAATCACATTTTTTTATTTAAATATTTGTAATTAATATTACTTTGTATAGATCTGTTTTCATTTTGACATGAAAGTACATATGTACATTTTTCTCAGAAAAGCCATTAAATCAACCACGATTTAATATTGTAAAAAACATGAAAAGTAAAAACTTCCAAGGCTGGTGAATAATCTTTACAGCCATAGGCCACTGGACAATGAATTCATCATAAGAAGTGAAAGTCTGTGTCAGATCCTGGTTAGAAAGCCCAGATGAAGACTGTTTGGGACCTGCAGCAGCTCCAGAGCCTGTGAGGACGGGCAGAAAGGAAACGTGACCTGGAAACGATAATCTGTGTCTAGCATCAGCTGTGTGGATCCTTCACGATCTTGTAATAATGACTACAAACAAGAGCAGGACACGTTAAGTGCAAGTACAGCAGGTGAGCATCGTTTTTATGACATTATACTGAATTTTAAATGATTAAATCCCATTACATTAAGATTTAAAAAATTACCAGGGAGCTCACCTGAACTTTGCGGACAAATGATGACGACACCCTTTTCTCAAAATCATCAATCGGTGTGTATGAATTCAAAGTCTTGACAATCTAAACATTTGAAATGCGAATGTTGCTTTAAATTAGAGTGAAGCTGGAGTTTCTACTACCAAAATGTGGGTATAGCACTGAATAAACTACCTGAACAGGGCTGAGTTCAGTGCATTTCTCAGCGATCTCTTTGGCGTCGGCATCAGTGGACTTGTTGACCTGTAGTAGCCAGGCGGCCTGAGTCAGCGGCTTCAGAGTATCTATAGCATTAGAGTTCTGAAGTTCCTTCTCTTTCAGCCACTCTTCCAGGTAACTGATGTTACATCTATCAGAGAAAAGATGCTATGAAACTAATATTTTCTGTCCACAAAAATTGTTTTTATTCAAATATCACAAAAGCAGCCACAGACCTGATTTGCATTCCCTTCCTGCAGGAACACATATCTTTGCGGAGCATGATGTTGTTGAGGGTGGTTGCACCCACAAGGAAGAACAGTTGTTTAAAAGCTTGCTTGATGAGGACTTGCTCCATGCCATGCTGGGTCATGGTGGAGTGGAAGAAACTGAGCTGCTGAATGATGGAGGAGAGGGTGTAGGTCTCTGAATCCTCGTAGATGCTATTGGAACGTTTCCTGAAGCCTGTTGGCTTCATGCTGGAAATCCCCTGTAAACTCTCGTGCTCCAACATTCCAGGTACTGGTGATAAAGGAAGCACATTTTACAGAGCTTATAAAGTTGGCCATGGTCAAAATGTGCATGCAACAATATAGGTCCTGATACATAAATAAACGGAACTGAATCGTAAAATACCAATAGCAGGTGTGAGGGACTTTTCCATGACCGTGATGAACTGATGGTAGATGTGGATGGCCAGATCGCTGAGAATCTGCCTGTGTTCTGACAAATCAAAATTCTGCAGGCAGTTCTTCTTCTGGTGAGGTGTATTTTGTTTCATGAACTCCTTTTGTGAACAGAGCAAAACAAAACAATGTCAACACATGTTACTGTATAAAACAAAAAAACCCACAGTGGGTACTGTGTATTGAGTAAATCCATACCTCCTCTCCGCTGTACTGCTTCAGACAATTGAGCAGCTGGTACATATTGGAGAGCCAGAAGGACAGCAACTCAAAGTCTTTGTGGTAACTCTGGCACAGAAACAGGACAACTTCTTGTTATCTATTTACAGCAACTCCTTTGTATATTTTTATAATCCTTTAGGGATGCTATATTATATTTTATTTATGGCGCTTGTAAGTTTACTTTTCTTTTTCCTTCCCAACAATATCTCAAACTCAAAATATGAGAGTAAGCTAAACTGCTGTCACTGGCTACAATGTCTTAGATATTATGTGGTCTTTTTTCTAATATTTACTCGTCATTAAAAAGATGTACAGTACAGATAAAGTCCAACAGATTTATAATTAACCTCACCATGATGACCTTTTTGACACCACCGATGACAGCATTCATAAGAGACTTGAGTTTGGCTTCATCATTCAGGTAGTCAGCATGGCGGACACACATGAAGAGGATGAAAGCTGGCAGACCAGGGATCATGTTCACCACCACACCTTTGGGCTTCAAGTCTGTGGGCAGTTTAAGTACAATACAAGTTAATTCAAACAGTTCTGAAAGTCAAAGACCGATGCTGTAGTAGAACTGGGAGAAAAGCAAATAAACTCAAAATGTACAGCTTAAATGTGACTGAATTAGTAAAGAGGACAAATACCCAGAATGATGTTTTGAATGAGCTTGGGTTCATCCTCTCTCTTATACTCCAACATGCCGAGATAATCTTTGGGAATAGCAGGTGAAGACGTTTGCTTGGCTGTTTGACAAACAATGAAGTGATTAACATGGACATATTAGATTTATCTGACAATTCACACACACAGGCCAAAACTTTACCTTTCTGTGATGTTTCAAGGCTCTTTATTTGATTCTGGAGTTTCTTTATTAATCTGTCTTTCTGGTCTAGCTGTTCTTCAAAGTCCTGGAAAGACATGAGGGTTTGTTACTGTCTTTCATACAGACTAAACGTATATTCACACATTTATGATATAACTAATCTGCCTATTCACTCATACCATGTTCTCAGCAGTTAACTGCGAAGTCTCCTGTCTCAGTTTGCTCTTGGCCTCACTCTCCATCAGCTGCTGTCTCTTCAAGTGATCATTCTCCTCTTCGAGCTCCTCTACTCGGGCTTGAAGCTCCCTCTTCACCTCCTCCAGCTCTTCAGCTTTTTCCTGAAAGTGCCTAAAAGCAGCAAAAATTAATCAGACCCAGAAACGACCATTCGACCTTCAACCAGAAAGCAAACTCCAGTCTGATTATGTTACCTGCGTTGTGAGCTCTCTTCTTTAATCTTTCTTTGAAGAATGTTGTTGATCTCCTCACTTTTTTCTTTCAGACGACACGGACAGAGAACAAACAAAACAACAAATAAAACAGTCTGCAAAAAGCTCCATTATTAAATTCCTAATGACAAACTACTTGGACCTACCTGCTAATTCTCTGGTCTTCTCTTCAACATGGATTTCCAATTCTTGTTTTTGTCTCTGCAGCTCTGAGACCTGCAGTTTCAGCTCAGGTATAACCTGAATCCCATCAAATAAAGGAAAGCACAAATGGTTTGTTCTGAACCTCATCTATCCCAAAACATTTAACATGGACTTAAGAATGAAATAACGCACCGTGTTCTCACTGCTGAGCCTCGAAACTTCTTGGCGAATATTCTCATTGACATTACTTTTCTCCTGGAACAGGTTTTGCAACTTGCTGTTCTCATTTTGAAGATGGTCCACTTTCAATATCAAGCCCTCCACTTGGGTCTCGTAGCTTTCTTTCTGCTCCCTCTGGTGATTTTCCAATATTCTGTCACCAAAGGTAGAACCATGTTCAACTGGATCAAGTATATGCAGATGCAATACTTAATACAACTGATATTAAGAGGAACAATTGGTTGGTTGACAGTAAAACTACTGTATATACCTGGTAGCTTTCTGCAGGTTTTCAAAGCCTGCCAGCAAATCTTCAACTTCATAAATCTTCTCAGAATTATCTGGAGTAAACCTTCAGGGAAGCAATTTGTGAGATTAAATTCCTTATTGAGATGTACAACTACAGTATGTGAGTGAAAATGTAAATTATTTTTGATTACCCCAAAAGAACCTCCTCTTCAACAACCCCTCCAAGAAGTTGTCTTGTAATCTCATTCAATTTAACTACAGTAATAAAGACAAATATTAGGAGTTCAACAACTTTTAAACTCTATCTCTAGAATTACGTAGGAAAAGTAGGCACCTCTTGCTTGTTCAGACTGTTCCTTCATCCTTCGGTCCATGTTACTCCTCTGATTTTGCAGGTTGTTCAGATCTCTGCGTAGCTCGGGAATGGCCTTGACGTGCTTGGTGAGCTGGATGACTTGTTGCTGCAGGTCGGAGTTCAACTGACCAGCCTCCTCTATCTTTCTGTGAAGACTGACTCTCTCCTCTTTCAATCTCTTAATCTCCTCTTTGAGAGTTTCCACCTCCTTCTCATGGTCATGTCTCTGGATCTCAATGTTGTTCTCTGCAATTCTACATGAGAATATTCTCGTCAACAATCTGAATAATTGAATGAGCTGAGCCAAGAATTGCGTGTAGTTGAAAGAAATACCTCATCAATGCCGTCAAGTAGGTAGATTGCACATTTTCATTACTTACTTTCTGAGCCTTGCTTCATTTTCTTTCTCGTCTAGAAGACTTCTCTTTATCCGATCAAAGCCCTCTGTAGAAGAGTAAAACTGGTTATAAGTTTGGTATAAATTATAAATAGAGTAGCATACCTAGGGATCTTTGCTCCTACCTTTGGCCTCTTTGGTGGAAGCTTCAAATTTTTTCTCCAAATATTGCTTTTCGAGGTTTAGTGCATCATTCTCCCTTTGAAGCTGTGCAATTGTCTGGAACAAAAATAGAAACATGTATTTAAGGGGCATATGAAGTCCACTTCACAAGCAACAAAGGTCAGCAGAGACTAATTGTATTGACATTATCATGAACTTCAAAACTGACCAAACTAGCATCTTCTTTCACTTTCTTCTCTCTTGACTCCAAAGATGCCTTCTGGTTGATTACTTTGTTCATCTGTGTTTCCAAGATCTGAAGTCTGTCCACGGTTTGAGAATGAGTGTTGGCCAAGCTGGTCAGTCTTTCCACCAATCCACAATTCTCTTTATTCTGGAAGGTTAAAAGAGTCATACACTGTCTATGTAAAAGCCACAGCTAACTCTGGAAGAATTTTTACCTGTTCTTCAATCTTCTTTCTGAGCTGCTGCACCCTGTAGGAAAGTTGGACATTAAGCACCAGTCGACGCATGGTTTGAAATCGCCGTCGAGCCAGCCATGCTCTGGCATATTTCTGGAGAACAAGGACTTTGTGCTCTTTCATCATCTGATAAAAGATGAATAGCATAAATCATTTGAAAACATTTTTTTTATTTTCACACAAATTATTACAAATGACAAAGTATTGATTCCTAGTGACCTTTTTGTATCGTTTACGGGCCACCCAACCTCGTGTGAAGGCCTGGATGGTGATGGTGGCCAAACGGACCAACTGGTAGACCTGTCTCATGCCGTAGCCTCTCCAGTGTCTCTGGATCACAATTGCTGCCCAGCCCTGCTTCAGTGTTGCAGCACTCACTGTTTTACTGCAGGTGTACAAACAAAATAAGTAGATATACAGTACATGTCAAAACCATAATACATTCTACTGATGATACTGTACACCATATTATTATAACTCTTACCGGATTGTCCTCTTTCCACGGATGTACTGTTGGAGAATGATGGCAGCCTCTCTCATGCGCAGGTACTTCCTCCTCTGGCTCCAGCCGCGGACGTGTTTCTGGATGGTTATACAGGCTCCTCGAAGTCGGTCCAGACGCAGCTTCTCTAGATAAGCTACCTGACCAGCTCGGAAGAAGATTTTTGTCCGACCAAACTTGTACTGGTTTGAATCCTGGAGATCGAGCCATGAGGCCATATGGTACATAAACATATAGTGCACAAAAATGCAGACAACATTGTTGGGTGGTTGACAGGCAGCTTACCTGAATCAACCGTGATAGCACATTCTTGCAGGTCTGTTTTTTATCATTGAGGTCTGCCTCCTGAGGGGACATTAGGATACTGTATCGGCTGTAAAACTCAATGTATGTCCACCTGCAAACAAAAAGTGTGTAAGCCAGCATAATGTAAGCATAAAGAAAAATAAGGGAATATTGGGAAACATAAAATCTACTAATCACCTTGATGGATAGCTCTGTGCACTGATACGAATAGTTTCAAGGACGCCACAGGCTCGCAGCTGCTGCACAACCCTCCTGGAGTCATATCTTAAAACATGAACAAGCACTCACTCAAACCAAAAAATACAAACATGCACATGATTCAGGACAATACGGAGTGGATTATTTTAATCACAGATTCATGAGTACTCACTCAAATGGAAGCTTTTCATCATTCGGCTTAATGCAGCGCACATAGTGAGGTGTTGTCGCATTCAGTGTTTCCATAAGTAAAGAGAGGGAGCTGCGGAACTACATTCAACAAGTTCAAGACAAAGATTAGGAAGAGTCAAATACATACGCAGTCCGATTTATCCTGTGAATACAATACAACAAAATACTGGACTGGAGCTGAAACTGTATCCAATGAGCAGTGGCAGAGTAAACACTTTCACCTTATCTCCCACTGAAGTTCTCAGCTGTTTATTGGCTGGTTTCGCTACAGGCCGGGCAGGTCTCACTTTGACGCCTTTACTGTTCACAGTGTTGTCCTCCTCCTCTTGGAAAAAGTTGGCTAGAAATGGAAACTGATAACAGTTGCAAGCAAGCAGGAGAATTGTTAAAATGGGAAGCCTGAAACTTATTTTATAATGCAGAACATTTTATTTGTTGTGACCATAATTGGTTACAAAAAAAATAAAAGCCAAAGTAAAATAAGGGCCTTTGATCACCTTACTGCCTCTCATAATGTCAACCAGCTCTTCATAGAGAGCATCTCTGTTCTTCTCAAGAAAACCTCTGCACTGATATTCAACCTGTTAATGGAAATAGACTAGGATGTAGATTAAAAATATCTGGTAGGAATCCAAAAGCATTCACTGTTAATACCAGAAGAGCTACTATATTTTATGTACTCCATTATGCATGTAATGGACTATGGAGATTGCACCTTATCTGCAAAGTGTTGTATCACAAATGCCTCATTTGATAACCTGGGCTTCTCAAACAGAGTATTGACTTCAAGGTAGTTGTACAGCTTCTGCAGCCAACTTTGATCAGTGCCCTGAGGAAACTGTAAAGATATATATATATATATATATATATATATTTTACAGGATGAAAAGAGAAAATTAAATTACAAAAAAAAAGAAAGAAAATGCAGTGAAGTTCATATCACGTCTATTCAATCTTACCAAACATTCTTCATCAAGCAAGTCAAGGATCCCCATCTTTGCTTCAATCAGGTCAATGACCGGCTGGTTGTCATAGAAATCTATCAGCGTCCATGGGATGTCCTCTTTCATGTACTCCTCTTGCTCCAGCTTGAACACATGCTGATTGAAAATAAGAAAAATTAATCCTCAGAGTTGCTAAAGGCATATGTAGTGGAAATAATTTGGTTCAGTGGTGATGCATACCAAGTTAAACTGCTGTTGAAGCTTTTCATTTGCATAGTTGATACAAAACTGTTCAAAGCTGTTGATGTCAAATGTTTCAAAGCTGAGGACAAAAAAATCAAGTTCAGGTCTGAAATGGCAGCTATAGAGACGTGAATATATCAGAAATCACAAGACAAGTATGTAGCATCTGGACTACCCATAAATGTCCAGAACGCCTATGAAAGTTTGTTGCTTTCCAGGAACCTTCAGCGCAGTGTTTATCCTGTTAATAATACAGTCAAACAGATGGGCATAAATCTGTTTAGCCAGAGCATCTCTGGCATTTACTGCTCGCTTCTTGGGCACCGGCTTCACCACCGTCTCAGCAACCAGAACAATCCTCCGATGACACAGCCAACGCACCAACCCTTCTACACTCACCCCCAGCAGCTCACAGAAAACGGCCAGGTGTGGGTCACTGAGCTGCAAGATATTCAAATCGAGGTTTGTATTTAATCTTGAAGATTTAACTTCACACACACACAAAGTACATTCAGGTTTGTAGAGTTGAGGCTCACAGGAACTGATGATTTGTCATCTCCTGAGTTTTTGATTTCCACGTTTCCCAAATGCAGAATGGCTGCCAAAACTTTAAAGACATCTGACTGAAAGTCCTCCTTCAACCCTGGAGAATCAAAGAGAGGAGGGCAAAATAACAGAAAAGTCTCACTAAGAGCAATTCACAGTGTGACAGCTGACAGTGTTTTTACCCAGCAGTGAGAAGGTCCGTTGCGTCTCTTCCATGTCTTTCTTGTCATCTACACCTTCAATGGTGATGTCACCACCCATGCAGGTATACTGGAAGTTATCTGCACTCACTGCCGGTAAAAGGTTAGGCTATGGTTATGTTATTAATCATACTTACAACAACACAATCACAAAATGAATTTGTGTAATTTCACTAAAGGCTTGAACACTTATTCTGTGTAATACATGGAACACCACACTAATAAAACAGTGACAGCTCCATCTCAAACAAACCCTCGGTGCCGACTCACACAGTCTTAGGTTCTTGAACTCCGGCAGATCAGCACAGGAACACATCTGGTAGAAAATGTGATAATTTCGCTCGTTGTCTGCCTGAAACAAAAAACAACAACAGTGAATGACTGTCATGGCTCAGAAATAAGACAAATATGACTCAACAACACACACCTCATCTCATACGCTACCTGAAAAATGACTCTGGATTTCTCTAAGAGATAGGTTCTCATGTTCGCGCCGATGATCCGGTACCTCTTGTCAAAACTGATCTCAGTGTATTTCCCAAATCGGCTGCTGTTGTCATTCCTGGTGGTCTTTGCGTTTCCTATTGCCTGATAGAAAACCAAGCTCTATGATATCTTAACATATCCTAATTTTTACAATGGGTGCATAAAATGGCAGAGAATTATTTTAACTATTAAGCCAGCTCAGTGGAAAGATTAGTTATGTGTTTCCTTGTGAGTGTGGATCCTGGTTCAGTAAAACCATACCTCTGTTATTGGATTGGATGCCAGAACTTTGTCTTCAACTCGAGTCTTGCTGCCAGATTTGCTCACAACAGCAAAGTATCTCATTGCGTATCGAGCAGACACGGTTTTACCAGCTCCAGATTCACCACTGACTATGATAGACTGGTTCTTGTGGTTTCTGAGAAAGAAAGAAGTGAAATACACTGGTCTAACTACACTGTGTACCCTCCTTTGTCGCTATCTGAGGTTTTACTCACCTGGCCATCTGTTTGTAAGCTTCCTCCGCCACTGCAAATATATGAGGGTCCATGTCTCCCATGTTCTGGCCTGAGTAGGCATGAATGATTGCATCTCCATAGATAGGGAGCTGTTTGTATGGATTTACAGCCACCAGTATAATACCTGAAATGAGGAAACAGCACAGGCTCAGCCAAAAGCACAAAGTGCTGAAAACCTACTGTGCAGGCTACACCCCAGCGTTTGACAGTCAAAAGCTTTTTGAAACAGTACCACAGTAGGTGTAGATGATTCTGGACTCCACAAATCGCACTTTGAGGTTGTGCAGGACTGCAGGTTCGTGCAGGTAG
The DNA here is from genome assembly GCA_032362345.1 of Sandelia bainsii. Taxonomy (NCBI): domain Eukaryota; kingdom Metazoa; phylum Chordata; class Actinopteri; order Anabantiformes; family Anabantidae; genus Sandelia; species Sandelia bainsii. Next base: position 16,125,344 of record JAUMHL010000027.1, read on the forward strand.
CTGAGAGCTGTCAGGTCATTCTCCCCAACCAAGATGTCCGGATTTCGAAGAGGAGGGAGTTTCGGTGGTTCTGATGGGTCAACAGGATAGTGGTACTCCTGTCACAGTGACAGGTTATATAAAGAGTTCAGGTCAGCTGTTGCGTCTCACCATCATAAATCCTGTACAGCTGCATTTGAAATCATTACACGGTACTTACAGTGCCATCTTCAAGACGCAATTGAAGAACATTATCTCCAAAATGAAAATCTCTCATAATCTCTGCTGATTTCCACACATGCTCTGCATCTGGAATCCACACTCTGTTGTACTAAACGGAAGGATTTCAAAGTTTACGGGTTATTAAAAAAATTATTTAACACTACAAATGTAAAAAAGTAAGTGAACACGAGTGTACTTATACTTATATTCTCAGTTAATTAGTTTGCATCCGAATATTTACATTTTAAAAGTTTAATAAAAGTAAAGAGTTAGATTTAGATTTAATATTCACTTGGATACAGCTTCCTCTGCATCCATTTCACATGTCCGAGCACTGACAAGGTTTCCATATGTCTCAGCAGGTAAGTCATTGTGTAAATATTGTGTCTATTGTAATAACACGGAGCTTTTCTCTTACCTCGGTGTACAGTTCCAACAAAGCCATGGTCATTCATTATTATTGTAACTTCTCTTGTATTTCTGTGTCTGTTTATTACCGGCTATCACTGTACTTTCCAAGTTACCAACGAATTTCCTACATGCCCCTCACAACTATGCTGGTATTACCACGGTCAAGGTACATGTAATTACATCATTTTTTCCTGTCGTACTTTTCAAAATAATATTCAATTCAATAGCCATCTTTTTTTGAAATCCACTTAAACCAGTTTACTGCATAGTCTCGATAAAATATAATTTTGATGTGATTGCCGTATATTTACTCTATTTATCCAATTAATTTGTGCTAATTGTTTATATGTAGTCATATAGTCATTGCAAATGTAAACATGCAAATATATTTACTTACACCTTATTTTCTTAGTATTATCTTACTTAGTTTCATTTTAAAGGTTATCATTTTGTTATCACTGTTAAAGCATGGGGAGAAATGTTTGATGGTGTCTCTCTCACATATAATTATGGGAATAAAAACACGAAGTATAAAAATTATACTTCCATAAATTCCTAGAACCCAAAAATGCTTCTTTTTTCTCTTGCTCTTTTCTCCCACTGAAATAACTTTGTCCAGATAAACAAAATCAACTTTCTAGGGCTTCTTTTATAGACTTTTACTTTTATTCTCATACACAATCTCTGAACACCTGGTTCTTTTAATTTGAAAACCCCACTCATTTTCTTTCCTTCTTCCTGGATGACTTTCCACTCACCTGCTGCACACTTTGACTCCGCCCTCCAGTCTTGTGACAGCAGCTTGACAGAGAGGGTGTGCTCGTTTAATCAAGGATTGTGACAACAAAAGATACCGGATACAGGTCTCAGCCAACTCACCATATGTGAACACATTCAAGCCACTGCTTTACCACAAGTAGTTAAATGCAAATGATTAAACAAGTAAATATTTCACCACCTTATACCAACTTGACCCAAATTGGGACTGGACCCAAAACAGTGGGAATATTGGTTTTACAAAATTATTTTACAAAGAAACACATGAACACTTTCATTGTGTGCACAGCAGAGAATTTGTAAGCTAAGACATTGATGCTTTTAAGTCATTTTCATATGTCCAGAAGCATTTCATGTAAAAATAAAGGATAACAGGATATAAAAGCACAGTTAGCACATATAAAGTCCAGATATTCCATAGAGTGGAAGGAAATACTTCCCGTGTATGGAAAGCCCAGTGCATTTCTGAATTTGAATGAGACTATCAAACTTTTCCTTTTCAAACTCTCAAAAGCTGTTTTCATGTATTTTTGATAAAGTCCAAATCTGCAGCAATGGTTCCAAACAGATACTTGTTCTGTGGAGAATACTTGGTGTTAAATACAAATTCATACTTTATTACATGACTCTGTCGCACAGAACACACAGAACATGAGTGTGCCAGTGTCAATACAAAGAAACAGAAAACATAATTAAAAGTTGTTAAAAAGAGCTGAGATCTATTAACACCTCATGAGTTGGTGAAACCCTTTAGTCAGTTTTTACACGTCAAATTTTAGTAGCTGTAGAGATAATAGATAATAAAAATACAGCGCAGCATTTAAATATATGTGTCTGGTTGGAAAAAAAATTTTTTTTGAAATTGTGAAATTACTTTACTTTAGATAACATGGAAAAAAACATACCCATGAATGAGGGACTGAACGCCCCAAATTCACAAAACAGCATCTACACTATCGACAATACTTTAGTTGTGGCAAGAGACGACCTTTGAAAGGTATTTTTGCATGTTTACTGTTCATATATACTACCAGTCAAAAGTTTGGCCACACATAGAAATGACCATGTTTGTGAAAGAAAAGCAGATTTCATAACATCAAATTGATCAGATTCATATTGTAAATGACTATTGTAGCTCAAAACAACTGTTTTTTAAAAGGAATATTTACATAAACATACAGAGGCCTAAATTCTGCAAACATTAGTACTGTCTTC
>JAUMHL010000027.1:16133847-16159662 GCA_032362345.1 Sandelia bainsii
CTTTAGGCCATAATCATCAAAATTAAAAGAAATAAACGCTTAAAATGTATCAGTCTGTGTATAATGAATCTATATAATATATGAGTTACACTTTTTTGAATTGAGTTACTGACATTAATTAAGTTTTTGATGATATTCTAATTTATTGATGTACCTGTATATCCAATCCTATCCTAGGTAACTTCGACTATCAAACATCACTTTCAGGTATTACTGTGTAGTTTAACATTACCGCTGTTTGTACAGAGCTGTCTTCTCCTTCAGTAGAGCCTAAGCTCTGACTAAACTCAGATGAGTTGCTGCTGTAGTTGGAGTCTGTCCTCTTGTGACTGGATTTCATTGAACTCTGGTGAGGTATAAAAAGACAAATTAAAGAATGTTACAGATGGAATAATAAATAGCCAGGTATGTCATGCATACCAGAACAATGATGTCCTGATAACATTTTACCTTATTTTCTGACTAGTACTGGTTTCAGTTTCAGTATGCTTGGCGGGACAATTTCACTATATAAAAGTTCAACTACAGCAATTCTAGCACCATAGTAAGTTCTATCAATCAAAATGGCTCAAATGATAAAAGTTGTTACTTCAAAACTATATGAAGCCAAAATACAGTTCCTTACAATGCTGAGATTCATTTCTTCCTTAAGGTCTTTGTGCCTCTCCTCCAGATGTAGGTGTTCACTCAGCAGACTTTGGTAGCGAGAGCGTTCTTCAGTTAACTCCTTCTCCAGCTGTTTTGTGTTCTCAATGTTGGTCTTAATCTCTAAAACAAAAGTTTTATATATTTATTCTGGATTTAGCCATTACTAGAAAAATGTAAAGGTTTGAAGAGAACTACTTAGTACCTGTTAACTGTTTTGTTTGTTCAAGTATTACAGTGTTCAGTTCTTCCTTCTCTGTGTTCAACAAGGTGTTCTTCATATTAAGCTCTTCTACCACCTGATTGTGAGAGGAGACAAATCATGTGTTCTTAGTCTTTAACTGACTTGTGGGGGAAAAAAACCTGTATATAGGACTGCTACATTATTTATTGAATGCAAAATTCTTCCCCATCAATTACAGATTTCTAGTCTAGTTGGGACAGCAGGGAAGAATATTGTGAGAATTTACACCTCAGACTCCCCAGGCTATTTTTTAACAGTTTGTTATTCAGCAGGCCAATAGGATTCTCTATGATTAATCTCACGTACTGAATACTGAGTATGTGATGATAAACTTTGGAAGGAGGTACAGGGTTAACTTGTGAAAGCACAACTGTTATAAATATTAATTTGTTCCCTTGGCGGTTAAATTATGGGGATGAACAGAGGGATGGGAAATATCAGTGATAACTGAGGATTTTGATGTTTCGTGTATGTTAGGAGTAATATGTTTGGTAGAATCTGACTGTGACTAATTTGATGCTTTTATTTTTATGAATTGTGGGGGAGCTGGCAACATGATTTATTATGTGTGCAGTAACTTTCCTTGCTCCAAAGCAATTTCTCCTGACTGAGACAATAAATAAACAAAGGTAAATAACAATACATACAAAGTACGGTATAAACTGATGGCCAGCAGAAAACAAACAAGGCTATAAGAAATAACAATATGGAGGTGTGGGCCCCAATATGAATTAAACTGAATATCATTAAAGGTACTTATGCATCTCCATCAATACTATGCCATTAATCCCATTTATTAATACTCCAGGTATTTAAAGAGTTATGTAGAAATGTCAAGTTGCCAGGCAGTCAAGATTGATACATTTAAGTGACTGTGGAATAGACCTACCTGTTGAATCTGAGCCTTGAAGATATTTGTCTCCTCTTCTAGGTTTTCTTTCTCTATGCAGGTGTTATCCAGCTCATGCTGAAGAAATGAGAGCTGCTCTAGTAGTGAGGGAAGTGTCTCTACTTTGGCTCTGGCCTCCTTCTCTGATTTCCTTAGGCTTTCAATCTCCTTGCTCAGTTTTCCTCTCTCCATAGACTGGGTCTTCTCCACAGCACTCAGCCTCTCATTGAGCTCTCTGTTTTCTTTTTGCTGCAGGGGGAGATACACACATGCTGTGCATGTGATACGACAACTCCCAATGACCCTAAGTTTCTCCAGCAAGAGTTCTTACGGTAAATTCCCGAGTGAACAACTATCTAATGCAGACACAACTAGACATCAAGACTCTCACGGCACGTACCTGCTCGTCTATCTTGTGCTGCAACTGCATAATCTTGTTCTCCATGCCAATGTTGAGCTTCTTGAAGTGCTCCACAGAACGGGCCTCCACTTTCAGTTTCTTTAATTCCTTCTTGGCCCTCATGCGACGTACGCAGCTCTGCAGCAAGACAATGGCTGCCACAGTGCGTCTGTAATGCTGCCTGGTTAGCCAGCCTTTCACCCACTTCTGGATGACCACAGCCTTCTTCTCAAACATCAACTGTGAAAGTCAAATACAATATGTTATGTTTAAAAGTAAAATCATAATGACAACATTTATTTCAAATGTTGTCATTACCAAGTAAGAAAAGTTGAGGTGAAAATGCAGAACCCTTTTGACAAAATGTATGATTCTTAAAATTTATGGTAAGATTATTTTTACATAATACAGTTTTGTATACAGTGAAACAAAATGCATTAACACTATATGTCTGTCTTATTTTAACAGGTTCTAATACAAGGCAAGGTTGATGATGGTATTGCCTTATGGCAATATTACATTATATGCAAAATCCTATTTTGACTACAAAATGCTGCAGTAAAGGAAACCTCGACATTACCTCATAGTACTTCTTTCTAGCCATGTAGGCCCTCAAGCAGCACTGGATGGTGATAGCTGCAGAGCGCTGCTGCTGGTAGCGTCTCCTGGTCGCCCACATACGCATGTTACGCTGAATGACAATGGCTGCTCTGGTTCTTCGCAGAAACTTGACATGACTGGCAGAAAAAAAAGTTAACGTTTTCTATTGCCTCTAACCACATTATTCTGCTGTTTTTTAATGTCCACGTACCTGCGTGCCTGGTGACCTCGTACATGTCTCTGAATGGTGATGGTGGATTCTCTCATCCTGAGGTACTTTTTGCGGGCCAGCCAGCAGCGGATTGTCTTCTGGATGTGGATACAAGCCATGCGCAGCTTGTCAGAGCGCAGTTTCTCCAGGTAAGCCACCTGACCGGCCCTGAAGAAGATCTTGTTTTTGCCAAACTGATACTTATCACGGTCCTAGGGGGAAAAAAAGCACAAAACAAAGTGATATTTGTAATACATCATATTTTAGTGGGTCAATGAAGGTTACATTTATTTTGTTGATAACAAAAAATGGGAATCCTTTTACAAAATTCAAACATACTTTTATAAGTTTTTCCAGGAGATTTTTGCAGGTCTGCTTTCTATCTGAAAGCACATCCTTTTGCTTCATGAGGACCCGATAACGACAAAAGAATTCCTGATAGGTCCATCTGCAATATTCATATGAAAAGACAAGTTGGGTAGATCATTTTGATAATATATTAAGTGTGTATACAATTACCCATGCACATATGCTGTGGACCAGCTAATGGTGTTGATATGCTACCTAGATGGGAAGCCTGCTGCAGAGATCCGAATTGTTTCGAGGATGCCACATGCCCGAAGCTGCTGCACTGCCCTCACAGGGTCCAAGCTTTATAAAAGATAACAAAAACCTGTTGCAAAATTTTTTGTATGACTCTTTTCATTTGTGCTTGTTGCTGATAATATCTGAAACAAACTATTGAAATCATCTTCCTCACGTGAATGGAGCTTTATTGTCATTTGGTTTGATGCAGCGTACGTAATGTGGAGTTGTAGCATTTAGTGTGTCCATCAGCAAATGTAGAGACTGTCGAAACTGAGAAAAACACAAGAACAAATCCTTGATAAGTTTATATGGAAATACATGATTTGTAAAAATATACTTCAACACTATCCAATCATATATTTTGTGGTGGTTATTTGTTCACTTCAAGACAACTAAACCCAACACTGACCATCTGAGAAAAACTGTTCGGTTATGCACCTACTTCAAAACTGTCACAAGGATGGGACAGCATGAAAAAATTATTACACACCACCACATGTCATCTGTGTCTTTTAATGGTCTCACCTGAAGTCCAACAGTCTTCTTATTGTCCCTCTGAGTCTGACCAGCTCTTCCAATGATGCTGGTAAGCTTCTTAGAATTTGTTGCCTTTTCATCATCCTCAAACAGCTTCAGTAGTAAATCAAACTGAAAAGACACGTTTTCAGACATCGATGCACCAGAATACAAAGTTGTCATTGAACAGCAGATGGCAGTGTTTTAAATCTAAAATTGAAAAGTGAGTGTATTTCCTCCAATAGTTGTGGTTTAACAATTCCAGGGTGTGTGTCTTGAGACTTACAACACAAAAATGCTCCTGGCAGGTGATATGTGCTGACATGAAATTACACTGAATATATTTCTTACTCTGACCACAACAAAGACTGACTAATCAAGAAGGTCTAATTACTAATAATAAATAGAATCGAATAACTATTTCACCTTGCTGTTTTTCAGCACATTTATCTGCTCCTCATTGACTGTGTCCTTGTTTTTCTCCAGGAAACCCTCACACTGGTACTCCACCTAGGCACAAAAGACCAGGTTGCACAGTGTTCTTCAACTAAAAGAGCAAAGGTCATATTCATCATCCAGAGTGATAAGTCCTGCTTTAATAAATAGAATCATAAAACATCTGTGGTGAAAGCACATAATTCTAACTCATAACAACTTTAGACATCACCCTCTTTGGCTTGTGCTGGGAAAACATGAGTCATGCATCCCTCCGTCCATTTTCCAGACTGCTTGTTCTGTTCAGGCTAGGGGGCAGCTGGAGCCTATCCCAGCACACACTGGGTGAAAGAGTGGCTTATACCCTGGACCAGTCACCAGTCTTTCAAATGGTGAACATATACAGATAATCAAACACATTTGCACCTAGAAGCAATTGAATCTTTGAATTAATCTAACCTTTACACATCTGGACTGTAGAAATACCTGAACACCAGAAGAAACATGTGCAGATACACTTGGAACATGCAAACTCCATATGCTGAAACCAAGACCTCCTTTTTGTGAGACATGCTAACTGAAGAGACACAATGCCTGTGACACACAAAAGTGTTTTACTGGGCAAATAAGTACCTTGTCTGCAAAGTGGTGGATGATGAAAGCTCTATTTGATATCCTGGGTTTATCAAAGTGAGTATTTTGCTTCAAGAGGGTGTTGTACATTTTCTGGGCCCATGTGTCATCAGAGCCTTTAGGCATCTATGGAAAGAGGAAGAACTGACACATCAGTTAGTCATAGCCTTACTCCTTCCTCAAATGTAAAGTAACCGAACAACATTTTGGTGAAAAAAGGGCCTTTTACCTTGCATTCCTCATCCAGTAGGTCGAGGACACCCAGCTTAGACTCAATGAGATTTATGCACCGCTGGTTGTCATAGAAGTCAATCAGAGTCCACGGGATCTCCTCTTTCATGTATTCCTCTTGTTCCAGTTTGAAGACATGCTGCAGGGAATAAAGCAAAAATAACTTACTTGTACATTATGACAAGACAATTAGTGTATTGGGTAGAAAAAGACACATACCAGGTTGAACTGTTGTTGAAGCTTCTCATTTGCATAATTAATGCAAAACTGTTCAAAGCTGTTGACATCAAATGTTTCAAACCTGAAGACAAATTCATGTTTAAATTAAACAAATATGTCTGACTATCAGTGGAACATAAAACCAAAAAACAACAACACGCACACACAAAAACATACCCATAAATGTCCAGCACACCAATGAAAGAGTGTTGTTTTCCTCCAGATTTTAAGGCGCTGTTAATACAGCCCACAATCCAGCTGAAGAGTTTGGCATAAATGTGTTTAGCTAAGGCATCTCTGCCATTGAGTGCATTCATTTTGGAAACAGACTTGACGTAAGTTTCTGTGGTCGTCTTGAGCTTCCTGTGACATAACCAGTGGGCCATTTCTTCACAAGGTACCCCCACCAACTCGCAAAACGCTATCAGTTGGACATTATCTGGCTGAAGATTAATAATAATATTTTTACACAGGTAAAGTTAAATACACACAATATAACATCCAAACATAAATTTAACCAAATTTACATATATCACATACTTCCTTGCTGTGTTCAAGGTTAATCAGTATTTACCAAGATGGTGCTCCTGTCTGCTGACTGATCTTTCACCTCCACATTACTAAGATGGAGAATAGCTGCCAGAATTTGGTAAATCTCCATTTGATCACTTTCACCAATTCCTACAATAAAAAACAGATCAATAAAACTCTAAATTAACATAAATTAAATTAACATTAAAAATGCACAAGTACAGTATTGTTTCTTCAAACTTTAAGTGTCAATCTTATTAAAATGCAACTAACACTCACCCAAAAGTGAGAAGGCCCTTCTGGTATTGCGCATCTCTTTGGCATCATCAACTCCATCTATGATGGGGCTCTGACCCTGGTTAATGTAGTAGAAGTCATCTGCACAACCTTCAAACATAAAGTACATAAGATAATGTACTAACGTACATAGACCTCTTGTTAGAAATGCTTCTCCAACTGTTAATCGACCCTAAATTGTTCAAAAAGAAAAACTGACTTGCATACCCAACTTGAAGGCTTTGAACTCGGGTAAATGTGAAGAGGCACAGAGCTGGTAGAATATATGATAGTTCCTTTCTCTGTGGGCCTAAAAGTAATGGAAACAGATTTAAAATAGGAACTATGTAAATTACACAAATCACCACAATCAGTAAAATTTATACCTGTAGATACATTCATGAACTACAAGTACACTGCTAAGCCCAGGCTAAAACAGAAATCATCACTTTGTCTTGAAAAAACTTGCCTATTGCTTAACTAAACCCAATATTTTAATATCTTTGTGAGTCAATGGCCAGGCAGGCTAAACAGTGGGCTGTTTCTTGTTTCTTATTATGTTGGTATGATAAATCTATGTTAAATTGTACATGACCACAAGAGTGTTTTAAATCAGTGAATTACAAGAAGAAATACAGTACATAAGACAGAAAAATAGCAAAGGTGAGATTCAGACAGGGAGGGTAGTTACCTAAAGATATGCAACTTAAATCCACAGCAATGACACTTACCTGAAACACAACTCTAGACTTTTCCAGTAAGTACGTTCTCATGTTAGCTCCAGTAATACAATGCGTCTTGTCAAACCCAATCTCAATGTACTTCCCAAAACGACTGCTGTTGTCATTCCTTGTTGTCTTTGCATTCCCAAAGGCCTAAAAACATACATAAATGTATCAGTAACCTCTATTTTTTATAATGTATATTAATAAAAATTTATTTTTCTGCAGAGTTAAAGGTTACCTCCATGATGGGGTTGGAGGCAAGAACTCTTTCCTCAACATTGGCCTCACCTGAGGAGCTGCTGACTGTGGCAAAGTAACGCATAGCATACTTAGCAGAGACGGTTTTGCCAGCCCCTGACTCACCACTCACAATGATAGACTGGTTTCTTTCATCTCTGCATGAAAATATGATAACATACAGATCGAATGTCAGCTTAAACAAAGTATCTCCATAAAACAAAGCAAAAATTTCACTCGTTTAAAATTTTTAATGTGAAGTATCAAAACCTCGCCATCTGTTTGTAGGCTTCCTCTGCTACTGCAAATATATGTGGGTCCATGTCCCCCATGTTCTGCCCACTGTAGGCATTGATGATCTCAGTTTCATAAATAGGCAGGTTCTCATAAGGATTGATAGCAACCAGGATAATTCCTAAATACAAAAAGAAAAGTTGTCAGTTAGAGTCGACTAAGCAGAAATGTCCGTTATCTGACATGGATTTAAATAAATAAATAGTGAATTCTATATCTAGTTGTTCTGTGTGCAGCATTTATGCCAGATGTATAAAATGCATTTCGGCGTGTGTTCCTTTAAGAGCAGCCTGTGCCACGATAATCAGCAAAATGTACAGCAGATCTGGTTAGAGCATAGAGTGGAGCAGGGCTCCAAAGTCTACAGTGACATAGATAGTGTTAGTCAAAGGAGAAGACGCTCATTACCACAGTATGTGTAAATCAACTTGGAATCAACAAAGCGCACTTTAAGGTTGTGCAGCACTGCTGGCTCATTGAGGTAGCTAAGAGCTGTGAGGTCATTTTCTGCCACCAGGATGTTGGGATTTCTTAATGGTGGCAGGTTGGTGGTTCTGGAGTCTATTTTGTATTGCACCTCCTAAAAAAGATGACAGAAGTTAACTTTGATTAACTGTTGATTTCAATGTAGCAAGAACTGCCACAGTAACTTGTGAAAAAGAGAGGAAACACAAAAATAATAGCAGTTCTACTACACATTGAAGCTATCTAGCAAGCACTGTGCTTGGCTTGTTCATGTTCATGTTCACTCATGATAACACTTTTACCTTATTTCCATACCTGAAGTGCATGCCCAAACTCGACATCACAGCTGCAGGCAGCAACAGCTCTGAGTGAAAAATTTCACCTACATTGCACAGACATTTTCATCCACCTAATTTGAAGCCCTTACATTACATCGGGTTTTTGTACAGTAAGTTTAGCAGAGCTGCAAACAAGCACTTTTCTGAGAATCTACACGCATTTACCAAACATCACAGCACTGAAAGATTTAAGAGACTACATTCTAGTACACTTGTAGAGAAATGTGTTCATGGCTTTCTGACCGAACATCACACAGCCATTTCCATTTCAGTGCCAATTTCTCCCTTGGTGTTTCTATGTGTGTATATCTGAGTAACTGTGTAATTTCCCTGCCTCACCGTGCCATCATCCAGTCTCAGAGACAGCGTTTGGTCGCCAGGAGTGTAATCTTTGATAAGCTCCGCTGATTTCCACACTTCTGCTGCATCTGGGAGCCATACACGGGCATACTGATGGACAAAGGGGAAACCGGGTCAGGGCCATTCAACCACTGCACTTATAGCAAAAGTGTTTTACAAAACTACAACAAAACAGCAATGAAACGTACAGTACTAGCTAAGCTGGTGTCAGCAGGTATCATATGGATGGATACTGCGTATTGAAAGTATCAGACTGATAAAAAAAGCAATAAAGGAACATTGTAAAAAAAACAAAAAAAAAAACATAAAAACTGTTGGTAAGCATTATACTACTAACAAGTAAATACCATTACTAACTTGGACGAATAACGTTAAACTATCATCATTGACGGATATAACTGACAAACTGATAAATTAGCTTGAGGAAACCGTTGTGAATGAGCTGAGACAATTTAATGTGCCTACCTTGGAGTAAAGTTCGCAGGCTGCCATATCTTTGAACTCGTTCAGTAAGTCACCAGAAACTTTCTCTGCCTGCAGAGACAGGGATAAAACATTTTACTGCCTGCCACAGTATAAAAACGCGAACTTTTCTCAGCTCCTTCCGTCGCTTCTGTGCTCTCCACCGACAGGAAGATTCAACTGTTACCTTAGCAGTTGTCACTCAGCTGCGCGTGCCCCGCTCTCGTGCCTCCCAGCGGCTAACACGCGCATGACAACTAAAGCCAGTCCAGGTGGAGGAGGAGGCCATGGTGGAGGTGTCAACATCACTGTGCTCCATGATACGGCGGCTGAAAATAACACCCACAGGTGCAAAATAATTAAGTACATTTACTCAAGTACAATTTTGAGGTACTACTTTGTTACTTTTATTTTTACTCCTCGACATTTTAGAGGGAAATACGGTACATTTTTACTCTTACATTTACAAAGATGGAAGAATCAATTACCTTTATAGTCATCTCATCACAGTTATACTAACCTAATACTTTTGCAGGACTTGGATGACTTGAAATTGGGGTGGGGCAGTGGGGTACTATAATGATAACAGTAGTAATAGGCAAAGGGCCATGTGATACAGAATATTAAAATATCAGTAGTGAGGGAACAGATGATCTGGTAGCAGCACGTGTGGTTGTGAATTTACATTTATAGTAGCATGTCTGGATCATGTATTTGTTTTAGTTAGGCCTACTTACTTTGCAGATTCAGATTCTGAAACATAATCATGGCAAAAAAAAATTTTTCCTTTCACTTGACACCTGCAGTTTGTATCCCACACACATCAAGTCACCAAGTAACATGGATATTTAACCTTTATTTTTCATTCATTACCAGATTACTCTTTGTCATAGTTTCACATTTGAAAGCTTGTTTACAGTTTACAGCTCAACTGTAAACTTGTAAATTCCCCTTTTAAAAAAGTTTATTTTTACTGATGTATAGCTCCCAACATTTGCTTTCTCTGGTCATAATGTCTTTCTCATTTGGCTGTTGATCAATGTTACTTACGCACTGACATACAACTGTCAGACCTATTGATAACTAACATAATTGTTGTTTGTAGCCTGAAGGTTGTGCTGTGATGCAATAGTGCCTTGTCTGCAGTTTTCTGTATATTCGATGTTGTAATTGATAGGCAGTAAAAATTAAACCAATCTGATATAACACCACTTCATGACTTAAACTAAACTAAAACAATGAATAAATTAAAGGTAGACTCTGAGACAAGCATGCTTTAGTAGAGACAAGTTTTAACAAAGTCAAATTATGTAGATAGAAATATTACAAACTAACACTGTGGCTATGGAACCACTGGAGCTCTGGGGCCCATGGACATTCACCTACTTGGTAATTGAAAAAAGATAAGTGTGAAATTGATTATCAATGAGGTTAAAACACAATTTCTTACAGCTGTCTCATATGAATCACTAGATATACTACTTCCTTTTTCTTTTCTTTTTCTGATTATATGGCATTATTTTGAGGAATAAAATAAAGCAAACATGCTAAACTCTCCTGTTTCCTCACAGTATGATGTATTATTTTCCAGTCTTCCGGTCTCTGTTGTACACACTACTGCTCTTGGAGGAAGGAAACCAACTAGGGGATATGGGGAAAAAAAATACAATATAAAAATATTTCACTTTATATCTCACCCTCACCTTATTTTTCCTGTTAGGAATTCTAAATTAGTGCAACATAAACCAGAGTTCTGTTAATGCAAATGTTTTTGTTTGGTAATAAAACATGCAAAATGCGTGGACACATTAAACAGAACAATTGTACTTATAAGATATTATGCAAAACTATTTTATTTACAAAACAAATGGCACAGTGTGACTGTACAGTAAATGCACATGCACACTCCAGACATGTCAAGAGAGTTTCTTCCTAAGTGATTCCAGTCAGACAGTGACAAGACATTTCAGGCAAGATTCACAACCAAGATTCTCACTGAGGGAGCAAATATTGCTCAAGAGGAACAACAGTTTGTTACTTTTAAGGCCATTTTAGAGGTCAGGATGAAATGGAAACCAGCAGCAAATGTTGGCAAACCAATGTCACTAAAATGAATCAAAATACAACCGACTACAAAATGTGCGTGTGTGATCTAATCTTCAGTACAGAATCAAATAGCTTCACAAAGATCACAAAGATTAGGAAAATAAGCAGGATTACTTCACCTGTTCACCATTTAAACAGATATGCCTAACATGTGGACACTCAAAACCATTTAAAACTTAAGACATACCTGCAAATTCTACTTCACACACACCTCAACGCAAAACGTTGTTTTCTGTCTGTGGTCATAACTCTAACATGGAAGATACGATTCCTTTGTGCTGATGAACGGGCTCTTCACTCGTATGGTGGCAACTGTATAGAGGCATATATCCATAAAAGTGAAAATGTTCTGAGAAATTAAGATAGCTTTAATATCCATTCATATACAAACTTCAAGTTTCAATAATCAGTCACTATTCCATGTTCTTAATCTCTTGAGAAACATTTTCATGTACTATTTGGTTTGACTTAACTCACTGACAATTTAGTGCCTGACAGTTGCCAATTTTTTTCAAGTATTTGGCTTGATACATAACTTGTTCTTAGAGGTTACACACAAAGGAAAAATATAAACAAAAACATAAAGAGCAGGTAGATATGAAATGGGGGTTGGAATGGTAACAAAACAAAACGGTAAACATGAAATGATCAACCAGCCAGTTTGCTGGTCACAATTGATGTCTTTCTTTGAGGCAGGTCCTGAGGTGTTGGGATGTGTCCTCCTGTGATTTCATTCTTCTCCGTTGGAGCTGATGGCAACTGTTTATTCTTCATTTTTGCCTTGGCCATGTTGTAGTCTCCAGAGTCAAAATATTTTTGCTGAACAAACAAGACAATATAAAGTGAGGCTTCTCTAACAATGCTAATGTTTAATGAGTATGTAGTACTTGGTCTGAAACGCACCCCCTTCTGAAGCCTTTTCCTGAGAAAGTCAGAGCCTCCGGGTTTGGCTCCAAGGTTAGGATACCTGGCCTTCAGTTTGGCCTCCTCTGCTTTTTCTGGACTGACTACTTTGTCATCCATTTCCTGTTGAAAGAGCATATGGTTGGCAAATTATCCACTCACCTGTCTAGAAGAAGGAAAAACATTTTTTTCGGGGTACATACAACATTGTTCCTTTAAAAGTGAAGTAAATATTCTTCAATTCCGTAATATACTGGCTCCACCATGAAGAGAAGCCTGTGTTTCCACTAGCATTAATTTAGTTTTTAAGTTAGCCTGTTTAGCTATAGGATTAGTAAATCCTGGCTAACCTATCAATCAGTGTAGATGTGGTTATGACAACATACTGAGTGGCAACAAACAGCCGGAAATTTGTTGTGTTGTACCAACAAACGATGGCAGCTAACTAACTAACTGCTCGTTGATGACATTAGCCAAAACCAGCTGCTGGCTACTAGCATGCTGCTAGCCGCCTGCTAATTTACCAGCTTCGACGTGGTGCTAGCGCTGGAAAACTAGTTATAATGTGTAGTTCGTCGTTGTAATTTACCTGCTGTTCTTCAGCAGTCCTTGTTTCTTCAACTTCCTCGGACATTGCTGTATTGTAACCTCGCTTTGTTCACAAAACTGTAGATGTAATGGTAGCCGTCCAACCTGCTCTTGTGGAAGATGAAAGGTACCAGTGTCAGCGAAGAGGCGGGCGACAGCGGCAGCCTGACCAGCAACAGGCCGCTGAAACGATGCCAGAGCTGCAGATGGTCAGAGGCTGTGAGTCGATCATTATCACACCACTGTAAGTCAAACGACCGAGATTTTTTTTTTTTTAAATTGTAAGCATTCTGCTATACAAATTAAATTTACAGGCTGTACTATAGAACATGCATAGAAAAGTGAAAATAGTTTCGTGGCTTAAATGATGCCAGTTTTCATCTACGTATGCGGTATTTATTATAAAGATCTTTCGTTATTAATTCAGACCTTTTTGAAGGTGCATGAAAACTAAATTTAAATCACAAAGTCTCTAAAAATATTTCTAAGAAATTACGAAAACTTAATTACATAAATTCCTATTTAAGTTTATATTAACTCATTTTTACCTCGGAAAGATTCAATATGTTTTTATAGTTTTACTACGACATGTCACATATAATAGCAAATAATTTCGTTTAATACATACAAAAATGCTATAAACTAAACTGAATTCATTTCTTTTCTTGAAAACGTGTTTTCCATTGGGCCTGGAAGATGAAGTATTAATTATGCATTCTTTTTAGTTTAGTATTTGTCAACTGTCTATCCTCAGGTTTAAGTTTCCTGTCTGCTGTCATAACTGATGACAAAGCCATCAAATTATCTACATTAATGCAATTTAACTCATATTACTGAATATAAACTGGTGAAAAAAGACTAGACCTTATACATACATTTATCGTAACATATACTTATGTTTGTCCTTTTTTAACTGTTATACCTATTGTATGAGTTACCCATCATAGAATAGTTAGAAAATGGTGTGATAAGACATTTTAAACCTTCAATTTTCATTTGCAGGTTAATCAGTACTTGAATGAGACAGATGAAAATCAGTTTACTACAATCCAGATTATACAAATCTATATAAATTCTATTTATAGGCATGTTTGCATCACCATATAGAACACTGCTGCAACAGATATATTTTCTCCATGTTCTTCATCTCAATACAGCTGCAAATTAATAGTTTATTACCAAAAATCAATACATAAAACAAAATAAAATGCCTTATTGTTGTTCTAACAAATATTGAGTGTCATAGAGGTATCTCTATGAATTTAGCTATGACTGTGCAACTGAACTGTCAGATCCACATTCGGAAAATAAGACACAGGGGAAGATCAATTCCCAAAACATGTTTTTTAATGTATTTTTTTGCTCTGTAACTGTAAAACATTATAATATACAACAGGATAGAATCATTTTGAAAAGTCCCAGATTTGGCACACACTGGGAGACATGTGGCTAATTACTGCTGTTTTGGAGGCAGATCTCTGTTATGTCAATGCTTTCAGTTCTTTTACAGCAATTTAAAACTGAAAGCATTTCTGTGTCCATCATCTGCCATTTGGAAATTAAATTCCATAACAATAACACACGGTCAACTTGCTGTCAAGTTTCATGACATGAAAAGAAATGCTGAAGCATGAGATTAATTATCCTCATCACCCATGTCGACGTCCTCTTGTAGCTTCTGCACCATTTTGTCTTCCATCTGTTTGGCCTTTCCTGTAAAAAACAAACAAAATTTTAACAATGCTACATTTACAGACTTAGCTTAGCTACATGTATTATGCAGTATTGATTTTTCCCCCCTATTTATTTGAACAACTTGAACAACAAATATCCATACCATGTAAATTGTACAACGGAAGCTTAGTTTTCACCTCTATTATGAGGGAAGGAGAAGCATAAAGGCATTTCATTGTAAAGTGTGGACATTAGTTATAGTTTTCCTCAGTGTATCAAGCTACATTATCTTTTTAGTAAAAAGGTGCTATGAATTAGGTATTCGGTTTTGATATATTATTTATTTATACTAAGAGTGAGATATTGGTAATAATTCAACTGTAACAGCTGTTAAAATGTGGAAATACACAGACTATATCTCAGCTTGCGAGCCGGACATACCTCTCAATCACCGCAGTGAACATGGAAACACTTTAAACCAGGATGAGACAAAAGCTGAGTGCCGAATATGCCATTAGAAACTACCAAGGTGGCACAACTAGCAAAATAGCGACCAGCAACAGTGTTACCCAGACACTTAAGCCACATCAGAGCGCATTTTTTTCAAAGAAGTTTGCTTTCACCAGTTCACCAGAGGACAAACACATGTTCCTTGCACACAACATGAAGAGTATAGACAGTACACTTAAAGCTTAATGAACTTGCAATGTGATTTTGATTTATTTGGAAGGGGGGTTCTGTTATTCAGGTACTTCTATTCACCAAATAACAGAACCAAATCTCCGGAGCCCAAAAAGTGGTATTTAGGACAGCCCTAATTAAAATAATAATAATAATAATAATAATAACTACTTCTGGATGATTATATTATTTGTATGTTTAACTTTGCCAACTGATGCTTTTGATGACTCTTTACCTGCATGTGGTGCTTTGATAAGGTGAATATTTTTCTTCACTTCGTTGATGGCCTCCTCCTTCTCCAATTGTTTGCCCTTCTTTAATCTATAGTGGAGACAAAAAACAGAAAATGTGAGGCAAACACTGTTTTCCCAAAAATATTGTATTTATCACCTTGTATTAGAAATAAGACGGTAGCAGCAAGATGCAAAATAACAAACTCAAAAGTGTGAATTGCTCACCTGTTCATTATAAATCTTGCCTGTCGTTTCTGTTTGATTTCCTCCACCCTCTTCATTGCTTCCACTATAAAAGATAATGAAACATATTTGGCCTGCTCAAAAATCAAACAATCATATGTTCTGAGAGGAAGTACTTCTTAGAAGTACGTTTATAGTATACCTGTCTTGTCCCACAGATCCCTGTTATATTTGACAGGAATGTTTCTGCGCTTCTCAAACTCCAGAGAGTTATCCTGAAAAAGCAGCAGTTTGTTGTTTGAGTAACAGTAAAATAAACCAATGTACACCGAGATACTGCTCTATAGATAACCAGCTCACCACTGTCAGCTCCTTTCCTGATGCCTTTCTGAATGCTTTGGTCCATCTTGTTTTTCTTGGATTACGCTTCTTCTTGAAGTTCTTGTGACATTTTGATCTGCAGAATCTGAATGACTATTTATTTTAGAAAAAATAAAGAGAGACAAAAAAAATCAGTTTCAAGGGCCACAAGAATATGTATATGAACAAGTAGACCTGCGAGTGATTTGGGATGGTGGAATTACAGAGCCTTCTACAGAGATACAAATCTAAAAAATCCCACATTAAAGATCTGGCATTATCATTTCTTGAATGTTACTAGCTGTCTAATTTTACGCATTTATATCACGTAAAATTAAATCAAGAGATACACCAGTAATGACTGTCATGTTCAAGTAGTTTAAATATAACATTCCAGTTCACTAGAAAGCAAGTACATTTTTTCACTTTAAAAAAACATAAGTTGGTAGAAATTTCAGCAGATAATGACTTCTATCAAATATTTCATGGAGTAATATTAATCCCTCAGCTCCTTTTTAAGTAACACATTTTTTATTTACTTACTCCCTTGTAAAGGTTGTGTTTTACCTTTGTTGTCTCTGCAGGGACAGAAGTACCCAGAGCTTCCACTTAAATAATAATAGTAATATGCCAGTGGAAAAATACTCTAAAACTTAATTACAGTACTAAAGTAAAAGTGCTCATGAAGAATAGCTGACATGTAATAATTGAATAAAATAACCTATTATTTTCCAGTTGTACATTAATGAGTGTAGCACTTGAATGTTGTATCTGGTAAATGTGGAGATGGCTTTAATGGCTTTATATACTGTGGCACAGCTTAATTTATTATAGGTTATTAGTGGATTATATTTTGTATTAATAATTTGTCTCTACAAATTAACTAATAACTTAGGATAGCAAATGTATAATATTTCCTCTGACTTTAGTGGAATCGCCGAGAATTTAAATTCTCAAGTAAAGCACAAGAATTGTATTTGAGCTGATAAACTTACTAGTTTCCACGAGCATTTGCTGGAGAGGAGCTAAGACTCTAGAGATGTTTATAATTTATCCACAGACCTTCAGAGGGCGCAGTTACTCCATTAGCAAAAACAGGCCCTGCTACTTAAATGTCCAACCTCGAGAAATACCTCGTTCTTATAAACCGAGGTAAAAGGCAACATAAATTTTAGAAATTATCACGTTAACAATATATACTTCGACTCCAAGTTATTGTTGATCGCTGTATTATTTACTGTTTGTCAGACACTGAAACGCTTGTCTGATCCCACGTGAGCGAGTCCAACACGTTATGTTAGCGAGCTAGCATGAACCAGCTAGCTAACGGGGCAGCGCTCACTGTCCAACACTGACTTCTGTTAAAGTCACACAAATATCAGGCAGAAATATGTATTACCTTGCAGTCGTTCCGTACAAACATAACTCCGTGCCCGGGGTACACCGGACCCGAGCAGAAATAACATTTTTCGATGCGCATTTTCACAGCAGAGACGCTGCGTGCGACGCTGACAAAAACAAGACCGCCCCGTCTTCTTCTTCTTCGTGCTGTTAGTTCGCAGCTGAAGCTCCTGCTGGAGGTCTACTGCCTCCTGCTGGTCCTGCTCTCACACATGTACGTCAAAAAGATTTGAAGTCGCACAGTGTCCAATGTGACATGCCCATCATTTCTGTATGGAGGCCAAAAGTGTTTAATTCTGGACAAATTAATA
This sequence comes from Sandelia bainsii, assembly GCA_032362345.1. Classification (NCBI taxonomy): domain Eukaryota; kingdom Metazoa; phylum Chordata; class Actinopteri; order Anabantiformes; family Anabantidae; genus Sandelia; species Sandelia bainsii. The sequence goes on from JAUMHL010000027.1 coordinate 16,151,587, forward strand.
TCAACAAATACACTGTGAAATAATTTACATAATTATTACAAATTAAGTTATTATTTTAATTATTTACTATTTTGTTTTAGTTCATTTTTATTTCAGTGTAGAAATATTTCTTTATTTTTCTGAAGTCTGTCAATGACATCTTTCCAATGTCACACTAACAGTGCTGCAGATACTTAGCTACAGCAGCCATAACCAGCTAAATGTAATCTGAAATACAGGAAAGATGTGACTTTACTTCACTGACTTCTAAACTTTTATTTATTCATATTACTTAATCAGAGAATACTGACTCTTTGTCTCTTTGTCCATTTTAAGATTACACACACATAGCTATCATTATACCCATAACAAATCCATTTTGTTTCTGAGTCCAATTTTTATATTTCTACATTCCACTTTCCAATGTTTTAGTTGTAATTGCATTATAAATTGAGTCAGTATTTAGTCAGTGGGCACATACAAGTACCACTGAATAGTGGTATTATTTTTTATTACTGTGTTGTTTACACCAATTAAAATACTATGCAATTGCTGTTAATAATTTAGTTTTGCCTGTTTCTTGTTTAGTTTTGCAGTTAGTATTGTCACTAATCTGCCACCTCATCAAAATCCAACAAAGTTGAATTTCTTACTTTCTTCATTTTACCAGATTTTTTCAGGTTAAGTAAAGAAAGGTCTGCCCTGATAAATCACCAATTCATTGGCCCAAATGATCTTTTTTCAGATACTGAGTTGGCTAATGAGTGCATTATACAAATCCCACCTAGTTCTGGGATAATTTAGTGTCAACATTAAATGGCTGTCCACCAGAAAGAACTGACAAATGACTTTTCAACTGCTAATGTACCACAGTGTGTATCTTGGTCAACAGTTCTTCATGTAAAAAATGTCCAGTGGATTTTTAGACTGCCAAATATAATAGTATAAGTCAGGATATGGTTTTTAACTTTTCAATAAACACTTCAGGGAACATTTGATCTTAAACACACACATACTGATAAACCCAAGGACACAAAGTGCAACACAAAATTTTTCCAAGAGCAATTTTATTTTCTAGTATTTGTAAATGTTGAGAGTATCAAAAAAGTCTGTTGCAACATTTCAACACCAAAAATAATTTGTTCTGTTGCTTACTTTGGATTAAAAGATGTATTTTGTTATTTAAAAGCAGAAATATCAGAAAACCATAACTTAAATAATAACAGTTAAGTCTACACTATACAATCTACATTTGGCGCCTGAGTTAAATCAGCAAATTTAGCTGTGTTTTTCAAATTAACATGTATTAATGCATTACATCAACAAATTATGAATTTAAAACCAGCCTTATTAATTTAGACAATTTCACATTAAACTTTAAAGGTTTGTTTACAATTCTATGATTAAAAGACAATGTAAATTAAAATGTCCAAAGTAACCTAAGTATCATTCAGGTGAAATTTCATGGTGATAAAAATCAGCAAGAACAGTTTTTGACATCTCAAGCAAAAAAAAAAGAAGACTTTTTAGCAATCAAAACCACTGGAAATCATAAACCCAAATAATGTAAATGAAAACCAAAGAAAATCACTAAATAACAGAGACTTCAAGTTTCTTTGGTTAGGATTATTTGTATTACAAAGATATAAAAATTGATTATGTTGCTCTTCACACATAGGGTTTCCTTTATGATAGTCAGAATCCTTCATTGTCACACTTGGACTTGAAATATAACAGGGAGATTAAATGCATTCTTCCCCATACAGCAGTACTGGTGAATGGTGACAGTTGATTCTCTAAACAAAGAATAAATAACATCATCTATCACTGGCAGCACACAGTGGATCTTTGATCTTGTGTCAATAATTTCCATCTCACTGTACCAAGGATCAACTGAATGAAAAGTCATACCCATGTGAGGAAGCAGACAACTCTTTGGATAATAGCATCGGCATCACCGCTGCATTTAGCAATGGTCTTGAAGGCAAACGGAACACAAGCTTAGGAGACTTGCGCTAAAGCTTTCACCAGAATAAAGCATCAAGAAAATTTACACTGAGAAAAGCACTCAAAACACCATTCTAAGATAAATTTACATCATTGGTAAGAAGAATATTTGGCAAATCCATCCTTAATCCACTATATTTTTGCCTGCTTTATAATATCTACTGTATCAAAATCTCTTTGTGTATAATTTTTCTTCTTTGGATCTCAATATCTATAGTATACAAAGCCCTTTTGATATTAAGGCCATGTTAAAGCTTTGAGTTCAGTGCACTGAGAATGCCAAACAACATGGTATGATAAAGCCCAAATAGGTCTAAATCTAATGCACATGTTCTTTTCACAACGTACATCATATAAAGACAAATGATGTGAAACAAAAGCTCTTTCAACCGTGACATTAAAAATTGAGAGAATTAAAAACTGAGGACTTATACATTATCACACCTCAACAGAAGTAACAAACCATGGCAATGAAATGTTTTCACCTTGTCCCCTGAGCCTAAGATGATAATGCACAATATGTGGTGAAAAGGAGGTAGTAATGTATATAAAAGAACAGAATACTGAGGTAGATAATCAGTTAAAAAACTCAACTGAATACTCGGCTCCAGTGGAAAGTAATTAAATATAATGAAAATGTATCACAGTACATTTCTAACATTCTTTTTAACATTCATCATGGGTGAGCTTTGGTTTAGGACAGACACTGCCAAACACAGACAAACAGATAGAAAGTTGTAAAAAAAATTGTATAAGAACATTTATACAAAATCCTGAGGTAGATCCAAAGCAAAGGCACATCTCCCCAATCACAGCAGCTGGTTTCCTGATCCATCATCCCTCAGGAAATAACAGAGGGGCTGAACTCAGAAGGCAAATGAGGTAGAAGTGACTTAGCTTCGCAGACGCAGGCCAGGTGATGTTAGCAGACAGTTGCGTGGGACATGTTCAGGGCAGGATGAGAACTATCCGAGGTGCAACTGTGACAGAAGCGATGGCTCAGCATCTCCTCATTTTCCACTCCAAAAGACTGCTTTAACCCAGTGAAAGTGGTACCATCAGCCGACCCAAAAGATTCTGGTCTGGAGCTGTGAGTAGTTGAGGAGTTGCTCATCTCTTCGTTGCTTTCTTCGTTGGAGTACTGTCCAGAGTCTCCTGTCTCTTGGCTGCCCTCACTAGTGTGAGAGCTCTCAGAGTGAATGGGTCCATAGATGATCTCTCGGGACAAAGGTGGCAGCGGTGCTGAGCCTAAATGCTCCTCGTATCTCAGAACAGTTTGGCCAGCCTCATACAAGCTGGCTCTCCTCTCAACCTAAGGAGATATGAAAGGATGACACAGAAGTTAGGATGTATAGAAAGCTGATTTAAAAGACAGATGATTGACCAGAATAATGTCACATCACTCACATCACTTTCTCCTGAATTCCTGATCTCCCTCTTGAAAAGCAGCCATGTGCTTTGATTCTTTCTGCTGACTGGAGCAGCACTATTTATAACCATGTTAGATCCACCCTGGAAAAAATAAAAAAATAAATATGTGGGAAAGATTTTTTATGGGCCTGTATTTTTATCATTTAACTGTGAAACTTAAAATTATATTTCAGAAGCAAGCAGTCATCGGTAGCTCATTTACTCTGTTTTCTTTGTCTCACCTTGGGATCTAAGAGGTGATCACTTATCATGGGTATAAGGGCCTCAACATTATCTGGATGGCGTTCATTGGGCAGCGACAAACCAGCACGTGGGCCTTCACCGGCTCCCACAGCAATGACTTTATGACTGGAGGATTTTCTGTTGGTCATACAAAGACAATAATGTAAACAAATGTCAAAAAATTAACTGTTTATGTTTTATAATATAGTTGTGAACAGTTTTTAATTATTCCAAATGTTAGTAATCAGTACCTCGGTCTCCCCTTGCTGATGAGGATCAAAGCACACATTACAATACAGGCCAAGGCGATGCTCACACCAACAATGATCCCCGTCATAGACCTCTGATCTATGTGGTAGAGACCATCAGAGAACACTGCAAAATAAACAACACAGTGTTTCAGATGGGAAATAACGACACATTAGCTACATTAAGAAATACAGTTAAAAAAATAAGTAATTAACTAAAAATGAACATTGAAAAACAACATTCATGTATTGTTTGCAGTTCATGACCAACACTGTGTGCAGGACTTAAAGTGCATTAAAACCTTTTATAAGAAAGAAACTTATTATTCTTACCCTAAATATAAAAATACAAAAAAAAAACTACACCAAAAACACAAAAAAAATCTTGCCAATTAACTGGAATTTCATGCAAAAAAATAAATAAAAAAAGTTCATTTCTTTTCTTTCATTTTATCTTAAATGTAACACCCTTTAATAATTAGCATGGTTTACAAGTGTTGCTGTCGCATACTAGTGGAGAGGGAAACCTTCATTCAATCTCCATAGGCCCATTTTACTAATGATTGGAGATCCATACTAGTGTCTGAATCACAGGTCTACACAACATAGATATCCCCACCCTACTACAGTCTAAAAAGTTCCATATGAAAATTTCACACCATTTGTTCTCAAGTGAAGAACACTAACACCAGAATGTACCTTTACCTTCATATAATTAATTAATACCACATAGTGTACCTCCCAGCTTGATATAATGAATGAATCAAACTCATCAAGATGACACACCTCTGTCATGTACTCTATGCTCCAGTGTTTCATGGTACTTACCTGTTGTGTCCAGGAAGCTGTCAGAGTGCCTGGGGTTCTTGCTGCGGTGTGTATTTCCACGCTTCAATGCCAGCTCCACAACGTTAGAGAACGGCCCATTGCCAACCTGGTTGGAGGCAGATATCTTCACCAGATAGACATTCCCGGGCTCCAGCTTCTCTAGAAGGGCCATTGTATGGGTTCCTGAAACAGCAGTAGAATTAGACAGTAAGGTTAAGAAGTTCAGTACTGGAATCAAAATGTTCCTATTATTAAAATTTTGCCCAAAGGAATCTCTTACATGGAATCATTTAGTCATTTTAACTATCACATTCTGCTTTTGTAAATGACTAAACTATAAACTTTCTGCATTATTGATTTTACAGATAACTTTATCCAGTCCATGACTCACCGTCCCTCTGCATTATCTGCCAGCGTCCAACCATCCAGGCTTTCTGGGAAGCATACATGATGGTATAGTGTGTAACCACCACATTGGGCTCTGTGGGCTCTCTCCAGGACACCAGAGCAGTGTCATCCTCGATCAGAGTTACCCGCACTCCTGCAGGTGGTTGGCTAGGTGCTGTACACAGTGCAGCCATATTAATAATAAATAATAACCACTTGCTAAAAATGTTACTGCAAAATATGCAATTATCTAACTTAAGTCTGCATGGTAGAGGAAATATTGGGATACACAGAAAGCAACATAGTCATTACAAAATGTTCTTACACTATTCTTACTCTTACACTACCAATTTCTTACCTGCTGGAAGGGTCTGGTGGTAAACAACAGAACTCCAGGCACTTGACATCTGGTCCACATGGAGACGCACAACAAACTCATAGCGAGTGTTTGGATGCAAATTTTGAAGCAACACACTCTGTTTGGTACTGTGGACAAACAACATTTTAATATTTTGGACATAAGGCAGGTAATAATCCAAAGCCCTCTATCTAAAATGTGCAAATTTAGGGAAAGTTTAAAATATGATATTCATCATTACAAATGATAAGCCATATCCATGCATCGTTTGCAAACATGCACTGTAACATAAGGTAAATACATAAATACCAAGGCAGAAAGATCTTATAGATGAGTTATTTGTCATGAAAATGTTTATTTTATTTTTTAATTTTCCAGCTTACGTTTGTAGATAGCGTATGGCGGAGGCATTGTGGGTGCCCACAGGTGTACAGCGAACTGTACAGCTAACAGCCTTTCCAGAGGGGAAAGAAGGACAACTCCAACGTAGGGACACTGCAGATGAATTGTTGGCGAAGACAGTCACATGATCTGGAGCTGGAGGAGCTGCTGCCAGTTGGTCTCTAACCGCTGAATGATGCAAACACAACACATATTTTCATTAAATTTCTCAATCTGTAAAAAGTTTTTTTTTCCATTTTAAACTGTAAGACTAAATTAAACAAACAGAAAAATGTACTTACACACACACCCCGGAGTACTAACGGTTTGGTCTGTCTGATAACCATCTCCAGCTGAACTGAGAGCCATAATCTTGACATGGTACTTTCTCCTTGGATCTGAAATACAAATACGCAGTTTTCCGCTAAAATTAAAACTGGAGGTTTCTCCAACTGACATTTCAATATTAGAGCAGCATTTTTCAAATTTGATAATCCAGTGGGTCCAAACTTTAGTTTAGTTGGCTAATAATGCCAAAACCTGAAAGAACACCATTAAAAGTGAAAGTGATTGTTAGAGTAGCATGTGTTTGAAAAAATGAAAAAGGCACATTGGAAATTACTGTAACAGGAGGGCAAGTTTGTAGGTCATAACTGGCCACCCCCATGCAAGGACAATGCATCATGTCCTGAGTCACCCCAACCTCTCATTCATCTTGTACTGTCATGCGTATGGAGCATGAGAAAGATCAACCAGCCCAGTAAATATGATTACATAACCAATAATCTCTATAAAAATGAATGCACAATAATTTTCCTCCTATGGAAGCTTATTTGCACCAGGTTGTGCATCAAAACAAGTTTCTAACTTAAAACTTGTAGGGGGACAACAGAGGCAGGTGAAGTAAAATGTGATCTTATTTGTGCTATACACTCAGGATATGGGTTGATATACTTTACACAGCTACATCAGGCACTGGCTTAACACATCAGAAAGAGGTCTAGGTGTTGGAGGCTTTCATTTGAAAATATGGAACCAAATTTTGTGTTTTAACTTTAAAAACTAGGACTGCCTTAGCTCCCAAATCAGGACATTTTAGTGGGTGTTAAGATTTGTTTTATGCTTCCAGTGTGAAAGGTCAGTTTATGGGTATTGACCAGCGAAGGTGGGGTGTCCAGGCCTCGTGTGGGGGCTGGGCCAGGGAAACATTCAGCTGCTGAGACTTTAGACCCAGGGGACTTGGGGGGTTGACTGGGGTCACCAGGTCAGGCCAAAATAGAACAGAAGGAATCTGGGCGCAGGGCCGTGGGATAGGAGCTGGGCCCCTTTTGTTTCCCCTTTCACGTTCTTGCTACTGGCCTTGCATTATACCCTTAAACTTGGAAAATTATGCCTCTAAAACAAACAAGTTATATTGGCAAACCCCTGACAGTGGATTGTGTGATTATTAATATTGAAGGATACAGTTTTTACATTTTAGGAAATATCATAATAATAAAGAAGAAATTTAATATTATGATATTATTTTAACTATAATTTATCATATCATTTAATTATTATAACTTTTTTAGTATGAACTGAGTAGGAATCAAACTGTGGATGACAAAATCAAACTAGTAAGTTCTGATCCCTATGGCCCTTGTTTAAATTGCATATAGATTATTGTGGGTTATTAACATGGACAGCACAGATGACCAGTGGGGGCAGGCTCTTAATTCAAGACTGCTGTCTCACGGCTAGAGGTCAGTGCCTCGGTCCAGCTCTGGCCAATCCTAGGGGTCTTTGTTTGTGTCTGGCCAACACCACTAAACAGTGGTGGTGGCCAGGGTCTTACAGGGCAGGTCTGGCACCGGACACAACACAAAAGCCAAGGGTAATTATGCAAGCAGCATGATGGGAAACGGTGGGATGGACATCTGCACCCTAACCTTTAACCCAGGGATCCTGATCTCACACAATACTACAACCAGACTGGAGAGGGCAGCTGGAAAGAGGTCAGTACATATTGATCAGGACACATGGTGAAAATGCAAGTAAAGTATCTAACTGGCCAATGAATTAAATTGGGAAATGCAAAAGACACTAATTTTCCCACTCTCTGTTATCTCCACACCCGATCACAGAACTACAGGGTAGAAATTGATATTGACATAAATTGACATAAAAGAAATATCTAGAACTTCCTTCTTCCACCTGAGGAATATTTCTAAGATTAGGAGCATCCTGTCTCAAAGT